>JBAMJR010000021.1:0-1205000 GCA_038501785.1 Myoxocephalus aenaeus | reverse complement strand
TTTTGAGTTGGTGACGAGAGATCCCAGTTTTCCCGTCGCGTGAAATTCTGGGTTATTTTATGAAATCTTGCCCACCTCTTCTCGCATCTCGCATATAGCCGAACGCTTCATAATAGTTTATTTATTATTTGTTTTACTACATTTTCTTAAATGGCAACGACACCTGATAAATGGATAGTTAGTTGAAGGGAGCTTCAACCCGTTTCGTCTCAACAACAAAAAAACAAACAACGGGTTGGCTAATTATCGAGCGAGCTGCATACAAATCAGGTCAAAAGTCTCTGAAATGACAGATGACGTGAACAGCAAGTATATGTGTCGCCTCTGATGGTTGAAAAGTTGATGTCAAGCAGAAAATAAGACGGAAAAAGAACACTCGTACAAGCATGAGAATAATAAATGTTAGTGCGCCTCACCTGATAAAGCCTCCTTGGAAAAAGCAGAAAGACAAGACATACAGACTCCGAATGACCTGTGGGAGCATCCTCTGCTTTAAAATCTCTCCTCAGTCTCGTTGAATAACTTGCAGGAAATTAATTTCGAAAATCAGCAAATCCACTGAGCAGCTTGTGAGACTCGGCTGAAAGAGGAAGGCATCATCGTCTCTCTCTCTCTCTCTGTGATCCAAGCAGCTTGTATTTGGGGAAACTTCTCCCCCTCCCACCAAGTCCAGAGGGCTGCACACATCCACACAGCAGGCTCTCTGCTTCAGGCGGCTGGACAGCACTGGTCAGTCAGTGTGTTGGAAGGGGAGTGTCGGGTTGCGTGTCAGGGTGGCTTTTGTGACTGTGGTTTCGCCAGCTTGATTTTTTTTTCTCGTGTAAAAAGGGTGTGAAGATTTAAAGCAATAGCTTCTGTTTTGATGGCTGCCTCATGTGTAATTGAGCTTAATTGGTGGAGGGAGTGATGGCTGTGATGACGGGGATGAGCTAAATTGCAGTGTTGAATACATTCTGGTGATGAGCAATCTGGAGTGAGACACGTCCAAACAAACATTTCAGTTGGGAGGAGACATTAGGGAGGAGGTCAGGAAGATAAAGTGCGTTTGTCTGTCTGAGTGCAGCCTACAGAGGATTCTTATAAGAAGCTGAAAATGGTTCTGGGAAGTTTTCGACTCTTTTAGTTGATTGAGTCAGTATCTCTAAATCTTTTTAAAGTAAGTTTCAGGGGGTTATTGAGTCTTTTTCTTTCTTACAGTAAGCGTGCCTTTTAGGCCACTAGAGGACAGTGTGTCGAACTAGTTTGCAATGGACTTAAAAGCTGCACTTATCAATATTTCTAATAAAACCTGGGTCAAATAACAAAGTTGTACGTAAGAGCAGTCACTTGTACTGTAGTGCCAAACCCACAGAGAATCATCCCCCAACATTCCCCTGTTTTAGCATTGTTTTGATATCTCACCTACAAACTCCATTTGTATTATCCTCTTTTCAGCAGCAGGAAACACTTTTTTTAACCAAAAAACTCTGATATACAGTACCTGCACAGCCCAAACAACAGACAGACACAGTTAGCACCTAGCTGGTGGACAAAGTGCAGCATTTAGCAATCGAAGAGCCCAAATTAGAGTTCATTAGGTTCACATTTATCAGGTGGACAGAAACATGAGTTTAAATGAATGCTAATGTGTCAGTCATCTGCTGCATGTGCAAATGGGCAAATAGCTGCCAGATTTTTAACGCTAATGTCATTGCTGTGTTTTTAGCTTGTTGCACTGCCTCCGAGTACATTTCTATTTATTAGTCCATTATGATGGTACACGCATTTAGATTTGATCATCATTTAGCACTATTTATTTGAGATATACAGGGGTAAATACAGAATGCCTACCATCACTCTACTTGTGGGAATGGGTTGTATCTTCGTCATCAGAGAAGAAATCGCTGTGGTGATCAGATCCTAGGTGTCTTTCAGATGTGCAGTATCTCAGGTTGTAGTTCAATGTACCCGTATTGACGATTAGACATTACAGGGCAGTTTGACACATTACTCACAGGGTCCGACCATCAAATTGCTTCTGTTGCAGTCATTTGTCTTTGCGTTTGGATAACACCCAGCCCATCTAGTGCTTCCCAAGCAGGCAGAGGTATCCCTCTTGTATGTGGAAAACACAGCAGATTAACCTTTGCTTCATCAATTACTCAATCTTCTTGCTCCTTTTTTCCTGGGTGTACAAGATGCATTGGATTTCTCCCTTCTTATGATGGACAGAAAATCAAAAGCCTCTCTGCCTTTTCACTCTGATAATTAATTCACACTCGTTTTTTAATACTGTATCAATTAAATGCCGCTTTTGTGTTTGGCTCTGCTATACGAGCTGGCAGGCAGACTTCACTCCAATGTATTATAAGTCAAAACGTAATGTAACAGATCAAGAAATCCCCTGTCAAAGGATTATTTACTTATATAAACACTCTTTTAGAATACAAGTGACTATATCATCCTTGGGTCATAAGCAATTATAGCAAATTAATTACACCTGTGGGTGCGACATCACCCGCTGCACTCTATAATATGTTGGGATGTACACACTCACCCTCTTTTTTACCGACAATCACATCTAAGTAAAAGAGCAGAACACAATATATTGAGTTCAAGAATTTATATTTAAGCACCTTGAAAGAGTCTCTCCAGGTTGGTAGAAAGAAAAAGAAAAAAACTGGATCACGGGCTCAAGCTACGAAAGAATGGCCAGAAACAAAAGACTAAAAGTGAGCTCTCAACCTCACTCACTCGTTTGGCTGAAGTAACAGCTACAGGAAAAGCTGTTTTTCTGCCAATAAGCTAAAGGTCGAGACTGGACAGCGGCTCAAAAGGGAGCAACCAAAAGAGCTCTGAGAACTACCTGGGGTTCCCAGGAGAGCAGCAGAAGCCTCCTGGATGGACGATCCTCCTCACCCCTCTATAAAATTGTGCAGCCAGAGGATACGTTCCTGGGGACAAACCATCACATTTTTCATGAATAGGATTGACTGCTGCAAGGTATCCCCTCAGGGGGTTAGTAGATCCTGCCCCAACCCAGGGGAAAGTACAGGAGGAAGAAAAGAATTACAGTAACAAGTCCCTAAACACCCTCCACTTGAGACTGTACTACAGCCGAGAGGAAGCGGGCCATGAAGCCTGCCAGATATCCACTTCTGTCTCGAGAGACCAAGTGAGAACATGCAGCCGCTCAAGGGCCATACATGAAGCTTCAGGGTTTGGGGTGTCGGGCGCCGTATCCTGCCCTGCACCTGGGATAGCATATTTTGTCTGACTGAAAGACGCCAGGGGTGGCTGTCCAGCATCTCGTGGATCTAACTATTCCTATAGAAATTTGTCACAAATATGTAGTTTCATATTTGAAAACTGTGTAATTTCCTTAAAAAGCTGGGCACTGTAGCTTTTAGTAAAAGTTACTCAAACAGGAGTAAATGGTGCATTTGTTGAATATCATTTTTAGCTGCGGATTAAGACACATTTGTATTTACTGCAGCAGGATGTGGGGTTGACTCAAAATAAACTACAGAGCCCATGTTTCAGGTGATGAAGAAATGTGTCAGTCAGTATAACCAGGTTTTTGTTTGTTGCAATTTGAAAATAAAAAGTTGATGATAAGGCACGAATGCTGAAAATATCAACTCTTCAATCTTTCCTGTCACTCCCTTACCTCTCAACCTGACCTGATCTCAGCTTTGTTTATTAAGGGGTTGCTTGGCTTGGCTTGGAAGGTCAGATTCCAGCTCTGGTGATCACTCTGGCTCTTTTCCCCGATCACCCATGCAACCAAATGGAAAGTGTTCTTTGACCAACCTACCTTATAACCATAAGCCATGGTCCTGTTTTATTCATGGTCACATACCACACAGTCACCTAAATATGTTTTAGATTTATTAGTAATTCCCTACCTATTAGCTATTCATTATCTTCTCATCATGTCCAGCATTCTTGCATTTGCTGTGAAAGTGTTTTTTAGCTTCCTGAATTGTACCGCAGAGGGGTTTCACCAAACCTCTCAACCTGCCCTGATCTCAGCTTCATATACTGTATTAATGGGTGGCTTGCCAATGAAAGATCAGATTCCAGCTGTGGTGATTGCTCTTGCCTTTTACCCCGATCACCCATACGACCCAATGGAGCATACCAAACTTGACCTTTAAGCGTAGTCACCTAAGGTGAACATGTTTGGAATTGGCCCTAATATTTACCCACATTGCATCATAGGCTTGTTTCATTATTTGTCTGTGGTCGAAAAAGCAAGAAAAAAAGCAAGATCCCGAGACCATGATTTAGACTACAGACGTTTCCAACATTTCTGTGTAAATGACTATGGGCTATCTATTATGTTGTCATCATATCCAGCATTCTTGCATTTGCTGTGAAAGTGGTTTTCAGCTGCCTAAGTTGTATCTCAGAGGTTTTCCACCCCCTTAGTCTCCTAGAAATGGTTGCTCAGCCTTGCACAAAATCCCAATCTCCAAACCCACTCCTCCCTCCACCACCACCACCACCACCATCACCACCACCTCTGAGGGATTGACCTGTGGCTAGAGGAGCCTGTTTGTGGCCTCTTCCTTATCCTCAGTTGGAGAGTAAATAACATTATGCATGGCTGTTGGTCTGGGTGAATACAAAAGGCTTTGTGCAGCAGCCCATGCTGTTTATGGCCTGAAGATGTGATTATCCTCAAAATGTTTAGAGAAACTTACATGGAGACAAGGTCAAGGTGCCATTCTCTTTGGTTGTAGCCCAGCGGTCTGGATTTGATAGGACTTTGGTAACACCTGTCCTCTTCCATCGATGTGCAGTATGTACATATCTATACATGTCTATATTGGTAAGTGTGGTCATTGGCAAGGTGGCAGATGTGCCTTCTTTTTTATATTCACGAGGAAATAAACTAAGAATATTTAATTTCGTCAGTAGACTTAATAATAGCAGAGAGCAAAATCAATCAAACGATCAGTGACATAGCTCATCCACTCATTTCACAACGTAATAGTCCCCAGATGTAAAATGATGCTCACGTTGCTTTTAATCTCTTGATTCTCTCTCCATTACATTTTATCCGTGTTTTTTTCTTGTTTAGTTTTGTAAAGTGTCCTTGTATTATATGAAAGGAGCTTTAAATCCCATTTAACTATTATTATTATTATTATTAATACTAATAATAATATTAATAATAATACTAATAGTGCTTTAGAAATACACTGTATAATGTTCTATTATTTTTCAATTCTGAGGTCTAAAATTGAGTACTGTAGTGGATTAATATGTCCAACCAGGCAGTGTTTTGAACTGTAATTCAATTGATAATCAACAAAATAAATGATGTGAAAGAAACTTGTTGATAAGGTATTCTGAAAGTTAGCGGGATAAACCTATTCAACTACTATCCACCATTCAATGAAGAACGTGCTTGGTCATAACTAAACTCCTCATACATAAATATGGGACTCAACCCATTTCACTCTAATCCTCATGGCCTTTGCTGTTTGCTTAGTCATGTGTTCAGCCCCCAAATAAACATTACAAACTTTATTCAAGAGAAAAGTGATTGTAAATATTTTATTTCCAAATAATTTGATGAGATGTATGAGGCGCAAAGGGATGCATTATCCCTGTGTATACATACATGTGTAGAGATAACACTCCCAAGGTCTTCACAGATGTATAACGTGAAGAAATAATCCAGACACATATGACCATCAGTCTGCATGCATACAGCATCCAATCAATTTATACAGCCAGCCAAAGTACACAGCCAATCCAAAAGGAAGCTGATAGGCTTTGACAGACAGAAATGGTCGCCACGAAGGAAATGACAAGCAATACAGAGTCAGTCAGAGTCAGTCAGCCAAATTATTGAAAGATTACAAATCCAAAGTAAGTTTAACACAATATGGGCTCTACATGTTATTCATATTAGTGATAGTGAAAGACTCTTTTGTGATTCATGAGCACGTAGTTCACTGCAGCACCCTCCATTCAGAGGCAATCTCCTTCAAATAACTTGTGACAGGAGAAAAATAGTAAAGAAATTTCCACCTTATTTGAGATTCTAGGGTTGGTTTTGCTTTGGGTGATTCAATTTGTGAACAAGACTCAAGTCAACCTGAAAAACAGCATTCGGGTTTGGATATGTTGGTAAGAATGCAGCCACATCCTCATGTTGATTTGAAGTTTTATCTTGAACTCTTTCTTCTACAGTGCAGACATATTTGTGTGTCCTCCCGTCCATTACAACTCAGCATAACATAGATGTTAAGGTAATATAAAAATGCCTGCACATTAAAGAAATATTTTAGATATTTTGGGAAATATACTTGAATAATTTGCTTTCTTGCCGAGCGTAAATGACACAATCAATGAATATGATGCCGGAGCCAGGAGATAATAACTAGTAATAATAACTAGATAATAATTAGCAAAGCTAATGGTCTCCTGGCTTCAGGATAGTTTTTAGCATACAGTTATGAAAGTGGTTTTATCTTCTTTTATAACCCTTTTACAAGGATGCAAATATACATATGTCCAACTATTACTTGAAAGAAAAACACTGTACTTTAGTTCATCTTATCAGTTGTGATGACATGTATTTTAGAGCTATAGGGGGTCCCCCATTAACCAAATGATCGTATTCACAGATGTGTAAGTGAAAACAGAGGTCAATATCATTGTCATGACCTATATTGTCTGCTGTAATCCATTGATGTGAAGGGCTGCCACATGGTTTAACTTTGGCCTTACCGACTTACCCAAGTTCCACTGCGTAATCCTTCACATAACATGACATGAATGCCGTGTGCTCTCTGTTGGAAAGCTATGTTTAGCAGTATCACCATGTCCATGAATTGCTTACAAAAAACTGGGGATTGAATAATATCCATAGATATGAGTATAAGACCCCACACAGCACAAACGAACTAGAATAATTACTAATTGTTGCAGTGTAATTCCCCTCACTGGCTCGGTCTCAAGCTTCCATTGATGCACTTATCACTTGATTGTGAGTTGTATTTATAATTATATGTCAAAGTGCTGCATAGGCTCTGCAAAAGATGCATTAACCCAGATAGTATAGAGATAGCATATACAGTAGTATGTCCTGTAGGTTCCTTGCTCTTTCTGTCTGACCTGCTATATGCCCGTCTATGACCCCTGTCAGGAGAGCACGGCATCTCCTGATATTGCCAAACAACTGCACAGAGCTACACAGAGGCTGGTCAAAAGCTTGACTGGCGGCCCGTTATGTTTAACTGTAGCATAAATAGCTCCACAGACTAAAATGGAAATAAAAGGTCAAACTTAGACGACAGACATGTATATGGAGGCACAGGTTAGGCAGGCCACTGAGGGAAAGGTCACAGCTGAATGCTTTGGAGGCCTGACACATTACTGTGTCCTGCATGCTATAGAAGTCATTGAACAAGCAATGATTTGTTTGATCTTGGCTGTGTCTTAAACATAGCCTGCTGTTTTGATTTGAACAGTTTCCTCAGACAAGCACCAAAGCACCAGCAGACAGATGCTGGTGCTTTGGTCTTGCATACAATGGTGAAGTGAACACTTTGCTCAAGTCCAGATAAGAGCTTCAAACCAAAACAGAAAAAGGCCAATCCTGCACCTTTTTACACTCTAACAGCCTTATTTACAACTTCAGGAGGAGACTGACTGCCTTTTTTTACCAGCCACATGTGGGGCAGGACTAAATAACAAACCAGACAATGTGTAACCCATTGCATTTGCATTCCTTGAAGCACCAAAACACAGACATAGCCTCCCAACTGCTGAATAAGGTGGCCCACACATGAACACATGTGCAATTTAAAGCGCAAATGTGATCCAATCACGTAGAAAAAAACGATGTAGTGCTCTTGAGGGAACAACGTATTGCTTAATTGGAGGTACTCCGTGTTTGAAAGGTTTGTTTACATCAACAACGTTTAACAAGCCCACATTTTGAGTTACGACTGGTGGGAAAACAGAAAAAGTGCTAATTGTATATTGCTAACTAATATTTTGCATTAACATGTGAATGTAACCCACATTTACGTGGTTAAAAAAACACAGACTCTGCCTTTTGAATTGAACACTGACACATTCGAGACAACACGAATAAACAGCATGCTTGTGTCCTTGTGAATCTCTATTCTTATGTTCATTACACACACAACGCACCAACCATTCTCTATAGATGACTTGTAATGATTTGTGCACTGAACAGATGCTTTGAGTCATGTTCCAACTCCGATACAGTGGGTTTTAATTGCAGCGTCTCTTATGACACACAAGCCGCTGTATCAAAGAGTTGTAACCATGAAATACAACTCTCTGTGTTGACTTGAATGTGCAGCTGTCTATGTACAGCTTTATGGGGTTCCTCAGCAGCAGTAAACAAGGTGCTCTACAGTGTCTCTGTTCTTCTTTTAACTTACTAAGGCAAAATATACTTAATTGGCTCCGAAACCATTTCTTGGGGGAAATATTTAGATCTTTTTATGAAAATCTCATAAAATAAGTTTTTTGTGTGTGAAGATTGCAGTTTTTAACAGCGTCTGTGTGACTCATTTCTGTTGGAGTGGATTTTGAGGGCGCATTCAATGGCTGTCCTATTTTCCACGTAATGCCTGTGACACTTGCAGGCCTAGAAACAGTGAGAGGCAACAATACTGTGCCCTGTGGCTTCTTTTATGTTGCTGTTGTGAGAATGTCATGGAATTGAATAGTATCTAAAGCAATGTGGTGATGCATTACATTTTAATTAGTTTGCAGAAGCAGTAAAGAGATCAGAAATCTGCCTCTTGGTTGTACTTTTCCTTCAAACCAGTCTTATGGGAACTACGGTATAAAAATATTCTGTGTATTTTAAGAGTTGTCTTGAACTTCTGTCCTTGCATTTATTTATTTATTTAATGGTTTTATAATTAATCACGGATGCCCTAAAGTTCTCGTAGTCTCTGAAGTATAATTCATAACTGCATGAAGCAGTCACAGTAAAGAACACATCCATTTTTAACCTCTACCTTTCTGGAAAATCACCTGTGCTGCACAGTATACAATTTGAAACAGTAAGAATACACTTTTAAACACAAATAATTCACAAGTGTGAACCACATAACCACAACATCCACTGTTGACTCTCAACAGTGGAGAGAAAGAGAGTAAACAATAAATGCAAAAAGCCACAAGATACTCTGATGCAATAACGATTCCCGAATGGCACAGTGGTTCCATGGTGAAAAGTAATTGTACTTTACAAACGGGAAATGCACTGCAAATCTGATTCATATTCTTATTCTCATAATTCCACGTTAAGTTGTATGTCAATTACTTGTTTGGCTTTTCAACAACTGAGCCTTACTGCTTGGTCCATCACACTCTAATAATAGCCAGTTTGATTCCACATTCAAAATGGCATCCTAAAGCTCCAGTTTGTGGGGTTTAGTGGCATCACCAGCTGAATAAAACTCTGCTCACTCATCCCGTTCCAAGACTGTGGTAAGAGAGGCCGAGTGCAAACCAGGGTAACCCAGTGGCATCTCTGAGGACCTTAGCCTTCCCTACCTTAGATGCAATGACATTCAGACGGCGGCTGGCGTTATTACTATTTTGCCCTCCTGCGTCTCACGTTACTGCAATTTCACAAGCATGTCTGAGAACTATGGTGGCCTTCATGTCACATAAAAAAAAACATCCAAGGCCCTCTCTTGAGCCAGTATTTGGTTTCTCCGTTCTGAGCTACTGTAGAAACATGGCAGTGCAACTGCAACTGGTCTTCTCTCTGAGGAGAAAAAATACTTGGTTAAGGTCAGGGGAACATTCAGAAACCAACATGATTTGTCAGTAAGAAACAGGGAAATGAACAGTGGTCTCCTGTGTTAAAATCCAACATATTTTTGATCCATTTGACCTCTCTGATCTCCTCCCTGTGCAAACTCTGGCACTATAACAACATAACACTTTCCTCCTTTCCTCCCGAGGGACAAGTGTCATAATTGTTATGGCCGCAGGAGGCTTTGTCACATTCATTGTTGAGGTTGAGGTTGAGTCTCAAAATGTCTATTGATATATATATATATATATATATATATATATATATATATATATATATATATATATATATAGTCAATGGGTATGTTTTATGTTGTTATATATCAAGAGAATAATCTGGCACAGTCTGATTGAGCAGCGGGCTGTGATGTCTGAACATGAATAATGCTCCTACTTGGCCATATAAACCAGCGCAGCTACAGTAAGCTCCATCTGACGTTTGAGTAAATGCACCTGAAATTGGTTTAGTTCCATATACTGAATGTCTCAGACTGAAGTACAAAGATGTATGAGAGCTACCCAGGCGGAGATATCTTTCTTTTACAGGGACCGGAGCACAACAGACCAAAAGTGGCATTTGAAATGAACAGGTCTGTAAATTATTAATTTGAATTCACAATGAATAGGCTCCTCTTATTCATATTCCGCCACGGTTGAAAGTGTGTTTGAGTGCGTAGATTCTGAAAACAGTTTGATAATTGATCAGTGACTCTAGGCTACAATACAAATTAGGCGCAAAACTAGTCAGGGTGAAATTGGGCAAATTAACACACAGTTGACTCTCCCCTTTGTGGTCTGGATCCTTGAATCTTAACAGGTTAATTTGTCTGCTCTCAATTGTTATTGATGCGATGGGATCTGGAGATGTTTCTCAGAGTTAGTGGGTCTAAGAGGGATTTGAGTTGGCTTACATAAAATAAACAGGCAGAAGCTCTTCTCAGCTGCCAGAGGTGTCCAGAAAAGTTCAACAAGAAAAGTCTTACATAAGGTGTGATGAAACCAGGAGCAACTGCACCTTATCTTTTTTATTATGAAAACGGTCGACATTCTAGTTTTCTACTTAAGCAGGTAACAGACCTGAGAGGGTACCATTCCCAGTAAAAGAATTTGCTTTGCACATTATATATCAACTGCTCAAGGGTAAAGCATATTTTCAAGGGAAAAGACTGTTAACTAATGCTACTCATTTCAGAATAGTCATAGCTAAAGGGGGGAAACCAATAAGTGTGCCTGCAACAAAAAACCAAGTGCAGTAAACGGGGAGAGGATGATTCATGGTGCAGTATCAGGAATGTGCTTACGTGAGGTGGCACGGGATGAACCAGGCCAAGAGTGAAGGTTAGATATATTGAAAAGGAGTTTTATAGCATTCAAATAATTCATTGTGTTTTATTTGGTTCTCTGTGGGGTCACTGCCAATACACTATTGCAGAAGACAATTCTAAAGTTTCCTTTTTGTACCAAAACAAAGAAAATATTCTGGTTCTCACTGGATGTATGAGGTCAAACAACCAAACCCTCCATCTGCAGATGTTTATTAAATGTATTATTTTAATTGCTAACATTAACAACCATTTATTTATCTCATATCATTATCTTTCCCAAAGCAGAAGGAAGTCCGTGCCTTAAAAGATAAATCTTTAAAATAAACAGTTTAGTGTATTCTATTCACTACCTTTGGTGAAGATAAGGATCTCTCAAAAGTAATAACCAATCATTCATTTTGATGTAGTACTCCATTGCTGTGCAGGAAGTACAACAACCAACAGCTGCAATGGGTTTATTCATATAATGATTTAAAATGAGCAGTTACATGCATTAGGCTCAAGGCATATATTCACTAAGTTGTGTATGAATGTAGGAGACGACTGGAGAAAAGGTTCAAGATAAGTGAGATTAAGTTAGCCCTTTTAAATGTGTTTTTAAACACTGAACTGTACACACACTAAAGTAATTTAAGTTAAGGAAAAGATGATAATTTCTTTCTCTAAATGAGCAACCACTTTTGTTGAAAACATGTCTTGAATGTTCTTTAGTATTGGGGGGCCTGACCTTCATCTGTCTCAGTTGTGTAACAGTGTTCTCACACTGGCATCAAAATAAACCCACAGCTGGAAAACAACAGGAGATTCAAAAACACTGTAAACAACAGTTTGAGGTATTTTATAGTCATGACCTCCTGGTATTTTAACCCCCCAAAAAAAGAAAACCTGAAAAGAAAGTCACACTAACAGCTCAGCCGGCACTCAGTGCAGCACACTCCAAAAATAAAGATTCAGGAGAGTACATGCTCTTACAGTATACCTTCTTAGGTGCACATAATGGGTCTCCTGGGAGTAGTAGTTTCTGATACTATTACATTTTTTACTATTTCAGCCTGACCTTAAGTAGTATTCTTCCAGCATGCAATAAGCAACCTGGTCTAATTGTAGGGGAACGCAATTCTTGAGGGTTTCACATGGTATAGTGGTAGGCAAGTATTGCAGAAAACCTTTTTTGGCACAGCATCATGCTTTTTTATCTATTTGAAAAGGTTTGAAAATATGTTTGTCACGTTAAAATATTCTATCTGCAATGTGTACGTCACAGTCCCTTAATCACAGTAAGCCCGCCCTAAAGCATACTTTGCGTTATGGTCTAATTGACTCTAAATGGGACCATCATTTATTAAATGAACATCATGCTGTATTGAAGAAGACTTGAAAGTAGTGATTAAGACCATACACTCATGTTTACAATGTTTACTGAAGTAATACATCAAGTGAGAAGTAGGGTCATTTTCTCATAGACTTCCATACAGGAGTCGCCCCCTGCTGGTCAGGAGAGAGAATGCAAATTTTAAGACAATTCTTGCTTCACTCGGCAGAACTGGAGGTTGCCGCCTGTCAGTAGAGGAGGCCAGGATCTGTAGGCGAGGATGATGATGCTGACCTGGTGAAACTGCAAAAGAAAAGTAGAATAGATCAATTATGGTTTTATGTCAATCTGTGACACATTTAGTTTAAAGGTACATTTTGGTCTAATAGGTGACTTTACCGCGCTACAGATGTTGCTAGTTTCATATTGCGTGATTGCTGCGGCAGTAAAGGTATCCTGCAGTGTGTATATTTATCCAACTGGTTCTGCCCAGCTGGCATTTCCCACGTCTTTTTTGACACAATATGTGAATGTCCCCTAATGTTAAAAGAGTGCTAGCAGCAGCTAATATTTACTGACAAATTACAGTGCCACTCTGCCCTTCTAATCCACAAAGTGGTCAAAGGCGGTATATAATACAATCCTGTCATCATGATTTAAGCCCTGTGCTGCGACTTTGCGTCCCCAGTTATCAAGTGCACCCCACTCTTATCGCCTCAGCATCCCGCTGGTAACCCAGAGACAATCCCGTCAAATGAAAGTACCAGCATCTGTAGCAACAAGGTAAAAAACTGGTGTGGTTTGAGAGTGTGTGTGATTTTCTTTCCTCATCGGTTGCAACCCTTGCGCTGGTTATGAATATTTGAGAGCTTTCATACCAGCAGCCGGGAGCAAAAAGAGAGCGGGTGAGAGAGAGCATCATAAAGTTACAGTTTTGAAACAATCGGAGGTGCATTAAAAGTGAGGAGTGTGAGAAAGTGAGAGATCGTGGGCTGATGCCACATTCTCACCACAACAGTGGGCAGCGGCAGACAGGGGTACTACGGTCTCTAAGTGGTGAAATTGTTCAGCTGAATATAACTCACATAGTGGCATAAGGCTGACCAATTGCTCCCACCAATGCTTTTGTTTTGATTGTGTTTAGCAAAGGGATGTTTTCAGTATTCTTGGAAATTCAATTTCAATACAGGGGCCTTAATGAAGTGCAAATATAATAGTGGGTTTCTATTGGTTCAAGATCCCCTTGGCATGCTGTTGCATAGGACCTGTAAACCATGTTTCTTTACATCTGATCATGGTTGATGAATGACAAATTCCATTCCTCTTAACAGTTTGTTTTTCCCTCTGAAATCAAAACTACCCAGCTGTATGACCAAGTAAGAAAAATAAAAGAAGAAATTCATAACGAGTATTTCATTAGAGAGTTGACATTCAAATGATGACGGGAAACAAGGAGAGAGATAGTTGGGAAAAGAATCTGTCTGTCGAATAAGGGACGATACGATTCACTGTAAGCTCCATAAACCCTGGGCTACAAAATGAGGGGGAGGGGTGCAGCTTGAGTCAGTTGGTGGACTGACATAAACTCACTTGGTTGAGCGCTGGCTCCAGAAAGCATTGGCCCTGCTTGCAAGCAAAACTAAACAACTCCAAATGGCTATTACATTTCAGTCAATGAAAACAAAATTATGTTATGTGTACATAGCTAGCAGATGAAAATGTAAACGTAACTAGTGGAAAAAACCCCACGAGTAGCCACAAAGGGATTTACTTAATTTTACACCCAATGAGACCGAAGAAGTTTGAAGATGTTGCCATCCTTAGAACCCTGTACACGCACATGCGCGCGCACACACACACACACACACACACACACACACACACACACACACACACACACACACACACACACACACACACATACACACACAGTATTCTCTTGAAATAAAAGGTGGATAGAAGTCAGAACCATGAAAACAGAAAAACATCACACCAGTGTCCCTGTTCCTCTCAATAGAGTAGATTGCCATCAACATGGAAGTCACTTTCCGCCAATTCCATCACCTCCATCTTTACTCAGCAGCAGCATTTGACTGCGGCAACTCTGGAATAATGCAAGTCGCCGCATCTCTCTCTTCTCCTCACATGAGACTCAAGAGCTGGAGGGTTAGGGCTGATAATTGGTTTGATTGGAGGTTCACTCGGCGAGAGGGAAAGGTTTTCCTGTAGCGTCACCCGCATCTCTCTCTCTCTCGAAACTCCTTCTTCATACATCACTGAGTCAAATTTGAATAATTTATCAGCATGTTGTGGGTTTATTTTGTCAAAGCATCCCCAGACTTGATGGAAGGCAGGGTTTGGGTGTGGGAGGAAATGGAAGCAGCAAGCTCTCAGGGAATGATCAACACAGTTATTAGTTCTTGTCAAAAGCGTGTCTTGCATCCATCGTGGGTAATTAGATTAATGACATGTAAAGGCACAACATCTTATTTTTTATTTATTTTAATCAATGGGGAAGCAATCTGAATGCACAGCAACTTCTGGAAAGGATAACTGTTTGCCTGGCCCTCAAAATTATCCCAGCTACATATTTCTGACTCAGATATTTTTGAACTACTTTGGTTGAAGTCTCTTGAATGTTTAATTCACCCTGTTGTGTAATATGCAGTATACCGATCGTGGGGGAAAAACGTTTCTATTGGTATCCACAGACAAAATAAGATGCTTACTCTTCCGAATTGATTGCTTTTAATCACCAAGTCGTACATAAACATTTAGGTCACCCTTTGGTTAAGATGGCTTTTGTGCCTTGCAGCTAGTGCTAGTCTCTATTGAAGGATACACCACCCACTCAGGAAAGACCAAAAAAAAAAAAAAAACAGAATGTTTCCTTCTTTTTTTGTGTTTTGTTTACGGCCTATTTAAATTCAGACATGCTCACTCTTGTTGTTTTACCTTCTGACATAAATGTCTTTGTTAATGAAAAGCCCACACTCCTGACTTCCTGTATGTTTTGCCATTTTGTTTGCATCTTCATCATGCCGGTAATTATCATCGCCCTGGTTTCAAATGTCTGACACATGGGTGTCATGCCTCAGAGAGGACCCTTGTGTTTTCTCATCTCATAAATGCCAGCCAGCCTCTGGGACTTTTCAAATTTGCAAAACACTTCCAACTTTCCAAGTTCCAAGAAGTTGCATCTTTAAATCTATGTCTTTGCTTGTGACGAGGATGCTGAGCCTCTACTTATTTGGTGTAAAAATACCCTACTATTTTTAATTTCTCGTTTATTTTTACATCTAGAACTTGAACGTCAGCTTCAATGGCTCACAAAAACTCTTCTGCACCTAGATGTGATTTTCAGAATAGGCTTTTTGCCGGTTTGTGCTCGACTGTCTTGGAGGCCTTCTTCAAACAGTGTCCTGCTGAGACACCTGGGGATCTGCTTTTCAGAGAAGCTGACATTCAGTTGCGTCTCTCAGGCTCATGGCTAGCTCTCCGGGGAAGCTGCAGGAACAAACGCCTGAACGTGGCATGAATCCTGGCAACACCAGCCTTCTGATTGTCTCTGCCCTCCCTGCTGAGATACCCTGATAAGGCCATGGATCTAACTGACAGGATCCTCTTTCTTACAAGGGAAATCTAGAACTCCCTCTTCGCTTCTCTATCTTTTAAAGTCTCAATGTAGATAATTGTATTGCTGTTCTAAGATGGAGAGGAGATAAATGGCAAACACTTCTATTCCTTTGACGCAACAACTAGTGATGATGCTGCAGGTGCAGGTTTTTACACATTTTAGCAGGTTTTATAGGTATCAGGGGAGCTGAAGGGTTTGACTGTAACATTGACTCTTTAAAATCTCTCATTTACCCCAACTTGTTCTCACTCCCAACTTGTCAAATACCTCCGCTTGGCCAGTGCCCCTCGGCGTCTGATACCGATGCACGAAGGCCCCCTTTATGCGACACACCGAGCTTTCAACTAACTCAAACGTAAACCCAACTGCATCAGTATTAGATGCACGGCGCAACTGACGCAGTATAACGTGCATGATAGTCTGCTTCGGGTGGCTGATTGATGAGGAGTGGTAGCGGTTGGGTCAAATAAACACAGGACTTTCACCCAGGAGACCGCTGTTTGTGTCACGTGTTAAACTAAGACTTATTTTGTTACTCAATCCCATTTATTTCTCACTATTTAATCTCGTTTTTGTTGTTGCTTTCTTTCTGTTTTACTCAATTTTACGCTGCAGTTTGTCGTCATTACGGGGACAGCAGAGAGATTCAGTGTGCATCCAAAACAATGCCACGCAGAGTTTAAGTATCGGGTTAGTATCAATGTCAAATTGATACTAACATGACCCGATAGTATCCTTTGTCATCGTTAGTCACTCTGTAATCACGTGAGTCAGTCAAGTTAATGTGAACCACCTTTTACTAACCTGAACGAGGTACTTTTGTTGGCTAAACCTAACCTTCCTGTTAAGATGGAAGTTTATTTTGGAAAGACTATGCCTGTATATTGACACAGCGTCCCTGACACGTCCAAAACTGGTAGCGCATCATAGTTTGAAGCTTAGGGTACTTGGATACGTCTCTTTCATTGATGAGTTGGGAGTGAGGATATGTTTTAAGTAGCCTTAAGGTTATTTTGTTTAAACTATGTATTGCAGCTATAGCATATGAAGTTTACAAATAGTGAAGGCAATAGCCTCCATTCTATCAAATTGTAATTTGAAATGTGGGTTTGGTTAAAATAAATTTGAGAGACCTTGGTCATCATGGTTAAAGTAATTACTCATTTATGGTTTGTAGACCAATCCAGCCTCTTCCCTCTGTGGACTTTGTAGCTTTTTAACACATCACGCCAATTCCTCCTCTAGACGGACACAAGTAATTGATTCTTTGTCACTTGTGGGCATTAAATCAATTGATTGGTGTTTATGTTATTTCTAACAAACAGTATTTGCACATGTTGGTACAGAATTGAATCCTCAAAGCAAAATATTTCAAAGTATTCAGAAAATAGCATTATTACTGACAAGCAACCTGATGCTCTCTAACAATGCAGATTACTAAAGTAAAAGACAGGAAATGTTTTTACATGATATATGACAGTAAGTCTAGCCGTCTGCTCTGCCTTCTTTGATGGAGCGAGAGTCAAGAACATTAAGACGGTAATGGACACAAATACTTTACAGTCAATGCTCAGATGGAGACACTTAAACTCTGCGTGGCATTGTTTTGGATGCACACTGAATCTTTCTGCTGCCCCCGTAATGACTACAAACTGCAGCGTAAAATTGAATAAAACAGAAACAAAACAAGCCGAGATTCAATAGTGAGAAATAAATGGGGCTTTTTCTACAAGACCAGGGAAGCGTATCTAATCCCTTAATTAGACAGAATGTCCACATTAGTGGGGGTTTTCCCTTATTGTGTGATGGCCATATACTGTATGTATGTAGGGAAGAGAGAGAGGGAGAGAGTGGATGGGAATAATTAAAATAAAATACAATAAGGTTGCACTCTGACGTGCTATAGATGTGACGTTGAGCTGAGGTCCCGAAGAGAAACCACAAAACTATTTTCAGAGACACTTTTGAAACCTCTGTTGTGTTCCTTCACTGGTATTGTTTTGTACAATGGGACCAGACAATGGGTTTATTGTCAGCTTGCTGCTATTACTTTACAATGAAAACAGCAGACACTTATGGAATGATGGCAAATGATGACGGGGAACCCAATGTTGCTCATCGCGTCTTAAAAGTGAGGCATTATACCAATAAGTATAGTTAAAGGAAAGACAAGTCGGAACGTATGAAGGGGTTACTTACCAACAGAATACTAAGCTATGTGTAAACCTATATAACAAAAGATCTGTAAAAGAGTCAAGATAGTGCTGGGGATGCATGGAAGTCATTTCTGATTCCAAGGATGTTGCAATAGATGACAATGGAGGAGGGAAGGGAGCGTATTGGAACAGTAACATACAAATACACAAACACCGGTGCTGTCTCCCTTAGCGCCTGTTCCACCCCTAATTTTCTGACTCTATGGCAACCGTCTCTATGGCAACTGTTGAAAACCAACCTTAACACAGACACAAGCACCCAACACAGAGACAAACACACAAAGATGCTGCACATTGACACAAACCCGTGTCATAGCCTATTGTGCAATGACAGGTGATTTTTGCAGTGGTTTGCTAAGAAAGGCATTTTATTTAATGAGACACTCGGGTGATCAATCATGATTATGTTCTTAATCTCTGTGGAATATATTTGCTGTTGTGCTGAATTATTAACAGAGACATACTGTACGGTGGCCAACAGGAGCAACACATTTCCAATAGGAGCAACGTGCTGCAGCTTCAGAAACGATGGCAATTAAAAAACACGTGCAAAAATCTAAAATATATACGACGTAAACGTCCCGCGAATAAAAAAATGTGCTGCAGAAAGCCAAAATAACACCATGAACAACCAACGCGCTGGAAAAATACAGAAACGATTCAAAGTCAAAAATGCACATACCCCTAAAAACAAATGCAACAGAAAAATGTTGCATATCAAGTTAACACAATGGAAGCTCTATTATAATATAAATACTATAATTATAATAATACTATATTTAATACTATTTTTGCAACAAGTTTGTTATGCATTTGTTTTGGCTTTCTGCAGCACGTTTTGTAAATTTGAGGCATGTTTCAGTTGTGTGTTTTTGAATTGCTCCAAATGGAAATGTTTGGAAATGTTTGGAGCCGTTACCGCGTTTGCCCCCGCCGAGTAGTCATCTAACTCTGAGCGTATGCTTGTAACTACCGTTCACTTATACTGCATTTGATACCAAGGTGTGTTTTATTGGACAAAAATATCACTTCATAAAATAACCTTATTGCCATTCAATCTCTTCCGTGTCACTTTTCTAATCTTACGCGAGCTTCATTTCGCTTGCACGAGGCTGCATTGTTGACTTCGATTGTGTACATCATAAAATCCCAAATGGCAGCTTATTTGGGGATTTATATGCGAGAGAATGCGAGCGGCGTGTAGGACAGCAGCTCAGAATATCATCAACAGCCTCAATGGGGGGGGGGGGGGGGGGGGGGGGGGGGGGGATGCAAAGAGTAGGGGTGAGATGTAATTGCGTAATAATTCTGTTTCGCTCATACGGTTGCCACTCGGGCTATCATGATGGAAACACCCTGAAGAGGGATGCCCAATAAAGCGCTCGCCCTCAACAGTCATAAAAATGAGACCTGCAGAGAGCCATGTGGTAGATGGTGAATACGATTATGTGATATGTTCACCCCAAAGGTGATGGATATCCTGGAGGACATGTATTACAGTTTTTGTCCGTTGCTTGAACACTATAGACACATGCTTAAACCAAAGTAACATAACTTGAAGTTGTTGTTACTATACCTTAAACAAAGTGTAACCATACCTTAAACAAAAGCGCTGCTTTGCACTTTAGTTGCAATTCTGTAACACACTTGCTCCTTTCTGCAACACACTTGCTCCTAGACACTACATATATAAGACACTTAGTTCAAAAATGAAATCTCAGGGTACCATTGGGAAAACACATCTATTCAAAATACAACACACATTGGTTAATTGAAAAGACATAGACACACACCTGAAAACACTTACTTACACAACTGAACACCAATCAGCCAGCTACAAAAAGGCCTCAGTTAAGCCATTTTGACAACTTTGCAAGCATGGAGGCAGGGAGAGCTAGAGGCAGAGGAAGAGGAAGAGGAAGAGGAAGAGGAGGACAGAGAGAGAGAGGATGACGTGGTCAAAGAGGCCACGCAAGGACCATTATTTTGGATGACATAAGAGCAACTTTGGTGGACCATGTCATAAACCATGGCCTGACTATGAGGGAAGCTGGGCAGAGAGTCCATCCTAATCTAAGCCGCTTCACAGTTTCATCCATAATAAGGACATTCCGACTGGCAAACAGGTATGTCTTCAACTCTCTACTCTACTCAGACTGTATCTAGAGTATTTACAGTACTGTACCATATCACGTTACTGTATCACATGTATTGTATTCCAGGGTGGCTAATGCTCCTTTTTCAACAAAAGTGGTAGTTTTGGGAAACATACCGTGATAACGTGTTGAGATGTTTCAGTACTGTGTATGGTAAATACAGTAAAGTTCAGTATACACAGTACTGTAAAAAAGAAGCAAACGAGAACAATTTGTGGTTGCATTTTTCTACAGAATGGCTAGAAGACCTACTGGGGGTGGACGCCAACGCCTGTTCACCCAACAGCAGGAACTTGCCATAGTGAACCTAGTCAGAGCAAACAATGCAATCCGTCTCCACCAGCTACAGCAACAAATACTTGCAGATGGGCAAGTATTCAACAACATAAATCGAGTAAGCATTACAACTATCAGACGGATCTTGGTAAAGCACAACATGACCATGAAGCAACTGTACAGGGTCCCATTTGAGAGGAACGGTGTCAGGGTCAAAGAACGTCGACATGATACAATAAAGAATGGGTGCAGTCCAGTAACAGATGAATATGTATCACTGGATTAGTACCACATAGATACATTCAGGTACCTGTGTGGTGGGGTGGGTCGGTTCTGTATATGTAGTAGTGTAAGTGTGTGCTTTGAGTAAAGCCATCCACAATATGTATTTTTTGTTACAGAGAATCTTGGACATGGATGGAGCTGCCCAGCCGCATGAATGTATTTACATTGACGAGGCTGGATTCAACCTTAGCAAAAACAGACGACGGGGACGTAATATAATTGGCCAAAGGGCAATTTTGCACGTCCCGGGGCAGCGTGGGGGAAACATCACATTGTGTGCTGCCATAAGTCTTCGAGGGCTACTGCACCATCATGCCAAACTGGGTCCCTATAATGCGCAACACATAATCACATTTCTAGATGCACTTCATGATGCAGTTGTACAGGATGGACCAGAGCAGCCCAGGTTTGTTGTTGTCTGGGATAATGTTAGTTTCCATCGGGCTGCTCTGGTCCAGAACTGGTTCACCAACCATGATGAATTTGAAGTTCTGTACTTGCCCCCTTACTCGCCATTTCTAAATCCTATTGAGGAATTATTTTCCGCTTGGAGATGGCGCGTATATGACCGCCAACCACATGCCCGTATGCCTCTTCTGCAGGCAATGGAACAGGCCTGCGGAGACATCGAGGTGAGGTCAATCCAGGGATGGATTCGCCACACAAGGGGATATTTTCCCCGATGCTTAGCGAGAGAAGACATTGCTTGTGATGTTGATGAGATCTTGTGGCCAGACCCCAACAGACGGCACTGTAAAATATACTAATGTAATGATTTTGAATTCAGTATTTCATTTTTTTGGTTGTTGTGAAAACATGCCCTCTATGGAACTGAATAAAAACATTGAAAACAAAAGACTGCAGTTTTTTATATAAAGTAGACTAGTGTGTTGCTGCTGATCTGAAAGTGTATTCATATGATGCAAGTGGGTATCATTTTGTCATCAGAGTGACATCTTGACAAAGGATTGTTAGGTTTTGATAGCAGAGTTTTAATTTGACATAGATGCGAATGGTTTATTTCCCAGTGTTGTGTCTTATTTGCTTGTGTGTAGAGTTTTGACACAATGAGCCAAATTTAGCAAAACGTTTGTAAGCAATAGGCAAAAACTGTAAGGCTGGCACTCTGCTTTTCTTTACATTTAAATATTCTTGCGCAGTGAAATGGAATCAATAGTTTGGCCTTAAAGCTGCAATAATTACCGTCCAGCAAAAAGTGTTATTTATGTTTTGTTTGAAGATTTTTACTGAAGAAAAATGAGGACAAAGAAGAAGTTGTAAAGAATTAAGGAAAAACCTTTCTTTTCTCTTTTCCCTCATGTTTTATAATCCCTTTTGGGCTGAGGTATTATAATAACCATCCTGCTGACAGCTTCCTTGCATTATCATTTTACCATGAACGCCTTCATTATAAATCTGTGCTCCTGCCATTGCCATGTTAAATGATTTAAAGATGCTCAAGCCAAGAAGCAGCCATGTACTAGAGATCAGCTTCAGCTAGGCACTCAGGTGTTGTTGTTTATTCAGCCTTGACAACAATATTTTTTTAGGTCAAATTTATCTACAATAGCAGCTTTAGTTATGCACCTAAACCTGTAGCGCTTTCTTCATTCGCTCTAAAATACCTCAATTGCTGCTCCACATCCATTTTAGTGCTCTGTAAATCCTGACACAAGTTTTAGTGGGACATTGAAGCCACGTAGCTCTTTTGGTCCATGAGATGAATATGATGCACAACATAGACATGCCCCATTTCTCATAAATCATGTAGTCCACATAAAATAAAATGTAATCTGTATGTGTTTGCATGGGAGGAAAAAATAGGTTTACAGGAGGCTTTGTTAGTGTTGAAGGGGAAGGTCAAGGTAGTTTGTGTGTATGTGTGTATTATTTGTGTTGTGGGGACATAAATCTGTTAACACATTGTCACATTGTACGGGACTCAAAAATGAATGCCCCCGTAATGTAAATCAATAAATTTTAGGGTGAATATTTTTAGGTTACGCTAAGTCACGAAGAAATTAATGTAAGTCAATCTAATGTCTTCTAAAGTTATAGAAACACAACTGTGTGTGTGTGTGTGTGTGTGTGTGTATATTGATGTGGATGTGAAAGTTTCTATTTAGATACAGTCTTCATGTGCATGCGTGTGTGTTTGCTGTGTATGTTTGTGAATTAGAGAGACATCAATATTCTGAATGTTTTCAGGCTCACCCGGGCTCTATCGATTGCACAAAGACCAAAACATTTTCCGTCCATGAGAGCCACATGAAGAGAGATTTTGTACAGATGGCATCGCAAAGAAAGTGACAATAAGTGAATAAGCAGAAAAAGACAAAATGGGAAATTAGATCAGTGAAAACGCATCACAATCCCACAGCAACACACCACAAAAGCAAACATAAAATGTCCTGTAGTTTTAGAGCCCACCGGCATGTCTCCAAACCAAAATTCCAAACCAAACGCCATTGAAAGGGAAACCTGTCAGATGGGCACAGCGTCAAAATTAACATGAACCTCCAAGCAAATGTGCTGGGCTGGTGCACACAATTAAGACACAACGATGTAGCAAAATACAGTTTTCCATTTCCTGCTGCACATTAACTCAGTACTTACTTGCATAGATGAGCGAGCAGCGAGCACTTTCTGTCACCTTAATTATCACCTGGAACAACACACAGACTCGCATACTCCAGGTGAAGTCTGCACCGCTGCCATCTGGGCCTGTGCCAAATGAACGGTGGATACAGGCCACGGCAAAACACTGGTGTAGTGCTCAGAACCATCATAAGGATGCATGTTCATCTAACTGGGTATAGTGGCAACTTCCAATTGAACTGATCATATTAAAACCAGTAAGTACATGGTAAATACGAAAAGCAAAGCTGTTTGTTTAGGATTAAAAGTTACAATTTGAATATGCCAAAACTCTGAACTCCATCTGAACTCTATGAATGATTCCAAAACTAAATACTTTGTTTTACCCTCTGGGCTGAAAATCATGTTAATTCTCTTAAAAAGCAAGACCTTCCATAGCATAATTAATAAACCTTTGGATCCTTCCGCTGACTTAAATGAAAACTGCAACACCCTCCCCTGAATATCTTAAAATAAATTACAATTGATAAACTAAACCCCATGCAAAAATTATTTGAAATGTTATACTCTTATTTAAGCCTTGCATTAATAGAACAATGATTTTCATATAGCCCAAAAAAAATGCCCAGGAGAAGTTGATATGGTATGAAAAAGGTCATGGCAAATACAATAAACAGTTTGCTCTGTTTTTGAAAACAGTTTTGGTCATCCCACTAGGGATCCCAAATATCGAAAAACATGAAGTAGGTTATATATATATATATATATATATATATATATATATATATATATATATATATATATATATGACTTTATATATATGACTTATATATACAGTATATGACTTTTTTTGCTTTTGCCAGAGTCTTATTTTATTTATTCTCATGTATGTATATTATATATACATGAGAATAAATAAAATAATAAATCGCTCATCTATGCAAGTAAGTACATGAGAATAAATAAAATAAGAAAAATATAAAAAAAATTATAAATTATTTATTCTCATGTATATATAATATAATATATATACATGAGAATAAATAATTTATAATTTTTTTTTATAAATGTGTACCTGAAAAAATTTATAAATTATTTATGTGTACCTGAAATGTTTTATTAATTATATAATTTTTTTAAATATTTTATATATATATATATATATTATATATATATATATATATATATATATATATATACATATATATATATTATATATATACATATATAATAAATAAAATAAGACTCTGGCAAAAGCAAAAAAAGTCATTTAAATGGACTGTAGTGTACAAGTATATGATTCATAATCATGTTGCTTTGGGAGCAGCTTACTCCAGTGTTGACTGTAAGGCTCTGGACTGCCGGTCGGGATAAGTGCTCAGCTGAATGCCAGATTTAGAGGTGGGCTGTTAACTTTGCATGACGTTGCACAACTTAACAGACTAATCCTGAGACAAAGGCGCCGTTTGCGTTGTTTCACGGGGCTCACTAAACGCCCTAGTGGCCGAAGACAGAAATGCATGTATACGTTTAAATATTAGGCTATATTTTTTCTTCTTTTTCTAGATAACTTTTGGGAGTTCCCGATACACTACAGACCTCCTGTGGGTTTTTAACACACCCTAAGGATCACATTAGATGCTTTGAGGTATAAGTCCCCTATTTGGTTTTGTGCTACGCTATGCTAACCGTCTCCTGGCTTTATCTTTATATTTAATCAGAATCAGAATCAGAATCAGATCAGAAACTGTTTATTAGCCAGGAATGTTTTCACAAACGAGGAATTTTTCGAGGCGGAAGGTGCATACATTGGACATGGACATGGGACGTTAGACGAGACAAACAACAGATATGAGAGCAGTAGCAATCTCTTTGAGCAATACATTTCAAACTACTGGTTTATGAAAATAGCTCCGTCAAACATACATATTCAGCTGTTTCCTACTTGATTAAGTGACTCAGTAATCTGCAGCAAAACATTTCAGTTCTGATGTATATATTTAATTGTGCATAACAATTCATCTGGTCCTCTCTTGGAACACATGCATGACTTGACCTTGTCTTTCACTTCTCACACATAGTTAGATCACCTCTGACTCATGCTCCGGCATTAAACAAGTTAATTGCCTCCCTGGGCAGTGTGCAGCTGTGAATAAATATCCACTAATTGAGTCATTTCTTAATTCCAACTCATTTGGAATCACATTGGTTCTGACTGGCTCCTGCTGATGCCCAGCAGTGTTGATGAGAAAATTATATTTGACACACCCACAGAGTAAGAATGACACAGGCCCCCAATTAAACTTGATCATAATCTCGTACGCCTACGCTCTCACCACGATACATACATTATCGAGCTTGGGACGCCTTACATTCACAAAGCGAACAGAAATGTTCCTTAACACCAAGTGAGCTGTAACCTTGAATGGTTGATAAGTAAGTTTACTTTTCCCTGGAGGAAACACCTCAGATTGCCCGTCTGCCTTCATGCACTAACAGTGTTCTAGTTTTAATTGGACAGTCACTGGAGGTGGAGAGAAACTAGAGCATAAAAAACAAATCAAATGAGGAATGTTATATCATTGTATTACCCCATGTCTAGGCTATCAAAAAAAGAAAAGAAAATGGCAGCTTCCTTACATTTTCAGATAAAAGGATTTTTTTTCATTGTTGTGAGAGACCCACACAACAATGAGCAACAAAGATTGTGCATCTTCAAAAGAAGAGAGGAGCTTAATATCGCCCTAAACTATAACGAATGCATGACTTCACCTCAACAGACCGTCAGGTGTCAGGTGCTCATGCCGAAGGCAACAGCGATGTTGGAAGATTTTAGCTTTTGATGTGTACCTGAGATCTGCTGTTTGCAAATACAAAATAATTACCTTTTTATTTTGTATTTACCTGATATCCTCTAAATGGCTGCTCTCCCAGAGAAGTGTTTAGCATAAATCTACTATTATGCAAGTACGGATTGGAGGGCCTGCAATTCAGTGGTGGAATGGCAGGAAAAGAGAGGTTGCTCAGGGCAGACAGTGATGGATGGGAAGTGTCTGCAGCCATCGGCTTAGTGTTATACATACGCTGCATCTCTATCGTCCCGCTGCCCTTTAAGGAGCATCAGCAAGCACGCCATAACTCAGTGGCAAGTAAGGTGGGACACACAGCGCTGGTCAGCCCTGATAAAGGTCTGTGTCCTTGAGAGGTGAATAAAGAGTAAACAGCACAATGATCCTCACCTTTGTCGTGTGGACATGTGTGCATTTGTGCGTGCTGGTGAGCGGTGTTTGTGTTGTGTGCCAGGAGGAGAAAGTGTCAGCTCGGGCTAATCAGGCTGCCACTCAGAGGAGTTCAGGTAGATCTGATCAGGGTGGGCTGAATGTTTCAGACTTGATCGACACAACGTGACGAGTGGTTGGTAACTTTTAATGGATTTCTTTCTGGAGATTTCCTGTGTACGTAAATAATATAAGTTTGTCACTTTCTATAAAGAGATTTAAAAAGTTTTTTTTTAAGTTTAGTACAGCACAAATGCGTAAGCTAATTTCTCAGTAAAGAGAACGTAGAATTGTCTGAATGGCCAACGAGGGCGAACTGAACCTGGGGGTAATCGTCCTAGAAATGTTTCATCAACTTGCAACTTGCAACTCAGCAGAATTGCATCCCCTCCTGTTCGCCTCATCTTTCTGACTTTCTCTCTCACTCCATCATTCAATGAATGACCCTGAACAACTGTCGCTGTAGCAGCATTTAATGGTCTCTGCAATCACTGTGACATGTTTGCCGTAAACAGAGACGCCTTCATGCCCCTCTGTCGCGTGGGAATAAAATAAAAACATCGTCTCCAAATTTCAATTTAAACAAATGCATTTCACGCGCGGATGTATATTTCAGGTGGAAGAATTATCTTTAAAATGTCCAAATGTGTTTGTTAATGTAATAAACTTAAAACAATACATTTTTTTACTGATGAATTGTATGTAAAAAAAAAACTGCAAGTCATGGTTAAGCCCTAAACAGACTCCAAGAAAAATAAAATAGAATAAAATGTTTTGATCAGATCCAAAAATAGCCTAAATGTTATTAAAAAGCAATGATAAATAATGTTTTTTTTTTAAGGCAAAACAATTAATTATATTTTGCTCTCATAAATTTGAGAGGGCACACATTCGTCTTGATTCTGTTTTAATCTGAAACTTGACAGATCAACAATGTTGCAACTCAAATTGCCGTGCAAAATGATTTCAAGCTTTTATTTCTGATTGTTTACATAAACCAGAAAGATAATCTTTTTTTGTGCTTTTTTCAAATCCATATTTTGCTTTTGTGAGAAATAAAAACACAGCTGAAAATCTGTGTTTTCCATAATGGAGAAAGAGAACAAAATCAATGGACACCTGACAGAATATCATGAAATCATGACAGCATATATAGATTTTGTTCAATGCCTCAAGGTTTTCTTCAAAGCCATAACATTTATTTCATTTCAGTGATGCTTTATTACCATGTGCTGTATTTCTCTTCAGGGGACTTTTCATAGTGAGCGTTGACACTAAATAATCGCACCACATATTATAGAGCACCAGCATGTCAATATCAATTGCTTTTTTATGTTTGTATTCAAGGACACCACAACTACATATGCTGTAGTTTGTGTACATATATTATGTTTAACTTCTATCTCATCTGCTCATATTGAAAATCCAATGGCACAAAACCTGAACTAAAAAATGACCCTATTATAGAGCTTTTAAACATTTTAGCTGCTGAATTTCTTTTGGGGAGTAATTATGACCCATATTGAGAAATGCATAGAAAAACTGTCAATAAGTAAAATGCTTGAAAATTGCTGATATCATAAAGTTTTACATAAGATTTATTTGTTTTCTTTTATCTTCTTCTGATTATACGTGTTACATTTATACTATTTGTCAATAAAAGCCATGGCTTTTTTCATGACCATCACTTTTGTGACCAAAAATGTTATGACCATCAAGTATGGGCATAACATTTTTATTTATATTTTTCATCAATCACATTGATCACATTTCGTTTCGTTTACCTTATTTATGTTATTTATGGCGTAATAAGTCCCTATTTGCATTATTTATTAATTTCCTACCTTAGTCATTGACTTGTGTCATTCAAGTGACACTACGATACTAAATGTCAAGTTATATTTATTGTAATAGCTACAAGAGTTTGAGATAGTGTTTGGAGTTTAGTTTTAAAACCTGCAGCCCGGTAAGCGTTACATTATCTGCAGAGACGGAGCAGAAAATGATGCTTTGTTGAGAATGCACTTTTTTCGCTTGACTGCCAATCAACGCTGAACTCACAAAATAAAGTGTATCTGGCCATAAGCAATGACACAGAACAGCTTCAGTTTACGATGTACCCGAGTTAAGATGCATGGTACACAGATATAGATACCTGTGTCAGCTGGTCAATGAGCCACAGGTCCACCGGTGTGTGATGAATTGAGCAGTGACATCTGTCGGGGAATGTTGCCGTGCCGCTTTGTCCCACAGCGACCGGCTCATTTCTCAGTGGAGATGTGGAGTCTGCACAGGCAGCAGGGGCAGAGGGGCCGAGTGTTTAGAGTACATGTGGGCAGCCGGCGGTCCTCTATCTGCTGGTGTAAGAGCCAGACTCAGCTGAAAGTGCAGCTGTCATTTCTGCTGGTCTCTCTTTCTCAAGTACCAACTTCTGAGTTGTTTGAACTACTTTCATGATGGCGTTGCATGAAGGATTTCCGCATGTACGTCCTTTCAGCAGGATGGAATAGTTTGTCAGTTCTTAACAAAACTGTGCAAATAAGTTGCCAAAACAAAACCTTATTTTCCTTTGGTTCAGGTTTGTTTAGGTGCATGCACAAATGAAAGAAGATGGGCTGCATGGCGGTGTAGTGGCGAGCGCTGTCTCCTCACAGCAAGAGGGGTTGGGTTTGACCCCGGGCAGCGTGGGCTGCATGTTCTCCCCGTGTCAGCATGGGTTCTCTCCGGGTTCTCCAACTTCCTCCTACAGTTCAAAGACATGCAACTGAGGTTAATTGATGACTCTAAATTGCCCGTAGATGTGAATGGTTGTCTGTCCCTATGTGCCCTGCGATAGTCTGGCGTTCTGTCCAGGGTGTGTGTGGCCTGTCTGGTCATAGATTGTTTTAGAATTACTACTAACGTTTAGTGGATCTTTGTCCTCACGGTTAAAACAATAACTGGTTATGGCAAGAGAATAATTACTTATGTCAGGGCTTTGTCTCTTGAACGTAAACTGATGTTTTGGGGCTTTTGCTGAAACAACCGATGCTGTCTTTTGTTCTTGGGAGGTTTGTGTGCATACAAATATGATGGGAGAGCAATACAGTGATGAAATCATTTTGTGGAACAATTGTTTTCCTGCATGATTGCTACATATTCGAAATAGTAAACTCATCAGAGACCCAAATAATACAAAATTGCTTGTATCCGATTCTATTTCCAGTGATTTTATGTTTTGTTACGTATTAGAATATTTCCTCACCTCAGCTTCCCAGTCTTGAATGCCCTCTGATAAATAAAATGGTTTGAATGAACAGGCCCACATTTATGAAATGTAATTGTGTCTGAATGTTTAGAAGTGTCAGCTTTTAGCAATACTGCTGCTGCTTCCTCTCAAGGTCTGCACACAGTCTATTGTTACAAAACAAAACATACCTGGGGGCCATGTAGGTCTCTCTGAAATATATTTCCTCATTACAGGGAAATTATTTTATTTTTACCAGATTTTGGTGGGGCATTTTCATTTATTTAGCTTTTTAACCTTCATTATGAAATAAAACTCCATGAACCGATTTACCCGTAATCATTTTAAAGATAAAAAAAGAAAAAGCTTTTAATAATTTTGAAAAAAAACTTCCTTGTAACTTGAAGAGTGAGCAATTCCTTATCCATCTTCACTCCTCGGGACTTACACTCAATTAAAACAGGCTTTTTCTGGTATCATTTCCTCCATTTGTCGTGATCCATCGTATCAACGAACTACAATGATACATAAATCCCTCACACATATTTCATCATCTGATGCATTGCTTCATGTAACATAATCCCCTTTTTTAGTATTTACAGTAGATAATAGAAGCCTTTTTGCCACCAACGGGAGGCTTACAGTGGATTTCAGCCAAGGTCCATGTACGAAGACACTGACTTTCACATTGAAAGTTTGCAACTAACTTTCCCTTTAAAAGCCTTTACCCACTCACAGCACCTCAGGTCCAGAATTCCAATGAATTAATCCACATTTTCTGCCATCTCCCTCATTAGGGAGTATTGAGAGGGTATAGGTGTGCTCCCTTGGTAAGAGATGGGACCTTTTGACCCCTCTGATCTATACATGTGACAGAATAATGCTACTTTAGCTCCAGGGACGGACATACGAAAATCTGATAGTAAACACCCTTTTTCCTGCCACCATCTCCCTTCTCCCTTCTTCTCTTTGCCCTCATTATTGGCGTGACTGGATCTGCTTTTAAACTTCACCCCCAAAATGATCATTTGTATATTCAATTACTCACCCCGTGTTACCTTAAATACTTGAAGAACACTTTGTTTTTCTTGCATGTCTGATCGAAGAATCTAAGAAACTCTAAACGGACACTCGCAGAAAAGTAGCTCGCCTGCAAAAGCGTGAGACTGACTATGCAGATGTGTAATAAATAGCAACGTTTTAGCGATAATGCATGTGTTTTTCGGAAATAGTGAGCATGCAACTGGATAAATGAGACTTGGATTATTTGGCATGAGTTGGATGGGTGTTTGTAAACCGATGTTATTCCGCCATTTTGGACTACAGTTCACAATTCTGATGGAGCAAGCGTGACTTACATTTTGTCATCAGTGCGGACGCTATAATTGGTAGAGTGGTGATCTACTTGGCTTGTGTGGAATGCCTCCTCTAAACGGACAGTGCATACAGAACTACGAGGTGTCTGTTGTGTCTGCAGCTGTCGGGTCCATTAGGGAGTACAAGAGGGGCTTCAGGCAACTGTACATTGCTCACAGAAATAACAACTCTGAAGTTGGAAGGTTAAGTCAATGGGATGGACACGTCCCTTGCTACTGATTGGTAAGGTCACAACAAAATACTCTTTCTTTCAAAGAGGAATCCGACTACATGAACACAATGGGAGGCTAAATGAATGAAGTAAAACAAAATGGCCATTCAGGCAAGTAATTCTTCTCCTCTTTTCCATTATGACATTTTACTCAACACCTGTAAAATGTGTCTGTAAGAAACGCAGACTACGGCAAGAATAACGCTGAGGAGAACAAGCCTACAGCTTTCCAAAAACCTTAAATGCAACAGAATCCAGGTTAAACTTTTAGTCTTTTAATTTGATTGAAGGTAAAGGTAGAAAGCAGTCCCCTGGAAATCCCTGCATCTGTTGGAGCAAACTGCATACAACTGTAGATCCATTATGTTTGCCAGAGTCCACGTTTCCCACATCCCTCGATGCTACGTAAAATGTCATCATGATCAAGGGCAAGAGTGGGCAATAATGTGAAAACAGCACGCAGGTTGCCAAAGGCCAGATTCCCCCCGTTAACACTCATGATGACATTAACAGCGAAAACATAGACATGGAAACCTGAAAGCCAGATTTTGTGAAGCCATGGGAGCAACTTGAAGTGATATTTCCTTTTGTCTCCAGGCATTCATCACATCTTGACCGAATATACATTTAGTGTCAAATACAGAGAGCAACTTCAATTCATCGTTAATAAAGCAGACAACTGATGAAACATCAAAGAGGCACGCTGTCCAAATTAGACTTGTCATTGAACTACACACACACATAACACTATTGAGGGAACAGTTTCAAGTTTCCCTCTTCCGCGTGCTAATACAGGACCACGCTTCTCGTAATAACCGCAGTGTGAACCAACGTCATGTGACCCCAGTGTGTATGTAAATGAGCTGATTAATTAGACAGCATTGTGCTGGGCTTCTTCTTCATGGTCATAGGGTAGGGGACGGGGAGATGGGGGTTGCGCTTGGGGAAGAGAGGAAATCAATATCTCAACATTTCAGTTCTCCCTGTTCTTTTTTTAGAAACGCGATGCACAGGTGTTAATCACCGAGTCAATTGTTTCATTAATCAAGTGAGGAGTCCCTGAAGGTGGAGACAGGTATTACAGCTCTCTTACACACACTCTCTCTCTCTCTCTCTCTCTCTCTCTCTCTCTCTCTCTCTCTCTCTCTCTCTCTCTCTCTCTCTCTCTCTGTCCTTCTCTCTTCCTGACGAGTAGATAACTATCCCTAAAAGAGAGAGGAGATAGAGGTGACTGTGCTACAGCAGAGCCAAATCTCTCAGGGAAGCTGTCAGGCTGAGTTCCAACACCGACAAGTCTCCTGTCCTGATCATCTTGTTTCCTCCGCTGGCTTCTTTGGGGCTGACGGCACCGGTCGTGTTTTGACAGTTTCTATCACTTCCTTAGTGTGTTGAAATCTTATGTAACAGAGCAGATGAGCAGACAAAGGTTGCACAAGACAATGTAGGTGATATCCTGCTTTGTTGTTTTTGTTCTCAAGATTTGAAAGTTCAAGAAATTAAATGCTTTCCCCGTTGTGCAGGTTCACTAACCTGCAATTAGTTAGCAACACTGAAAGTGCTTGTCTAATGAGGAATTTAATGATGGACTATAATATACTCAAATAAATTAGAAGTAAATATATATCTCCAATACAACATTTATTTGTGTCTCTTTGGAATTTCCTCTAAAAATGTAAATTAGCTTAATCAACATTCAAATGAATATTATACAATAATAATGATTATATCATTAAATTATTAGATGCAATATTATATGATTATTAAATGGTGATAAGGTGAATGTGTAAACAGCCTTCTAGTGTCTAACTCTTAGATTATTCTGCACATTTTTTAAAGATGATTGATTTGAGTCTTTAAATGTATTTTTAGCAGAAGACTCCATTTGGCAAAGCAACAGAAGCACAACATAAGTGAATCCATATATTACCCTTCAAAGCAGGTTTATAGAACATGGAGAACAGTCAACTTCTACCTGTGAAAAATATTGCCAAGTGCATTCATACTTTACCGATGCCTCTCGAATACTGCACTGTTACATTAAAAGTGCATTTGCTTTCATTCTGACACATTGTGTGTGTCATAGTGTAAAGTAAGCAAAATGCATTTCGTCTCCTTGACAACTTATTTATACATGAAGCCAAGCTACAGCGGCAGATGTGGGGGATCATATTTTACACTTCAAAGCTCATTGTTTCTCGGAAGCCTTGAAAGAGAAAAACAATGAGAAAAGGGTCATGCTTTCATAATAGATGCCGGCATGTACAGTAGCAAGACCAGATTGCCAGAAGAAGCACTCGAAAGTCCTCCAAACAGAATGCATTTTGGGTGATACAATGTGTTAGTTAAAAGACAGTTTTATTAATAATGCTGGCGTTCATCTGCGTTTTCAAGGTTTCTCAAGCATATTCTACTCGACAGAACGAGTCGTCACATTAGCAGAAACTTGTAGTCTGTGAGACTGAAATCTCTGATCCCTCACATATATACACATATATACACTGTCAATGGCCAAGTTGTGAGAGGATTATGAACCGCTATATTCCAATAGAACAATCAGAGTAAGAAAAAAGAGCAATGCAATAGTGTGTCTCATCCCCTCTGGCAAAAGCTGAACATACAGAAAGGATGATTTTGATCAGCCATAAGGAAGGGCTTGACACAGACTCAGAGAAAAATCCTGCAGCAAAAAGGCGTAGTAACACCCTCACTGGGACCCAGATAAGAGATGAGAAAGCTATAGTGCGTATCAGAGACAAATAAAGGTGAGATGCGAGATTTCTCCTCACTGAGATAATCATGTGAACAGATGAGCCCAGCTTGGACTCGTCTCTGAGGCTCACCAGCAAAACAGAGCTGACAAATACAGCGATGGGAGATGAGGGGAGCGATTATGAATATGGCGGAGGAGAAAGGCCTGGGTGTGGTGAAATCTCTTAATGTTCTTGGATGGAGAGGGAGGGTCACGCTTGGGAACGGCATGCATGTGTGTGTGTGTGTGTGTGTGTGTGTGTGTGTGTGTGTGTGTGTGCGACTAAAAAGCCTGTCGCCTCTGCCTTATCGGTCTGCCACTCATCGTCGGATCATGTGTGTGTTGCGTGTGCATGCATACGTGTTCAAGCATTCTGTGGAAATGCTCAAAAATCCTGGGAGGTGATGCAGGAAAATAAGGTCCAGGGTCCAAAGAAGTTATAATAAAAGAATATTTAATAAAAAGTGATAGACAGACAGCTTATGCTTTCGATCGAGCTCCTCTTACTCCACCAGCGAACTCCACGGGCACGCAGGTCCAAGTCGCTTGCTCGTAGCCGGAAGAAGAGAGCGCTCCTCCCTCATACAGTTAACTTGATATCATTCATGGAGCCTAGAGCCCTCCCTCTCATTAACAGTCCGGCGTACACACCTCTGGTTGCAGCTTAACCCGCTATTTGCCCGCAACTAAAGTGACGGAGCCCCGTCCACTTCTTCTTCTTCTTCTTCTGCTGACCGGTAAAGTCTCAAACGTCGATCTTCAGCTCCGCCACCTCAGGCGAACAAGAGAACTACAAGTCCTTCTAGCGGCAGTACATGCAGCATGCAGCATCTAACATCCATTCACACATTAATCATTTCACAGTCAATAAAAGTGACCTTCATATGCATACAATTACAAATCCTTCATAATAATATCCCTTATTAATTATCATATTCCATGCATTGTAATGTACACAATAAACCTTACACTGTACAAGTCCAATTGTGACAAACTAAGCTTAAAAAACCCTACAATTCGTATGCATGTGTTTGTGTGTGCGAGCGTGCTTGCTCATGTATGAGCAAACTCCACTCTCAAACACCCTCTTTGTCTTTCCACATAAAAGGTGCTTAAAAAATACGAGGCGCAAGTTGCCTTTGATTTAAACAGGGAGAGAAAGCTGTTGTTAGCACTGGAGTTGTTTGCCTTCCAATTTAATTTAGGAGAGGAGACCTTGTGGTGTAAAGATCTCTCTGAGGAATTCAACCTGTCAAGAGTCTAATGTTTTGAAGAGGAGGGTGAGGCTGACAGGAAAAGACTTTGACAGTCTCTTCAGGTGTGAACAGAATAGAGGTGGGCCCGGTTTCACTTTCATACCCGATGACTTTGTGCTGAATATGAGTTTCAATCAAATTACTTTTAAGGCTCAAATCCCGGTTAGAAGTTTGTTCTGGGGAAAAATACGGAGACGTAAAGGAGAATGAGGACAAAAGATACTAGAGCTGGAATAATACCTGTCACGTGTGGGGGAAAGAATATTTCCTCTCATCCTTAAAGCCGGATAGCTTTCTTTTTTTTCATTTGCCACGGTTCTTAGGTCATTCCATAACCCTAAATTATAATGGCAATTTGCATCAAAGTGACAGTGAATGAAGTGTGTCCGAAAACCGATTACCTGTGTCGCATATCAATGAGGACGGCCTGTTTGAAGGAATGCGCCAGCCTTGTGGCATTTATCACCGCAAGCCCTCACTTGATTGAAGCGCTGTGTTTACTGTGTAATAACACAACCATGTACATCCATTCATTGAATGTATGCAGTGCAAACTGACCCAGAAACATCTATACATTTAACTTTGGTTACAGGGGGAAATGAGATGAAGGTAGAATGAAGTTATACACGACACAGCTGTGGCAGATATGATTCTCTTTCAGTGATTGTATCAGTTGTTACATTTGTGCCCGTTTGTTAGAGATTCACTTTTTATTCCTCCTAAATCTCTTTTTGGCTTTCACACCTCTTCGCTATAGTTTGAGATGGATTAATAAAAATGAGATGCAGTGCTGTTGCTGCGCTGTGCCATCTTTCTGCAGAATTTGCAGAATGTAAAAGCTCCCCTTTCATTAAGTGTGCAAATGGTTTCTTTGACAGCCAGTGTCAAAAACATGCACAGAGTCTATTAATAAGCGACTGGAGAAGCACACTGGAGAGGTAACCTCAGCCAAGCTTTAACCTTAATGTTCATCTTTTTCAAGATTTTTTCATTTCCTCGTTAAGGTTTTAGCTATTAAAAGTGCATTTTGCTTCAACTATACACTGTCAAACAAATGATGAATATGTGAATGTAATGAAACTGCTACCATTGAACACATTTGCGTAGAAAGCTAGAGGCAGATGAGTAATTTGATAAACACAGCCTGAGGCGAAACCACAGGAGCCATTTGTTGTTGCCTGAAGCCAGAGAACTGATAAAAAAAAAAAAAACTTCAAACCCAGTGTAAATTGCAAGTGTAAGGAAACCAGTGGGGCATTTTTTATCGTGCTATGTGAAAGGAGCAAAGGATTAAAGAATAAGCACCAAAAAATTCAGTCAATATGTGGTGCTCAACATTGTGCTTGGCAAGAATTCTCACTGCATGAGGGGAAGAAAAAACTCCATCTCCCAAGGGTAGAGTGTATGCAACCTTATTCTTCCCCATCATTTGTGTCACACCCTAAATCTCTCATGTACACCCGGTATTGTGATGTAAATGAGATGCATGTCTGCTGCTCATCCTGCTCTGCTGAAATGGAAAAGTAAATATTTGCATTATGCTTGCAAGCTGAAGAGCGCGCCACATTGTATTATTCCAATTGGGGCGGCTGTAGCTCAGCCCCCCTGTGCTACAGCCGCCCCAATTGAGTGGTCGTCCCGCAACCACAAGGTAGCCGGTTCGATCCCCAGTCCCCCCATAGCTCACACGTCGAAGTGTCCCTGAGCAAGACACTTAACCCCTAATTGTTCCCCGTTGCTGTGTCTACGGTGTATAGAGCAAAAGAAAAAAAATGTAAGTCGCTTTGGATAAAAGCGTCAGCTAAATGTAATGTAATTCCATGAACCCACATCTTCACGCACAACACTGTATCTGCGCTAATCCGCCGATAGCTCTATGTATATAAACGCGGACTACTTACTTAAAACTCAAACTGCTCATGTTATTCCATTCTAGCTCATAAGAAGTCCAATGTATTTCCAGGTTTCCCATGTGGCTGTGCTGGGTTGCTGTATGTAATTGACCAATAGTTTTATTTTTCTCAGATGTTAGTCCATGGAAAATGCATTAGGTCACTCAGATGTAATGTCCCTGTTTGGGCTCCTATTGATTTGACAGCGAGGTGTAATTTCACTCTCCTATTTCTTCAGCCCCATTGTATCAGTGAGATTGTATTGTTTTGTTTTCAAGAAGAATAATTTACCTCTTCCACGATCCATGTTCCAGTAAAATGTTTTCATGTCACAAACACGTTTCCTATTGATTTAGCCTTTTTAAATGCATCCTCAGCTGAATGGCAGGAGGAGAACTGGACTGTATAGGACATCCTATGTGTTAAATACTGCACATAGAGCACATCAAGAGCGAGATATAGATCTAATGAAGGTATATTTGAATGTAAAAGGCCATCCAATTCAATATATGAGACAATCTGGGTCATATTGCTTCCACTGTACATCCCAGTTTGTGAATATAGAGTTTGCCTTGGGGCGTTATTTAATAAATGAGTGACAGACCTCCAGCTTTATATATTGACACAGCTAGCCAGCAACCTGCTAATTCATATAAATCCTCTGACATTTAAAAAACATCTTCACATTACAGATTATCATCAGACTGGGAGGCACCACGTAGATTCACACTTGGTTAAGTGTGAATTGCGGTTTTCATGCTTGAGGATATTCTTCATATTGTTCGCATATGTTAGCATGGGAGTGTAATATCAGAGGTTAAATGTGCAACAACACAGCAACATAAACAGAATGTTGTGAAACTGACCAGATTTACAGTCCTACAGAAATACATTATTGCACATAAATCTGCTTCCTGTTTTAGAAAATCCTTGTGTGTTTGTTTGTAGACCCTATAACGATTAGAAATTCTGAGAAAATGTCGGCACATGAATTTCAGTTCAAAGTAAATGTTAAGATGCGGACGAACCTCACTGGCCCAAATGTTTGCTGTCTATTGAGCATCTGTCACATGGGACATTGGGGGACAACATCTATAGTGCTGAACATCAAGTCATCTTTGCATACTTTTAAAGAAATATATGCTGCTCAAATACCAGTTTACTAGTTTTAAAACACATCGTGAAAAGATTGTTTCCCCCTAATTCACTGTGTGAATATAGATGTAGAAAGTAGTCCCATATTAGCACACGATGGCTTCATTATAACTGCACTGTTCCCACATCTCTGACGGGAAATGTTCAGGAAAGTTCTGTTCTCTTTGTTGCTCCTACAATCCGACCGACAATCCATTTTAGAAGGTCGGAGATTCACATGACGCTTTGTCCGTCTAGTTATAGTCACAAGATCTGAGAAGCGCTTGTCTGCAGACTGTGCTGAAGGACTCAGTGGCTACTGGATAGATGCAGCATCATGGCTACGACTGGACATCAAGGACACACTTGTGATGTTTCAAACATCATCACCACCATCTACCTGTGGTTCCTTGATGTGACTGAGTCCCTGTTTGAAATTGATGAAAACAATCTAGTGTGACCAAAAAAAAAAAAAAAAAAGATCTAGTGGCTTAGTTGGCACATGATCAAGCCAAAACAGCAAGATGAATCATAACTTCACACTGAAACACGTAGGTACCCAATCTAAATAACTAAATGTTTTTTTCGGTGAATAACACTCCACAGTGTCTGGAACCAGGAGGTATCATACTGAGAGAAACTACAGGGGAAAATTGAATTGGACTTGGCAAAAACATGGCTGCTGAAGTGACTGGTTTGCCTTTACTTACCGTGGAAGTGAGACTGCTCTCCGGCTCCGCCGTCTTCTGAATGCAAGCCACGGCCTCCTGCCTGCTACCGGGGCACAACAAGGTTGCAGCTGCGCAGCACTTTAAAGAGAATATTTAAATGCGTGCTGATAAATTGGGCCCTGTGGTGTGCTGTGTCTGTTTGTTCACTGTTTTGTGTGTTTTGGTGTCCTTGTCAAATGATGTTGCGTTCTGCACAGTCAGCGAGTTGGTTGCATGCACTTTGATCGCTCTGCGTCGAGACTTCCACTAACTTGTCTACGTTTTTTGTCCAACTTTCCTTGTCACAGGTTTAATTGTTAAATCAATGGCACATATATTATGTTTCCAAATTGGATTTACCTGAAGGTACAATAAACCCAGGGAGAGGGCAGTAGATAATGGTCATATCGATAGCGTGATTATTAGCCCGGCTTGATAGGAGAATTCATTTCATATTCATTTTCTTTACACAGGGATTACCACAAATACCGCAGTGAACGTAGAATACAGTATCACCTGAAACCAGAGGAGATCAAGACAAGCCCAGCTGGAGGAAAGCTCTCACCTTTCATACGGTGCATAAATGAGGTTGTGGCGGCATATCGGACGGATAACACGGTAATCCACCTGAAATCCCTTCAGATCAATTGCTGTTGAAGGAGGCTGCTCCCACCTATGCTTTTCCACCGCGGCGAGCCCAAGGTACTTTGTAGAGGAGATGTTATTTAAACTCGGCTTGGGCAAAGTACAACAAATCCTTGTCAGTATTGCACGTCTCTGTGTTGCTGGTACACAGTGAAATCAGGGAATAATGTGCTACACTGAATCCGATTAGAGATACTTTACTCAAGTTGTGGAATGATTTTTTTTTTGCAATCTTTTCCAGTTTTCTGAACTTTTAAAAGAGCATACAGGTATTATATTTTAAGTACACAGCTATACTGTACAGGGAGAACCTCCACCATTTCCATTAACACAATTCCCAAACTGTGTATCAATACAACTCACAACTGCCAATGACACTAAATAATTAATGGGGAACATATTACTTGGGCTGTAGCCTGGCCTCATTACATCCCCTCGTAGGCTCTTTCCATTTGTGCAGTGGACTAATTTGTGAGGGAGCAGTTAAAGCATTTCTTCATCCCCTCTAGCGCTGTATCCCACAGCAAAGGCTTCTCTCTCAGCTGTAATCAAAGGAAAATGTGCAGCATGAGCATATTCACTTAAGGCTCGCTAATCTTCAGCTCTGACTGTTTTCTGAGCTGAAAACCACTGGAGAGGCCGGCGGGTATGAGGCGCACGTGACAGCGCTCTTTCTTGAATAAGGAGGTGAAGTACATGGCAAAATGACAGAAACGATCAAGTGAATTTTCTTGGGAGATGTCTGAACTTTCTGCAGGCTGTTCTCCCTCCAGTTCCAGGGTAACGTATTCAATATGAAGAGAAGGACTGGCATGAAGCTGCTCAGGGATACCCTCTGAATCTTAATTTGAATACTGCCATGGGCACCAGGTAAAGTTTAAAGAGATTTTGAGGTTACTGAAGAATTCCCCTCAGCTGTGAGGTCAGAGCACATTGTTTTTTAAATGTAAGGGGACAAACCCATCCTGACAGATCCTACAGGATTCCCTTTGGAGAAGAAGAAATAATCAGATTAGTCCACACAGCGAGATAAAACAAAATGCAGCACTCTGGCAAAGAAACAATCTAAATTCATCAAAACAATGTATTGATAAGATGGACAGTTTGTACTTACACTTGTAAGTTTTCTACTGAGTCTAATTGTGGTAGTGGAGAGACTCAACCGGAGAACTGTGTGAATAGAGTTCTATATCTCAACACTGATGTATATCAAAGTTATCACAGAACCAGAGGATTAGAAAAGGAAAACGTAGCTTCTGTCCAACGAGAAAGATCTGAAAGCCTTGATGAGAATTCCCCACAGCACACAGATTTGGGCTGTGCGAGACTCTGCTGATCTTCACAGCATGATAGCCATCAAGTAGAGCCAGCACTTTCTGTGTTCTCTCTTACAAGTCAGTGTGTGAGACTGAGTTCAGACCAAATGTTGCATTTGAATGAGACTCGAATGAGTCAGTGAAGTAATGCTAGAGGGGTTACCTAGTCTGTCAATCTCCGATGCAAAGAAGCACTGACCAAGCCTCAGCATTTGACGAGTGAGAAAGTGGTGGTATACTATAGAGGGAGGCCGGGCGGCGTTCATTTGCATGTACGCTGCAGTAACACACAGCCAGTTGTAAATTGGCAAAGTTTCCCTTTCATCTTTCTTTTAAATCTCTTCCTGCGTGTAATAACAGGTGGGGGCGGTGTGTGTGTGTGTGTGTGTGTCTGTGTGTCTGTGTGTCTGTGTGTGTGTAGAGCCAACATTCCTAGGTTGCTCATTATTGCGCTAAAACTTTGAGCCCGCTCACTTTTAACCGGTCCAATAAAATGCTTGATTTACTGTACACCCCTCAACTATTCTGTTTCAGTACAAATATCTGGCCTTTTAGCTCCTAAGTGCTCCACTGTGTTTATCAGCTAGTCGCTAACTTTGGTCATTTGGTGTCTTGGCAGGTAGGGTACAGTGGGTTTATTAGAGCTTTTTCACTGAAAACAGATGCACTTCCTGTGGCAGAAAGCAATGCTGTTTAGAGCAGCGAAGCAACAGTCGCTGGTTGCTTTGTAAAACTGAGAGGGACTACAGAGTCCCGAGATAATTCTCTGTTGGTTTGTCACTACAAGCGACCCCTTTTTCTCACTCATGGGATTCATTGTTAATATGAACATATGAATTGTCACTTAGTTATAGTTCATATCAGGCATGCTAAATCACTTTAGTTTGATTGTGAAACTACCATTTCCATTGGGAAACTGATTGATAATTAACACAAGTATGTTAATTTTATAAAGATACAGTCATGTAATAATCAGTGTGTAATAAATTCAATCTAATAATGTATTTGAAATACAATTCCTGGTAATGTAATTATGGGGCTTCACATGGTCTTTCGCTTTCCCTCCCTCTTTTCTGTTTTGTCCCTGCTGTCTCACATTCCTGCACAATGATAATGGGAAAGATATTGTATGTCACTGCTAAAGTATTTCCCCGCAGGCCTTATGCATTTCTTAAGCACATTTTGTGAAGTTAAACTGATGAAGTAATTGTTTAATTAAACAAGGGCGACCCTGCTTAGCTCCTGGCCTGAGACCTAATGTGTAGCCTCTTTCAGTACCCTCTCATTCTCCAGTCACATCCCTCTTCACGATAAACTATCTATAAAAGGCTGACAAATCTTTAACTCAAAATAAATAAAAAACTCAGGAGAACCATTTTCTGTTTCATTCCTGTAAACATCTCTCGGTGTACTCTGTAGAACTTTTACGCTTTACGGTGTCCCTCTCTGTGAGCATTTAGCAAGGCTTGCACTTTCTTTGGAAAGCTGATAAATATAAAATATTGCCCTACGACCTGAAAGCGCTAGGGTTGCATTGCATGACTGCGCTTAGTATCTCTACTCAAGAATAACAGGATGTGTTGCATTGAGTAAGACCAAGAGCAACCCTCCTTATCTACATGGGTGAAAAGCAGAAAGCCGATTCAAGGTCTATGTTCTGGCCAGCACAAGGCTGTTTGAACCTCTCAAAGAAGTGAAAATGTTGCAGCGATAGTGTGCTGATGCTGTGCAGTTGTGCCAAATGCTGTTAGACAAGTCTCTCCATAGATTTGCCAACATGTGCCAAGACCCACAGCTTTGCCAGGACATACTGTCACCCATAACTAATCTAGCGCAGACAGGCATGGGCAAGGCACAGTTTTCACTCATTTACACACATCCAGTGAGCCCTACTGCTTTTTTTTTTTTTTTTGCCTTGTGCCTCACAGTGAATTTAACTTGCATTTTAATGGTAGAAAAAAACACACAGTTTCCAAAATATACATAAATAATATTACTAAGAGGCCTGGAAGGAGAGAATGTCATATTATGAAAAACATGTTTTATTTCCATTTTGCGACTAAAATGCTGTATAACCTCAAAACATATCAGGATCCAAATTAAATTAAACTAATTATATGAAGTTAAAATGTGATACTATTGCTGATGTATATCTCGACAAATAACAAAGCACCTCTACAGCAGCCATCAGGGTTTTGCACAAACTTGAATCCCCCTCCAAGAGCCTCAGTCTGTCATGTGCTGTCTAAAACCAATGGGTGCCATGTCTACAACCCCGGCCAAAAGGCTCAGCTGGGCTTTGTGCTGGGAAATGGACTGCTGGACCCTGCCAAAAAGCCCTCAAAGTCATTTCTCCCAACTGTAGTCTTGGGGATTCTTGTTAATCCACCATACCCATTATCTATAAATAAGTGGCACACTTGTGAAGAGGGCAGTTTAGAAAGAGTGGTTTGGGGCCGGACACTTACAAGGCCTATCATTCTTCATTTCCACTCCGCTGAGCAAAGCAAAGTGGATGCGAGACAGCAGGAGCAGGTATACAGGAAGTCTGTATGTCAGGTGTTGTTAAGAAAGACTTTCGTCTCAATTTCCAAATCCATCACACTTGATGGCAAATAAGAATAGTTGTAATTCACAGTACTACAATATATCATCTGCAATGTGAGTGTGCATTCTGAGATAATGGTGAGAGTAAGTGTTAGTGTTTCTTAGTGAAAGTTGACCTATGCTCTGACCTTACTTTTAATAAATTACATTTATTTGGCTGTTGCATTTATAAATACTAAACAACTTAATTCAGAGTAGCTGGTTTTTCTCTTAACTTTAAGATGCCCAGGGCTGTTAAAGTCTGCACTAAACCATAAATACAATACAGCTATGATAGGGAATTAGTTGTTTGTTTCACGCCACTGCTTTGCCAGATATTTGTTTTAGAAATTGCCAAGGGGTAAGGCGATTATACAACCTAATTCTCATTGTGGCATTAATTGCCAAGTAGTTAATTAAAATGCAGAGTGGTTGGAGTGTACACTGCCCCACAGGACTTAATAAAGCTTATATCATAAACACTTGATTGTGAAATTGATAACATAATATGCATCATTTCATCATCTATCAGCAGTAATGAGGTCTTAAAATCTCACTTTCTGTCACCTTTGGTTACTCATAGTCATTTCTGAATACCATATCTGCCTCTTTCATTTCTTGTCATTAATAACTCATTAAAGGACTAACCTCTAAGCGAGAAGGATAGACCATGTTTAGCAATGTAAAGCTAGTTGTTAGGCTTTCATTGCTAAGCGCAATAGGGTTAAATGGGTCGGATTAGCAGACTGATTATAATTGTTACACTGCTAAATTGAACCGGGGGATTTAGCTGAAGCGATGCACTATACTGGCTGTTTGTTGGTGTTTTTGTTACATTTCTTTGTTGTTTATTTGTCATTCTCGCATTAGGTATTCTGAACAGATCTGGCATGAAATGTTATTGCCTTAAGGTTGTGTTAAATAATGCATTAATTTCTGCCAACATTGAATGATGTGTCTACAGCTGTCACAGAGTTGTAAGAATACATACTTAGGTGCCTGAAGTCCACAAGTATTTCTGTCAAGCGAGGATAAAGTAGGACGATATGAAAGGAAAAGGGAACTTCCTTTTGACAATTTTTATTTTGTCATTTTGTTGCTACAGGTTATAGAAATTGATTGTTAATGATTGAAAAGAGTATTTGTCCTGATCACATTCTCTGTCGGTTATGTAGTTTACAAACCATTAAAACATGAAAAAAAAGCTTCTGTAATAATGGATAGAAGAGGATTCAAGGATAAAATACAGATATACTTGTAGTATTCACTTTGTGTTTTTTTAATACTAAATGGTCATTAAAGATGATCTAAAAAAAATTCAAATAATTCAAATAATTTGTGAATACTGCTGGATGATTTTTTTTTTTTTAACTAGCCGCATGTTTTTGCATTAACCATAATGGCTTAAATACTTTTTCATGACTGTGCAGCAGCTCTGACCAGCTGGCATGCTCTCTGCCCCTTTGAGCATCGCAGCACTTTTTAGTCCGCTGACAGTTGTTTCATGTCTGTCACATAAGCAACTCTGCAGATAATAGTCAGTTGCTGTAAAACAGATGTGCTCTAAATGTTAACTCATCGCATATTATCCAAGTGTGCAGAATGGAGGATGATGTCAATTCAGAAAAGTATGTTGCCATTATATATCCTGATGGAAAAATTAATGTTCAGTAATTATCTGTGGTGTTGAGATGGTCATTTTTACACATTGTCAAACAGGAGACAGTAAGCAGCTATCTGGTGAACAAAGTGAAGCATTTAACGGCTAAAGAGAGTTGGTGGAGACCAAAACCAGAGCGGGACTTTGGGTTTAGGTTCACCAGAACCATGAATAAATAAATTGCAATGTGGTTTTGAATCCAGCATATTAACTTAAAAAATATGTCAATGTGTGTGCTTTGTACTACCCTCAAGTAATATAATTAAATTTAATTAAAGCTATGGTTGGTAATCATCTTCAAAACATGTTTTGTCATATTGTTGAAAAAATGTGGTATCTGCGGCTGTTTGTTGCAGGACTGTCAATCAGATTTTGTTTGGATAATTAAACAAATCTAGCGTAATATGCTACTCTGCTATATTTCTTCTACCAAAACATGTTAACATAATTGCACCATCATTGTTTGTCAAATATCTCAATCACGAGAGAGCATACTGACTTTAAACCACTTTTTGACATCAAACCTTGCAACTTCCCAATTAAGGTTGTGCCCATAGTTGCCTGAAGCACGAGGAGATTGTGTCATGGTGATATTTCTAGATGAATGCAATGTGTCTGTATTTAACTGATGTGGCCCCTGGTAACTGGATTCCTTCTATTGAAAGAAACATTATCTCATGGATTAAAATATTTTGTAAGGCTGAAGAAGAATGAATAGAAAGTGTAATGTTAATTTACCCCCAAGAAATGTCATTGAAACCTCCAATCTATGATTCAGATTTGTATGATGACTGTGATGTCACCAGACAATGTACTGTTACATAATTACCATGATCTAAAAACATATCTTCATACATCCTCCATATTTTATGAGGGTACACTTCTTCAGTCCTGTCGTATAACTGGGATGCAACTGGCACTCCACCACACTCTCATCGCTCTGAATAAAAGTGCCTGTGGTCTTTGTTTTCTCTCTTACTGGGGAATGCCACGGGTGTCAAAGCAATCACAGGAGCTTAGAGGCATAAAGTCCAACGTTACCCTCCTGCTGTCAGCCTGCTAGCCCACCACTCTGCAGCCCTGATCTAACCTGACACATTGGGACTGCACAGTACAACTCCCATTACCTTTAGGGGGCTTTTTCTCTTCATAGGCCTAATTATCTTTCTTTCTTTGGAAAATAACTCAAAGAGGGTATTTTTTATATATTTTTTGCCACTGGCTCTGTTTTGACAGCATCTAGCATTTTATATGACCTTGTGAAGTCATCCCCTCAGTGACCAGCTGCTAAATTTATGATGCCACTCACTAGTTTTAATCCTAAATTAGCAATTTTCCCACTAAAGTATTACAATTAATCTTTAAAAGAATAGTTTCACATTTTGTGAAATAGACTTATTTGCTTTCTTGCTAAAAGTAAGATGATCTGAAGCAAAAGCAAGCAGCCGTTTAGCTTAGCTTAGCATAAAGTCTGGAAACAGGGGGAAACCGCTAGCTTGGTTCTGTCCAAAGGTAAATTAAAGAAAGAAAAAAAAAACTTGACAGCTCTCTAAATAACAAGTAGATCTAAATTGTATAATAACCAAAGTGCAAATACCATGAAAGCAGCTTAAACAATATTGAATATAAAATGTTTGACCGTCGTCAGTTCGACAGGCTGTTGCACTGCAACCTGATCTGTGTTTCTGCATCACACCAAAATAGTGACAACATGGAGTAATTAGATGGTTGTAATTGTTGTGGCTATGGCAGCTACTCAGCCTCTTTTGGTTTTGTATGTATATTAATTGATTTTAAACCCAATATTTCTGTACAGTTGCATATAAAGATCATACATATTATTATACTATTTGTAATATGATATTCCAGTGTTGGCTGCGTAGGATTGTTTCAGACATTTCCAGTAACACCAAATGTCACAATTTATTGAAAAACACATATAGATGTAACTATTTCCTAAATTCACATGAATTTCAAGTCAACAAAATATTCTGCTTTAATCCATATTTATTGCCATTTAGTTTATTGAAGAAAAATAAATGTAATTGAGGCTTACTGCACACAAAGGACATACCTGTATTGTCGGACATCCATTGAACAGCACCATGAATAACATTTATATAGACACAATAACAGAGCATTCATTTATTTTTCTGTCTATTTAAGGTGATGACACCATGACATTTGACAAGGCCAATGCATAACAGAACACTTTAGCGCTTGTAAGGTAATGCAAATGCTTTTGAGCTATTTATTAAATTAATTGTGTGGCCCATACACTTTTATTACGGCTCAGCTGCAATTTAATTTCTGGCTCTGCCTCTGCTTTAGACAGTTGTTTCCAGTCTTGTACAGCTGCTGAGCTTATTTAGCTCAGTCATGAGGGAGATGAGATAAACTTTCAAGAGAGAAAAAATAAGGGTATTTCCCAACATGTTCAACTATTGCTTTAACCGCACGGTGGTATTTGTGGTTTATAAGGTATGTTTGGACACGTTATGTTACAAGATTATTTAAATATTAATTAAATAAGATGTATCACTACTATAAAAAGAAATAAAAGGTTTGCTGCCACATAGAGGGCCCCTCTGGCTCTCAAGAGACAAATTGACGTCAAGGCTCAGTGTGCACTCATGGTTTAAGCATGTCAGCAGCGACTACACGATCACTTGTGCATGCTGCTTTAATGGCACACCCCATGTTGCACTAATAGCTCATGTTCTTTGCCCTCCCCCATCCTCATCCTCTGGGACTTAAACGGACCATCCACTGTATTGGAAAGGGATTTCTCCTCCTGACCCCAATGCGTTTAACTCCGCAGAGCCATTTTCCCTCGGTTTTACTACATTCTGCTTTCTGCATCATTGGTTGATGCATGGCGGTCAATCTTACAGAAAATGTTTCCATGCTACTCACTCATAAACAATATGATATTGCAAAGCTCATTAAGCAAGGTTTAAAATCACACCTCTGCATTGTTGCCTCAGCAGCTTCCATTTGAATATGCAATGTCTGAATGAACGTTGTTGACAATTTCTCATCTTGCTCAACGTGACAAATTGTGTTTTCCCGTGGTTTCCATCTAATGTTCTGTCTGGAAGTTCAATAGAGTCTCACACTTGGAGTGAAATAGCCCGTGAATTTCTGTAGACACAGATCTCTGGCTTTACAGCAGCAGAAATGGATTACACATACGTACATGCTGGGAATATTTATGTACAATAATAAATAGTCACCACTGTTGCAGCTGACAGCAGTCAGTGGTCTATAATGGCCCCTCTATTGTATATCTGAAATGACTCATTCACTTTATTTGTGGCTTTCTGATGACATTGTAAATAAGTTTGCACACAACACAGTCCTGTGAATTACCAGAGATGAGATTGCATGAAATGTAATTGTGGTCCATTATTGTCTACTACGCATTCCCCCCCACACGTTGATGGCGTTGCATGCAATACATACATAAATGTATACTTTTTTTTGACAGCACGGTAAGATTAGCAGCGATAGACTGGGCCATGATGATGCCATTTGTGTGTGCCTCATTTTGAAATGAAGAATGGCTGGGTTGTGTTTTTTCCTTCCTCTCATTATGATACTCCACTCTATTCAATCAACGGCAGGCTATTCTATTTCCAAGTGCCATTTTTAATGAACACACAGTTCATTCATTTACAGCCAGAGAAGGAACGGGAAAGGGGAGGGGAGGAGTATGCAGACTGACAGGATGGAAATAAAAAAAAATGATGTCAGAGAAAGAGAATCAAAGAAAGAGAAATGGAGTAAAAGAAGGGGGAGGAAAATAAAACAATGGTGGGGGTTGCAGTGGAAATGTGAGCTCAGTGCTGTTAGATTGTGTGTCTCCTCATGAGGGTCCTTAGGCTGGGGTCACCACATTTATTGTTTATCTGTTTACTGTTTATTGTTAAATGTTTTGTTTTGTTTGTTTATTGTTAAATGTTCAATGTGATGCACCTCCCGCCAGGACAAATTCCTTGTATGTGAAAACATACATGGCAAATAAATGGTTCTGATTCTGATTCAAATCCACAATCGAAAGAATCAGGGCTTTTCACACTATCCTTCGTACAGACATCCCAGGGTGGGACATGTCTTATTCTGTTTGGAAGGGTTTTGACAAACTTTGTTGCTGTTGTCTAAGCCCCCAAACACCCCCACTGTTTCAAAAGCAAGCTATGTTAGCATGACAACGAAGACATGGACAGAGGACATGAGAAATGCATTTGCTGCCATGCACTGCCCATACAATGATTGGCTCGCAGTCAGACATGCCCATTAAAGAAAAAAAATGCAAACACAAAGACATGGACTCAAAAGCAAACCATAAGCATATTGTTTGTAAACTGCTGCAAATGTGACACTTCTAATTATGAAATTATTCACTGATTGTTGTGTTGCGTCTTCAAAAGAATTCATGGCTGTAGGGGATGGCCTCTTGATTCATTCACGCAAGCCACATTTTCTGAGGACAACAGCAATACTTTCAAGGTAGGGATGTGTATCCCTGAGCGGAAAAGAGCCAAGTCAACACTCCCCTTGGAATGCATTAGAGACTCATCAACGTTACCTTGCCTTAAAAGCATCACCTCAGCTCTTTCTTTTGCCCATCCCTTGTGGCAAACACATTCTCATTAAATAACTTCCATAACAGAGGTGCAACTGAAGAACAGGGGATGGAGGATTTTCAGTCGCCTAGAGGGATTTGTGAAGCTATAGACGCCTGCAACTATTGAACTCATTCAAGTTGGAGAAGTGATTCAATTCATTAGTTAAAATGTTACCGCTTCAAACGAAGTGTCCAACGATGTTTAACACTAAAGATGAGAAGAAAAGGTTGACCAAAAACTTCGAAAAGTATTCGTAGTCTAATAGAAACCATTATGCAGATCTGTAGCCTTACTGGTACCAAAGGATTTGAACACCAGGCATTGGTAATCTTAAAACAGCACTTTATCGTTTTACATTTACTTTTCAGCCCCATGAAATTGTCAATCAGCTTCAGCCTGGGGGCATGCAGGGGCAAAACAAGTGAGCTTATTTAAACTCACTGAAGGTCATTGGTTTTGCGGCTGAAGTCATTCACTGAATAGACCCTGTGGTGTTTATTTCCCATAGTTCTGTCACTCTCTCTCTCTCTCTCTCTCTCTCTCTCTCTCTCTCTCTCTCTCTCTCTCTTTTTCTCTCTCTCTCTCTCTGTGCTCTCTGTGCTCTCTCTCTGTCTCTGTGCACCCCCCGCCCCCTTCTTGTTTTCTCTATCTTTTCAATCGTATCTAATCTTTTTTCCCCGCCCTTTCTCAGCCGTCCTCCCCCCCTTCTCTTCTCCCTTCTTCACCCCACACATTATTTAACTTTTTAGCTCTGGATATTTTCCTATTTCTCAGACTAAACTGTGTTATCGCAAAGTTCTGTGTGCTTAGTGAGGAAATCCAGCAGGACACAGTCAGAAGTTTTTGGAGATAAGATAGTAATGTAAAAAAAAAAATCTAAAGATGACCCCCCCCCGCCCGCCAGCATGCACACATATATGAACACACACATATGAACACACAGTTGGCATCTGTCTCTATTACACAAGAAGATATTATTCGAGCAGAAGGAGATAACAAGTCACCTGCACTTTGGAGCCGTTCCATTTATGCGGTGCATCTCCTCTTCATTGATCCCCTTGTCTCCATAAATGTTACCCCTGTGCTCAGTGGAGCTTGTTATTTTTTTCCCATCATGCATATACAGAATATGTGATTTTCCTTCAAATTTTGAGAATCCCAAGGGGCTTATATTTGGGATAATTTATTAAGTTTCGGTGTTTTTTTCTCTGCCTTCGGAGCTTTGCTAAATATGGTATTCACCATGGTGTAAATATTAAGGTTATTTTTGTCAAAGGTAACATGAGGAGTTCTTGACCACTTGTGTTGCTGAGGAGCAATATTTTGATGAGGAGGTCCCCGTTTGGTTTGTATCACATGTTGGAACACACTGTCCCTTTCGGCATTTGACATACAGAAGCTTATGTATCGAGTGCTTCTTTATGGGTTGAGAAAATTCTCATTCTTAAACCTACAATAACTTTTAATGGCCAGTTGTGGGCAGCGGAAACAAGTTGTGAACACAACGTATCTACCGGTAATCATCTACGATTATTTGTCATATTTGCTCTGGGAAGCAGACAAAGCTGAAAACAAGGCTTTTTTTCGTAGCTCATTAAAAGTTAATAATTATTTTACAGGAGCGTGAAAACATTCACATGGATGCCACAATCAGAATCAGAATCAGCTTTAATGGCCAAGTAAGTTTGCACATACATGGAATTTGACTCCGGTTTCACTTTGCTCTTCGTACTTATACACACACAATATACAATAAACAAGATAAATATAAAAAAGATTTTAAAAAGCACAGAGGTGATGTGTACACAATTGATAGTAACAGTGAAGAAGACTGCAAAAAATATAAATAAAGATTTTGCAAGTTTTATATGAGGTAGGGTATTATTCATACTCAACATGCTTGTTTTGGTGAGCAGTGTTGAAAACTCTGGGTACCTTTATGAAATGATGATGGATTGTGTGAAAGCTGTGTCTTGGAAGCTGGTGGGTGTCGTTGTGAGATGCCTGGTGTGAAGCTTTGGATGGCCTAGAGGGGAAATGAAATTGTGCAGAGTAAGCTGCCTTCCAGCAATTTATCAGGAATAATATGGGAAGGATTAGCCAGCATAGCTCTGACGCAGCTAATGGTGGTATAACTAGCTGCTGACTTGTTCACACGGTCATGAAAAGGGTGTCTGTTCTCTTGTTTCATTACATTTAGCTGACGCTGTTATCCAAAGCGACTTACATTTTTGCTCTATACACCGCAACAGTGAGCAATTAGGGGTTAAGTGTGTTGCTCAAGGACACATTGACTTGGACTAGCAGAGCCAGGTCTTGAACCACCAATCTTCAAATTGAAAGATGGGCATGCTAACCACTGAGCCACAGAGAACAAGTCAGAAGTGCTAGGTCATCTATGAATACAGTTTTGATGGTTCTTGGGAAAAGGAAACGCTTTTGATTTTATCTCTGTGGTGTTTTCTCCCCAAAGCCTCTATTATGCAAATGTTTATGAAAATGGGGCAACGGTAACTAAAAGAAAAAGCACTGCAATCTGGGCCTTCCCTTCTTCCAAATATCTGGGTGCTTTAGTGGAGTCACTTAGTGGTCATCAGCTTCGAGAAGTAGAACGAGGAAGTAGCAAACAGCAAGAGCAGCATACATTCCCTTGGTTGAGCTGGATTCTTACAGAACTAATACCTGAAAATGTGAATTGTAACAAAAGGGGAAGTTTTCATGAACAGACTTACATTTTTCAGAAAATGGAAGATGTATTATTTACCCCTCTCTCTCTCTCTGTCTCTCTCTCTCTCTCTCTCTCTCTATCTCTCTATCTCTGTGCTCTCATATTTGAAGCATTTGTGCACTTTACAAAAATGTGTTGGCATCCTTTCATAGATTACTTGAGGTGTTGTCCATTAATTTGAATGAATACTTTGATTTTTTTTCTCTGCTTCATTAATTCAGCATTTTTTTTTCTCTTTATGTAACTCTGGCATGATTGAGATTACTAATCACTGAATCAAGAGTTCAGCTCAGATTTTTTAGAAGGTTAACCACAATAAAGAGGCTACAGTTCTGTGTAAATGTGCCAAGCGGATAAGGGAACGAGACATGTCAAAGTGTCCCCCTCCATCCAGAAGCAAGGCGCACAGGAGGTTTTTCAGCAAATAAGTAGGGCAGCCCTAATTCTAATTTGACAGCTTCCTCTGACGCTTTTTCTCAGACCCTCAGAAAAGAGAGAGAGGATATGCCTGTAAAGCAAGAGAGAGAAACGAGCATAGAGTACAAGCCTGTATGATGGGCCTGCACACATACATGTACATGCATATGCAAACGCATGCATGCATGCAAACAGCCCAGAGCTGTACAACTGAATGTCTAGGTCATAATTCTTTGCATTTTCTCTCACTCATTGCACCGCATGGGCAAAGTCAACGACAAGACCAACACTGTCAGTCTAACTTCCTGACTTCCAGAGGTGTTTCGTAGTGGGATTGTATAAACGTGAATCTCTGTTGAGTGAACGATGCAGAATGCTTCTCATGTGAGTCCCTTTTCTCAGCCTCTCCACAGGTGTTTTGTAGAGCATCGCCATTCCGTTTCTCTGCAGACTGATTGTGGAAGCAGCGGGGCAATAAAAAGGCTTTTCACCTGCTGTTTGTCGCCACAATTTCACAGGTGGAGGGACCCCACTTTCAGCCCTGAATACATTCAAATCAGGCACAGATGGACGCCACACAGCTCAGTGTGTGACAGTCAACGCTGTCATCCTACAGCCAAGAACCTTTTTAACAATTTAGAGTAGATTTTCTGCCAGCGATGCAGTACTCATTAGACGCCACTTATCACAACAGGTGACAAGTGACATGCATTGCATCTGTTTATATTCATATTAAACAGCTGATTATTCAGTTTCTAAAAACAACCTCATTTTTTTTAATGCCGTTGGACATCTTTTGGAACAAGCATTTTATATTATGATATACACACGCATCAAAGACTCCACAACAGCAGTCTGTATCTGGCCGACTACATGAATTAATCAGCAGCAGCATGGAGCTGACACGGTCAATGAGAAATGTGTGTGATAAAGCTCAATAGTGTGCAATCCATAGATGTTAGGTAATGTTTGTTGTCTTTACTCTCTTTATTATCTTTGTACTTTGTTTATTTCCTGGTCTGTATTCTCTTTAATGGTGGCATTAAAGGTGTCACTGAGATAAGAGAGGGGCCCCCTTTCTTCTTCTTCAATAACACACTAATTATCGACTGTAGCTGTTGTATTGTTCTCACCAGCTAATGTTCTGTTGTGCTGGTGTGTGTATTTTTGTATTCTTCCCCAGGGATTTCTTGGTGGTGTTGTACGGGAGAATGCGACACTAACTGTGTGTCTCTGCCTCAGTGTGTGTGTGGAAATGCAATCAACAGCCCTTGAAATTTCTCAGCTTCCTCAGCTATGACCGTAATCATTTATTTTACCATGTACCTTACGTTAAGATGTGTTTGGACCAATAAGGGTGAGTACAGACTTGTGTAGACTTGTTCTGCCCCCAAGTGGTAACCAAAAGAAATACAGTTAGTCAAAAACAAGTTTAACCACTGTGCATTAGAATGCCTTTCACTGTCGTAAATCTCTCCAATATGGCCATCATTGTATTATGAGGATAGAGAAAAATCTGTCTCCGTGATCTTTCTGAAGCACAGTTCTGCCTGTATAATAATACATTTGATTTGATTATTAATATGAACATGTCTTATAGATAAAATGATCCAATTTTGCCAGACTATATTCTTTCTACTGTATTTTAGACAAACATCTATCGATGAGCCTCAGATTTGTGGAGTGGTGTTTTCATGGTGGTGTTTTCTTCCTCTTCCCAGAGCTAAAAAGTCCTTCAAGCAGCAGTCAATGGTGCAGATTCAAAGGGATTCTCAGTCCTAGTCGACTGAAACTCATTTCCATTGTAAAACTCTGTCGTCCTCTTTAACCATATGGTTTCCTCTTTTTTTAAACACAGTTCCCTATGGCATAACTATCACACTGTATGACTATTACGTATATTCACTATCAACGTGTTCAAATACTTGCATACTTGCACTGAGTGAAGCATTAAAACCCAAGACTGCCTGCTGTTATTGCTGCTGTTAAATTGATATGCATATGTCCCCTGATATAAGTCTGTGACAGTTCTATAGGTTTAAACAATGTTTGTACACACAACATTGTAATAACGTTACGTTAACTTGAATCCTTTGTATTCTGTCTTGAATGTTGAGGTTTTATTTTCTCAAGTTGAATCTTCCTTGATTGTAGTGCAGCAACCTTCCTTATTCTTTCATTCATTCTAGACTCAGCTATGCACCAAATGTATTTGATAAGATGAAGAATTTTGCACTTTAGGTAATCCATCCAATTATAAAGGCAACATATGCCTCCATTAAGAGCCACTAGCTGTGCTGGTTGTCCTGTGTTTGCTTCATCGTGTGACTTTACAATGACCGGGCAGGCGGCCGTGTTGCTCGTTGCGATTGTGATTGGTGTACTCTCGTTTGAGTCACACAGTTGAGTGGGTCATGGGTCAGTTCAGAGGGTTAATTAGTCATATTTGTCACACTGTCAAACCCCCGAGGGCTGTGTACCAACTGCCATTGTTTATGTTCTAATGATTTTCCAACCCATTAATCACAAGGCTCGACATTTCTGAAGAATAGGACTGGTAAAATGTTAGATTAACCTTCTCCTTGCTCTCTGTTGGCAGTTTGGTAAATGCATTATTGTCAAGGTTTACAGGATCAAGGGCAAAGTAAATATGAGTTTTGAAACATTGAGAGATGCTCCATTAATTCCCCCAAAAAATGCAGGTGCTTCACAGAAACTTTACCAGAATTCACTGAAACCTCTCTCGATAAATCCTCTCTTCTTTGTACTCACTGTGCATCAGCATATTCAGAGCTACTGGAAAGTGGAGTCAGATTAAAGTGGGTCTGAATAGTGAAAGTGTGCAACTTTTTCAGTAATGCTCTACACTGGAACTATATAGAAATATACGCTGTACATATTTTCACTTATTCAACAATAAGCAGCAATACAATTGGATGTTGACAGTACATGAGAGACTTTTTTTAGGCCAGCTATTGTCATGATTCCCATCATTTCTTTCAATTTATCCTGCTTATCATGCTAGTGTGGATATGAATGTGTTATATATTGATACACTTATCTATCCATTTAAAGTCCTACTGCAATAATTTAGTACTAAATGCTCACAATGATTGGAAACTCAAAAGAGTTTGATTAAAACAAGAACATTCCAAATTTGAGCAACAGAGGCAGAGATACCCTGCCGTTTAGTCCTCTATGGATCAAGTCTATTTTATGAATCAGACTCTTTGTTATTAACTAGTAGTCTCTAAACTCAAACTGAGAAAATGATTTACTCAAGGTTAATTTCTCAGACTCAGCTCCTTTCAAGTCTTTTTCAGTTTCAGAGGCTGAGTAGCACTCCACCGGATGAGTTAGCTGACCTTCATGTGAAGAATCAGTAGAGTGTGCCTCTGATGTGGCCTTAGCTCCAGAAAAGAAAACGATCCATCCTAAGCAGCCTTTCTTTGCAGTTTGGTTTTGAAACATTAGATATTTATATTTGTACGTAAATCCTTATGCTGTGCAGTGTCAAGAAAGTAGGTTTGAGATTGTAGAGAGTGAAATGTGAGACATAACACATATTTACCACAGGATGGCATCGTAATACAAGAAATGAGCCTCTCATTTTGAGCGCTTATTCCCTGACCTTCAATGACTCACTCCCCTAAAGAATGTTGTTTTAAGGGTACATTTGTGCCGAGCCGAATAAATAAAGCTGTTAGTTTGAAAGAAATTCATCTCGCAAGAACAAGTGAATGCCAAACATCAGGTGTCCTTCTTTAAGCCTGACAGCAATTTGACAAACTTCACTCTTAACAACTCCGTGCAGCTTAAAACAAATGCGTCCTTATGCTGCAATCACTCCAATGGATCAAAAGTTAACAGCTCTGCACATGACTCAGCCAGCGTTTTCAAGGGTAGACAACATTTAATGGTACAAATGTAAAGTCTCTACATTTTGACAAAAAAGCTGCAGATGTCCTGTCTGCCAATTTTTACTTTAGTGGAGAACATATTTGTATTTTCTTCTTTATACCACCAACTGTTAATGCTGCATATTAAGGGGTGACCGATTATCCTTGGAAAGTAAGCAATTCAAAACCATTCTTTTCATTTCTATTCAGGGCAGGGTTGCACCACTCATACCTGAAGTATTCTACTGTTGGTCACTGCATTATTGTTTTTTTTCTTCCCCCTTGACAGTATTCATTAAAATTGCATATAAATGGAAAATGTTTATCATACAGCACCTTTCTCGTCTTCCAACCACTCAAAGCGCTTTTGCAGTTCATGTATTCATCCATTCACACCCATTCATACACTGATGGCAGGCGCCATCTGCCCATCAGGAACAGTCACATACATTCACAAGGTTGCTTACGAGAGAACATTTTGGTTTAAGTGTATTGCCCAAGGACACATCAACTTGTACGAGTGGAGCCGGGGATCAAACTGCAGATCTTCTTATTGAAGGTCGACTTGCTTCAACACTGAGCCACAGTCGCCATGAAAGTAATTCTGAATTATCCAACTCTTTTTATCTTTATGATCAGTTAAGCTAACCGACTGGCTTCATATTTATCGTATACAGACATCAGAGTATTTCCCAAAATGTTTAATTTCATTAAGATACAACAGTCGCAACAAACAGCCCTTCATCAGGCAGAGCTGAGTGCGGTGAATAATATATTTCAGGGACACATGTACTATTAAAACATGTAATTAATTGCTAGGGTTATTGTGTTCCAGAAAATGTAATCTTTTTTCAGTAAATGGGTTGGTGGGTGAAATAATCAGGAGTGAACTGAAGAGCTGACAGGTGGGTTATAATGGATTCTGTCCCCAAAGTGGATGTGTCTCCTCTACAATGTCCTCATTCACTCCTTCTCTGTACTGTGTGTGTGTGTGTGTGTGTGTGTGTGTGTGTGTGTGTGTGTGTGTGTGTGTGTGTGTGTGTGTGTGTGTGTGTGTGTGCGTGTGTGTGTGTGTGTGTGTGTGTGTGTGTGTGTGTGTGTGTGTGTGTGTGTGTGGTGTGTTTCCACCCATTCCTCCAGAGTTCTTAAGCGAATTGAACAAGGCAGAATAAATCATAGTGTGATCAAGATGTCATCTTCATGATAATGAAAACATGATGCCTCATAATAAGTTTCCTTATCAAAGGGAGCTGTCGGGGCTTAATAACTCAGTGCCAAGTGGTCGAGAAGTGTTGGGTTGGTGGACGGATACTGCAGACAATTGTGCCAGTCATAATATATCATCTTCATGGAGTTTACATTCAGAAATGCTTGTGTTTTGTATTTCAGAATGCTAATTTGTGGTTATTTTAGCAGTAAACATGCAGTTTAGAGCTTATATATGGTTTAAGGTTGTACTTTGTGTTCATGCACAATGTGCTATACGTCCATCCATACTCCTTTATACCCATATGCAGTTTTTCATCTAAGATTCTGAATAATACTATTAAATACAGTCTGCAGCTAAGGGATACTATAGCCTGTATAATCACATGGTTACTCGTTTAAAAAAAAGAAAAGAAATGAACTATGATGTAGTTCTGCCGAGAATAATCTATTTTTGTTACAACATAAAGGCAACATCAGAGCAGATGGAGTGTATTCCGTTTGCAATTGTAAACCTGTGAAAGGTCAAATACAGCAAATATTTTTCTGCTCATCTTTAAGAAAAGAAACAGCAGAACAACGCAACGCTGTGACAATAGAACAGAAGAGGACCACGGAAGAAAAAAAACGACATGCAGCCAGCGAGCAGATACATTCAGAACCTATTTTTTACATTCCAGGAAAGTTTTACAGTGCGTTGTTTGTAAATCTGTGTTCATAGCTTCACCCCCTTTATCAATTATTCAACAAAGAGGTAGTGTGCAGATTTCCAATGCTCCCTTTTATTTATAGGGTTCCTCCGAGTAAAAATGAGGGTGTGCTTGCTCGGTCGATGTTGAGCTGCAGTTTTCCGCCCTGCAATTTGTGATATCTGTTTTGTTTGATGCCCGATGACATTTATCATTTCAGGACGGTGCCTCCATCACTTCGATTTTGTACTTTAATGATTCATGAGATGGCAAGACAAACCTGGGAGGGGAAATAATGGGTTCGGTATTTTGGGAAGTCGGAGCTGTGCTTTTTCTGGAGCCTTCGTGGAGAATAACAATAGCCGGAATACCACCCAGTGTATATCAGTCACAACGCAATACAGTCTGGGCAAAGTGGCAAATTTCAAATACACATTTATCTACCGCAAGTAAAATAAAGAGCTATACTTAAATGCACATGAGTGCTGAAACGTTGAATTTCTTGCAAAGGAACCGGGGCCTAAGGCAAATACCTTGTTAACTACATCACTGAGAAGAGAGCGAGAATAAGGCGTGCTAAATGTTCAGTGTCCCGGTGGTAAAAAGTTAAAATGTGTCTTTTGAATTTAATCATGCTTCTCAACCCGAAGTGAACCAAGCTTTAGTTTTTGTTTCTGCCGCCTTGGACTCCCTAATATACTGTATGTTTCAGCAATGTAATGAGCTTTCAATTGGCCCATTTGTTATCACCATTGCTTTACCTCAACTAAACAGCTCCCAGGACATGTTGGGTTGTAGTGATGTCCCTCAATTTAAGCCTTAATGAAAGCTTCGTCCCACCGCTGTGAAGCTGTTCCTTGACAACACTTCACATCCCCCGTTCCAGGAAATGTGCAAAACAAGATGCGCCGGTCCCCTTCGTACCGAAACGAGCTCCCCTTCTGTGATGAAAAATGTGGCCTGTCTCTTTGCTTATTGCTGTGGCATTTAGGTGGCTCAGCGTGGTGATTTGAGGAGCCTGTAGTGTCAAAGCTATTTCTCCTGCTTGTGGCTTAACGCTCTGACTCAACGAACCTGGCCATTGTCGTTTCCTCACATCGTCTTTATGGTGGCCGTCAAGACAAGCCAGGAAGTGTGGGTAATAACCTTCAAGGAAAGGGCTGTGATTGCACATCCATTTCACACTGAGGACCTCTTCCTTGCTTTCTTAAAGCAGTGTTGGGTGAGGAGTGAAAATGGCACGAAGGTACACATAGTGTTTTGTTACTCGTGGGAGATAAAAGAGGAAGGGACAGTGAGTGGGGGAAGCTTCTATAGGGGCTGCTAGAGCTAGTGTGTGTCTTAAAAAGCAAGGTCTTCCACTGTTGGGCTTAATACTTTGCTTTCTCAGGAATGCATTTTTGCCCAGGTATGATAGTGCTGACAGGGGACACATGCGGTCTAATCCTAATGGGCTGCTGGGGGCACAGTGCGCCCCCTTAAACAGCACCACTCTGCCTGCTGGGACCCCTGCCTGGAAGCATAATTCACCAATCTCCCTCCCCCAGCCGAAACCTGCACCAAATGGATGATAACAAATGCTGAGTACCATCCTTGACCTGGCTGAGGGGCGAAGTGGATGAATGGGTCTTATTTATAGAATAAGAAGTTTCCCTTTAAGAAGGGGCTGCAACATCACCAAGTTGGGTTTGAATTAATTTTAGAACCCTTCAAGGCTTAAAGAATAATTTCCAATCCTGTGTCTTTGTGCGTTGGAAAATACCAAATATGTCAAAGAATGTGAAATGTTTTTATATAAGAACCCCTCTTCCTTCTTTTTTGTCATTTTAACTCATCTTTTACTTATATACATAAATGAATTGAATCAAAAGTGAAATGTGGTGACTAGGTAACCAATTTCATTGTATGAATGTGTGTGGTTCATAGCTAGCAGAGCAGTATAGTAGATGTCTGTTTATTACCAAATAATTTAGTCCTGATGGAAAATGTCTACCTGTATTTATTAATTGGTGGTATCCAGAACCATCGACTATATTGTACAGCAGGGGTATTCAACTAAAATTCTACGAGGTCCAGTTTGAGAGAATTTCCTCATGCAAAGGTCCGGAACATCATAATAATGTCAAATTTGTGCTCTATGATTTTGTGCCATATGTATTGAAGTAGCCAACAGTTGTATTAACGTATGCATGTAGTCAACAACTGACTGTCAAATTAAATAAAGAAAGTTCAATTGGATAACATCTAAACAATATTTATTATTACAGATTTCCAATTTAACTGGAATAATTATAAATAATACATACTCTAATAATACATACATCATCTTTTATTTCAAGTAAAATAAAGGCTGGATTTAAAACAGAAAGCTTTTGAAAAATGTGACTATATAAATTAAATGAATAAATGTAATTTATTATTTTAGAAAAAATAATTTAATAATTGTCATGCAGCTTCAAATTCAGTTTATTCGGGCGTCAAGTGATGTCAATCAAAAGAGCCAAGATACTATATTATTGTCATCTAAAAAGAGAAATGTGTGTTCAGAGACTTCACCTGGGTATTAAACCTCTTTACCTGGTTATTATACCACTTGTTTCAGCTCATTTCTCCTCTCTCTTAACCTCATTGTTGGTCAGTTAGTTCATGTGTTAGGGTTCTGATCATATTCATTCATGTGTTAGGGTTCTGATCATGTTCATTCATGTGTTAGAGTTCTGATCATATTGGGCTCTTAGGTTTATTTTCTGTGCCTTAATTTCGGATGTGAGTCGGTCCGTTTGCTCTAAAGATGTGTGCTTTGTCTCGTGGTGGCGCTTCACATCACTGCTTTAAATATCGCTGAACATGAGACATGCTGCTCTTGAACTGGTTGTGTGAATAATAAACATATAACAGTCTGTCCATTCCTGGTTAAAGGCTCTGGTTAAGATGTCTACATTTATCTTTTTGGTACACCAAGTGAAATAACTTCTAACTCACGACGGACTTTTTCCAACTACCGGGTCTCTCTCCTCCCGTGTGTGAAGATCTCATTTGAGTCGAGAGCGGGGCTTAACGGAATACACACATGCGATTGGTCGAGTAGGATCAAGTGAGAGGATTTACAAGGCGTGTGATTGGTTGGTGTGTTTCCTGGACCGAGAGGTCGCAAAGGCAGGAAAAGTTTCGCCGGTGAAATAGTTCGCGATCCATCAACAGTTAATAATTCGGTAATAATAATTGGTTTTCGGTCCAGGGTCCAGAAACAAAGGCGTCTGGGTCCGGACCCGGACCGCGGTCCGCCTGTTAGTGACCCCTGCTGTACAGCATAGATAACATAACAACTTGCTTGTATATTTGTGCACTTTCCTGCTCTGCCTTTGAAAATCGCTTTACAAAATGTTCTTTCCACAGCTCCCCACACAGAGCTGTTGACCTTGCAGAGCGATGTAATTTGATGGTAAATGGTTGTCATTTGGTCTGCCATGCCTCATGAAGCCATCCATGTTGTTATTTCTTGCCTCCGAGCTCACACTGATCACCATATTACAGTGGCGCATGACTAATTGGATGGCCACAGCCAGAAGCAAAAATTAATCCAACTGGATTGTCCATGTTGCAGTTTGTGGTGTTTTTAAAGATGTTCATATACCTGTTTATGGTTCATATACCCGTTTTCCGTTGTTGTTCAAGTGCAATTTAGCTTTTATATTAATAAATATGGTATTTAGCACACTTGACAAAATGATTTTGTCCGAATCGCACGAGGCATTGTTTTCAGATGACAAGGTATGCAGCTGTATTTTCAACCTCTAGATGTCTCTGTTGATTAAGCACTAGTCTGTTGCCATCCAGCAGGGTTGGTATGGAACACACAACTTCTATAACAACAGATGGTGGTGATCATCACGACTCGAATCATATTCATTTTTTCTTTGTTACTCCTTCTGAAATACCACCCTCCAGATAAATAAACAATACAACTGACGGTACATGTTGGCTCAATGCAATTATTTCTAATCAAACAAAATAAGATACGGGCATTTGGCTGACAGTCTGAACCCGCAATTAAGTGGAAACAATTCAGGTGTGGGGTCTCGTGTCTCGCCCTTGAGGGAGACCAATACAAACAGACTGGAGCATCCATTTTCCTCAGTTGTAGTTCTTAAAACGCCTCAAAATGGATTGTTTTGTCTTCATCTTGTACCAAGACAATTAGTCTCTAACTCAGGAAAGCACTTCATCTTGATGAGGTATCCCATGGAAATGAGAAAATCATGCTCAGTGTTGTCCACACTCTGTTGGAGATTGTTATCCATCTTCTATCCCACAGTGTTCACTTTCCCCTGCCTGATTAAGGAATCAGGAATGAGAGACTGTGATCACTGCTAATTATTACACACTGTGGTCGTCCCGTAACCGTAAGGTAGCCGGTTCGATCCCCAGTCCCCCCATAGTTCACATGTCGAAGTGTCCTTGAGCAAGACACTTAACCCCTAATTGCTCCCCGGGCGCCTCACAGGACAGCCCACTGCTCCTTAATCAAGGATGGGTCAAATGCAGAGAAGAATTTCACCAAGGGGATTAATAAAGGATACATTATTATTATTATTATTATTATTATTATTATTATTATTATTATTATGTATCACAGCCCTGTGAGGGTGTGAAATATTCTTCTTTATTTTCAATATCTCTCTCTCTCTCTTTTACTCTCCCAAGTTTAGATGAAAATGCAATCAAACATTCGAGCATAAAGCTGGTTGACTGACTACCTTTGAACACAGGTACATTATGCTCTATATCGTGCACTGAAAGAAGGAGAGGGAATCGTACATTATCACTATTAATAAGTGATGTTTATGATCAGATTTTTTTTAAGATTGTCCTAGTTTTTCCCTTTCTCAAATGCAACTAAGAGAAGTTGGGGTCAGAGTATTCTGGAGCAGTGCTTTGTTTGCCCAGAACAAACCTCTGGGACCACAGCATGCAGGCGAAGCCAATCAGCACTGTATAATTGAAATGGAGCAGCGGTAAATGACTGCAGATAGGAGCTAAGCTCCACACCCACTGTAAGATCGGATAGCTGCGGCAATGATGTCTGTGGAAAGCCAACTTGTTGTACTGCACACGTGTACTCCCACTGGATCTTGCGGAAAGGCTAGCACATATTGAACTGCATGTACAGGGAGTGTGGTGAATGTATGGAGGGAATATGATATGAAGAGGGAGTGCTGAGTTGATGAGGACATAATAGTGATTTAGTTTGTCTGATTATTGCTTGTTTTGGTCTGATGCCCGGACTGAATTTTGACTTTACCTCAGTGAAAAAATTGGCTCCATCAATCTTGAAGAGTTGGAAGACATTTTGGATTAATGGCGATACTGAATATGGGATACTGAATTATGAATACAATGTAACCAGTGTGTTTTATAATAGTGAAACACATACTAACAACCTCCCTAAGCATGTTTAAATACAAACTTAAACCACATCTGTTTACTTGTGCCCATATTTATTTTAGTTTTTTTATTATCCCTGCGTATTTATTGATCACCTCATTTTAATGTCTGTTATTTATTTAAAGCACTTAGAACTGCCACCGTGCACTGACTGTGCTATAAATAAATTGCCTCGCCTTCCAGTAGATATATGTGCATGGGCTGGAGATACAATATCAGACTATATTTTTACTAATTTACTATAGAAAAAACAGGAAAGGCATTGTATTTTGACAATTCATTTTAGAATTATTTTACTATACATATTTGTATTATTTATCAGGTACATAAAGGACATATTCTTCAATCTGAATATTACAATCACAGGCTACATACATACAGTTAATTTCTTATCATCATTATTTTCTGTGTTTGTTTGTGTGTGTTGTCTTAAGAAGCTTCTTTAAAAAAAATACTTTTTAAAGAATAAATAAATTGAATACACATTTACTGGTAAATTCCCATCTTTGGTGAGTCAAATTCAGAGGGGTATTATATATGTTCATGGATGTTGGGTGTAAATACTGAGATTATTACAGTGGGCCCGGGGATCTCCAACAGTGAGTTCAGCTGTGTGTTTTCAGCCTCCATTGTGTTTTTCCTCTGTAAATCTATGACAGACTAATAGGGCTCCCCACCAGGGAAATCTTCTTGTGTTTCCTGTCCCACAGCTGCCCTCTTCCTCTCTCAGTGCAAACACACAGCCTGCTGCTTGCTCCACACAGGAGAAGCAGAGGTGGGGTTCGCTGCGACTCTGAAGTTTCAAAAATAGACTTTTTATCACACCTAATCTGTTCAATTTGGCACAACATGGGCAGAAGGTGGCATTTAGTTTGGACTTCGTGTTAAAACTGTAATTCATTTAACCGACGAATGGTGCCTGAAAAAATGTTTTGTCCTGTTTTGCTGAGATATTTTCCCCAAAAGCATTTTGAAAGCTCGAAACTGGAATTGCAGAGATTCTTGTTGCTTTATTTAGTTGCCCTTTTCTTCTGTTCTTCTTTAACCTTCATCAACCACTGCTGGTCGCTCTGAATCCCCCCGACTGCAATGAAATCATTGCATCATCAAATAATTGACTCCTTCTGTGCTATAACAATGCTATCTAACATTAGTGAGTCATAATTCTTTGCTTTTGGCCAAGTTGCTGGTAACCTTGTAACACAAAGCTCAGGGCCTTGTTTTTGTTTCACAGCGGCTGATACGACATAAACTGTGATCTCGACTTTGCAATTCAACAGACCTGAAACTACAGTACAGCATTCACTGTTAGAAACAGCCTGTCATAACTCCACCTACAAATTCAGCCTTAAACCTTAACTTCTTTACTTCTAGCTTAATATTTAGAGAATCCAAAGACACAAACGAGACCCTAAGTTCCCCTCCAGCCTGAAGAATGAGTGAATGAGCTGAATTATGTGGCCACGATTGAACCTTTAACTGCCTCCCTCGCACTGTTCGTTGAAATACAATCATTGGGTCTGACAGTCTCTCAGACTCAATGCTAGCTGTCCCTAAAGCTTAGTGTTGTATTACAAATGACACCTTCCTCATACAGGAGGTTGGTAATTTGCTCTCTCAGCGCATACTCTTCAGCTAAGACATTCCTTCACTTCCATGTTTTATGCCACAGCCCTGGCATGCCTCTGTCTGCGTGTTGACTGACTCTCCGCTCTCTCCCAGTGAGTAAATGTGTGGCCAAATTGCCCAGGCAGGCTCAGCAGGCCCTGGAGAGCTGTGTTCAGGTGGATTAAGCTGGGAAGCAGTTTTCTGATTTGCAATGACGGCCTGGGTTGCTTCCCAAGAAGACTGAATGGTGTGTGGTCCCAGCCACTCCTACTGGGAAGTTCAGAGGATATTCTCTGGATATATGTCTTGTATTTGTGGTTTGGGTTTGGGATTTACCCTCTGGTCAAATTGCAAACAAAAATCTCTCCCTTTTGTGATAACAATCAACACGTTGACAGCATTCAATTTTGCCAGTGAGACAGAGCAGCAGACAGAGACACTCGGCCCAGTCAGGGCACTGGAGACATGCGTTGAGTTGACAGCTTCCTTCTGAGTGACTGACAGCATCTTAATTTGCCTGGGGGATGAGGGTCGTGAGAGGGGCACATCCCTGTCAATTAGATTTTGCCTACTTGCTGCTACCAGGAGTTTCCTGTCCTTGGGCACCTGGAATGACACTGTATTAGTTGCTTTGTACTTGTCGTCACCTCACTGTGCACCTTTATTGGTTTCTACACGGTTCATGTTGCTGCTCCACATGAACTAGCTCAGTGAGCATTCGTCATGATTTCGTTGGTAATATCGTGCGAAAGCTCCACCTTTAGTCTTGTACTGACTGAGGGGCTTAAAGCTACATTGCCCATGGTCAGATGCTGGCTTGCAATGATCTGACCTGTGAAGATGTAATATACCGTACGATATGTATTAAGCAAACCCTCTCATTGCATCCAGAATTCGTGGAACACATACATTTAATCTATTTTTGGGGTGAAAATGCTACAGTATATGCTGCATATATTTGTATTAAAAAATTTGTTTAAATTGTTATCATGAATTGTTTAAGAAATATGAACTTTGATTATATTTCTAATTAATTGTTACCTAAATAAATAATCTAAGACCCGATCCAACAGCATTCTCAAAACAATTGTTGTTTTTGATGTCATTGCTTTTCAGCTGATGCCATTCCTGATAATTAAATGCAGTGTGATTAAAAAAAAAACGATATCTTTCTCCATGCAATCTGTCCACCCCGTTCTGCCCATTTGGCATGCCTGATTTCTCCCCAACCTGCATTACTCTTTTCTAAAGCATCTAAAGCGACGCTAGGATTCGGTTTTAATACGTACCGAGGGAAGAAAGTGCTACTGAATATGTATTTCATATTCTAGGAAAGCAACCTCGCCCTCAGAGTCTGGAACAGTATGGCTATATATACTTTATGTCAGGAGGAGGAATATGTTTATAGTCACTAATAGACTCGGGTCATGCTGGTCTTGGATGTAAACAAACACACAATGCAACTTCCATAAAGCCGAGAAGGAAGCACTGCGCTCAGGTTCAACTGCAATTCCTTAGATCGGTGCTTGAGTTAGCTGTCATGCTGTTCCGTGCTCTGCGTGTGCACCACTGTGTTACTGCTTTTACAGGGTATTCTCTGCAGCTTCCAGTTTCAGATGAGTGCACTAATATTGTAACTCATGTCTCTATTATCCTCTTTGTAGTAATTGTATGCTGTATAATCTTTTACCGGCATCTTGACATTTCTACGCTAAGAGAAGCTCAAAGCACTCAGTACTAATAAAAAGAGATAGCAATTCCACCTAGCCATTTTATCCTTATAATTCAAGGTGGAATAAGTGCCATTTTACATTACGATGAATATCTTCCGTGGTTGACTTGGACTGTCTTTTTTCATACCAGTAGAAATATATCAGAAAACGACTAATTTGTACTGTATTACTTGGACCAATGCAGTATGAGGATATATGCTCACTAAGTCCTGGCTTTACATTCTTACCATTTCATATATTCAAACAGTTCTGTACAACCAGTGGCTTCTACTTTTGGCCAGCGGAGCATTTGAAGGCTAAATGCGTTGGTCAGGGGCACATAGCCACAGGGTTTCTGAATGAGGGAAGGGTTGTGTGGCGCAGCAGCGTGCATACCAAGTGCAGACATGCAAATGATAGAGAACAGTAAGAAAAGCAATGATGGTAATCGGCTGAAGTTGATGCTAATGTGCACTCTGTGTTGGGGTTGAGTACTAGATATAAACCGGGGGTAGGAATTACTTGACAAGTTTGGAAAGAGAATTTCCACATGAGCCACTTTGCATATGCAAAAAAAGTTATTCTATTTTGGACCCAGTCACTTTTCATACAGTCTGATTTGTCTACTTGAATCCTATTTTTTGAATTGGGTGGCACTTCTAATATATATTTGCTGTCATCTCGGGGATTCCAGGTTTCTCTGCGACAATTACATCCTGCCTGAATTAGCATTTTAATTACAAGGTGGTTTTGGCAATAATGCTGAGCATTGAATGATTTCTAATTAAGGAGACTTCAGAAAAGTATTCCTGAAATTAATGACTGGAGCTATTTTCAGGAGCATAACTTCTACCTAACAATGAATTTAAATTGGGGGCTTGGTCAGTCCTGTGTAGAATGTCAACCTAAATTACTTAAAAGAAGTACAAGCCCCCTGCAGGGACAATAAAAATCAACATGGATACCCTACAGAAAGTGGTGAACATTTTTCAAATCTCCCTGTTGTTATCTAAATTAAGGTCACAGTCTCCTGTAGGGACCGTCAAGTAGGAAATGAGTAATTACACGTCTTTTGAAGTCCTTACAAAGAAGCACTAAGTAGAACTATTGCCAGGTACTGCGCCTTTTGTGCTGCTCCTGTCTGCACCCTTTTAAAGGAAACTGCAGAGTATGTCCTGTACTGTATTCATTTGCTGCCTGGCCTGAACAATGGATCTTTCTTGTGGTGAAGCCGATTACGGCTGGAGAGTCGAGTTGTTTACTGCATGGGCTGTGCACTTTAATTGGCGTCCACTTAAGCCTGTTTAAACTGAACATCCTGAACCCCAAAAGGACCAATCTGGAGCATCAACTTGTGCTCCTGTTTATTCATCTTTTAAAAATGCAGCTGCATGTTGAGTTGATTCATTTTTTTTTTACTTTGAAGTTCACAGCAGGATGTAGTGTGACTGTTTAATTCCACATTGAATCCAGTCATTATCACTTAGATTGTGATTGGAACACTGTTGCTGATGGAGTGATCTCAACAATCACAATAGTGTTGATTTAAGTTTTCCATGTCCATTTATGGGTAAAATGGATTTCAAATACAACCAACAAAAAAGACATTGGGTAGCTCCTTGTACAGTATTTGCATGTTTTGTTCAGTGATGTTTTTGTTCCATGTTTTTGCAGAAGCTTAACTAAATATTTACACTGTAAGCAAGGTGCTCTTTTTCTTGTCCCTTTGCTCCTTCGGCTTGCAATGGTCAAGTAAGATCACCTGAGGGTAATTCAAGAGTTGATAAAGGTATATTCTGAAAAACTACTGGAAACGGGCGTAGTAGGTGTCCGTACTGACGGCTGTGCTGTCGGTGTTTGTCAGGAATAATACCAACAAATCAACACCTCACACACCCATGAGCCTCAGGTCATGCATAAAATGTTTGATTTTAGGATGTTTGCCATATGTTAAACATCTGGTAAATGTAAATACTTGTAATAAGTTATAGGATACCCTTCAGTAAATGTAAGTCTGTAAAATTAAGCTGATGGCAAAGAGTTGATTAATTCTTGTTTTCGGGCTAGACTTCGTTGCTGACAACTGGAACGTGATAATAAAAAAAAAAACTGGTTAGCAGTCAGGCTCAGTAAACTGTCTGATATAGGTTGGTGCACTCATAAGTCATCAGTAAAAGCATAGAAGATGATTTCATAATTTGTACTTGCACATAACTGTCAGTTACCAACACAACAGTCAATTTGGCATGTTATATGTAGGAGAAACATGTCCAAAGTGGGGTGTTGAGGTGTAACTATGAATCATACTGCTGGGGAGCATTGACGCCTGGCCAATCGTAGAGCTTGGAAATCACACAGGGCAGGTCTTGCCAAGAAAAGGTGTGTGTGTGTGTGTGTGTGTGTGTGTGTGTGTGTGTGTGTGTGTGTGTGTGTGTGTGTGTGTGTGTGTGTGTGTGTGTGTGTGTGTGTGTGTGTGTGTGTGTGTGTGTGTGTGTGTGTGTGTGTGTGTGTGCGTGTGCGTGTGCGTGTGAGAGAGAACTCTAAAAGGCACAGCTTGACAAAGCAACTGTAATAAAATCAACATCTTGCAGAAAAAAATTCTGCCTTTTGTTGCTTCCTTACATCACCAAAAAACCTTTTCTGTCTCTCTTCACTGAGATGTGTCGGTTTAGACAAAGTAGGTAGTGCTCATTTCTCAGTAACCGATATGTATGCTTCAATCAAAAAATTTCAGACAATAATATATTGTAATTTTACTTTAAAAGCTGAAAAAAATCCCATGAATTTACTGTTGTGTGAAAACTCTTCAGAATGCGTAAACATCTGTTTAAGCTTGCATAATTAATCGGTGAGTGCAACGTCACTTTAGAAAATGTATTTCACTTCTGCAGTCTATCATCAGTTCGTACAATATGTTCCTCATGAATGCAAGAGTAATAATGTTACTTTCCTGAATTTAAGTTTAAACAAGTAATTTCATAAATTTCCAAGCAATGTTTGCTACCTATACAAATTTTAAAAAAGCAAGTAATTCTTATCATCCAACTGTTCCATAATTTATATCTCCATGATTTGTTATCGTCATTATGCGCTGTCAGCCGCTGCATGTGCAAACACAGAGTCGAGTTCAGCTGGAGGTCAAGCAAAGGTCTTCATGCTTGACGTCATATTAAGGCTGATGTTAACATTATATTGTTCATAGACTCTGCTGCCACTCCATGTGCTGCAAACCACATGAAGATGTGCGCTCAGAGGCTCTACTGTATTTGCATAACATTGAGAGGTGACAAGCTCCACTCAGACACATCTTCTGTGAGTGACTCCTTGTCACATGAGCAATGTTTTAAAGTGCCCTTTCAACAGCACACTCCTGTAGCTGGCTTCCATGGCAACAGGTAGATCAACCTTCAGCGGGATAATTGGTATACAAATATCTCTCTGCAGTTTTCAATGAAAAACACATTTTAATGTGCTTGTTTACTGAAGGCTCAATGAAAGTGTTGGTGTCCTTGTGCCTGTCTTGTAATGTGTTTCTGACGTTATCTGAAATGAAGCTATTGAAAATGAACAGTTGGCACAAGAAAAAAAAAGAGTTGCTGTCGCAAAAGGACGGTAACAACAAAATGTCAGATGAAGCCACTGCTCACTTCTTTCACATCCTTCTGGAATTTTGCACCTCAAATTTCTACCTTCATACGATAGTGAAATGACAGAGCATGTCATGACACTGTTTAATGAAGACTCATTCATATTATAATTAGTGATGCAAATACTTGACTAAAAGGCGTTTATCTCATAAACATACGGCGCAAACAAAACAGAGCTAAGCAAAAACAAGCAAAGAATGTTTCAGCAATATGTTTAGGTTTGGAAGTGGTAAAGAAACTTAGACGAGTTTGTTCTAAGTTTGTAGTGAGCTCTAGCAGACTAGAGGGGAGTGTGGTGCTGCCTTGTAGTGCGGTGTGGGGGGGGGGGGGGGCAATGTATCATTTCCAAGTAATTTCTCTTTCATCTCTCAGGTCTAAACACAGTGCTCTTTGACGTCGCTGCCTACGACCGCCTCATATCTTTCTAAGTCATGTCATACTCTAATAGGAGAGGATTGGCTCTGCATAACAAGTGCAGAGCATGCTGGGAGGTTCAGTCTGGACCTTTTGGCCCAAGTGCTAAATAGGATGTGAATAGTAAATATAGAAAACTTTTTGGCAGAATTAAAGAATTAAATAACTGCTCTACTCAAACAGCCCCCGTTCTACAGAGTGCACTTTTGATCACAACAGGGCCAGTTAGGATTCCAACTATCTTCAACCAACAGGTTTTACATTAATGTGGTGATATCTTCAGATTTGCAGTGTCTTCGCAAAGTCTAACTAGTGCAGTTGTGAGACTGACACCAATGCATTCAACAACACACTTTAAAAATGAATAAGTATTCAGACCTTCTTTTTTTTTATCATGGGAGTATCTTCATTTTCAGGGCCATGGTCAGTAATGGCAGAATGGACTAATGACTCTTGGGAAAATGATGTCCCACATCCAGAGCAGCTGCATGAATTTAATTATAGAGCTCGCGAGGGAAAGTTGACTCCAGTGTATGCTAGCTACCTAAACAAATAGACACAAACTCACCAGGGTCATTACTAGAACATCACTGGAATTTGGATTAACACTGGATTAACAACAGCAACACACAGTGCATGCAATATGTTATTTATGAGCTGCAGAATCAGCTTCACTGCCGCATGTTCATTTTGCGTTGTTTATTGTGTTGACCTGTTTCACAAAGAAATTGGACAAAATTTGTACCTGGAATGAACACTATTGTAGCAATGATTGTGTTCATGATGCTCTCAGATTAATCTATCTAAAAGTTGTAATGTTTACAATTTATTCCGAAAATGTACTGTGCAGTAGTCAGATTCACAAACTGCAAGCACTGCTTTGCTGCAGTGTTTTGCAAAAATATCCACGAGGCTCAAACCAACAGCGAATGACATTGGTCCAATATGGGCAGATGGAAGGCTGAATGACCTATTTTAATGTTTGGAGCTGCTTAGAAGCAGCTGGACTCAAACGTAATATCATAGAGAGGAAACTGAAAAACATGGCCCAAAATGCTTAACATATTTTTAGGGGAGTGTTTACTGGAATTGGACATTTATCTTCAAAGTGATCAGGCAGAATCCGCACAACAACAAGGTTAGGTTAGGTTATCACTATGCCAGTATAATATACACTTAATATCCTGAAAAAGGAACAATTAAATCTGCAAAGATTATTTGCCAAGAAAGTAATTTATTTTAGAAAGTAAAACATATATTGAAACAAAATTCAGTTAAATTCTTCCCTCCTGCACGACATAGTTGTTTGTTTAAAGATTTGTATTGAAATCTTGTGTGTATTTATGGAGGTTAATTTGCACGAGTTGCAGTATGATAGCACATAGCTGGTTGTACAGTAGAACGTTTGTGCATGTGTGAAGTATGTCAGCATTCTCGTAAAGGAGTATGCTGACATTTTCCTTTTTTTGTTTATATTTGTTTTTTCAGCTGTAGCTGTGTCCTCCATCACCCTGCATCTCTCACCAAACTGGCCCTGGCCTTCTCTGAGCCTGATTTACTATATACACCCGGGTGTAAATTGCCACATTTGGCTGTACCGCCTGGGTGCAAACAGTATTGTTGGCTCCTGACACCTGGGTGCTAATAGCATCTGCTTAAAAATGAACATCACATATGCTGTGAAATTCCTTTACTTGTATGGATTGGCGTACATGTTTCTACATGCTCTCTAGAGGATGAATCCTAATGACTCTTATGACCCCTTTTCCTCTCACACCTTTGTGATTAGGAATGAAATGTGTCAATACTAGTGGTGCTTTTCAATATAGCACCATCACATGGTCAACATTGGAATGTATCCAATACTTTGGTTTGTTTATAAAAAAGTTGAGTGTTTCTTTGCGGTTTAAAATGTGTTACTCCTGGTTCTGATCATTTTCTGTATTTTCCCTTATCATAGAGACTTCCTCTTCCACCATGTGTTCATGCCCCATATTCTTCTGCTCATCAGGGAAATGATCCAAAAAAGAGATCAAGTGTCTTGTTTACAGTTAGCTGCTCGCACATGGTGGTCACATGCAACAGACTGATATGTGACCATGAGAGAAGCTTTATTTATAGACCAAATCTCCCCACACTGATGTGTTGTGTAACTTTGGTCATGTTGTGGTCGGATCAACATTGTGTTGTTCCCGTAACTAACATTATGTAATATGTTGGTTTCTAATGTTTGGTTTTCTTGATTGGAGAAGTGAGATTTGTGAGAAAGAAGGACAAGATGCAAGTGTAAGAGCGAGAGTTTGTTTACGTGCAAGAAGAAGAATGGAAGACATATTTGTAGTGTTCAGGGTGTCACAACACCTCTACGAAAAGAAACCCCATTTATTTCAATGTAAAGTTGAAAACTGGTCAATAAAGATCTGAACTCAACAGGAAGGTTAAATGATTACTTTCCTGGTGTATGTGGGGCAATCAGACAACTGGACACATACTCTATAAGTAGACAAATCATTCTGTCCATGTCTTCCCAACAAAAGGGCAAAATTGTCTTTTTTGATTGTTTATCTCCTGGTTGACAAGGGCACAATCTCTTGTCTTCATTAAAGCTTTTGTGAACCATCAGACACAGTGATAGACCATCATTCAGCTAGGGATGCTGAAGCTCACACTATGTCCCCCAACTCATGCTGCTGAGGGGTCAATTATTGGTACTCTGGCCCTGATGAAGGCTTGTTTGCTGAAACATGTCAACATAACTGAGGTCGTAGAATTGAAATCCGTTCATGTTTTTTTGAGTGCCACGATCCAAGTTTATAACTTCATTGGAACTTAGGAAAATGTGTCCCAATAGCCCTGTCTCCATTCAAAATGCACAGTAGTTTCAGTGAAGAGTTGCCTTGTAAATATGATCTAGACATGAAAATACGTGACCTCAAAGAATGAGCTATATCTCATTTAATCCTAAAGACCAGCTTGAGAAGACTAATTTGGCACACTGGCCAAATTAATTTACAATTGTGATGAGCTCCATGTAACTTTATCCCCAATATGGGATCTTATTCACCTTTAGTTAATATAAAAGTAATATCTTGAAATTGCTTATTTCGTTCGTTTCAAATCCAAAAGATTCAAGACAAAGAAAAGCAGCACACTTTTAGAAGCTGGAACCATCACATTTATGGCATTTATCATTAAATTACAAAAATGTAATATTGTTCAACACTTGGGAAATATGCTTAATCCCTTTCTTGCCAAGAGTTAGATGAGAGGAAGATTAATAACACTCTCATGTCTGGTAATCATAAAATAGAACAGCTGGTTAGTTTAGTTTAGCTTTGCACAAAGACTGTTGATGTGCAGAAAAGGCTCGCCTGGCAACAATAATAAAATCCAAATACCTAACATGTTATATCTCAATTGTTTAATCTATACAATAACTATGTATTTAAAAATAACTTTTAACCAGTAACTTCCCGGAGTCTCTACTGGTATCAATCTTCCGGTTTAAATAAGCAAACAAGTGGGCCAACAAAATGGCAAACTATTCCTTTAAATGATCAATTGATTATCAATTTTGTTTTGGATGATGATATGGCGATGTGTTATTTCATGACTGAAGTTCCAAACTTAGTCTCATGATGATAACTGAGTCATTTTCATGACAACTGATGAAGTGTTTTAGATCTGAATAAAAGCCTTGATAAAAGTGGAGCTCAAAATATTTTTTTTGTCAAGATAACGTTTCTATTTTCGGTCAAGAATGATGACATTTACAGACAGTTGTTACGATTGTTGTTGATATATTTTCTGTTAATTGACTAATAATCAATTATTAAGTGTGATTGTAAAAAAGCAAACAATTTTCCTAAAATGTCCTTCTTACATATGCAAACAATTATAATATAATTGTATATATACTTTTGTCGTTCATGTGAACACAGTCATAGTGGGCTATTATGATAGACTCTATTGTGTAACTGGATAACTACATAACAGCAGCTGTTATTATCAGACAGATCTGGGGTGTGTTTGTGTGACCACACCACACAACAGACGCAGCACGCACACACACACACACACACACACACACACACACACACACACACACACACACACACACACACACACACACACACACACACAGGGTCCCAGGGTGTGTTCCCGCCTTGCTTCCCATCCGCAGTCCCTCTTTCATAATCCTCTCAGAGATCTATTCTTACAACTAACTGAATGAGTCCCATCCGCTTGCTGCGAGATCAGACTGACGTCCTCGTCACAACGGTCGCCTCCCTTCTGACGTCACGCCGACCTTATGACTGTCAACGAAGCGGACCAATAGCGACTGGAATAGGCACTCCTTTGGTTTCACACGGGCCAATCAGAATCTGCGAGGGCGGGATCACCGTGGGCCTGACAGTCAAGCTTGGTTGCTAATGTCAGCTTTGGATGGAATTTTGTGAGTTTTCTTTGACATTTTATTAATTGGTCATTCTGTAATTTACAGCGCAGTGTTGTGTGTGTTTGTGTTTCACGGTGGCTGTCAAAATAAATAATATTCGGCAGGTTACGGTCGTCAATTTATGCTAGCCCGGCTAAGTGTACAGCACTGCAAAGTATTCCAAGCAAAGAGAACAACGGTGATGTCCACTACTACAACAATTGTTCATTAATTCAGATGAATGGCTGTCTTGTCCGCTGAATAACAGCCTTGTCAGCGCACGTTGATATCTGCCAGAGCATCCTGGCGGACACGAGACCGCTTTTTTGGTCGGTTACTATGTTATTGTTAAGTTACACCGTTGTAAGTTTGCTTTCTTTAACAATGAATGTGTCCAAACACAGGGCTCTCTATGAACACGTAAAAACACTGGATGTTTTTTCGTTTTTTTTCTTCTTCTTTTTACCGAGCTGTCTCCAGCTTCCTCTTACATGTTTGTTTACATCTGTTTTTACTGTTCACTATATTCACTGAATGCCTCTGCACCCTGCATACCAACGAGGCTGCTCAGGGGAAACACGTGTTAAGGCAAACATTAGTGCAACTTAACGCCCAAGTAATTGTCTCTATTTAGTTGTTCATTGTTTGCATAATATTCTGGTCATTTCAGGAAGCCTGTGCCCGCTGTGAAGTGACTTGCTCCCTAGCTGAGGAGGCATCAGGACGGATCCCATATCCTACCACACCTCTTCTTCTGCAAGCAAGACCCATTGACTTTTGGATACTATCCGGGAACTGTTTGAAAGCGACTTCACTTGAATCTATTTATTACCTTTTTGAACGGAATGGATTTTGAAAAGACTTAACCCTGAATGATTTGCTGTACTCGTTGAAAAGCTCGCTGCTGGAGTTTGCCAACTTTTGAGAGGGAGGTCGCATACAGTCTTTCTGAAGAGGAACTAACTTAAAAGCCCAAAATGGATCAAGCCAGCGGTGGGGATGACCCGAATAAACCCTCTAAAAAGAAGTCCAGCGAGGACGAGGGTAAAAACAAAAAGCTGGTAAGTATTCACACAGACTAATTGTCGTTGCTTGGACAGAGGTTGCAGTTAGCTTTCACATCCTGTAGTCCCACAAGCAAGGGTTAATTTCACTCAACTTTGGTAAGACTGAGAAAGTTGCATGGTTGCAGAAAGTTTCCCCTTTTTTCTTCCCTGAACAAAACATCTTTATCGGGCACATTGCACTGAATATATTTGCCTTTCTGATAGTTTTTAAGTCAGTCTTTATAATGATGAAGTCAAATAAATCAAACAAAATTGATACATAACTCCTGTACAGTTAGTAAACGGCTGTATTGCCAATACAGCACATCTCTGCTTTAGTGCAGGATGAGGCTCACATAGTTATTGATGTGTTGTTATTACTCTTTAATGTAGCCCAATGCAGGGCAGCTAATAGCTGTTACAGCTGAGCAAACGAGATAGTGTTACACTGAGTGCTTTACTTTTCAAAGCACTCAGTGCATCATGTGATGATCCCCGTCAATACATATCCTGAAAGTTTGTTAGGAGAGCATTCTTGTTGTGACAGTTGGACTTCAATGTATTTGTTCATACACAAAGTTCACTTGCGGGATGACTCATTGCACAGCATGCTATCTGTGGCTGTTTTATGAACTGTGTGTGGGATTTATACACTTTGTGCTAGGTCAGCCTGAGCAGTATTATCAGCACAATAAATGACAAATATCAAAGGAGGACATTGTCTATTAGATAGCAACTGAGAACTGTGTCAACATTCATTTCTTTCATAGCCTCTCTATTGGTTTTGTCTCATGGAATAGTTAATATAGAGTGGGGAGTGTGCTTATTTAGAAAGTGGGCAACCCCGAGTCTGCATCATTGGAGCTGTGGTGTCATTAAGCTACTCCTGCATGCTGGTCATTGCCTGGAGAGAGAGACTTGGGGTGTGGTGGACTGTTGGTGGGAGTGGTTTATGTGTTGTCTTGGATTCTGTATGAAGTCCTGATCAATCACTTCTAATTGATGACTCATGCTGTGCAGAAACAACAGTGTCTCTTACTCTCAAGAGCGTTTCTTCAATTAAATGACTTGACCGACAGTTGGATTGGTACACAGAACCATCTGACAAACCGTCATTTGGAAACTGTTTGGAAAAGGACAGGCACTTTCAAAAAGTAAGGTGATTGGATGAACCATCTGCCAATCAAACTCTCAGTCTGGAGAAGAGCCAAAACATCTTTTCCATCAATAACAAAAAAAAATACAGTCAGTGTTTGCTCTTCTTTCAATGAAGAAAAACTCTCCAGTTCTGATGTAACTTATGCTATTGCAGCATCTATGCTAACCTATTTGGCCATTGTTGTATTGAACGAAAAGTCGCCCCTTGTGTCGTCTCTCACACACCCAAGCCCCTCAAAGAAAGCTGATTGGAGCCTGACGGGATGGATTTTTTGTGGGATAAGTGATCCTGCGATTCTTGTGACGTTGCAAGAATCCAGCTGCTTTGCAAGATAAACAATTAAGTGCAACAATAAAACTGTAAATCTAAACTTTATAACTGACTGTTAAGTGCATGCCACTGCTTACACAGCTGTAGAAACCAGTTGTTGAAAGCATTTTTTTCCGTGAACAGAGACTAAAGACTTTGGTTGCTGTTGATCATCGTTTCTGCTTTTCCATATTTGTCAGCATGGAAAGCTTGGCTACAGTTGAACTTTGTAGACGAACCCTCTACAGCCAATAATTGACTGGCACTAGTGCTGCTTTATAGTTGGCCTCTATAGGCCTGTTGATTTGTGTTTCTACTTTTGTAGAATGTGACCAATGAGCCAAGTTGGACTGATTGCAGACACAGAAGCTGACTGCTAATAACTTCATTAACTCCTCAGTTGTTTACGTAGGTGGTGTTGCTCTGCCATGCAGTTTTCCTCAAACTTTGACATGGGTAAAACAGTACCACTCTTGGGTTTCAGATTGGTAAAACTTCTAATCTTCCAGCAAAGTTCCGGTAAGGGAAAGTCTGACCATATTAACTGTCAGACAGGAAACCCCAGAATGGCCCGAAATGACATTCACTCCTAAAGGGTGTTGTCTTGAGAAGTCCTCTCAGCCTGCAACTCTTGAATGTCCTGCCTCCCAAGTTTTTAAATTGCTTTCAAGGGAGCGTGGATGACATAAGCACTCAGCAAATCACGAGTGAAACGTCTTAGTGAGATCATTGCTTTTCGTTCCTAACGTTTTCTCAGGCCTGTTCCCTGTTGCTCAATACTCCTGGCACAGCAGTCAGAGGCCAAGGAAGCCTGAACTGTCTCTGCAACAGAAATCTCAACACAGAGTTTGGGGGAGGAAGTAATCCCTGGGTGGAGCCACCCCTGTGTAAACTGTAGCTCCCAAATTTGCTTGCAGATGTGTAAATAAGCTAAAGTGTACAAGCTAGTTTTGATCAGTGAAACTGCAATTCAGAATCTGTTAAGAAAAGTAAATGGAAACAAAAAAAAACAATTTATGTTTCAGGATTCTTTGCGGAGGTCTATTAGAGGATTATGTCATGTCATACTGACAAAAGACACTTTAATATTAAGTTGTACTTAACTATTTATAGTTTTCATCGTAATGGGGCTATAGGATTACATTCCTGACATGCAGTGTAGTTTGTGTGAATGTGGTCCAGACATAGGGATGAAATATGTCATGAGCTGGATTAAAGTAGAGGCTGTCACTGCTGAAAAATTCAGTACCATTTGCATGGCGAGTAAGCAAAGTGGTAGACACTGGTACAGTTTGGTTTCAGCAAAGTCAAATTTAGTCTTTAGAGGAGAAACACTGAAAGCTGTATGTTTGTTTAACAAGTCACTGGGCAGGATTACATCACAGAAGTACCATTTGGGCTTTGGGCCCAGAATCTAGATATCAACACAGCCAAGGACATTCGAAGAACACCACCGTGTCCAGAGATAGAGATAATTCAAAACTTTTCTGCTGTTTGTAGCTGTACTTTGTGATAATGTCCTTTTTTTATGTTGTAAAAACACGACATCCAATAAAACAGGCAGATGGAATGAAGTATTTCTTTTAAAGGAATCCAGGGCTGCCGGTTTGACGGAAAGGAAAATATATTTTCCCTCTGCATACCAGAGTAAAAGATGACCTCACACAGAACAGAGTGAGGTAAAAGGCATCCCAGACTATCCATATACTGTAACTATGTGACTTCACGCCACAGACTGTAATACTTTTCTCTTCACTAGAAACCTTGTCTCAAGCATACATGACCCTCAGACCTATCTGATGTGAGGAGGAATGTGAGAAGGATAATGATAAGAAGGATAATGATAAGTGAGGATGAGTTGTAGTAAAGTAGCAGTAAAATAAAAGAAGAAAACTATTCACTGCACAGAGATTTGTGACATCAGTTATTTTCAAAAAGAATAATCTTTGGAAGAGATTGTCATGTGGAAAACCGACATCTTATGTACCAATGACTTTAGCTGCACTTCAGAAAGTTAGTAAAAGTGTGATGCAATGCTATTCAACAATCAATAATGTTATGTTTAAAGTAATACATGTTTGATGATTAAACTAATTGGTAACTGCAAAGCAGACGTACCAATCTTCATCATCTGCAGTGTGTTTAGGAGGTAATTTTAAACCTAGAAGGTAATCAGTCAGTCAAGAGACTGATTAATGCTTGATTGCCTTGGCCTAGGTCAAAATAAGATCAGAAATGTTGAATAATTACAGTTTGTTAGAAGAAGAAAAAAGTTACACCTCAGGGGAGTATGAAAAGTCTGGTATTACTTTTTGTTATTATATATAAGCATTGTTTTTTGCAGATAATGGGAATGTGATTATTTTTTATTTAAAAAAAATATATTTTTATATTCTACAGCTTTGTATCTGCTATGGCTATTAAGCCTGCATTTTAACATGGAAGCAAGGCAGGCACAGAAAGCGGTTATTTATATATATATATAGCATGTTCTGGAAGAACAAAACAATGACGGGAATAGCAATGGGATTATTCAAAACAAAGTTGTTCCTGTGTGACACACAGGGGAATAAGTGCTTTGAAAAGTGTAAGTAATACACGACTAGATTAAGATAAGGATACATTTTTTAAAACAATGTGGGGAAGCATATGAGCTGACAGTAACCATGAGGAGTCCAGCCACAATGTAATGGCTATGATGTGACTGATGTATTTCTGCTTTGGGTATAACATGACGCAGCAGTTTTAAATTAGGGTCAGCCACTGTTTTGACAGGTAACGTTTCAGCTAATCCTTTGGACGTTAGCCGTCTCTCAAGTATGGTTTGGAGCTAGCTAAGGTATACAGTCGGCGAAGGGAACGGTGAAATTCTTCTTCATTACGTCTACAAAGAAGTTTGAGATGTTAGTAACTGCTAACATTTTGGACCAACAGCGATTTCTAGCTTCAGCTAACTCGAAGCTCGCTAACATTACCATATCAAGTAATGCCTCAGTATATTACAAGCAGGCCACACCTGGTGTTGATTAAAGCTAAATCAAGACACTTAACCCTCATATCTATGCTATCCAGCGTTGATTCAAAGTATTGGAACTTCAAACATGCTAATTCCCATTAACTTGACAAATGGGCACATTAAGTATGGTTTTTCATGGTTTTTCATGGTTTTTCATTATTAGTGGAATTGAGTGTTTCTAGTATCGCAAATTTACGCCTTTAGAAATTGTCTAAAAATCAAGCCGAAGGGGAGGCTTGCACAGTGACACATGTCCATCATTATTCGTCAGGTTTTTTCGAGTGTAATTAGTAATGAACCTTTATCAATTAAAGTGGGATTTAATGATCGTAATCATGCTTGCCATTCTATGATTAAAGTAATTAAGGCTTCAGTAATGAACGGACAGTTCAGCTGTGGCGTCTGTAATGAGAGACTCTGGACATGGGAGAGAGCTCAGTGGAAAGGCAGACACTGCTTTTCATTCTGTAGGCTACCAAGAAATTGTATGGACATGCAGTTGCTTCATACGTGTGTTTGGATAATGTAAAGTTAATTATCATTGTTGGATCATTTGATTTTTTTCTCTGCTTGAATGACATTATCAGGCAATTTCTCTCTATACATTATGAAAAGCTTGAATTACTTTGCTTTATTGTGATGCACATCAACTACATAGATAGATATACATAATACATAAAGATATGTTGTGATTCTCCAGGAACAAGCTAGGATTTATGATGCTCGTACACATCACTCATCTCTGCTACAGGCCAGAGCCCACATTTGAAGGTAGTACATTTTTGTGTCAGCATGAAATATTCTGCTACGCAACGGTGTTGTTAACATTCATGTTTTTGACAGTTTTGACAGTATCACATTGAGAATCGTGTTTAATGGCTCACTCTTGAGTTGCTGTTGGAAGCGGAGTCATTTGAAGCCTTTGACACTTTGATACATGAGCTTTAGGGAAACCTCGGATCCTTTTAGGTCATGTTAGCATGTGTTTAGTGCAGGTTGTCAGCTTGTCACGTACACTTGAGGGTGTTCTACGTTGCCTGTCTCCTGTTTGGCCAACCTCAAAAAGCTTTTTGTGATGTAGTCTTCATATTTTTCTTCCGTGTGATGCTTTTTACTTTTTTACATTTTTACTTCATGTATCATTGATCGAATGCAACCGCCACTGTGTCCGGGAGACGTGTGAGAAAAGGCAGGAAACAGACCACATGTGAGCGTTTTATTGGCATTCAGGAAGTTGGAGAGCGGAAGTGGTGAAGAATGCTTTAGTCACACAGTGGAAGAAACCGACAAACTCACTGCTCTAACGACACCCTCTGAGATGAGACTTAAGAATTGGAAATTAATTTGGCGGCCTCAGTTACATATAATAAAAGAAACTGCATAAGACATATCTTGAGTATCAAGTTTTCTCTTTGTGACGATACATGAATGAATAGTGGCGTACAGTAGTTTGATGATTCATGGGTGGTAGACTGTGTTTTGACGGAGCTACTGCAGAGTCTGATGTAGGCCAGGGAGAAGAGGCTTCCTCGCTCCTCCTCTTGTATGATATTGAAGGATTGCGATGCTTCCCTCTTTGATGAGAAAAGGTGTTTGTCGTTGTCGCTGCCATGCTTTAGTTTACTATTCATCAGTGTCAGTTGACTGCTGTATCCACACTTAAAAAACAACAACAGACAGTTGTAAATATGAGACATAATGTGACATTTGTTGTGATATACGGTGCGATATATAACATGTCAGAGAAGCATGTGCTTAGATGCAAGTATATGGAGAGATTGGAGCACACTCATAATATTTGAAGTTGGAGAATTTAATCATTAAATTATAAAAAAGGATTTGTCGAATAAAGCTGTTCATGTAATGTGGGACACTGTGAAACGAGGTCAATGCATAAGCACGACTAACTGGCTGAAAGAGTACGCTGCCATGTCACGAGTCATCTTTTCTTAAGAGACTCACAATTTAGAAATGGTTGTGTATTATATCACAGAGGTATGTGACAGCCATAATCAGTGATAAATAAAGACGTATTGCTGGAATTCTTTCTCTTTGTAACACTCTCTAATTAACATCAGCAAATATCTTACAGAGACAAGGTCATAAGTTCACATGTTTTTGCAATTAGAGAAAGAAAGAGGTTTAATTTATGTGAACAATGCACAATAATAGCTTCATTAAAATAGTAGCTAAAATAAGTTAGAATAGTAATTGTGGCATCATAAAATGACTAATAGCTGTAATAGTCTTTGCTGGATTTTTTATAATACAACACTCTGTAAGTATAAATTACATTTCTCTGTGATGTCGTGAACAATTTAAGAATATCTCTATACACCGACATTTCCAACCTTTCTGACTAACCCTTAACTTTTGTAATGGCTGCATATCATGCCAACCCCTCAAGGGTACAGTAATACAAATTTGCTTTCAAGAGAGACGGCGATAGCCAGAGGGCAGAGCTGTGCTCGTCTGCAGTCACATGGCCCGGCCATCCAGTGTGGTGCCATTCAAAGCTGAGCTCCACTGGCTTTTGTGTTCTTCCCCTTTTCAATAGTTGCTGTTTTAGGAAACTGTAAACAGTACCAGCACTCTCCTGAAATAATAAGGCTACCACAGACCCATGCCCTTTTAAAGGCACTTCAGCTCTCACAGAAAGCCAGTGCATTCTTTATTGTATTGTTTTGTTTTTGTTTTTTTAAATGAATGACATGTACTGAAATGTTTTTGGAACAAGTGAAACTCAAGACAGAACCTGTCAAGACGTAATGTATTTATTCAGGATAACTTCACATTCTGATTAAATTTCTTCTGATTCAGTTTCCAGAGAGAACAAGTGTGCGATTATGGAGTTTGTGTTTGATCGATTTTACTGTGCCAGGATAAGAGGCAAGTGTCCCTTGTTGTTTGTATGTTAGCTTGTCACATGTAGATGCTTGTGGCACTGCCTGCAGTTATAAAACTATCTACCTTGTGTGCTAAATCCACTCTATACTTTACTCTCTCTGTTTTACTCCCATGTGCGGTGTCAAACTCACAGACCAACTTGTTTGGATGTTGGTATCTTTCTTTCTTTTCTTTTCATTGCAGGTAGAAGCAGCTCATATGTGACTCCTTGTTTTTAAAATGACAGTTTGATCAGAAATAAACACACAAATCTGACATTAACATGTCTGATTTGGGGCTGCATGATATATAATTTCAGCATCAATATTGTGATGTGTTTATGTCACATTGCAGGATGTTTCCACCTTTTATGCGGCTGTCCAATCCGTGATTGATAGTAAATGTTGTCAATCAAAGAAATAAGTTCCCCAGTGCGCGCTGTATTGACGGAGAAAGCTGATCTCTCCTGAGTTGGCTAGCTGTGTGAGCGGCAAGTTCGCTATCTCCGATAGTTAAACCAAATAAACATTTCAACGAAGAACATTCTTTTTTACACCTAAACAGAAAAATACATCTGTACACCTTCTGAAACTATCACAGAACCAAGACCGGCTTGATTGCCTTAGCTAAAACATACTTCATTAAAACTGCACAGAAACAACATCAAACTCAAGAAAAACCATTTGTCCGTCTTTCCACTGTTCCAACAATCAGCAACTCTGGTTGGGTGAAAAAAAAAAAAATTAATTCGCCAAGTAAGATGTGAAAATATTCCGGGCCTAAACGCTGTTTTTTCCCCCGCGGCCTCTCAGCCGCGCTCGCTGCCCGCTGAGCTGCTGCAACGTGGCAGTGGCTCTCACTCTGAATCCTGAAGAAGGTCTCCAGCACCAGTGAAGAGGAAAACTTTCATGCATATAGCGTAAACATGGCTGACTCTTGCTGGGTTGTCGTCGGCGACAGCATCTAACACAAAACTGCCCATGCTGACATTCATTGCAGCCGAGTGATTCCCTTTCTGCTGACATCGGAAGGCAATTTGAGCGAAGGCACGTGGCGTTTGCTCTCGGCAGCTCTGACTCTGATTTAGCCTCTCTCCCTCTGCGTCTCATATTTTGGGATGCTAATCTCGCTGTTGGAAACGTATCCCAGGTGGTGAGAACAAGGACATTATTGAGTGACATTGTGGCCCACAGCTCACAAGACTCTCTAGTACTTCTTCTGTACATCATGTACGTCACTGTCGCCTCACCTGTATGCTGAAGTACAGCAGATTTTGCAGCTGCGCCCTGAGACAAAGAGTAACAACTGCGCACATTTTTTTACACTGTAAGGGCCAACCTAACTTGGAGTACAGATAAGGTGGAAAAGCAGCAATTTTGGTCTTGAACTCAAACACAATCTGCTGCAACTTTGTTGCTACTTGATACAGAAAGAAAACTATCGCTTCCCATTACAGTCTAGGTATATCTTCACACTTCTCAACGGGTGTGATGCCCGCGAGATTTAACTCGGCGGATCAGAGGCGCCCGCTCAGTGTGGGAGGATCCTCTCACTGGTGCCGTCTGCCCCAGATGATGCATTTAAATTTAGAATGGAGACAAAATTGAGGGTTAATATTCAGGTATGTTTCATATCCCAATATACATTGCTAAGAAAAATATTGCAATATCAATTTTTCTCCAATAGCATGCAGCCCTCATTTGGACAACTGTCTGATACCTGATTTGTGGCTATGGAAACCTTACTGGTGCTTTAGGTAAGATTGATTGCATTGTGACTATGCCATTATTTTCTTGCTACCACGCAAATAGAAACAAATTTATATGGACACATTTGATGTAAAACAGTGGGATAATACATTTTCGCTTTGAATCGTTTATTAACAATGTACATCCCCGGCATGCTGTTGTGTTGTCAACTGAGCGGAACCCGGTTCCAAGCAGCAGGTTGACTGAATTATTCCGGTTTTGTTGAGTAAAATTCAAAACCATAAAAATGTTGAGGAAGTTATTCAGACAACTCGGAGAAGCACTTTCTTGGAACAGGCCCTAGAGCTGGAAAAATTATCACATCTACCAAAGTTGGAATACAGATGTGACTCTACGCTGTATTGCAGATGAAACAGATGTTTACTGTCTTTTAACGTTCTGGAAGAATTATTTGCACAGTGTGAGCGAAAACACTATTTGCATTTCTACCTGGCTGCCAAAGTCAGTTTTAATGATACATATATTCTCACTGGATAAAGGCTCTCCAAATATAGTTTGGATATATGTCACATGAAATGCCAAGTGTAAATAAGGTCTTACGCTGCCTTCGAATGGGGCTGTGTTTACTGTGTTAACAAGAAGAGTCCATTTAGGCGCTTGTGGAATTCACTACCTCCTGAAGTGGAAATTTCTGGAATTCTCAGAGTTCATGTGTCGTGACGTGTTTGCTGACATTGTAAAAAAAAAGAAGAAGAAATGTGGCGGCCATGGAAGGCTTTCTAGGGTGCATAAAAAGTTAATGCATTGTAAGACGATTTTTCTTTTGTAATTTAATGTCTGTGGAAATTGTTGACATTCACAGCAGCCTCATCCTCTACCTCTGTCATGCTTGTGCATTTCCTGCATTACCTTATTTTAGCCTCTCTGACTTCAAGATGCTGATAGTAACGTTAATATTGCTGTTGCCTATAGCAGCGGCGTTCTCACGACTTAAGTGTTTGAACGCCGGGCTAATTGTGTACGTGACTTCCCGGGTCGTAACCACAAGCTCACGAGTTCCGTTTGAAGGCAGCTTTAGTGTGTCTTTGGTATTATTTCCCCCTCTTCTCTGCTCTGCTTGAAAAGGGTTTACTCCGAGTGCAAACATAAAGATTAATTTTATGAATTTTATCAAGAAGGATAAATGTTACTTTCATGCTCCCATAAATCGCAGGCTGTGCAGAGCTCTAACTCTCCGAGTTTACAAGCAGCCAATGAGAAGACTTTGTAATAAGATTAATCTGGACAAAGTGATTTATTTAGACTATGTCTAATTCAGTTACTCGGTTGGTATTTGGTGCTGTCTGATGCCACTCCTACAAAATTGAGCACGGTATCTGATTACACAAAGACAAATGATGTAATTTTGATTTTTATGGCTATGACTATCAAACATTAGTCTGTAATGTTACTAAAAGTTTGCCACAGTTAGGAGCTCAGTTGTTCTTCAGTGTAAATACTGCCCTTTGGTTTCCTTCACATAATACCCAGTTCCGTTCACATCTGAATCATAATCAGCTTTATTGGCCATGTGTGTGTATACACATACATATGTACATATGATATACAATAAACAAGATAAATATTAATATTATAATAATATATATGAGCATAGGGACAATGAATTTGGGATATTAGTGAAGAAATGATCCTTTATTAATCCCCTTGGGAAAATGATTCTCTGCATTTAACCCATCCTAAGTAATGAAGGAGCAGTGTGCAGCCGTGAGGCGCCCAGGGAGCAACTGGGGGTTCAGTGTCTTGCTCAAGGACACGTCGACATGCGAACTATGGGGAGAATGGGGATCGAACCGGCTACCTTGTGGTTTCAGGACGATCACTCCCCATGAGCTACAGCCGCCCCCAAAAAGTGCAGAAAGGTGGTAATGGTGCAAGTAGTGCAGATGGAGGAGTCTGATTAATTGTTCATTAGAGTGACGGCCAATGGAAAGAAGCTGTTCCTTTGTCTGGTGGTTTTGCCGTACAGAGCTCTGTAGCGCCTACCGGAGGGGAGGAGTTGCAGTAGCTTGTGTCCACGGTGTGAGGGGTCTGCAGTGATCTATTCAGGCCGTTTTCTGACTCTGGAGGTGTACAAGTCCAGGATGGTGGGCGGACCGTAACCGATAGTTCATATAATACATCTAATAATTGTATCGGTAGATAATGGTTTATTAATTAAAGTCGGACTGTCTGTGATAAAGATGTATGCATCTGTCAGGGCTCTGGACATGGCGCCACACCTCTTTCTAGTAAGAGCTCTGGTGCACCTTAATGAAATGTCAAGGAGCAACCACCCAATTTTAGAAACATTCAGAAGAAGACACAACATTTTCTTTCTTTTCCTATCTGTCATTTGGTAATAGGTACAAACATGTATTAGCTATCACCCCTACAGGAGTTTGTACACAGACTGAAACTTTTGTGTATCAGAGCCACTTGCAGTCTTCTTTTTTCTTTTTTTCGTTGACTGTATTCAAGCCATGCTGTATTCATGGTAAGCTGTTTTTAACACTCGTGTCCATTCTGCTGACTGGTAGCTAGGGCTGGGCGGTATGGCCAAAAATTCATATCACGGTATTTTGTAAGATTCTGGCGGTTTCACGGTATATCACGGTATTTTTTTTTCCGAATAAATACATTAATTTATTGACGCCGAAAAAGGACCGCCGCCGCCATTATTCACCACTCGCTCGCAACTGGCCGGCAGCTGTTTGTACGTTGGTACATAGGTTGTGTTAGAAAGCTTAACATGGAGGGGTTTAGGACCCAGGGACATGCAAAGCTGTAACGACTATTGTCATTCTTTAGCAGGCAGCAACATTTAATGTTTACAGTCACAGCTGCGTGTCCAGCGGTCTGAGCTTCTTACGTCTCACGGATAGAGGTTGACTCATGGTTTCAAAGAAATGACAGCGACAAAATGCATTCTGGGTAAAGCCCGCCCACTCAGCCGCACATGAAGAGTCTTCTTGTGTGGGCGGGCATTTTAGCGAAGTAATTTACCCAGCATGCATTTTGGCAATGTCATTTCTTTACAAACCATGAGTCAATTGAGTCTCCATGAGAGCTAAGTAGCGCCATCCGTTGCTCATTCAGCTTCAAGCTGTGAAAGTTAAATGTTGTTGCCTGCTGAAAAGCGGCGACCGGTATGATGGTATGTCAGAAATTCATACCGTACATAAATCCTAAACCGGTATACCGCACAGCCCTACTGGTAGCTCTCTGAGAGCATAAGGAGTTTAAGGTGTGTTGCCATCATTATACGTGTCTCTGCATCCTGTATGCTTTCTACTCTTACTGTGCTTTCGGGTGCTGTAATGTTTACAAGCTGTGGCAAATTGGCAAACTGAAGTTTTCCGAGCAACTGTTGGAACAAAAACAGCAGTGCCCCGTGTTGCGTGCTTTATCTGGAGTCTACTCCTCCACCTCTTAGTTTTGTTGTCACGATAAGAACATTTTGTTTAATTGCAAATTAACTCCAATGAGCTACTGAAGTAATAAGTAAAGCATATATATAACTCTGATATGTTGTATTGGCAGAATTGAAATCGGAATAATCCAGACTGTACAAAGCTGAGGTTCCCTAATGGTTCTCTCTACAGACATCAAGATCAGTAACACCTATGAGGCGTTGCAGATTAACAGCCCACACAGTATTTTATGTGTCAACTTTGTTATAATGACGAGTTGTATGCTTGTCTGCTCCTGTTCTACTGGTGAGCTGATACTATACTTTCCTTTTGAGTAAATCAATCTTGACTATTCATTTATGTATGTTGTTGTTACTGGGTGTAAAGTGCAGTAAGTGAGTTGTGTACAGCGTCTGTCTATGAACTCTCTTATGTCAATCCCTATTGCTTCTGATGATTTGATAATAATATATTGCCTCATGGTTCTAGTGTCAGTAAGATATTTTCAATGCAGCGTCAGTCCACACGCCCTGAATTGTTGATGTTTGCAGCAATGAGATACAATAGAGAGGGAAAAAGAAATGTGCCTAACAGGAATTAGGTAGTGTAGTGTGTTTATAATTGTTACGCTCTGAATAAGCAACAAATAGCCTTGGAGTTTATAAAACAAATTAACGTAACGTGGTGCGGGAAATTTACTAGTGTACAAGGGTAATTATACAATTTGCACTATTTGCCTCCATTTCTCGCAGCTCTTCCCTCAGCATTGGGACGTTTTTTTCCCCTTCCTTTTCAGGAAATGTGATTTTTTTCTTTCTTTTTCTTGCCACTTTTAAAAAAAGGTCAGCTACCTTGCCTGTAGCTGAACCAAGCAGTTGATTAAACAGGGATAAACACAAGATAGTTTTATGAAGTTGCCCAGAACTGTTAACAAGCACATTGCATTATAGTCCTCACCGCCAACTCCCAGTAATCCTTTGTTATTATTAGAACTAATTAAAGTAAAACCTAATTTCCCTCTAAACTCGTTTTACAGAGGCATCAATGGCTACTGATTTTATAGTGATAGTTCCAGTGAGTGAGTTAAAATGACATCATACAGATGGTCTAGTTAAATTGGTTGGGAATAACAGGCGTTGCTATTTAAAAGCTGTGCACTGGTAGCCAATTTGAAAGGAAGTTTTTCCTTTGTCCATCTTGTTTGTGACACCTAATGAAACTAAGATTAATGAAAGGCTATAATGAGTTAATGTAATATTACCAGTAATTGTACTTTATAATATTAATTTAAAAAGGCATTGTGTGAAATTTGCATACTGGTATGGTTCTGTGTCCCCAAATTGACTCTCAAGTTCCGGGATATTGCTCTGTGTTTTCATTTTTAAAGATCTGCAAGGAGTCATAATAATATTTGATTAAAGAGGGACCCAGAGCTAATTTGATTAGGTTATTTAGAGGAATATGTGTTTGGTAATAAACATTTATTATGATGAAAAAGTTTACTTTAATAAGTGGGAGAAGCCCAGAGGACATGCAAGCTTAATTGTTAGATGTTAAATTGCATTGTTGCGATGTTGCCAAGATAATGGGCAAGGAAAGGCCCTCAAGTCAAGGCAATTAACCAAACAGTGGTTTGATTGTTGTTAAATTGATTAGAAAATGTTTAAGTACTCCATTTGAAAATTAGCTATTGTTTCACGCAGTTTTAGACTTCAAGAGAATGCTGGGCTTAATGATACATGCGCTCTGAGTTGGAAGTGGGAAAAGTTGTTGCCCAGGTCAAATTCTTAGTTGCACTGATATTGGGAGAAGTTGTGCAGCGACTCTAAAGGCCGCGAATGAGCGTTAAACACACACCTGGACATCTGAGGCAGAACCCCTCTTTGCATAATGCCGGATGAATATGCCATATTTGTTATCCTGACTCGAAGTAACAGCTTGGACAAACCATGATGCCTGCACATAGAAACTGAAGCTTTGTTTTCCGCGCCTCGTCGCTTTATCTCCCAACTGTTGATCAGCAGTTGCAGACGAAGCTCCTTTTAGATATGGCAGTTTGAGTGCCTGCTCAGTGTTGCCCACAGCGACAGCTGATGAAGATGCACAGAGAGAGGTGCAGGTTAGAGCCAATCTGTTTGCTTGCCCCAGCATCAGTAGTTTCCTGATTAGAATAGGAGTGAAATCTTCGGCTGGAGGCAGACTTTATGGCCATCACCACCCCACATCTCCCTACTCATTAGTGCTTCACAGCCTAGCGCCGCAGCATATGGCAGTGTTGCTTTCTGCTTCCCATTTGAGGTGTGTTTCAAATGGCTGTCCCCTTGCCGAGCCACAAGCCTTTGGCAGTAGCCTGTCTTATTGTGTCTGAGATGAAGATAAACATCTGTGGTAAAGAGAAGTTGTAGTTTTAATTTTGTTCTACGGTGAAGCATTTTTTTTTTTTGAGGCGGCTAAGATTTGATTTGCAGGAACTTGTGGAAGTTGTGGATTTCTTTGTTTGGACTTTTATATTAACAGTTAGTGAACACTAATGATTCAGCCACTGTCACTACAAGAGATGCTCTTTAGTACACACAGAGATAAAATAACTCTTTGGTGGATGACTTTGCCAGGGTGTGACATATTGCCTTGCGAAAGTGTATTATTTGAGAGATACACCAAATTAAAAGCAAGCAGCACTAACCTTCATGTTTTCAAAGAGTGCTGTGAACAAGTGTGCTCATTATGTCCGCGGCTGTGGGATTTTAAGTCCCTTTAAAATATGTCTCCTTTTTATATATATAATTTTGGTATGTGTCTTTTAAGTGTGTGGGATTGAGATGTTCACTCTTGAACACACACTTACGTCTACATACATTTAAACCCTATTATTTGGGACCATCAAGTATTGTCGCATCCTACACATGTGTAGTGTCCAGCATTATGCTCAAACCCTCATTGGAAAACGAGAAACATAAAATGAAAAATGTGCTACTGCCAGCTATGGATCTAAGATCATATCCTTTACATCTATTCTGGTATTTGTTCATTGGAAACTTGATTTGGATTCTGAGAGGGAAATGAGACAGCAACCAGAGGACACTGTACATGTGTGAGCACCTCCGATGGGATACATACTGGGCGGTTTGCGGTGTGGTCATTTTCTGTTGGATCTTGTGTTTCACACTCTGCCCTCCCTCCAACAGAACATACACATAAAAACATTGGCTGATGATATGGTAAGGTGCTCGGTTTGATTTCGGTGTGACTAGTTTTGTTTTGCATCATCTCGTGTTATGTCACGGCTGCATGGGACTTATTACTGAAATGTGTGGATGGTTCAAATGTGCCAGGATAGAATTCATTAAATTAACATTATAACCAAATGCAACATTGAAAACTAAGGCTAATCTGAGGTTACTAAGAGGCTACACTTAAACTTGCCTCACTTATTTATGTGGTTGTCCTTCATAATACTGTATAAATAAAAGATGGATTTTCATGGAGCTATTATTTGACAGCACAAATGTCTTACATTTTTCATAATGAACTAAATTCAGCCCACAGCATCTAGACTTTTATAAGCAGCTCATAGATCATTTAGTGTGCAATTATCAGTTGCACTTCCGATTAGATGTCTCCGCCTGGGGCTTTTTAATACCCATAGTTAACAAATAGCCTAAAACTCAGAAGCTCGTACTGTTTTTGTGTTTGCACACAGTATGTTTGATCCATCCAGTAATATTTCAGCAAACAGAGTCTTGACATCATGTATGTCGTCATGTCATGTTTGTCTTTCCATTTTAATTATCATGTTTCCATCATCCAGCATGTTCTCTCCATCCCATTTCACTAAATACAACTAACATTGACTCGTTGCATGTATTTCATGTACTTTTTTTCTGCTTTTGCACTAAACGTTACTGCATTCAGCAGAATAGTTTTAACAGATGAATATAGTAAACTCAACCGCACCTCACTGGCATTTCACAGTGAACATGAGTTATTGCATTCAAAAACTGAGCACAAACCAGGTAATCCTACAGGTATGATGGTAAGTAAAGTCCTGATAAATGTCATACTGTATGTCAAATACACATGTTTTTGCCACCAGCAGGTAACAACTTGTATCTATTTCTTTTGAATATTAAACAAGTAGGCTTAAAAAATGTATTAGAAATATTTACTGCATAAACATTTAGCAGTTTTGCTTTTTTTTAATTGTTTTTAGCCTCACCCAAGGTTCCAGGGGTGGCAAAGTGGGTCCATTTGTTGGTCCAACGCTTTTGCTCAGTGACGTGGCATTAGCTGGGCGAAGTCATCCTCTTCACCTTAAATTGTAGACCACAAAATATCCCAAACTCTCAATCGTGGCTTGCCACAGTGACTGTTCCTCTAGCGCCACCTTCTGGCCAAGTAATAACGAATAATTATTTTTTCAAAAGAGTGAACCACTTGATTTAGGCAACAGCATGGTCTACGATCTTGTGGCACCATCAGTACAAACCTAAACACCCCATGATTAAGAAGGATGTAATAGTAGCAACATTTGTTGTTGCTATTTTTCTTTATTCTAATAATTTTGCGTTGTTGTTTAACGTTACAAATGAACAGTAGGAATACTGACATAATAAAACCAGATGTCGAAACTTACCAGTCTAAAGCTTCAACTTAAAAATAATGAAGTTCTTGCTGCGTGTCACACTCAAGCAGGTACCCCGTCCAAGCCTTTGGGCTTATTACAGTTGTGCGACAGTCACAGATCCCATTCTTTCCCCCGGCAGAACATCTGATTAATTTATTGCTGTTGAGATGTAATAAGAATTTCAACACAACAATCTCAAAAAGATTTTTTAAGAAGATTACCAATCCTTTCTTTATTTAACAGATGGATCTGAAGGAAAATTAGCAGCTCTTTTGCATTTTATTCCCTATATTTTCCACTTTATATAGCAGACACCTTAGAGCTCTCGTCGCCATGAGAGTGTTTACTGTAAGTTATTGTGAACAGTGTCCTCTGAAAACAGAACAACTCTTTGATGTTTATGAACATGACATTTGGGTTACAGGCAGTTTGTCCAGTGAAAATCAGCAATAACCAAAGCCAGTGAGCCTTATATTTGGCCTAGTCTAAACTGGATTGTTAGCAGTGCCATATTTTTCATATTTCAAACATTGTTTTCTTTCAGCGCGATCGCATCACCAGTTTCAGGAAAACGGGGATGAAGAAGGAGAAGCCACTCATACAGCACCCAACAGATCCCCTCTCTTACCAAGTTGAGCTGCCAGTTCCACAGCCGCTTTTTGACGACCGCTCCATGAACCTCTCGGAAAAGGAGATCATTGACCTCTTCGAGAAGATGATGGTGAGCTTTGGTTTTTCTCTTGCAATGTTTCCTCTGCATTGGGTGATTTGGAGTACTTCACATTAGTTTTATTACAGCTTCCACATAATAATAAATAGTGTGCACTCTATCATTACATTTTAAATTGATGAATACATCTGTGCAAAGAGGCACACAAGTTGAGAACAAGGCACAAAGTTAAGTCTGAAAGGCATTTTTATATCCCTATATTACCCAAAGATCTAATGCTGATAAGATCAAAGCTTTGACAGGAACCATGATAATGAATGTATTTCTCAGCTCACCTAATTTTATTCAGCATCGGAAAATAGTTTTTTATTTTACAAAATCATTTTCACTGATATAATTCTCCAATCAAGATATATCACGGTCTAGTTCTCATAACTAAATGAACAAGTTCAAGTTGACCAAAATGTCTCACAGCATTAGATCTGACACCAGGATATCATCTGCATACTCCCCATAAATAATCTAAGACCCAGTAATACTAGTTTGCATGTTTACATGTAAACAACTAAGCTCTTCTGTTTTGTGATTTCAGTCACGCAAACACACAGAGCTGTGATCAGACACAGGGATGAACTTCATCTGTAGATTTATAGAGATAATGTTTCTTTCCCCTTTAACTATGACAGATTAGAAAACTATCAGGGCTTAATATCCCAATGTATGATTGAAAACCACTGATGTAACTGCAGAGGTTTGTGAAATGATGCAAAAAATGTGCAGGTTGAAACCCCCGCAAATCAATACCTGAGCGATGGCACAATACGGAAAACAGGGTCCTTTACTGTACAGAGGACCTCAACCTGAGGTCAAATGTGTGAAATATATTCATAAATATTCGATTCAGAGTTTCACTCTCGAAGGACATGGTACAACATTTAAAATAGACTTGAGGTAGTACAGTACAGTATTTATAGTAAAGATAAATGCGTCTGGTGTTCAGATGTTAAGCTTTTGTGAAGCAGGGCTTCACCTACGTATTCCCGGGGCCACTCTCAGAAGAACAAGAAACTTTGAAATTCACTTGCCGCACATCTGTGGGGTCAAAGCTCTGTCACACTTATGATTTTCTCCATTGAAATGCATTTTTTAGCTTTATGTACTGAAGGATTGAAATCTAACAAAAAGCTTTCAGCCCACCTCTTTGAAGTGAGAAGCTGAATCCCTCTGGCTTCATTGCATAGGTTGTGTGTACGATTGTGGGTAATGTGCGCGGTACGGTGCCTGCCTTTCCTTTTTTCTCATACAATGGTCTTTATTGCCCGGGCCAGAGAAATGCGACCAGTGCTCCTGGTTTTCATCAGGCTACTGCTCAGTGTTTTCTTGCCTGGATGCTCATCCCTGTCACTCAGTTCACCTCTCAATTACTATGTTTGTGCTCACAGCGGCGTGACATTAAACCCAGGCTTCAATTTGCTCAGTGACAGATGACACAGAAGCCATGTTGCTGCTCTGACATTTGACAGGCCTTGACACTTCAGGTTGGGAGGTATAATTAGTAATGAAATGAAAAAGATAAGGGTTATTTACTCATGTGCGTTTGAAGCCACCACTATTTGCTCTGTTAACTTTACTGTAAACTTTTCTGCTTTTAATGCAGCATACAGTGAAATGACAGTGTCGGCTTGTTCCTTTTGATGCGAGTAGCTTCTCTTCCCCATCTATCTCTCTTTGTCATCTCTCTTTCTCTTTTTATGTCATACAGACACATTTTAGCTCTCGTTGTCTTTACACCCATTCTGTTATTGACTGTTTTTATGGTGCTACATGCCACAGCCTCAGATGTCTAGCTTGCTTCAAATGAAGGGATGACCCATGGCATATTTGTGAGACCACCCACTGTGCATTAATGACTAGGGCGAAGTGAAAATATCTTTCTCTGGAAAGTGGTTTACACATTGCGCTTTGTATCTCAAAGCCTAAACAGCACATACCCTATTACTGAAAGGTCATCAAAGGGATCGGGGAAAATGTCGGAAGAAACACTCAGTTGGGAGGAAAACCAAATGAACTCGTTCTCGCAGAAATATTTCATAAAAATACAGCAATGGAAATGCATGAAAAATGCATTTTCAGCATTGCCTTCTAGAAGGGTGTAGTCTTTAGTCTGTGTCCTGTTGTTAGATTGACCAAGATGTGTACAGATGGAATTCAGAGCCCTTCATAAAAATGCACAGCGGTAAATCCAATGTCCGATATTTGCATCTCACTAAGAAGGCAGCTGTGTTGCAGTCGCAGGCTCCAATCCAAGAGGTTGGACCGAGGAGCACAGTAGCACACAAAATAACATGTGAACAAAGTTAATCGGCATTCAGCAAGCTGCTAAACTTTGGTGCAATGCAAACCCCTTTTTATCATGAGTTCAACTCTTTATTGTCTATTGTCGATAAAAGAACCATTAAAGGAAAGCCGAAGTGGGATCTGGGGATCTCAGATACATGAACTTGTCCTCTCCATCCAGACAAAAATCTCCCTGATGGGCGTGACTTTGTGTCATTAGTTGCCACATATTGGCAATTTAAGACTGTGCTGATGTGACCATTAACAGGCATGGCATTATTACCCAAATTATGCGTTTACTTGTCTGTCAGCATGAAACCCCCCCAAGAGCATAACATCCTTACTTAGGATTGATTGAATTGATTTGGATCCAGTGCCAATTTGTCTCCGTTACAATTCTTCAGAGAGCGCCATCTCCTTGGCGAGCGTAGTGAACGGTAGTGAGGTGCTCGCAGAGACGGAGGACCAGTGAAAGAGGAATGTCACGTTGCAGTGCTGCTGCGGCTAGTTTGAGGGTTTTATGTGCCTCCATGCACCATTGTCAGGATGTACACCACTAGTAATAAGCTCCTATGTGATCCCTCAGCAGTTACCCTCGGCACCAGGACATTAAAACCAGCCCTCAGGAGAGTTACTGCGTGTGCCCTTGCACACACATGGATCAGACTGGAGGGCAGTGGACACAATAATCGCTTTGTCACAGTTGAAGCAAAACATTTTTTAATACGTCCTCTACTTTTCTTAGATCCACTTTTCATCACAGTGTGGACTCTTCAGATCCATTTCAGGCTCAGACATATTTGATGCTAGCTATAAAGGCTCTTTTCTGTGAGTTGGTGTCTTCCTACTGATGCGTTGCCAGGCCTGTCATGCAGCCATCTTCACGTATTGCTTGTTTTGGGGGGAGGTCTTCAGTAAATGAAACACCTGCTCATTTGGATTGAGGTGGCTCACTTTGCCAGTCAAGAACATGGTAGATGTAATCATTAAAACTATTCTAAAGAAATATTCTGAACGGAGATGCAGGGAACCTTGTTCGTAAATAAGGATTTTTTTAATCCACTATCTGATGAACTCAGTGGGCCGGCCAAACATGTTTTTCTCAGTTCTGATAGTATGCTAAGTTAGTTAAAACCACCTTTATACTGCCAACAATTATATAATTCCATCATTTGCCAATATACAATCCAACCACTAATCGGCACAAGGGTCCGTGTACTTTGCGGCCAACGGATTTTCGTTTTGAAATGAGAAAACCAAAATCGGGAAACGAGCTTTTTCCCGATTTCCGTTTAGAAATAGGAAAATAATACAAAACGGAAAACGAAAAACGACCCGTTATCTGATTTTCTTTGATGTGCTTAAATATGGACATCGAGAATTAAAATACTGCGTGGAAATCTTCTTTCTCAATTTTGCGTAGGTTTTTGTGTTGTGACCCGGAAGTTGCTCCCACAAGCTTGACAGTCACATTCATGTCAGCAGAGGGTGCAAACGAGGACCCAAACGGGTGACTTGGGGTACATCAACAATCCCAAGTCTCTAAATTGGGGTACATCAACAATCCCAAGTCTCTAAATTGCATCCCCGTTTCCCTCACTTGCGTCTTTTTCTTGCGTCTTAGTCCATCCCACTAGGGATGCATGGAGAGACGCAAGGAAACCAAGCGAGGAGAGAAGACGCGAGGAAGTATGTTTTAACAGACCATGAGACGTCCCTTCCTCTGAAGATAACGTTTTTTTGTTTTCCTATTTCTAAACGGAAATCGGGAAACAGCTCGTTTCCCGATTTTTGTTTTCTCATTTCAAAACGAAAATCCGTTGGCCCAAAGTACACGGACACACAAGCCTATTCATGGCTTGATTTGTCAAGTGTTGCAGAAATGAGATCATGTTTGGTGTAGTATAAGCAAGACAAGTGGAGACTGATAAGTGTTAAAAGAGTTTGCCAGACCAACATGAGAACATATGTCTTGGTAACTCTGTCATTGATACAAGCTAAAATCCTATAATTTCAGTTATTTACCAGCAGCATAGTCAAAGATACTCTGGGACTCTTTATGTAGCCTGTGAGGATATAATTAATAAAAGAGCATTAATCATTTTGGAGACGAAACATGGATGGCTCATTCCTCCAGTATGCCCCATGACAAGCTTCCCGCTGGCCCACTCCTCCTTCCCCTTCTACGGCATAGTCGCCCCGCCACATTATGCCTCGTTTATTGAATGCCAATTAAGCAGAAAGATTAGCAGGGTTCAAAGATTAATTAAAAAAACCTGCTGGTTTCCTTCAGTGAAAAAAACCCTGCCAATTGCAAAACTTTCAGCCACATTTTTTTGCCTCTATGTTGTAGGAAAAGGATGTTAATGTTTTTTTTAGTTTTTTTGCTCAGAGGGTATTTACTAGAGAAAATGTAGTATGAGGAATTTAGGTCACGGTGCCCCTGGATGGGATTCCTTTCCATGCTCCACCAGGAAATGAAGCAGAATAGTTTGAATCTGATTACTTGGGGTAGGATATTCAAACACCATTGTATTAAAATGTTCTTGTTTAGAAGTGACACGCTTAATTTACATTCAATCGGATTGGAGGACCATAAATAAATAATAAATAATCAGATCGACCGAACAAAAGGACACATGGCTTCCTGCGCTCCCCAGCAGAGGGCAGCATGGCTCCACAACTTCAGACTCACTACCCTAAAACCCTGAGGAGAATGTTTTTTTGCTCTCTGTTCATTCCAGCCGTCTCTTTGTGAGAGAGTACTTTTGATAAACATCCCCCTCCATTCTAATCATCATGTCATTCCCTGGCTTTTAGTGCTCTGTCCGGCCTTCGCTCCATCCCCTGATGTCTCTCACATGAAAGACCTCTTTTGTGATGCAGAATTAAAGTAGCACAAAGATAATACTCCCAATAACCCACAGATATTGCCTATCTAGCCTATCGGATGTGATTGCGTGGCCTCAATAGACACAGCGCTGTTTGATTTTTGCTCTGTTGTTCCGAGTTGGGGTATTTAGTTCTATCGCTGCAGCCTTACTACTTTTGTTTCAAGGACTAATTATGACTGACATTGTTTCCTGTTGCTGTGTTTTGAGAAAATAATCAGAATTTACCTTTCTCGTTTATTCTGTACATTTTGAGCAGCATCCCGTTTCTACCATTACAGATAACATTTCTTCTCGTTGTCTTGTGTGCATCTAGGAGGACATGAACCTGAATGAGGAACGCAAAGCCCCCCTGCGTGGAAAAGACTTGAGCACCAAACGCGAGATGGTGGTCCAGTACATCTCAGCTACTGCCAAATCTGTAAGTGAGAGTTCACCTCTACCTTCATAGACTGAAGAGCGTGTGCTGTATAATTGGAGTGGATGAGCTGAAGTATCACCAGAATGAGTTTAACCTGATCCTCTGCTTCATGGCTTGCTTTGTCATCTTGCACACTCACCTCCGTTGTTTTTTTTCTCTCTCTTCTCTCTTAGTGCTTGAGTCACACATCTTTGATTGCAATTTAGATTTAGAATTTTGACACTGCAGCAATTTGCTGTTGTAGATGATCAGATATAGATTGTAGTCACTCACTCACTCACTCACTCACTCGCTCAATGCTAGTCGGATGGTCAGGTGCTTGCATGCAGATTGTTGACTGGATCAGTTGTGTACTTGCATGGGGGTTTGGTGGTGGTGACAGTGGTTCTGGTGGTGGTGGTGGTGCCCTGCCTCATCATTTGCTCATCGAGTAAAAAATAAAGTTCCGTCAACCTCTTGGTTCAATAGCAGTATTACAGCGAAAAGGAAACAATCAAATACAAAAAGCAAGAAAAGCAAGTATTTTAGGCTATTTTCAACATGACCCTATGTGTATGAATACTCTATGCTACATTATGGCATACAGGTTTAAATTTAAATTGCACATTGTTACGTGCGCATTGTTGAAGCGTAATCTAGAACTTGATTATCTCTCTATTCCAAAAACAGCAGTGAAAAGAAAAGCAAGATTTCTGACGGCAATCCATGAATGTGTGATGATTTTTCCTATCCTCCTTTGAAATGATAGCCAACCCTGTGAGGTGAAATTTACATCAGCACAGAAGGGAGAAAAAAAGTGATTTCTGTCCCCATCGCTTCCCAAACCCGGTAGCTCTCTCTTGACATTGTCATTTATTACCGGTCTTCATTGTTATGGTAATTAACTGGCATTATTGATAATGACGATTATATGAGATGATTGAATTCCTCACAGGGCCCATTATGCTTTGTGAGCGCTGATATTTTATTCAAATGAATAACGTAATCCGTGTAGCAAAGGACAGAGGACAAAATGTAATGTCTGTCAGCACCCTGCTATCACATTTAATAGGACTGAAGGAAGGGGGAGGGTTGAGTGTCAGGAAGGATGAGTCCGTGCAGTTACACTAGAACACTTTAAAACATAGACAACTAGTCAACTATTGATATTACACTAGTGACCAAGACGACAATGTAGCTGAATTTAATAATTTAGTTCACTCTTGTGGATTATTCTGAAAAACATGTGACACTGCCACCAAATCTACACACTTATTTGCGTAATTATGAGGCACGTTGGAGCAGGCTATTTATTAAATCTTTTCAAAGTTCATCATTGGAGTGCTACAACCATAAACAACTATAGCAATTGTTTTTACTGTTCTCAACATGTGTTTTACTTAAAGGCAGTTTATCTGCTATTTTGCAGACCGTACAACCTTAAGCTCAGGCACCTGGTTGCTACGTTTTATAGAGTTTGATGTCCCGAAGACGGCAAAATAAGAATGTACAGGTAGAAGGCAGGGTCTCTGATTTTTATGAGGCTATACATTTTTATTTTTTATTTTTTATTTTAGAAAGATCCTACTCATTCTGCCTTTCAGTAAAAAAAATGTAACAACCTACACTAAATTGTCTAAAATAATCCAGGGCCCTATTGAACCATGTTTAGTTGCTTTGGAAATAGCAGATATTTGAATTTGTTTCAAATACAGTATCTTCAATTACATCATACCTAATTTATTCTATCTTTAAAACTGACTCCTGTCTTAGACTAAATGGATATCCCGTGGTCCTTTTTGGAGAGAGAGAAATCTGAGTCACAATGAAGCTGGAGCATCCCAGCATGCAGCTCACTGCCTCGTACTGAACCTGTGCTCTGTGCAGTGTCTTAAATAGTGGGATTTGGGTTCATTCCTATAACTACTGTAGCCCGTGTATCGCCCAGAATCATCACACACTACATCACAGGACAGTTGTTCAAAATGTAGATGCATCTTTGGAAGGCAGGTTTTGTGATTGCTTTGCCCTTTAAAATAAAAATAAAAAAGAACTGTTTCGCTTTTGTCCAGTTTTGCACCCACACTACACTTGCATGTGTGAGCCTTTAAAGAATCCCACGGCACCACTAAAACGTGTTTCTCTTCTGCATTATCTGGGGCTTATGTTGCTTTTGGTTGCTGATGAGCATGCAGGGTGGGCTAAATACGAATGTGTTGCATAAATGATGATGAATGTCGGCGTGGCGCATTTTGGACATGTTGGGTATCTTGTTCCGTTGTGGTGGCTCCACTGTTAATGGGAGTCGATCTTTATTTACCAAAGATGTGTGCTGCATTATTTTGGGGACTTGGAAGGGCTTCACACGTTTATCTCAATTTTCTGTTTTGCTTTTCTTTCGAGATGGTATTATAAGGTCCCAATAGAACATTTCACAAGATAGTGATTTTTTTTTTTACAAATTTTCCTCTTACAGTAGTGTCTTGTTTTATATTTCATTTTAGCCACAGAGATACAAGCTGGAAATTCATGAATGTCAAAAACTCCCCCACATCCACATAATACACAAATGTGTGTTTTAAGATCTGGACAGCTCCGTTTCTTTCTTAACGTACAGCCGATGCAAAGCATGCACACTTAAAAGGCTTTGGAAGTTTAAATCTGAAATCTGAAATCTCCAAGTATTGTGTGGCCTAGTTCTGATTTATCTCTGCAGACCTGCTCAGTTGAGCAACGGGTGCCCAACATAAAGCAACCTTATTTTCATCTGCAGCAAAAGAATTAAACATTTAACCTCATTGAATAGCTTGAGGTGCATGAGGTTGCCTCCTCAATGGACAACTTTCTTGTATAAGTATATTTTTTATATACTTTTATGCATGTTGAAGTAAAAATGCTACATGTATTAAGCCATCTAGCGTCAAATCATTCGTAAAATGGCTGATAGTTACTTTGTTTACTTTAGTAAAATATATCCAAGTCCAATTTTTTTTCTCCTCCCTGTCTTTTCAAGGGATAATTGTGCATTAACCCTGTTCATTTGAATTTGCACTGTGTTTGAATGGAATCCAGCTCTGCTTTTGTAGGAGCGTGTCTGTGGACGTCCTTGGCCATTTGCTTTGCATGAACAGTTGCTTTTCTCTCTCAACTACTTTCTTCTTCTCTCTTCTTGCTGTAAACCTGTGCCAACATCATTAAAACTGCCACAATTCATTTTACACTAATTCTAATTCTTATTTCTCTGAAATGTACTTTACTTACTGTCAATGATGATTTCCTTGTTTAATGTCAAACATGTCGTGTCTCAGATGTACAGTAGGAAGGGTGTGATGACAGGGACTTATAAGGCGGATGGTTCAGCGTCACTATTGAAGTTTGAGTCAAATATTTATGTGAGAACCAAGAGGCCACCTTCTTCTTTGCTCAGATCATCCAGGCCCTTCACATTAAGTGTTTATGCAATGAGTATATATTGTTCCATCCATCAGGAAAAAGGGTGGTAGCAGCTACATGTATGTTGAGAATAAATATCATAAACTTGTGCACAGTAACTGCCTTTATTAGATTTTCTACACTGTTGTAGTGAGATGCTCAATATCATTTCTCACTAGTAATATCTCAACAGTACTTAGGGATATGAAAAGGAATAAGTTTTGCCCTTGTTTTAGTAAGAATAAGGTGTTAGATTGTATTCAAAATACCAAAACTTGCTGTTAATGAAACGGTGTCCCCCCCTTAAGCTCCTCCCTGATTATTGTCTCTGCACACTCAAGATGGTGTCTGCAATTTGGCCGAGTTGCTCGAAAACAAAACTCAAAAATATGTATCCAATGTTGATGGCATCAACATCTGTGGAAGCTTTGAGCTACGTCAATGTGATGATGTGACGATGTGATTTAAAAGGTGTTTAGCCTGCAGTATTCAGGTAAAGATATTCCCAGTGTTAGACAGCGACATGCCGCTGCATTCGCTGGAGAGTAAAGGAAATGTGTAGACATATTAGAAAGTAGTATGTGCTTGATCAGGTGGTGGCACGAGTAAAAGAGACTTTATGGCTGTCATAAACTCTTGGTAGAGGGATGGAGAGGGGAAATCAAGCATAAAATGGCCACAGACTTGGAGAGTTTGAGAGTGACAATAAAATAAATAGAAAGGGAGATTAGAAGAGATGGAGGGAGGGGGAGTGAATGGGAGGGAATGAAACAAGGAGAGAAAGACAGAGGTAACAAACGAGGAGCCCAGTTTGTTTCCCGTACATTTCCTCGGAAACATGTGGCAGTGAAAGAATTGTCAGCCACAGTATAGAACACATTTACTCAGCTGACAGACACCCTCCTACTGTGAAACAAGGGCCACAGTCGCAGTAATAAAAGACACTCCTGCTAACTGGCTCTATTGACAGATAACACGGTTAAACTCCAAGAATCGGGCTGACTGCCACGGCTCAAGCTAGCTCTGCCACACAAAGCTGACACCTGAAGCCCAACGTTAATGGCAGCTGATAGAAATCAGCCCAACCCCTCTGCAGCCTCAGTGTCCACACTCGCCACTGTTGCTGTTTTGAGATGAATCTGAACAGTCAGTCAGTTACAATTGACCCTGTTATTAAATGAATAAAGCCCTTTTGTGGAAATGAGCGTGTCTAAACATGTCGACTCATCACCTCCACAGTTGTCGTTGCCATGCATTGAGAATACATTTGTCATGTAACTCTCTTTTAAAAAGTAAATCGCTGCTTCAAAACACAGCCAATATCTTCAGTATGTGCCTATAATTATGAAAGGTTTTCTCTTGTTGGCGTGTATTTTTTTTCTTTCTTCTTGTATAGTGTGTTTGTGATGTCACACAAGTTCCGCTAATGCCTCAGCGTGTAATGGAGAGGTTTCTCTGGCCTACTAATGATTGTGCTGTTTGTGTCTTTTTGCACATTAACCTTCTCCGCTGATCGCTGCATGCAGATAACTGGGAGCAAAGTTCCGGTAAGTAAGCCCATTATTTACTTGGCTTCTGAATCTTGTTCCTTCTCTGTATCTGTGGACACACACACACACACACACACACACACACACACACACACACACACACACACACACACACACACACACACACACACACACACACACACACACACACACACACACACACACACACACACTCTCCACACACACACACACACACACACACACACACACACACACACACACACACACACACACACACACACACACACACACACACTCTCCCTCACACACACACACACACACACACACACACACACACACACACACACACACACACACACACACACACACACACACACACACCATTTATCTTCTTTTGGAAGGCTGTCGAGGAGCATGTTCCAAACTGCGAGTGAGGTCCTTTTCATGTCTTGGACTCTTATTTTCAGCACTGATTTTGCTAATGGGCTGTAATTTGGAAAAGCTTTAAATTGCCAACACAATTCCTGCATGTAAATTGGTAGCACTTTCAAATGAAGGATTTTGAAATTATGAAAATGAAGCAGGAGGTCTTTTGTTGGCTCTTATGGAATATATTGCAGGGTAACACCTATCAGTATTTGAATATTGTGCTACCCATAGAGAGTGATAGCTTTTACAGAAATACTCATAATCTGCCATCTAATCGGTTTATCAGAGCATGTTGCATCTAAATGTCTTTTACTGTGTTTATTCTGTCTTTGGAACATAACTCATACCAAGAATATATATCACTTAAGGCTTTGAGCACACACTTAAATGCACGTACACACACGCACACTGAACCTAGTGAACCGCGGAAAAGATATCAAATACATCTTTTCTGCCTTGAACATGAATAATAAACTACAATAATTTAGTGGCAGTGTTCACGGCTACATATTTGAATTTGCTGTCAACAACTGCTTCTGTTTAAGGGACAAGACCCTTTTCTTGCATGTTATCGTTTTGCTGTTGAAGTTGTTTTCCCTTTACCTCCTTGTCGTAAACAGAAAGACCCATGCCCTCTTAACAAATATAATTGATGCTATCAATGTATTAGTGACATTTTTTCTTCTTCTTCTTCTGACTAATATTCCAATTACCTATTTTCTCTCTCAAGATCCCATAAAGTGGCACCCTGTGGCCTTTTCTAAAGAATGGTTTCTGACTGCTTTCAGAAGAAAAGGAAGAGGCACACTGTTATTGGTTTAGCAAGTGTTGAATTGCCACTCTAAATGGTGTTTCATTGCCTTTCGAGAGTTCCTTAAGGATTAGGAGGATTGTAGAGTTTAACAGGAACACAGGCAAGGCCAAGCAGCACACTGCGACATGGCCTCTGCTCTGCCCATGCCCTCAGACAAGCCTCGCTCTTTGAGGCATTTTACAGAGACATTTAGTATTGATTGCATTCTCTCCTTCTTTGTCAAACTGTTCTTTTGTGCTTGGTAACTTCTGTGGAAAGAGCGAGTTTCTCAGCTTAGTATGGACGTGAATGGAGCAGCTCTCGATCAGGAGCAATAGCCACGTTGTGTTCAGTAAATGGAATATGACAGCGTGTATCATGGCTGATCATCCGAGACGTGGAGGATAACTACTTTCAGAAGTTCTGCAAACCATGTCAAATTAAAATGGAGAAAAAAAAACGTAATTTATCCCTGATGGGTAATTTATTAGGCAGGCATCGTAAAACAGAAACAAACAAACAAACCAACAGCAGTGACCGTGTAGCAGAGGAAGAGTCAGACGGTTAAATGTCCAGCAGTGATAATACTAATACATACTTTAAGACCCCTTAAGAAGTTTCATTCAAGACCATGCTGAAGCATTTGATATGACCTTTGTAACCTCCGTGTCAACCGTGCAGCAGGAGCCTACAGATATGGCTTACATACTGAAAGCTGCTGTCATTCTTAAAACCCCGCTGAAAGTGGGGGGGGGGGGGGGGGGGGGGAGGGAGGGAGAGTGTTTAGCCGGGTTAGCCGATTCTGGGCTACAGTTAGCTCCCTGCTTTGCTGGCAGATTCCCATTTTCACGCTGTCAGCGTGTGTCAGTGGGATAGAGTGCTCTCAGATGTGCTGGAAGGAGAGTGTTGGTTTGGATTGTCTATAGGGAAAACACGCAACTGTAACTCCTCTGTCTCAGGCATGAAATCTCTCTGGCACTTTCCCCTCTCCCAATCGAGAATAAGGTGGGAATGGAGGACTGTGTGAATTGCCTCTAATCCAGTTTGACCAGCGTGTAAGTGTGCAACACTGCTAAGTCTCACATGCTCTCTCCACCTCCTTAAGCACGATTGAGGGGAAATATGAGCGACACACACACACACACACACACACACACACACACACACACACACACACACACACACACACACACACACACACACACACCTGGGAAAGAGCATGTCTGCAGGAGAACTCGAGCAGCCCGGATGGACCAGGCGCCTCTCCTTTTGCAGCCTGCGGCAGGCGCCTATTGATTACTACGGCGGCTTTATAGCGTCGGTCTTCGTAAAGATTGGCCTGATTTACGTCACAAGTCAAGGGCCACGTTGTAACAATCCATCAATGGCGCCCGCGGCGTTGCCATGAAAGTAGACTTCCGTGTCTCCGCACTGCCATTAACGGGCGCTGCAGTTCAGATGGAATGCTGCCGAGACTACACGTGTGTTGAAAAGCAGCAATTTCCAGACAACAGCAAGGGGATCAATATCTGTGTGACTGGACAGATGACAGCTTATTTCCATGGTAACATGCTGGTCAGCTCTGGGATGGCAGGCGGTGATGGTTGGTGTGCTTGTGTGAACGTGTATATATCCCTGTGTATAGCTGTCAGTGTGTGAATTTGACCAAAGAACCCCAGACCTGAGAGAAACACATCAAATGAGGTTCTGCTGGTTGTTCTTTAGCGGAGAGGTCCTCAACCTTTTCCAGTCGTGATGCCCCAGAGTAATCCGGTTCTGCCATATTGTGAATGCTCTGATGTATGCAAATGAATAAAGCTTTGTTTGTGGCGACAGTTTTATTTAGTTTTACCACGTAGCACCTAAGCGTTGTCCAATATGCTTCAGGCACTATGGATTTTTGATACATTCAGTCACGTTTTTTCTCCCCCTGACCTGCCGGAAATCCCAGTCAGAAACTCCTATGACCTTGACTTTCACAAACACACTCGATATAATCTATTCAGAGGCAAATTATATTGTTGGTATAGGCGATGTAATGTAAAACAAACATTCCCCCAGTCTAAAATATGTTATTACATTTTTTATGTGTTATAAAAAATAAAAAAAAGTCTCCACAACCATCTGTTGACCCCCAGAAATAATCCCCCAGGTTTAGAACCACAGCTCGAGCTGATTGTTTTTTTTTATAGAAGAAGTGTTTTATTTTTCTGCAGTTTTTTGTTTTTTGTTTTTTGGTGGCTAAGGACATGTTTTTTACAGCAACCTTTTCAGTGGGTGTATGAGTGGGTGTATGGTATAGTGATAATATGTCGGCCAATTGGTGGTAATCATGAGTACATCATTGTTCAAATCTAGAATCCAGCACTTGTTTGTCATTGAATGTTTTTCCGAAGGACTGCAAGGATACATCCATTTTCATTAATTTGATCAAAGCGAAAGTGCTCTGTGGGGCCACATATTCGACAACATTTCAAATTAAAAGATGCTTTTGTGTGTTTTACAAGCAAAGCATTGGACAAGCCTTGAACCTTAACATGTTTTTCTCATTATCAAGTTGAGAAGAACAATTTGATTTACCTGCAATGAATGTGATGTTGTTTCCCCCCGGCTCTAGTGCATGTATTTTTAAGTAGTACCACAGGAACATTATTTTATCCATATCGATTCATTCATTATTTGTTTTTGATAAAGAAATTGCTTTGACAAAAAAAAAAAAAAAGGAATATATATTTATATACATTTATAAATAAATGACCGTGATGCATGTTTCTGTTGTGGCCTGCGCGCTCGCTCTGCTGCTCGTGACTCAGCCAGATGAGAAACGAGGGAGACAGAAAGAGAGAGTTACAGGGCTATGAGGACAACGCAGACATCTGGTTCCTCTTTAACTCCAATCAAGTGCCAGGAGTGCTTATGAAGGACCTTTTGAAAAAAGAAATATGGTGAGCCAGAAAGGAAATCTAGGCACCCTCCCTCCTTCAGTCTCCTCTTTACCTTTTAAAACCACATGCCTCAAAAGACTTTTGTTTCCAGCGAGCTATTAAACTGGGTGCTGAGGGTTGAGCAGATTTGATGTGGCACATGTCCTTGGTGTTTTAAAAGAACGGCAATGAAAAATTAATCAATAGCGTGTGTCTCCCATGCCCTGAGCCAGTGTTCGCCATAGATTCTATCTTAAATTAAGATCAAGGAAACATGCTCTCAAGGGGACTGTTTGAATAAGATGTTCCTTAGATTAGCTGTTAGAATATTTTAGAGTTCATCTGATGGACATAAAGAGTTGTCTCGGAGTGAGATGAGGAAGGATTTATTTATTTTATTTATGTTAATAGTGTATCTGAAAATCTGTCTGTTTTTTAATAGATATCAAATATTTGCCGTTTCATCTACTTAAATGCTTCTTTTCTTTAGTGATGATCACAGGGGAATTCTATTTCCAGGTTTCTTCCTTCACTGGGCGACTGTGGATGGATCCGCGGTAGAGAAAGGTCGTCCTTCAATCAGAGGATCGGCGGTTCAATCCCCGAATGTTTGAATGTGGTGGTGCCACTAGTTGTAGAGATTTGGGGAAACGAAAGCTTTTAGTTGCTCTCAAATACAAATGTGTGATGATTGAAGTTGATTACATTTTATTTTTTAAGATTTCAGAGCAACTGAAGTGCAGAGAAGCCGAGGTGTATTTGTCTTTTATGCCGGCTGTAAAAGATGTGTCACAATCAGATCTTAAGTAATACTTTTTTAAGGCAAGGTTTGCCAAATAAAAATCTCCACAAAGGTCATAATTATGTCATATATGATGTCTTCATATGTCGTAGGTCTTTAGTCGGCTCCCAATGCCAATCTGTGTCATCATCAAAACAAACTAAAAACTATCCATCAAGGGATGACAGCCATGCACACTTACAGGGGTTACAAATACTCCTAATATCAACCCACAGTTGTGGCAATGTTGCAATGGTAATTCATTTACCCCCACCCCCTCTCTGTTGTTGGCCTGTGGAGTGTGTGGACAGCCATATGCTAATGACAGACCGTTTGTGGTTGTTTGAACGCACAGCCAAGCTGTGACGGGTGATGAGTTTACCCTTGGGGGTCACCTGTGCGAATCCTTTTTTCATAATTTATTTTAACCCCTTGCACATTGTCACTTCATGTTGTGGGGGCCATCAGTCATACTGCAGTTGCCCAGAGCTCAGCCAGTTTATTTATTATTACACCTCTCTTTCAATATTCTGAGAGGTCATATTGGAGTTGGGAAAGCAACAACATTTGAATAATAGCGCGTCACGATTGCAATAAGCCGCATTGTGCTGCAGCCCCAGCTTCTGTGTTTACGTAACCCACCTAAGACAAAGTTCACTCTGATGAAGGATATATATATATACGAGTCCACTTAATTCATTTGTCTGCTAACGGTGTCATGGCTTGTGTCACATTTGTCACAAAGTTGAACTTTACGGTCTACATACGATTTATCAATTATGTTGCTGCTTTCTGCTGAACGGCTTGTCTTCAGGCATTCGTGGTTGGATTGACCTTTGCAGGCTGCGGAAGAAGCAAAGGTTTAGCTGTGACAGAGGGTGGGCTGTGTGGGAAGGATTAAGTCAACTCTAGCTCCCAGTGGGGATGACAAAAAGAGGTTACTTTTTCATCACCATTTGTCTACTTTTTCATTTTCTTTTCAGTCTTCATCTTTTCATTCTTTCCTTCTTCGCTACCTTTTATTCTTCCCTCCTTCTCCCCTCACACACGTCTCTCTATACAGCATATGTCTTTTCAAAGGCAGAAACAATCATTCCTCTTCAATCAGAAGGGGAGAGCTGGATCTCGTTATTTTGAAGGGAACATGAAAGGCTGAAGTGGTCACAGTATGCTGATATTGGATTGAACAGTAGCTATGGCAGTGCTTTATAGTCTCTCTGTATTTGTGTTGGTGTGTGCACATGCTTGTATGTCCGCGCGTGTGGTATGTAGCACTTTTTTTTCTTTTTTCTCTCTCTCAATGCCTTTCCAAGAGACTTGGATATTGCACAGGAGAGATGGAGTATGATGGAGTACTTTTAGCGAGGAGGAGGGAGGAATAAATAGGATTCTTAGTTCATTTTGATTGCATATCTGTGAATTTTATGTACTGTATGCACGTCCTCACACCAGTGATGGAGCTTGTGAATACTGGCTATGCTCTCAGTTGTACATCTCTCCCCCACAGCTCTGTCACACACTCAACAGCACTGTCGGCATGCTCAGCTCGGCAGGAGGTTCCTGCAGGGCCGCATTAGGCTCCATAAACTTTATAGCATATTTTTACAACCCGCCTCTCTGTATGCATCCACCATCACATCCCATCGCATCTGCTTTAACTGTTCACACAGCTGTGAAATTCTGTGTACCCCCATGTTTTATGGTTGCCTGCTCCTCCCGTCACTCCCGATTTCTTTATTTGCTCCTTTAGCTTTTTGATATCGTCTCTACATCTGTGTATATTTAGTAAGTTATTTGCTTTGGTTGATGGAGTTGTCTGCTTTTTCGCGAGATGTTATCACGGAGAATGCTGAGGCACTTCTGTTGGTAACCTTGCCAGGCTCTGTCCTCTTGTGCATTTCTAATCGTTCCAGAGTCAGACTTCACTCTGGCCAAACTGTGCATTTCACCGTGGGCAAGGCCCACAGCAGCATGCACGCATAGACCCTGCTGATTATTTATACCTCTGTTTCACAACTGGCACAATGCAAGGTTTGAGGACAGGAAGGCAGCTGTTAGTGTTGACTGGGACCGCGAGTCAACATGAGTGAAAACCAAAGTTGTTGTAGCTGTCGGGTTAGGAGAGAGTCTCATTGATTGCCTGTTTATAATCCCCCCTGCTGGAGCAGTAAGCCCACCAGACCCGGTGGGAGCGTCTTACTGCTCAGCCAACTAGTCCACTCAGCACAACACTGACTAACAAGGTATAGTCTCTGCCTATCAGCCACAGTGTTTTCCTCCTGTCATACTTGGACGCACAAGAATAAAGCCACATAATCGCCTCATCAACAGCCAGGTTCCCCAGATTCCCCAGACAGCTCTCTGTTGTAATGATTGGTGACATGATCAAGGCCAGATCACTTGCTGTGTTATTGTCTGCCTTGCGGTTTCTTTTCTAAGGGTGCTCGGGAGAGTTGGGCCACAGTTTAAAAATGTCAGCCCTCAAGCAGGATCACCTTTTTAGCAGTTTACCAGCACTCAGATGGTTGATTGGCCCCTCCTCCTTAGCGACTGAATGACTGAATACATGAGCATAAACTCATCTGTGTGCTCGCTATGAAGGCTCAGGCTGAAATGACTTGCACTCAGCTTGTTTTGTAAAGCACAGGTTCGCTGCGCCAGATAATGAGGGTTAATTCTGACGGAGTTGGCACTGCCGCTTCTTCATGCACGCTGGCAAGGATAAGTCTGAAACTGCCAAACTGGTCGCATCTTTTTGCAAATTAGATGGTCGCTCCTTTTTGTTTTCATCTCCATCGCGCCCTGCCAAACTTTGTAGCGGTGTAAAGGGCAAACACTAGCATTGGGTAGGTCTTTTGGGATGTTTCACAACAGTGCTGATAGCCTTGGATCTTAGTTTTGTTTGGCTTGCCGAGAGTGTATCATCCTCACTGCGATAGACACAGTAGCTGGTCATGCATGGACATGGTCTGCCTCTACTCAGGCAGATGCGGGGACAGCTGCAGTTCTCCAGCCAGCATTGTAGTACTGAAGGCAAGCACTTGGTGGCAGTGGGTGCCCATTGAATTGGCCAGTTGGTGCAGTGCATCGGGGTAGAAAAGCCACATTGTTGCTATGGAATTGACCTAATGGGTTTCTCTCAGCCCACGTAGCACACCGCTATGTGTGCCACTAATGCCATTTGTTAGACGCCTGATCTTTAAAGGGGAGAATAAGTATGAAATAGCTCAACGGCATTCAAATTGGTCTGTCTTCTCTGATCAATACTTTCACCCTCCTACTGTAGGCAGAGAGTGGAAAAAGAAGGATAAAGAACAGATTCATCCTTATTATCTTTTCTTTGAAAAGATTCGCAAGTGCGACTGCCTCTGAAACGGTTGACGACAGCCAACCTCCACCGGTCCACTCAGTCTGCTTTCCTTTTAACGCTTCACCTGCTCGATCAGGGGCCCGTAAGGAAGCACATCTTCCCTTACCTGCTATTGACCAGACCTGTTGTTGTATTGACCAATCTTTTATGCAGTCACACCTGAATTATTTATGAGACTGGCCCCACACTGATAAACAGATGCAGTCCCACACCAACAACACATCAGTTATGCTTACAGAACCACACCATTGATATGTCTTCTCTTCTGGTTCCCTCTGTATAGCCTTCTTATATATTATGCCAGCTGACTGACACCGCATCACTGTCTCAGTCCTTTTGTGTATTCCATTGCAGTTACTTTCCCTCAGAGATATGAATGTCAAATCTCTATCTCTTTTCTGACCGCTCCATGTGAGCTATATTTCTTATTGACACCCTTAACTCTTGACATGGCACAGATTCTTGGCCACGGTCGGGTCTGGCTTTCATTTATGACCCGGCCTGTTTTCAGCATAGACACCGCGACAGAGAGTGGCACACCTTTGCTCCCCACACTATTTCGACTTCCTCCACCTTGTCATTCGGCTCCCACATACATACATTTTTAATGCACAGCCATATGGTGGTCTTGTTTTTCTTTACTTTTCTGTACTTTGCCAACAGAATATGAGTAAACTAAAGAAAAGAATGTCCACCCCTGCTAATATTTTCACATATGTAGTAAAGGCTTTTGGCTCTATTAAATGTATCAACCACTTCTTTGGAATGGGACCAATTCCTGGATATTGGCCCGAGGTTGATTTGATGTCAGATGTAAAGTGTTATAGACTCAGCGTGAGAGGTGACATCCAATCATGTTTGAATGGCTGCTGACCTGTCTCTTTATGTCCTGAGAGATGATCTTTTTCAGGCTGTTTGGGTGAATATTTTCCACACACTTGAGATGCTGGCCTTAAATCAAACATAGTCGGCCAATGTATGTGATTAAAAACACAGGACCTTAGAATGCAGACCCCTGATGTGTATAATTACACCGTCATTTAATAAGACAAGCAGCGGATTCAGAGTCATGTGTGAGGTGTTTTTCTTCTTTTCCTGTCAAGATTTCCCATGTTAGCTTTCAGTTGGCTGTCTCTGCTGCCGACGGGTGTTGTTTGCTAGATTGTTTGTGTGTCACCTCACATGTCTCTGCGTGAGGAGGAGGAATTTGCTACCACAAAAGAATGAAATTGAGAGGGGAAAAAAGTTCCTTCCAAGCCCTGCAAGTAGAACAAAAGAACAGGAAAAAAAATCTTGATGTTATTATGCCGGCAACATCTTCTGAGCTTCTGATATAAATGAACTAAGGGTTCTAAAATTGTCATTTGAATTATGCCTTTCATCTCCCCGTGGTTTTTAGTGAAGCAGTTCAGCCCAAGTCTCTCGTGAATGTTTTTTTCTCCCCCTGTTTGCATTTCTGAACAAGCGCCATAACTGTAATGAATTCTATTATTTTAAAACCAATTACTGTTAGTTGGGAGCTTTTCACTGTCGTCGTCGTGCTCTCTGAGGAATAGGGCTGTTGGCGTGTCGACTACACTCAGACCTGATGGTATTTCTTCCTTTTCCCTAACCACCCATGCTAATGTAGTTTTCTGGTGGCACTACACACAGCACCTCCTCCATACACAGCATGACTGTTCATATGAAACAGAATTTCAGGAATTCCGAGCACTGATGGAATTCTTTGGTCTGAATTTAGTTGAATAACATTTTGTGTAATTGAATACTCTCGAGTGAGTGAGAAGGAATTCTATGCAAAGCACCAGAAATACAACGTGGCCATGATTGCTATGGTGCAAACTGCAGGGTTAAAGTAATGATCTAAGTACATTTTGATTCGATTTTTCTTTTTTTTTTTATGGTTGAAAATTAGGTTTGTAATATTTTTAGCTTCACAGTAGGGAATATTTCACACTGCATTTTTATCTTGTTTCTTAAAAATCCATTTTCCATCAAAGGCAGTAGGAGTATATGTGAGACAATACAAAAAAGACGACAGGGACTACAAAATAAAATGCCAATAGTTGATGCCACATTGAATAGTTTTTTAGAATATTACATGAGACATCTCAGAATCACATTTTCCAGTTGGTTTTAAATGCTCTTTAGGTTTATTTAAATGAAATCCAAAAACAAAAGAAATTTAAACGAAGTTTAAAGATTGACATTAAAGAAAGACAGTGTGTTGTGTATGGAGGCAGACAAGGTTTGAATGGTTTTTCATTCTTTCCATTTCTTTACTCATTATATGTAATTAATGCTTTGTGGTCTAATATTGGAGTGTCGCTTAAAATCACGTTAGACCACGCACTGTTCTTTGTTCATAATAATTGTATTTCTCCGTGATCACCAAAGTCTTGTCGAGACACTTTTACAGACACTATTACAAAGTTTCTTTTCTGTGCTGCTCTACATTATTTTATTTTATAATCACAGGGCTAATTGGATCCTGCTTCCGTGCTCAGTCAGTGATTGGAGGTGGACCTTTTTGTTCGCTTCTTATTTTTTCCTCCTCCTCCTCCTCCTCCTCCTCCTCCGATAGAGCCACTTCCATTCACTTGAAACACCAGTGTGCAACTTCAAGTTCTGGTGAACTCTACAGCACTGCACAATCATTTTTATATTCAATCACATCAACTTAACCGTAATAGCACATACATACACACACTGAAAGAAAGAAGGAAACAGAAAAAGAGAGAGATTGGACACGTTCGCTCATTAAAAGCCAGCCACTCATTCTGCCCTAAAGATTGATTTATAGCTTATTTAATAAGCTGAAAGGTTACCTCAAAACAGATTTTCTCCATAATTGACCAATTTAGTGCCGCTCGATAAGCATTCATGTCAAGCTGAGATGTTGTGGTATTTCTGTGTCTCTCCCTCCCCCCCTTCTCTCTCATTCGTTACCACTGATATTACAGTGCCATGATGAGTTATCAGAGGAGTTATGAAATATTCAGCATGTTGTATTTTGGATGTTAACCGGATTGGATCCAAAACCTGGGCACAATGGCTGCAGCTTTAGTTAGCATCACTGAATGTTCCCCTAATTAGCTCACTTTGCCCAGCAGCTGTCTGCTATTAGAGTCCTTTGTTCCAGATGTTATCTCATTAGAATGGCATTGATCATCCTAATGACTCTGGGAGAGATTATTGGTCCACATTAGCGTGACCCGCTTGCTGCCTCCTTCCCTGAGGTCAAACCACAAGCTTCACCCATCCATATGTTCAGTTGACGGTTTAAGTATGGGAGCCATTTCCTTCAGTCATGGTTACTTGTATCTGAGATGCCAGCGGATAAGAAGTGGGAATGACTCTGTAATTTGTGGACCTTAAGCCCAGTTTTAGTGTTAATTAGTGGGCTAGTGCTAAGTGTACGCAGTTCCCGAGCTGTAAATTAGCCCTAGTGTCAGTGCATTCATGCCCTTTAAAAAAAATATAAATGTGTGGACTTGGCTTGAACTACATGTTTTAGTTTTCTTCACATTAAGTTCCAGTTTAGAATATTGAAGGCTATGAGTTTGTCCATCAACCTTGTTACCTTCTCTGTGAAAGCAAGGTTTTCTAAAGCAAGGATATTTGGTTTTGTGTGCTTTTATATTCAAAGCACCTGACGGAAATACAATTCAGTATTCAGAGTAACTGGTCTTATTGAGTGGTCTCATTCATATCATTCTACACCCAAGGCTTTTATTTTGTGCGTGTGTGTGTGTGTGTGCTTTTTATTTTTTAATGATTATTATGGAAATGCATTCATTACACATTCAGCATTTACCTTAGTGTCACTGCAAAAGTATGCCTGCAAATTCACTCAGCAAAGTGCACTCTTAAAACAAACAAAGAAAATTGCAGTAAGTTTGGAAACTATTACAGCCTTGCTCCTCCAGATGTTTTCTTTTATAGCTTTAATTATTTACAATTCAACATCGGAAGCTTTCACCTTAGATATTTCCAAAATAAATGGATAAAGAGCAAGCTCCTAGATGTGATAAATTAATATAAATCACATATTCTCACTCCTTTTAAGTAAGCTAAAGTGTTCCCTTATACATCTGTTGTGCACAGTCCACTTGGTCCAAGTTTGCGGGGGAAAAAAATCAAATTGGACCTTTTGGTAAAAGACAATCTTTCCATAACATATAGTTAATGTACTATTTCTATCAATTCATCAATGCTGGGTGGCTCTGATTTTAGCCACTTTTTGAAGACAAAGAGACGTACAAAGTTGTTTTTTTGAACGTACAACGTTCTACAAAGGGATGTAAAACAACAACAAACGGAGGCTAATCAACTAGGAAATTGTTCTTGCTCCAATGAGGGAGAGGTAGTGGGGCCTTTGGTAATTCTGTGCTCAGGGGCCCATTGTCTCATCATGTCCCCAAAGGGTAGAGAGGAAGACAGTTGGAGAGAGATGGACAGAAAGAAAGTTTGAAGGTTGAGAGAAGGGTGGTGGTCGGAAACAAATAAGCATTCAGGCAAAGTGACGACAAGAGAATTCAAGATAGGGTGAAGTAAAATGTCTTCTTACGCTCTCCAGCTTGTCCCTCCCTCTCTCTCTCAGTTGTTCAAATCCTGACCTCACCAATTCCCTAAAGCTACAGTGTGAACCAGCCTTCTGCACCACAATGTGCCTCTACGGTCGGCTAGTTTCTGACATGACTCCTGGAACACTTTTTCTTGCTGCATGGATACCTATTGTATTAACATTGGGCCTCTGTTTTATACTTTAGACCCAAATGTGTAGTAAAACAATCATGCTTAATTGCATCCATCTCAGTGGTTTAGTCTTCCAGGTTTTCAGGCTCCACGGCCTAATGAAAACTGAGAGGCATCAGTTTAATTATAATGTACTTGCATCTTATCGAGGAGAGATTGTTTTTATTTGGAGCCCTAATGAATTTCTCATCAGTTTGTTATTAACATTGTGCTATCTGGAGCTCAAGTGGGGAAGCAGCCAATTACATGGCTTTGTTCTCCCCGATGGACAAGTATTTGTGCCTCTGTTGAGGGAGAAATAATTCGTGAAAATGCTATGGGGGGAAAACATAGCTTCATCTTCCCGCCATCTACTGCCAGACAATTTTCTGCTTCAGGTAAAGTCGAATGTGTATGCGCCATTTCTTGCAAGATCTTTCTACTGAAGCCAGCTAGGTATGATTTTCTTGGAACAACTGGCTCATTGAATGCTCAGACATTTTTTGTATATTTTTTTTATTGCGAAACATGGTGGTTGGCAGCTGCAATAATGGCTTAATCTACAGAACGAGCATCAAAGCAACACTGCCGATGTTATGGATGTAACATGATAATTGCAAATTTAACCATTGTTTCTTTTTTTTCTCTGCCCATTTCAAATTGAGCTGTTAAAACATTGGGTGCATTGATTCAGTTTAGCCTCTGGTGGGTTTGAGTGGTAGGGCGGAGTGCTGAGTATTCATACAGTGGATTGAGGACATGTAATGATAATTTGACATTCTTACCCATGACCCTAGCTGTATAGGGCATGGCTTCCTTAACCTAAAACCCATTTGGAACTAATCTAATGGGATATGAAGGGAACATAATGATGTGTGGGGCCTTGTTATTTGCCTTTGTTCACAAAACACTTCCCTAGTTTATTGCATTTTGCGGTTGAGGGGCTTGATCACTAGTATTATGGCTTTGTAAATGGGAGTCAATAAATTACCCTCTGATTAAAGACGATGCCCTCACTTTAGGTGTGAGAGCCATTTGCTGTGCATGGTTAGCATGAGTCTTTTGGTGTGTACTAGTTTAATCACTTAAATTCCAACTCTCTGGCAGTTGAACACGGCAAAAACTTTTTTAACCTTTGTTTATTTATTTTTATGCAGTTCTGGAAAGCTTTTTTGTGGGAAGAAGGGCTTTCACCTGCATTTACATGAGTTTTACATGATTTATCTCCTGATCGACAGCCTCGAATACTCTTGTGTGTCTCCCTTTGAGTTGGACATGTCATTTTATATAAGACTGAAAGCTTGCTGTTGCCCTCGCTGCTTTTTTCCCCCATTCACTGTACTGCAGTGCCCATTCAAAACATGCCTGGTCAACATGGGATCAATGCTTGGCCTGCTGCTTTTTGTGGCTTTCTTATACAGACAACTTCACACTCGACACTGCACCTCCTCGGGTGCCGAGCAAACACCTGTGAAATACTCAGGTTTACTGAAAAAGAAAACACCAGGGGCCGACTAAAAGATAGCAATAGATTCATTGAAATATTTAGTTATATAATATTTATAATAATGTGTTACTATTCTCACTGTCAACAAATATGCACCTCAACTGTACAGTACACAAATCACTTCCAAGGAAAACATTGTGGTAGTACATATACCTGACAGAGAAACTTGTTATGTTGCAGATTCAGATTCTAAAATATAAGTTCATAGTTTTACTCAAAATAAAGTTTTGATTAGTCATCTTCTTCTGCTAATACCAACACCACAACGGGTGAAAAGTTAAGCAAGAGAGCATTTGTCTAGAGCTCCCAAATCACTGAATCGGCCTCTGAAAAAAGACCAAAGTTGTGGTAACTCGCGACCAGAAACAATTCTGAAATACATTAGCGGAGGTAACTTCCAAATAGCCTTATTAGTCACTTTATTTGACATCACCACCACGGTTATAAAGTAGAGCATGGATTTAATTACGGCTGGATTTCTTTCTGGCGGTAACGTCATTAGTGTTATAATTCAGTATCAAGTCTTACACCAGGAAAATACATTCTTAATCAAGAGGGGAATACACAACTAAGTCGCAGCTTACTCACGATCACACTCTGAATACACTCCGGTTCGATTCTGCATCCAGTGGCCTGTCCGCTAACAGAAGAGTGGCCGCGATGATGAGCAGAGCACTGTTCGCTTGTTTATTCAAACTTTATTAAAATTGAAGGCATTGCGAGCCTAAATTGCACCAACTTCAACAAAACACTCCCTCCGGTCGCCGGCAATACACCCGCCAAGTGTGAAGTAGAGCCGATGATCGGATGATTGGATAAACTGTTCTCGAGATAAGTGAAGGACACGCACACAGACACACAAATATACTTTGCTTTATATTTAGATGCAAATGAAAAGATTGTGGCTTTTAACACAAAGTACTTCCACAAAGTCATCTTGAACAAGATAAATACACAAGTTTAACATGAATGAATACGAATATTTTTGGTTTGAGTGAGCAAATAAAATAGGACAGAATATAGTGTTTACATGTTGTTTTGTGATAATACAAACTATAACAAGTAATAGTAGTTCTTGCCTACATTGTTTTGGTGTTTTAATGTGTGCATATGATGGGCTTTGTTATTTGACATAACCCAGAACAATGTTCCAAACCGGTTTACAGACAACACTGCAGAAGGTACTCAACGCAAAATGTTTGTTTTAGTTTGACATTTATTAACTTTCTTCTCCTGGTTTGTCAAATTAACGTTTCTTACCCAATTACCATTTTTGACTTTTTAACACACTTTTTTCACATAAATAATAGGAAGATTTTACTTACCAAAGCAAAAATAAATAAAAAATGCAAATATGTTAAAGTCTAGAAAGCTTCACAAAGTTTTCTTCTGCATAGTTATTTAAACACTGCCTCTTAATTACTGACGGCATCGTATTCATGTATGCAGCTCTTCACTGACAACATGAAGTGGAGTCTTGGGTTATGGAAAAATGAGGATGTGGTAAATAACAAGACAGATGTTCCAGGTCTGTTGACGGAAGCTTTATGCATGACAACATGGGATACGAATTGTACTGAATTTCTGCTGACCCTTTTGCTCTGGGAATAAAACACTAACACCCCCCAACAGTTTGTTTCATGCATCTTCAAGCCTCAGTCACACTGATTGCTACACTGTGGAATAGCCTCACGCTTCACTTTCACTTGAAAAACCAGACAAGATCCCAAGAGCACGGAAGACTCAGAGGCCATTATGGTGGAACTACAGAACCACAAGCTACGCACAATAATAATCTGTTGCACCCCCACACACCACCACCCCTGCCTCATTCTTTATGTTATGTTAATGAAGGAGAAAATAAAATATCAAAGCAAAAATTAATTACATTGCATGTGACAGACATTATTTATTGATTATATCTGGGTCCAGTTTGGGATATGTTATAACTCATTAATGGCTGCATAAACAGTCTGCTGTTGCATATTGAAACGACTAAGAATACATTACGCTTGAATAGGAATATTGGACTGCTTTTGAGGATAGAAGTTTGAGATCAAGCGGTGCTCTGCACGTTGCATGTTTGTGTGAGTTAGTCACTTGCCAAAGATAATTACAATCGGAGGGTTTGTCTTTGCACTGCAATTTTACACTTAGATGGTTTCAACACTTCACAGATTGATGTTAAAAAACGGAAAAGGAAATTGTTCTTTCAATACCTACAAAACTGCGCTTTGCTTTTGTGCAGTACAGGTGCCTATCCTGAGTTGAGACTCTTCTACCAGGTTCAGGTCTTACCCCCTCAGTCTGGATTAGTCCCACTGCTGAAGGAGGATGAGTTGAGGGTGTCAGGAGGATAATGAGGGCATGGGGTGGGCCCAGGGCCAGCCAGCAGGGCCCGGCTAGGTGGATCTGCCTGTGGCGCTAAGCCTCTTAACTCACTCCATCCTCACTGGCATCCTTTAACTGGTACACCACCACACATTGCCTTCGTGACAATGTGTGCAAAGCAACATAGGTCCTACAACAGACATACCTGTAATTCCAGTGGCCACATGGTAATCAGCTTCAGAGTCGTCCGGGTGGATTAAAGCTTGAGGGAGTTGTGTGATGATCAGGCGTATTTCATTAAGTTTCATGATGGTCCATTTGCATGTTCGCCAAAACACTTGGTGGTAGTCCTGCGTTCACAGAATAATAAGAATGAGCTAATTTGAATTTCATATTAAAAAATTAAGCATATCGTGTCTTCAGGAGCAGACTTTTTCAGCACCAAGGAGAGCGATAAAAATCTATGTGAGCTCTGAAAGCATCCTTTGCCGGTTCCTCTTTGCCCTCATATTCCTCTTTTTCCTTGCCAAATTTACCTTTGTTTTTCTCCAGTGGATATGGCTCAGTGTTGTTGTATGGCTACACCAAACACTTGATCAATTAAAAATAAATGCCGTGTAATTTTTCACCTTGATTTTGTGCTTGTTATGCGTATTAATGTGTGAACTTGAGAGGTTTTGTGTAAATTTGTGGCTATATCATCAAAATGAATGTGTTTTAAAAGTCAAAAAATGACACTTAATTGAATCATTGTTTTACATTATATAAATAGGAACAAGCACATTGGCTTTCGGCCACAATAAACTCAATTAGGTTGCATCTGCATAGCGCCTCTGACTCATCAAACGGGTGTCAGTTACCTTCGATTACCTAATTTGAGATTAGTTTGCAATCTCAAACTTATAATTAACAAATGCCGTACATGGTGCAAGCCTCATTATTTTATTTTCAACGTTGGTGAGTTACTGGGTAATTTATTAAACAGGAGGCAAAGGTACAAGCGGTGGAGTTGTCGCCACTTTGCAGTTCACCAGCTTGTGATGCTGTGACAGATGTCATAGCACAGATGGATGCTCCATATAAACACTTTTATTACGGCACAGCCACAGAGATGTTTGTTGTTATCGGTTGCTATGCTGCTATCTAAGCTCAGGAAAAGTGTATCCCAATGTTGTTTATTTGCTGTCAACAGCTTCCACCTAGCACTAGAGTTTTGTTAACAGATATAGATTGAGTCTTGCTCGTCAAATTATATGCCAGGCTATGCTCCCCCCCGACAGACACGCACACCTGTCTGCCCCCCTTATCTTTCTCTTTCTTGCTTCCTCAGTCTCTTGCTCTCACTCTGCTGAATTGAATGGCGCTTGGCTGGGGAGTGTTTTTTGACGATGTGTGTCAAAGTGTATATTTTGGAGAGGAAGAAAGAAAATAGTGGGGGGGGGAAAGCAAAAAGCGATTTGAGCAAAAGGAGTGTATCAATATGCATATTTTTGGGTGTGTTTGTTTGTGTTGCTGTGAGCGCAGTGGTGCTCCAGGTACAGAGTAGATGCCTGTCATTCTTCTGCTCTAGTCCCGCCTCTATAAATAGAAGTCTCTGAGTGCTGCAATACCTGAGGGGCTTAGTACTCGTTTCCCTTTTTTCTCCCTCTGCATCTTCCTCTCCTGTCTCTCTCTCTCTCTTCTTTACTTCCTGCTGTGACTCTGTTATGCTTTACATTTATCAAACAGCCATATTAGGATGCAGCATTACTTTAAAGTAATTCATTTTGACATAGATTACCCACATGTGCAGTACACAAAAGTGATTATTGCTGTACGCCATCTCGTTTGTCATCCTTCACTTCCCCATTGAACTGTATTGCACACTGTTTTATGAAACCCTCCATTACTCATTCAGTTTACTCGTCATTGGTTTAAACCATGTAGATTGCGTCAATAAAAATTGATTATTCTACGTTTTTGTTTTTTGATTAATAAATAGTAATGTAGCATTTAGAATTGACCTAATTTACCTTCAATTTGAGTTATTTTCTTACAATGATTTGGAATGGAAACATCTGAACGAGAAAACATTTTGCAGAGTTCATGGGTTATTTATCTGTTATCAGAAATATCGTTGATACATTTTTTGGTTGTGAGACTAATTGTAATCATTTCAGCCATGTTAGAGAATCACCGATGACTCACCCAATATGAACATTTAAAGAAGCCAGTTGGTTCTGCGGTCTTCAGACTTCGCTGTTTGTTTATAGGTTGTGCAGGCATGAGTGAGAAGCAGAGAACGGCACCTTTTAAGTGTCACTCACAGTCAGACTGCATCACATCACTGAAGAGATGGACAGTTTGAGGGGAGATGATGGCTGTTACCCGTTAAATTATGTAGAAACAAACCAAATCAGAAGGAGAAGGTCTCTGCTGTACCTTGACTACTGAGACAGCGTGACATTCCATATGGTGTTCGACAACATGTGTCACTCTAAAGTATCAACAAGCGCACACGTTTTGTTAATGAAGTCAAACGTTTAACTTGAATTGTTCCTGTGTCTTATTTTCAGATTGATTTACCTTTCGCTTCAGTTTTACAGATATGAACGAGTCACGTAGCGTTCGTCCGTCTTTACTGTCAGGTCGTTCTGAAGTCTGAAGTTTGCACTGGCAAAAAGACATCACTAAAAATCCTGTTTGGGTCCTTGAGACATCAGAGGAGTGAGAAATGGTGATTATTTCAAATTACCTCTGATTCGCAACGTGTGTGACAGAAACAAACCATATTGAAGCAGATTAAAAGATGTACATATTGTTCACTTTACTTGAGTGCCTAAAAAATAACAACACAAGCCAAAAGACCATCAGCGCAATGCCAGTATTAATTTTTTTTTTCTCCTCCAATTCTTCCTCCCTCATTGTTGTACCACTGTTGGCTCCTGCTCTACTGTGGCATTTCACAGCTTTCAGCAGGCTGTTGTATTAACACTGAAGTAGCTATTCGTATACATACTTAATTTTTGAATCTTTTGATCACAATAATCTTGAGTAAATACATGTATTTTGATGTGATTTTTGAAATTATCAGTAAAAAAAAAAAAGTTACTGTCTTTCTTGTAATAATCTCGCATGTAGTCGTCCTTCTTGTAGTTGTGAAATATCTTTGCTGGTTTGCTCAATAAATGTCTTAAACAGCCCAGCATCAGGTCTTAATTAGCAACGGTGCGTTCAAATTAACTAAACTTTGGCTATGCTCATTTGCAACACGAGTATTAAATATCCCGCTGAATTGAAAACATGCAGGGACACAGAATTTTGTGGCCGTGATGGTAATTTGCGGTAGGCTTAGTAAATCAACCCCCAAATCTAAATAATGACATTTGCCAAGTGCTTGCCTTCCAAATAATTACCATCAAGTGGGACGTGACGGCAGGATGCTCCAAGGGCTGATGGGAGCTCATCAGGGAGGCCAGCCATTTACTCCAATCGACACAAAGACTGCTCTCCCTCAGGTCCTCCTCCCCACACCCTGAGATGCTTACTGTGGGGTATTGCTAATTAACTCAATGAAGATGAGGTTTCTGCCACAGTTGTCTTAAACAGTGCTCAGGTGGGCCTGCACTCTTATCTGGCTTAATGCCACTTTAATGCCAGTTCCCTTCCTCCAGTCTTTTATCGTGCCCTACTCTTCAGAATGCTGTTTGCTGTATTATGCATTTGCTCTCTGCGTTATTACTTTGTCGTTCACTGAAATACAAATCGCAATACAAATACTATGTACCATCGGAAAGCTCACTCACAAACTGACTCAGGGTTGCGTAATGCCCTTTCTTGTAAGCTGCAGCTGCTTTAATTCCACTTAGTGCTTTGTCTCAGGCATTTCTATGATAATATATTACTTCTGTATTGCTGCTTATTGTTCACTCTCTGGGAACTTGTAGTGAATTAGTTTTTTGTCCGTTAAGCTAATTGTTGTTGCAAGGACTTCAAGTAGCTGTGATTTGACCACAAGGGAGGCAGAGAAGGTAATTACTGAGAGGAGTGTTTTTCTTTTTTCTTTTCAATGAGGAGAAGACAATGGAGACACCATCAATAAGGACAAACTTTCCCCGGTCCTCTCGCCACACACTCTGTAATGAAGACCTTTGCTATTGGCTTAGATGGATGAGGGCAGCTATGTGAGAGCGAGTGAGCAAGAGGCAGGTAGATGTTTGTTTAGCGCTAGCTCATGGTGGATGTATTGGAATGGGTGTGGGCCTGTCGGATAGGGAGGCGCATTAAGACCAGGGTGATTAAGGAACAGAGTTGATGGAAAACGAAGTACTATTGACAAGGCTTTGTCTTCCCCTGGTCTCCCTTTTGCCCACATTGATGCCCCTGTCTAGCCTCCTCCAGGCTAAGCTACCCGACTGGATTCACAAAACTTAAGAGGGATTGATTGTTCTGCAGCAAGTTTCTATGCAAGCCCAGGCCAGCGAATCGATTTTTGGTTTCAGGAGTGGTGGTCTTATGTTTATATTACTGTTAATCATTACCCTCTTGGCATTTTATCTCAGGCACTGATGAGAAGAACCACCGCGTGTAATTAATACCCTCGGTGCAGATTAGCAAATGGTTGATATCTCGTCATGTTTTGAATAGCACTATGCTACACCTGCTTGCACACACTCCATATCACCCGTTTTTATATTGCCACACACATGCACACGCACACAGACATACAACCCCCTCTCAAGCGTGCATGCTCAGACGCTCCTCTATCTTCCTCCCTTCGTATCTTTTCTTTTTCCTGCTTAGCATACACAGGCATAGCAACTGTTACACATTCATGCGTATACTCATCATGTACTTTATCAAACACACACTCGGACGCGCACAAATGCGTGTGCACGCACAAACCTTAAAATTCACCCAGAGAGGCTGCTGTGTGGAACACAGAGCCAATGCTCCTGACTTGAAAGCCTCTCCACAGCCTCAGATGTGACATCAGTTCGTTCTGTCTCTTGCTCTCCCCCCCTCCTCCCTTCCTCTTTCCTATCCTCTTTCATCAGCTGAGCCCATCTTTTGACACTTCAGAAGGTGTTCCTCACATGCCTGTCACCTCTCCCCTCCTCCACCAACACTTTCTTCACAGCCCTGTATCGAGACGAGAGCATGCGTCTCTGTCTGAAACTTATGTACTTTGTAGAGTTAACGCTTTGGCGTTTGCATCACCTTGAAGTTGGTAAGTGGTACTGAGCGCAGAGACCGATCTTTAGTGTTTAAAGAGAGAGGAGCTCTGAAACATTCTGTGTTAGTGTGGCATGGTGAGCTGGCATACATCACACTAAAGGGGGGGGGGGGGAGAGTAGCTGTTTCACTTTTGTACCTGCACATCCTGACAACTTTGAACAACAGACTGTGAAGGAGGTGCAAGGTTAGGGACTTCTGTTTCTCCTTTGTATGAAAACAACAACTTTTTACTGTGCTCTGCGAGTCTTTCCATTTATGTATGTATTGTTTGAAAGGACCCTTTTGGTAGACAGAGTAAATCTCATCAGGAGATACGTTAGATACACTTAGATACATTCATTAATATTGTATAATTCTGTGCTTGAACCATAATGTATTCCCAGTTGAGACGGAGCGTACCACTATGTAAACACATTGCCGTGTGGGCTGAGCTGTGTCGACTCCCACATGCCTGCTTAGGAGCAGCTTGGCTCAGACTCAGAGGGAACATGTTACCTTCATATGGCTGGAGGTGGTCTTTGGTTCTGAAGAAATGTATTCAGCTAGCTGATATATTGCTGCTGTGGGTGCTCGCATGTATGTGGGTTTTTCTAACCTAACACACACAACAGTATGTCTGACATGTGGTCATAGGGAGCAAGTAGAGAATGCTTGTGTGTGTGTATGTGTGAGAGGTGCATGTGCATGTGTATGTAAATGTATAGCTTTATATGTATTGTGGGTATTAGTCAGGCTTAAAGGAATTGTACCAGTTATGAGAACAATATCCTCAGGCTAAGATTATGATCACTAGTTTTGTCCTTTCTTCTGTTTTCTATGCATTTACTGGTTGGAACACATTAGTTGCATTAGTTGTAAAGGATTTGCATCATTTACAATTGCGCACACACACACACACACACACACACACACACACACACACACACACACACACACACACACACACACACACACACACACACACACACACACGTTTTGCAGACCGTAGCTTCTCCTTGGGTATATGTTCAGGGTAGGGATACACAAAGCCCGTCAAGAAGCCTTGGGAAGTTCATGACATGCTTTGCTCTCAGCTTATAGTAACAACAGATCATAGCTGGAGCAGGTTACGCGAACAGTAGTCCATGCAAACCATTTTCCTCTGGGTTTTAGTGTCGAGCACTCTCCAGCATGGGGAGACTTCTCTCCCCATGCTGGAGATTAGGCCTTGATAGGAGCCATGGTTGTAGGCAGGCATTTTAGATTTATTATTTATTTTTTTTCTCTCACAAAGCTACAGAAAGCCCTCGGAATGCAGTTCATGCCATGCTGAGATCAGTATGTGCGCAATGCACACAGACAAAATAGGATTTGGGCTGGCCGAGTAAAAGAGCAAGGATGGAGAAGGGGGACCGGGAGGAAATTCCATTCTCGAAAGCTTTGCTTCATTATCGAGTGAATGTATTATTCCCTGGAGAAATACTAACATTAAATGAGGCTTCTTTAATATGCTGGTCAGACGTGCTGCTGCTGGCCATTTGAGCTTTGGAGGAAATAGACACAGAGGAGTAAGCAAAGCTGCTCAAAATTTGGCTTGGGATTTTTTGTCCATTTGAATTTAGTTCTTTCACAGACGAGGAGGGAGTGGTGTTTGTTGTTTTCCTCTTTTATGAGTATTGTCTGTTGCTTGTTGTTTTGTTCTGTGAGCAATGGCCCAGTGCCATCTTTCTCTGGGTTCAATAAACACTTCCTTGAATGACATTATTCTTCGGCATCAAGCCAGACCAGGGCTGGGGAATCACGCTTTTATTAGAAAACATGAATCTTGTCACTGGGATGGCTAAGGAATATTGATGGTAGTTTTCAGTTTGGATGGCATTTGCAGATAAAGTGGAGCTTAATATTCAAAATTATCATAGTGGTATCTATGACATTCTTCAAGTAGCGCCCAGCCCTTATCGATCGGGTTCTGGTTTCAGAAAACGAAAGAATTAATTAAAGCCACAGATCGATTTTTAAGATAACGCATTTTGTGCTGCCTCTCTGACGCCACATCTACTTGGTTATGATGGATGTTAAGAAGATGGTTCTACGAATATTTAGGGCCTCATGGATGGGCAAGTTCGGACAAAAGTTTTAGTCTTTGAAGTTGGCTGGAGTTTTTTTAATTTTTTTTTAGCTTGTCACTTGGCTGATCTCTATTGTATCATTGGAATTAATTCAGTGAGTCTTTTCACAAATGAGATTCGGAGTACTTTGAATAATGGGCCTTCCTAAAACGAAGTCACACTGCATGCCATACTTTTTGTGTATCAGACAGGAGGGAGTGCTTTTGTCGCTCATTGTCATTTCCTTGAATTCTCACCCCTGCGGTTGAACTTGTTATTAAACTATACTCTGCTTGAAACATTTCTTTCTCCCTCGCAATCTGTCATTGATGGGTTTTAGTTTGTCCTTTCATGTGCTTCAACTGTCAAACCAAGATTTTGAACACCCGTAATCTCCCTTTGATGAATTACTTTGTCTTTTCTCTGTGCTGTAATAGACACATCAAGTTCTTGAACAAAAAGCAGTTTTCCCTGCTCCACAATGGAGTCAGTTAAATAGACATCACTTCCCTCTGATGAGTTAATGCTTTGTTTTCCTGTTTATGGGGCGTCATGTGGGCACAATGAGTAAATTATTGTCACTGCTGTCAGAGATATTACATTTCCAAAAGTTCTCTGTTAGTAGCATTTGCCTAATTTTGTGAGTAGCTTGGCCTGTCTGTAGCGTCTGATATTGCCAGCTCTTGTTTATGGCACTGCTTTCCCGAATTAGAGCAAATTAAGATCCTCATTATTTTATTTGCCGGATGCAGGGTTTTTAATGGTCTTTCAACAAATTAAATAACCTCGGGGCATGGACAGGATTAATTAGATAATAAGAATCACATCTCTTTTCATCTTTTTCAAAATAGATTATGTCTTGATGGTTCCACCGATGGAATGGGCTTTTGTTTTAACTGCGGATCAGAGTGGGAATCAGTGCGGCAGAAAATCTACTAATTATTTACAGAGAACCAGGAGAGTTTTTTTTTTTTTTCTGTGTGTGTGAAACTAATGGGTAGTGGCCACCTGGTCGTATCTCTGAATTAGCTACTCTAAGTCAAAGAGATGTTGCTTATAAACTTTGTTTCATTCATTGGAGATATTTCAAATAAAGAGTTTTACAGATTTGTGCGCTTTGTTGTATTTTATTAAATATAGACAAGCTTTATATTGAGCTTGTCTATATTTCTTTAAATAATACAAAGCAAAAGTGGAAAGAAATACAGCATTTCAACCTTGAATGTTTAACCAGGAACACAAAAGACATGAATACAGTAAAACATGTTTAGAAAACTATAACAAATCCTAAATGTGTTCAGTATCTTGTGTAAATGCCTCTTGCAGCCACAGTAGCTTGACATCTTGCGAGCATAGACCGATGGAGTTTTCAGTGTGTAGTGGTGAGATGTTATCCAATTCCTGCAGAAGGGTCTGATAAAGTTATTGGCATTGGCAGTCAGATGGTCAGATCTCCTGGAAGCCAATAACGTCTGCTTGTCTCATGAAGCAGGATTACAAGATCAGCTTGATAAAACAAATGGAGTAAAACCAAGAATTGCCCCCGAGTCCATGTTACCGATTACAGGAGATTCCACTATTAGATGTCCCTTAATTAAGATATTATTCATACCCTGCTTTGATTATGTCATATTACCAATACTGGATTTTATTTAAGGACAATACCAATTGAGATAACAATATATATATATATATATATATATATATATATATATATATATATATATATATATATATATATATATATATCTCATGGTAGTAATCTTTTTTTTAAGCCAGTGGATCTGACATGAACTGTCACACATGACAGAACTGACCTGAAACATTCTATATGTTGAACAAATACTGATGTACTTGAGAACTCATGTCCATTCCTAGTACACACACTACCTGTTTGTACTTGCAACTACTCTCCCTTAACTGTTACCATATATTTTGCAGGCAAATTGTGATGTTACAACTTAAAAATATATTTTCTTGGAGAATATTAATTATTGCTGAATCTAACCTATTTACAATTCCAATCTTATCTTTAATCAAACTCTATATTAAATTATCTTCGACACAAAAACACACAGACAGTAATCAATTGTTTTACCGCATTACACCGATGCCACCTTCATCATGCTGGGTGGCTGTCTCGCACATGTGCACCTGTGCCAGCCATGTCACCATAGAAACCCTCACTACAAAGGCGTTTTCAATTTGACTGAAAGGTTCGACAAACAGAGAAAGATTTTGGGGAGAAAGAGGAATCGCTTGTGGGTGGAGTGGTGTGCAGGATAAGCAGGGGGATTGGAGTGCAGCAATACAATACAAGACCAGGCAGCAGCCAATCCTATTAGACAAGTGTCAAATAAGGTGGAGAGAATATTAAAAACAAAGTATTTAAAAAAAACCTGCATTTACAAGATCCTCTAAGCAGATTTAAAAAGCCACATATAAATCACAAGCAGTCGATGGAGATGAACTCATTACACATACGTTATTAAGGCTTGGTGGGAAACTATTGCGCTCTCTTTAGTGCTGAACTGTACTGAGCGTCTCCATGAGAGGTACCGAACAACACTGATTAACAGATATGATGCTGTTGTGTTTGGATCAATTACACAATTATGCTGGTCGCTGCTGAAATGAATCTCTGTGGGTCTATATTCTTGTCATTTTCATTTTCTGTTCAACAATTCTCTTTCTGTTTATCTCGCCCTGCCCTTTCACACAGAGCCAATCTGTTTCATCTCCATTTCCCCCCTCATATCTCTTTCTGCTTCCTTTATCTATCTCATCCCACTCCTGGTCTTTTGTCACTCATTTCCTGTCCATTGCTTTAGTCTTTCTTGCTTCAAGCAAACTATCGCGTATACCACCAAAGGCCTTGCTCATCAACGTTTATCTTTTTGGGGGATAATCCCAGGAGAGGGGTCATTGTTGTTTTATAATCCAAGGAGAAGGGTCATTTCTGGTGGCGTACGCTGGCAGACCATCAGTGTATCATGCACAGAAACAGTTTTGCTTGTGTTGGCCTACATGTTTTGAAGTGTGGTGGCACTTTAAATGCTCAAGACCTGTCTAAAACATGTATGGTGTAGAGTAGACCAATGGTTCTCAAATGGGGGTACGTGGAGGCACTACAGGGGGGTACGTGAGATTTAAAAGAGAATCTATTTAAAATTAGCATCCATTCAAAAATCCTTTTAAAAATTGTAATTTAATAAATATTCAATAAAATAAAAGTGTAAATTCATAAGCTGAATTTGATATGTTCTATATTAAATCAGACCCTGATGGCACAGCGCTGTGTATTACAACTATTTCACAGGGGGTACATCACTCAAAAAAATTTGAGAACCACTGGTGTAGACTGTATGTTATAACATTAGAAGAAGGGGTGGTCCATACAATGACTTCATTTAAAAAATAGGGGCTTCATCAATATTGCTGGAGTTTATCCAAAACAAACATCTAGTGGGCTTCAAACCAAGCTTTAAAAAAATACTTTTCCGGCCGCTGACATGGAGATGCACCGAATGACCCTCACAAGGGCTGCTGACTCCGTTTTAGTTCATATCGTCCACTCAAACACAGATACAAGTGAAAGTAGTCTGGTCCGGTTCGTAATCTGACCCGTCAGTACTCAGACATGTAATTTGCCATTCGCTGCCTGGAGGAGAGGCATCACCATGAGAACAATTGCAATTATTCAACACAGTGCAGCAACAGTTTTACACCAATACACACACCTCCGTCGACGTGACCGTACCCTGTGAAGTGGCAAAACATTCTCACGTGTTACATTTTGTCCATTTTGTCTTTTTAGATTCATGAAATCGTATAACAGCCGAGAGAGTGAGACGACGATGCATACATACTGATAAGGACTGTGTCGAGGATCACTGTTAAAGGCTCTTTTTGATCTGAGGATATTGTATGGAGGGAATTAAGTCGACTTTATTTCTTCTTTATATGCTAGTATATTCCCTCTGACTGCCTAATGGAGTGAAGGCATATCAAAGGCCTCATCAATGCCGGCGACTGAGTGGTGCATTTATGGGGTGTTAAAGCGCTTCAAGAGCTGGGGTTTGGCATGATCTAATGACTGGAATGATGCTCACTCACAGCCATCGTAGCCTCTCAAATTAGAGAAAACACTTCACATTAGTTCCTGGAATAAAAAACGGTTGATTCCTGCAGAAGACTGCTCTAAAAGGGAGTGCACGTGTAGTGCACGTGCAGTGCATGTATGCATGCGTGTACTTGATTGCACTGGGCAAGGTAATCACGAGGGTACAAGTTTAATAGTTGTGCAGGAGTTGTGAATAAAATTCTGAGAGCGGCTGCTGATTTGCCCGTAACTCTGGCAGGGAACGGAAGCAGCCTCGCAACTCTTGTAAACGCGAGGACTTGGTTATTAACCACACAACAGTAAAAAGAACTTGCTAATCTACTTTATGTGGTTACGGGTGCAAGGAATACAACTCTGTCAAGTTTTGTGATCATATTAATAGAGATGAGGTTTTAGATTGCGGCTGACTGTAAAGAGGACACACAATGTTTGGTGTTGTGCTTTATCAGTCTTACAATGTCTACTCTGTGTTGTCACAATACCAACATTATGACTTCTAAACGATACCTGTCTAAATATCTTGAAACCACAGCAAACACTTAAAACATCAGAGAAAGTAATAGGATGACAACTCCCAAAGACTTTTACTGAAAATGTTTTTTCAATGCAAAGCAGTGGAGGATGTGAAAAGTGAGTTATTGTATATACGGTAGTGTGTTTATACACTTTAATGTCAAACCTGAACTGGAAAAGCTCCTAATTAAGAGCTCTTTGCACGTTCACGTCTCGCCACCTCCGCATGTCACACTGCTGCTGATCCTTGCAGAGATAAGTGCGAGCAGTGCTGTGAGCTGTTTCGTTGCCTCTGAGGGAATTTAAGTTCCCTCTGGTAGGCAGCGGATGTCTGGAGCTTCTATCGGGAAAGGTAAGAACGGAAAGAGTGAAGCTGCTGTCGACAACGCGGGAAGTCTAGAGTTTACGGCCTTGCTTCAGACGACGTAACCTGCGAGTTATTATTTCATTACCTTCATGAGTTGTGCCATATTTAGCTTTGCTCCGTCTGCTTTGTCAACCACATGTGGACGGGCGGCAAGAGCAGCTTGCATATGAGAGAGGGAAAAACACCGAAAATAAAACGTCGGCATGCCCACTGTGCCCAAAGGGAGTGGAAGCAGAGCGCCAGACGCTCACGCTGACCCGCTCGGTAAACCGTACAACACCATTTCCCATTCATGAAGTCCCATTAGGCCGTGAAACCTCTTTTGTACCAATAGATCGGCTTCCGCCCTTCCTGTTATCGATCAGCCCTTTAATAAATACGCTCTCAAAACTTTATCTGTTTTACATTTAAATGGGTCACCAGGGAAAAAGAAATTACTGCAACATTTTAATTGTTACATTTGTCTCTCCTCCTCCGAGGAGCATTTAAATACACAGCGAGCTTTTAGATAGCGGCACAATGTGTTGCTGCTGAACGAGCTAGCACCGGTGGCTACGCATTGACATGCAATTCATTTGAGCTGGGAGGAATGCTGCAGGCAAGAGGTAATTTCTTAAAATTAAACTAAGCATATTGGTACAGAGTTTTATGGTAATCTGACCAGCATGTCTCCTGGGGCATTAGAGACGTTTTTCAGCGCTTGTGGGGGAATATTAAATAGCTGGTTGTTTGTTATTAAGAGGATTACGTTGCTGTGTGATGGAGGGAACAGTGGGTGGATATGAAGGGGTTGAGGGGGGTGGTGCTGCTGCTGAAGTTGCTTTAAGTTTTTTTTGCCATCAACCACACAGAGAGGGTAATGACTATATCAAAGAGCTTTGAGCTGAGCTCTGCACCAACATGTCAGAATCCTGACAAATCACCTAGGATGCATCTTTTGTATTCTTTTCGAATTTTATTTTGTTGTGCTCGTGCTTCATTAGATACAGTACAAAACATGACAAATGTAGGTGTGAAAAAGAGGATGCCATTTGATAAAGGTTGCAAACTACACACACACACACACACACACACACACACACACACACACACACACACACACACACACACACACACACACACACACACACACACACACATTGGTGCATGTGTAATTCACGCTCTAATTCACTGCACCTTTTTGTATGCAGCAGTTTTTCTCAAATCAATTTTTGCTGTAATATATTAGCAATAGACATTGAGGTGGGGACTTAAGATGGTGTGCTCTTTTAGAGCCACCGGTGTTTCAAAGGTTCAGTATTCGTCTGATGTGCTTACGCAGCCAGATTCAGTTTGAACACTGTGAAATGGCCTAACTTAAAAGTCCTGTTCGAACTATGAAGTCTTTTAAAAGTGGGTTTGCCTGATGCAGTGCCTTGGAAGGCGACGCATGGCACGTGGCCTAATGACATGGTCAATGACATGGCCAAGTCTTTGTGCAGGGGCAGCTGAAGATGAGAATTTATGGCAGGGCTCAAATGGCGACCTTTATTCCTCCATTATAATATCTCCCCTGGCAGCACTGCATGAAAGGTGGCTTAGCACAAGGTGAGATACCTTTTTAAGAGGTGAGCCACTTTTTAAGAGCAGAGCGGAGGCACACGCACGCGCACTGTCTTTCCCTCTTCTTCAGGTGCTGATTACATCCATTGCAAAACAAAATACCTTGCTTTGTTTTTACATTTTAGGGCGTTGGCGTCGTGAAGCGCTTCTCTGCAGGTGGATTCAACTGGATTATGATTCCAGAGGTCCATGAGTGGAGCACCACTGCAATAGTGTTGCAGCATGAAATAATAATAATAAAAAGGGTTTCTATAAAGGCTACATCTGTAAATAGAGAAGTTCTGGGAAAGCATCCGTATTTATTTATTTGCTGACCATGCAGAGAAGTCCTCTAGGCATTGAAATATTCATCATCTTTTTCCACAGATCCTTTTCTTCTTTTACCTTTAAAAGGCCTACAAATAGCACATCCACCTTCTCTCATTTTTCTGGAGCTCTATACTGCACGGTGAAGTCAGGCAGATGCACAGAAAGATGGTTTGTTGGCTTAAGTGGAATATTTAGTTGAGACAAACATGTTTACGTGCATGTAAACCAAGCCTCGACCAGTTTCATTCGCCCATCTGCATGGGTGGACATTTATGAGATTTAAAGTGCTCTATTTCCGTGCAGACCTTCAGGATTCTTCACTTCCACACGTTATGGCTCAAGGGTGTAGGCTTTTTTTTTATGTTTTACATTAATGGGGATACATTCTAAGCAGGGAGTTTGGGGGAGAACATTTTTTAGAAATATTGTTTGCATAAAAAACACTTAATTTAGTTTTTTTGCATCAATTTATGGTGGAATTGTCTTTATTTATGGAAAGGAAAACACAACATCCATGTGACAGGTGACAATTCACAGACACAGATTGAGGGATTGGGTTGGAAAGAAATAATAGATGAAGAATCAAAGTTGTTTTTCCCTTCTACCCTTGCTAAGTCACACATTTTATGTTGTCTTGTTCGCAGAGAGAGAGAGAGAGGGAGAGGGGAGGGGGGGCACTGTTTTATCAGCTAGTAAGTGTGCAGATGCACCTCGTTATCAGGCCGAGTGTGTAGAGGCCATGTTGAATCTTCTGTCTTCATGTTCCCCCTCCTACCTCCGGCTACGTAAAACGTAAGGCCTTAATTGATTCAATGGTTGTTCACTCCCACATATGTGAACAGATGCAAACTACAAGCAGTGCCAGAAGAGTCGAGGGAGGGCTGGAGGGTACAGTATGGAGGGGCACCAATTTAGAATGTTCCCAAGTGATACCTTGGTTACTAAGGGATGGAAACCGTGTGGGTGTGTGCATGAGAGTGGGATGAGGGGGTGATTTGATCTCGTATGCCATGAAAGGTTGCTGGGGAGAAGCAGTGTGGGCCATGTAGCCAGGTCGAGATTTATTTCCATTCAGAGGACCATTATTGTTGACCTTGCCTTGCCTGGGAAAGCCAGAGTAAACAGAGGCCTAATAAATCAACTTTAACAAGCCCAGTAGTCCCGGCTGGTGGAGCAGCCATGCAGCTCTGACACGCAGAGGTGGATTAATCCACACTACCTCCTCTCCACAGAGGATACCTGTAGAGTCTGATTTGGCTGATAGTTTGTATGCAGACGCACAGGGACGTTTAATTGCTCCACTGAATGCATCTCCCCAGCCAACGTGTTTGTGTTTCGGCGAGAGATACAGAGTCGTCAAAGGAGAGGACGCATAATCACACTCTTATGCAGGATTTTTAGACTACACTAGAAATTTCATTACGTGCTTACCTGGTGTTCCAGTGCCTGCAATATTTGTTGAGCAGATTGACTTGGCTGCCTATTTGATTCCTCATCAATTTCATATCCCCGCCACGTCAAGGGAGACCCTCAATGATTCATACTTTAGACTGCAGCTCCCTGCAACGTAAATGCATTCATAAAAATGCATAATATCCTCATGTTACGGCAAAGTAATAACACTGTTGTGTTTTGTCAGATGATTGTTTTATTGCCACACTTTCTTTTTTTTCTTCAGCAAATGATAGATAGGACTTGTAATTAAATCACACCATGGTGTTGCAATGCAACCCCACAAACACTGACACAAAATCACACACACACACACACACACACACACACACACACACACACACACACACACACACACACACACACACACACACACACACACACACAGAGAGAGAGAGACATGCGCGCTGCCCAATTCTTAAACAGCAGCCTCCCTCACCCTAAATCTCCTGTTCTTTGCCTCAGGGGTGTAAATGTGAGTGGGTGCTCTAGAGTGAATATATACAGAATTGGCACCGTCAGTCAGTCAGTCAATACATCCGTTTGTCATTCTAGCTGACAGGTGGTCGAGAGAGGATCCCTGATATCATGAACAGAGACATTCAGAACTTCTCTTCAAGGGCCGAGCAGGAAGAAAAGCACAATCTAATCTGATGGGGACGTAAATGAGTTGTACAACTATCTACAGGTGATGCCATACGGAAAGACAGACTTAGTTGTGTCAACGCTTTTCTGTGAATAGTTGCTTGCTGCGTTCATCCATTGAGTACAATTGGTGTATATGCACACATACACACACACAAACGTGCAAATATTTGACTCTCTCAGTGTGTGCACGTGGGTGTGTGTGTGTGGGCAAGTCAATGCAGGGAAGTTATTCTTCCAGTGTCATATTTTTGGCATGGTTGTGTTGTGTCCCAGGCTGCTGCACAGTTGGTGAATATCAATGCAGTGTGGCGTAGTGACGGGGACTGGAGCTGACATGTTGTCACACTGTGATGAAAAGCACTCTGAGATGATGTGGCGGGAGTGTTCCTCCTGTCCGCAGAGAGATGGCAAGCTGGCTATGGCATTTGTGTATTCGTTTGTGCTTCCATGCCTGCGTGAAGAGTATGCGCGTGTGCGCATACTTGTTGGTTTTCCTCTCGGTGCACTTGTGTAGGCCTTTTTGCCGGGCTGTTCAAACCCGTATCACTTCACACGCAAAGGCGTGCGCTTCTGCTCTCTGCTCTCTTTTTGATGTACGAGGGCCACGTGAAACATCTGAGTAAGTGTGTGTTTAGTGGCGAGCTGGACAGTAAACCAACAAAGGTGCTAACCAACTTGATTATAGAGTCGGAGTCACCAAGCATACTGTTTAAAGAGTAACCAAACCCCCAAAACACCTTTTTTTTTTTTGTAGTGTTGTTAACAGATTCAGCTCCTAGTCTTGACATTTTTGTGCAAAGTATTTGCATCTTAAATATTGTGTTCATAAACATGCATAGTAACAGCTCTCTCCTGGTTGAAACAACCGTCTAATGCAACTTCATTTTGTTTAAGACTGATCTGGACCCAGGTGACCGGATACACATGGAGTCAGCTATCGCCACCGACTCTGCAGACCGCGCAGGGTCTGGTGCAGAGGAGAGCTGTTTGCCTGTCAGTTATCCTGTAAATCACTTGTGCTAATATGCTTGGCTTTATACTGTATTGTGTCACTATAACAGACCTTTTCCAGTACTTAGGCTACCGAATCGTAATCGCAACAACAGTCAGCATGCCAGTGAATAGTATTAGCGATGAGCTAATCGAAAGGGTAACGGCTTTCGTGAAATGTAAGCTAAAAACCGCTGAGTGCGGCTCCATGTTAAAGTAGTCCAGCAGTTCATGAGGTGCACATTTTTTATATTCAATAATTAGCAAGCAAGGGAGAAAAGGCGTGTGCTGTGATTGTCACACTATAAAGAGTATGGAATACCTTTTTTCACATTCAAGAAGATTTTTTTTTGGGGGGTAAAGGCACTTCAGCCCAAACTCTCTAGTTACTCTTTAAGAATAACTTGTCCTGTTCTTTTGGCTGCAAAGACTTTGAAACATTTATTGAGGCTACGCGAAAGGTGATTCTGCAATTGACTCCATCTTTTCCCCTTCTCTTGCTCTCATAGAGCTGTTCTGTAGGATCCTAGTGGAAACATGACATATATTCTGATCCTACACTTCCATTTCATTCACACTTAAATTCTCGCGGTGAAGATGTGCAGGTTTCAACATGCTTCAGACACTGGCACCTGTTTGGGTGTTTGTGCGCGTTCTCTCGGAAATGCCACTGTGCATCAGACGAAGCCTTCTCTCCCCCTCTGTCCCGTGCCTGTTTTCACAAGCACTCCATCACATCTCGGTGAACTTGGTGTACTCTCTAGCCTCCACACCCCTGGAGAGCTGACATGTGAAGGAGAACGAGCCACCTCTCCCTTGCTGTAGCTGCAGTCCTGCCAGGTCTGTGCAGACTCTGGAGGGCCCTGTTCAGGCTCTCAGTTTCCTGTTTTGGGCAAAAGTTCAGCTCTCACTTGGGCTCTGGGATGTTAAAAGCTTTGCTTAATGCATATGTCTTTGTCTCAATGGACCTTCATGGATAGATATGAGACAGGCCCCACCTGGTCGCAGCCTGAACTCTGTCAGTTTAATTATTGAACAGAAGAACATGAGTGCACAGGGGCCTGCGCAGCACAAAACTGTCTTTGCCAGTGACTTTTCTCAAAACGTACACACACACACACACACACACACACACACACACACACACACACACACACACACGCACACACGCACACACAGGCAGATATGTCACTCGCGCCACTACATTTCCCAGGGGCTTGCTGATGTATAGGTTTATGCAAATTGCAGAAGTAATCAAGATAACAAAGCACAGGAATCTAATCCTATCATATACCCATCCATATGTTATTGAAGAATTCAAGTACTGAAAAAAGTGTTAGTCTTGATACTTATGTTGCGAGATTTATATTACATGATACCTTGAGGATTGCTGGATATGAGATGCTCTCTGGAATCCACCGTATTTAATCTCCTGGGGTTTTTCCTCTTTGCTATTGTGTTGAGTACTTGTGGTTTCGTGTTTGGGAGAAAGCGGTTCAGTGAAGTCGGGGAACTGAATGAGATTGAGTTTCTGTCGTGCTTTTCTTCGCCTACGTCGTGCGCGCGCTTATGTGAGTGGTGTGTGTTTGAGTGCATGTGCTTGTATTTTTAGGTGTTTACGTGGAGGCTCGCGTGGCCTGTCCTCCTGTGTTAGCAGTGTGTTGCTGAATATGCAACACCATCAATCAGGGAGTTGTCTGCTGTCTCCACTGTCCTAATTGCACCCCTAACCCGTCTCTTTTCTCCCACCGCCTTTGGTTGCAGCGCAGCATTTCATTCCCACAGAGGAGTCCTTTTTGATACAATAGTCTCATTGAAGTACTCCTCTCCAGATGTTCTCTCCATAGATAAATCTGCTATTCAGATCTCTATAATTGATTGTAATATGCAGAATTAATGCCTAGGGTTATAAAGAGAATTCTTGGAAACGTTTTTCACTTTCCTTTTGAAATTCAAAACAAGAAAGAGCCACAATGCACTTTTTTCCTCTGCCCAGGCACAGCATACAAGTGCAGTGCAGCGGTGCTTATTTGCATATTCTCTAGCTGATTCTGTGCAAAACAACTTGGGTATTGTTATAGACGTAATTAGGAAGATGATCAAACAGGCTTTTTTTTGGTGACGTTCACTCTCCCATGCCGCTCGGAGTAACACTGATACCGATGCCGAATTTCCATTTGGAATTATACATTTCGCTGCAAAGTAGTGGCGGCTAATGACGATTCTCATGCGCGGCGGTAATATGTATGCGGTGAATTTAAGAGAGTGTGGTGTTGTCAAGTTCAGAAAGAGATGGAGTCACAGAGGACAGACGAGACAGACGGAGAGAAAGAGCGAGAGAGACAGACCGAGAGAGTGACACAGAGTGAGGATGAGTAGTGAGCTCATTTGGAATTCCAGCGTGTTGGTAATAATAAGGGAACCTCGGCAGCCCTTGTTGAATTATAGATCACACCGGCGTGATTGGATGAGGCGAGGCCACTGTAACACCAACTTAATAATTTAGTGATTGTATTATTACAGTAATGATTGCATGGGAAAGGTAAGCATTTTAGAAAAAGAGCTGCGTGTATTATTGTATGTTAAAAAAACCTTACAAAGAAAGCTCTTGGCAAGAATGCCAATTTCATCTATATTGCCGTCTTTAAAGCTGCAGATCTGTAACTTTTTTTTTCAAGAGATGTGATTTTATATGAAGGACACAATATTTTGGGGTTACTGTGGTTCAGCAGACAATTTAAAGTTTTGTCAACGGCTCTACTTTGGAATGGTTTTCTTACAGGAAGTGGAATAGCAGTACGCACTGTGACTCCACCTTCTGCCCCCAAATTTCTCACTAACCCTTGTCATCGTTTCAACCCTGTGATGGGGATGGGCGTCGGGCCGCTCATTGCCAGTGATCCCACCCACCTTCACCCCATGTCAGCTCACGTGCTGCCGTTTGTATCTGCACAGATGGCATTGGCTCAGCGGTGAGCACGGTCGTCCTTCAATCAGAAGAGAGAGGTGGTTCGATCCCCGGCTCCGCTAGCCCATGACGATGGGTCCTTGTGCAAGACACTTGACACTTGACCCCAAATGACTCCCGTAGCTGTGCCTACGGTGTATGCATGTGTGTATGAATGTTAGCTACTCCTGATGGGCAGGTGGAACCTTAGCCCCTCCCATCAGTATGTGAATGGGTGAATGATGACAAGTAGTGTGAAAGCGCTTTGAGTGGTCGGAATACTAGAAAAAAAAAAGTACATTACCATTTACATTGTCACTCATATCTGCTTCTTGTTGTTATGATTGCCCCATTTGTCTTTTTTTTTTTTTTTACTTCTCATACGTGACTTTATGACACATCGCCCGTGTATGTGTGCCACACGGCCATGCTTCAGTCCATTCTGTTTTCAATGCCTGTGTTTATGAACAAAGGATGTCCCAGGTCTTATTCTTCCATATATATGGAGGTATTGTCTTTCGGGAGAAAAAAAGGTGGCGAGCAGGAGACTTCACGATGACGGCGTAGGAAATGAGAATATATAGAGTGCTAGAGGACACCGGGGTGGATAGTGATAGGACCGTGGAACAACCTCATTAACTTCACCCCCTGTTGTTGGCAGTAGGTGAAAATCAAGTCAGGCAGGCACACATATATCCTAGTCGGCCATTTTCCCCCCTCGACAGACTGCTTTTTCTTTTGCCCTAATACAAGTGGACAGACAGTTAAATATCCTCACTGCGCACCTGCATCCACATCCTGGAACGGTTTGCCATCGATGCAGAGGCAGGAGATGGTGAAGTTACACATGAAGCAAGCTGATTGCCTCTGTGTTGCATCAGTTGGAAGGCAATGGATTAATAGCTTGCATTTGCCATCTCTGAGTTGATATTCAGTTAATGTACTGTCAGAAAAAAAACTGGTAAAACTGGTCTCTGTACTTTTTAGTAATCGTTAAGTATACCTCCTAATTCCTTAGAATGCTGGTGAGGTGACTTTTTATGAGAAAAAGCATACTATGTCTGATAATGTATCTTTACACCTTTAATGGAGAATGAGGTTTTTCCTTTCTTTTATTTAAGAGACTTGAGACCTGGGAGATGATATCAATGTGATATTGATAGTGTGATATGAGATTTATATTTTCCCGGAGTTTTGCTTATTGTAATGCGGTGAAATATCATAAATGTGGGAGTGGAACTATTGCAAATCAAAGATGACATCCAGAAGGTCCAGAAGGGTATGAAATAATTGTGGAGGATGACATGTTTACTATTGTCTTTTGTTTTTGTTGGGTTTTTTTGTCACAGGATTCATATATTTGTACCTAATTTATTTTTTACTTCTGTTGGCAAGTCAACATGAAAAATGACACAGATTTTATGACAGGACTTTCTTCCAGAAAACAGATATTTGTGACAGTGTGAAGAGTGGGATTTATGTTTTTATTTGACCTTTTGTCAGCAGAATCTTGTGCAATTCTTTGTTTTGTGAACTCTGCAGTTAGATAGAACCGCAGCACTCTGCTCTGCTGTTTTTAATGTCTCCATTTATGTTCATCAATGAAAAGGAAATGAATACAATAGGCTTTTTAAAGCAACTTCCTTCCTCGGACCAGTTGGTTAAACAGCCCATTTGTGACTGTCCAGTGTTACCCCCACCATTAGAATAGGGGGGCGGGGCGCCCCCCTGAAGAAACCCCCCGCCCACCTGCAATTTTCTCGACAGCGCCAGATCACAAGTCGTCATTTAAGTTTCTCTTTCATATAGAACAGGTCTACACCTTGTTCTGTTATTAAACAAACTAAACGGCCGTATTTTATTTATATTATCCACACACAGCTTGTCATTTATGTCTCTACATGGTCGCATTAACACTTCTCCTCTGCTCTGTGTCGCGCACAGCGGAGTTCCGCCCTGATACACAGACACGTGCTAGCGCACAGACAGGTGAGCGCTGAGCACAGAGCAGCGGACAGAGAGCGTCAAAAAATATGTCGCGTGAAAAGCAGACCTGTATCTGCGTTTTAAACGCTCCCAGGGTGAAGATGGCAACAGCAGCTCTCATGTGAGGAACACCGGAGCAGCTCTCCTGAACCCGGAGCAGCTCTCCTGCTCCAGGTGAAAGAGACAAAGTGCTCGTGTCTTCTACCAACAATGAGCTGCTGGCTTCACATATTACAAAAGTACAAAGTACACGGATATAAAACTAAGTCATTAATAAATACATGGAGAAAAGCCTGTACTTTCGGGTAAATGTTTACGTTACGCCGTTAACAGGTTACGCTTGCGCATGCGCATAGCGACTCGCCGACTTTTGGCTCTTTGCCAGAAGTCTCCGTGACGTCCTTCCTGCTGCTGCGTGTCTCAAAACAGAAAACAGAAAACGGATCACAGATCAACGTTGAGCATGAATTGTATCAAATCTACAACCCCGTTTATAAAAGATGTGTAGAGGCTCACTGCTCCACTAATACTGATGCAACCTGATGCTCACATATCTGCACTCATTCTGTTTTGTTTGGCAAAAAAATAAATAGCTTATTGTTTTCCACAATGAGCTATTTAGTAGTAACTAAATATTAGTTATTTTTTGCACAGATATAACTTCATTTTCATTGTTCTAAGTGATTGCAATTTAAAAATAAAAAAATGTCTGATGGAGCAATCTGATTTACTTGAAAGTGATTGCAATTTTCTTTATTCTATTATTTATAAAAGCACAGATGGAGTCACAAAATGAAGTTATTTACAGAAAAAGTTTGAGAACCACTACTTTAAGTGTTTGTGTCAGTGTCGTCGCCGCCGCCGCTGCCGCCGCCGCCGCTGCCGCCGCCGCCGAAGCTGTAAACCTAGGGGAAACACTGCTGTCTGTTTCATTAGGTTTTAAGGATGGAAAGCGAGTAACAAAATAATGTGTTTCTTTTGCAGATGACTCCAAAAAGAAAGAGAAACAAATAAATAATGTAATTGCCATGAAAGAAAGCAGTAATTGGGCAGTCAGATTTAGAAGAACTATTGGAGTGCAAGTGAAGCAAAATAAAAAGGATGCTGTTGTAGGGGTGGTTCTTTTTTTTGTCACTTTCTGTCTGGAAAAAGGGGAATAATCAATGTATACTTTGTGATAAAGAACACAAACAAAGACCCAACACTTCGATTTGGTTTAATTAAAATGAAGACATTCTTACCACCACCATCAATAACCTTTTTATTGTGTGAAAGTTAGATTCATTTTTTTCACGCTCTGTTTTGCTGTGGTCTCTTGTCAAAGTGAACCATCTTTGTCAAACCTACGTCATCGGATTCAGAATCAGCTTTATTGGCCATGTATGCGGAAATAGACAGAAATAGACAAATAAACTATGTATGTATGTATGTATGTATGTATGTATGTATGTATGTATATATATATATATATATATATATATATATATATATATATATATATATATATATATATATATATATATATAAAAAACACAACAACACTGACAGTGAAATGGAAGTAATAGTGCAAAACAGAAAATGGTCATGTGTGTTTTGTTCTATTAAACCAAAATATACAGTCAGGTCCATAAATATTTGGACATTGACACATTTTTCATTATTTTGGCTCTGTACACCACAACAATGGAGTTGAAATGAAAAAAGATGTGCTTTAAGTGCAGACTTTCAGCTTTAATTTGAGGGTATTTACATCCAAATCAGGTGAACGGTGATTTTTTAAATTTCAACTCCATTGTTGTGGTGTACAGAGCAAAAACAATGAAAAATGTGTCAATGTCCAAATATTTATGGACCTGACTGTACATAAACATACATACCACCAACATACACATACATATTTAGAATATCAGTCAATACTTGGTGCAGTCTTATATTGATGGCAAAAAATTATATTTGGGCATAGTTGTGACATAAATTGGCATGATGTTTTCATCTTTACTCTGGAAATTGTGGTTTAAATCTGCCACCTCGTCGCCCCTCTCCGATGTGGGTCTGTGAACCACTTTCTTCCAGCGTTTCAGAGGAGCCTCTTCCGCCTGCAACTCTTTTAATTGGGACGCTACGGTTGAAATTGGAGTGGCTGGGACCCAGAGGGACTCTCTATTTCTATCTTACCCTGTACACTTTCAACTTGCAAGTTAATGACCATGCCAGACCGTTATGTTTAGACACACAGCATAGCTCAAACACCGCATATATCTCATTTTACACCTTCACTTCCATTTTCCTTAAAATAACCCACATATGCTGTCTCGCTGCATTTTTAAACGTGGACGTATATTGAAAAGCCAAGTGCAGCAGGTTTGAGTTGTGCTGCTCGTGTTAAATGGTGCTTGGGGTATACGGTGTGTTGTGGTGCTATTGCACATTTTTTAACCCTTGAATAATATCCTGTGCTGAAGGTGGGCTCTGCTTTCAGAGAGGTAAATTAAGTTTGCTGAGAGTTTCAAAATGAGAAATGAGATGATACGTGGTTGTTTTTCACTTGAATTATTTTATTATTTTACTGCTACAAATTTAGTTTAAATGTTTTTATTTTATGTCTGGCATCTGATTGGAGGACATCATTTGGGTCTCCGATAAGATTTAAAACAAGGCCTGAGTCATCAGGCAATGCACCCCTTTGTCACTTTTATGCCCACTCAATTTAGCTCCTACTTTTGGAGCAATAATTCTCCCTTGAGCTCTCTCTGTTACTAAAACACACACACGCACGCACGCACGCACACACACACACACACACACACACACACACACACACACACACACACACACACACCCGCACATAAAATTACAATTACACAGTCGCATTGAACATTTGCCAGTTTCCTCTCCCATCTTTCACTCCACCTTTTTAATCATTGGACTGGTGTAGATCTCCAGATTTATAACTTTCTCGCTCGCAGGACAGCATATCATTTCTTCTTAGATGTGTGTGTGTGTGTGTGTGTGTGTGTGTGTGTGTGTGTGTGTGTGTGTGTGTATGGGGCGTGGGGGGTTCTGTGCTATTGGTCTCAGCATCTCAGCAGCACCTTGAAAGCTTCGTGAGTTCTGGAGAGCGCTCGGAAAAGAGAAGATGTTGGCAAGTTCAGGCATCCTGCCAGCTTGTCCATCTTTCTCTACATGGGCTGCTGCGGCTCGGGGTCACCAGTCAGGTCAGTTTTAGAATCTGTCAGCAGGACTAGTTTTCCTCTCACTGTTGGGTGCACACGCATGTCCACAGACTATGGAAAATATAACAAATACCCTACAGTATAACAATATCTCGAGCTATTATGGCATAAAGGCACATTATGCCTTTGGAGAAGTTTTTCTTGGCGGGCTGTCTTTTTGTTCCTAAACCTTTTGTAGATATAAATCAGGACGACTTTGAAATAAATAAATAGGCTTATTCTTACTTATTTTTTTCATTGATGATTGAAATTCACTGAATTCATTGAAATTCAACCGACACCTTAATTTATGCATTTTATGATCTTCATACGATGCATTTCGTGAAGGTGTTCGTGAGTTCAACCTTGAATGCAAAAATGTATTATGAAGGAACAGTTTTCATCTAAAAGGGGCCTCGCAATTCTGATAAAAACCATCCAGAACAATCAGTAGCCATGAATTTTTACAGCTTTACAGTAGACCGAAAACAATTAAACACTTTATCCACTAGATGCCCAACAATGTGCAGCAATTTTGATCATATATACATTTCATTACATGTTTTAAAATTAAATTATTTGTCATGAAAGGGTACCATGTTTATATCATTGAAAGTTGTGTATGTGTTGTGGCTTCTGGACTGTTGGTCGGACAAAACTTGTCGGGCGCTATTGTTTGGCATTTTGTGACATCGGAAATATTATAAATGTTTAAAGATGACTTACAAGATTTTTCCCTTTCACAAATATCCAAGTTTGTGAGGCTTATATCTGAAATTGTTCCAACGGTGTTTTGTTGTTTCATGTGATTTCTACTGCTAACAATGTTCTAAATACAGTCTTTTGTCACAACTTTCTTAGCACATTTCACATGTTTGCATGTGTGTGTGTGAACCTGTGGTTCAGGTAATGACTTTTTTGCCTCATGTTGCTTCAAAGATTCCCACATTAAAGTCAAAACTATGAGAACAGTTTTGAAGCTGTAGACACATAATCATTATTAACTCCTAAGTAATTCATCTAACATGATTAGCCTATGTAGCTGTGCTTTAGTCTTCTAAATGTTACCCTCCATTTGGATGCAGTGTTTATTGTGCGCATGTGCTCACCCATATACAGAGATGTGCGCACACACATGCATCCGCTCAAATTACCGTTTTCATCTGTTGAGCTCTGGCTAAACGTCCTTTAGGATTGGAATACTCGGGGGGGCTCCTGGCTCCTCCGTCTCTCGTCACTCTTACTCTCTCTCCTTCTCCCCCACGCTCCCAGACCTCAGAAGCGAGTTTCTGACACGAGATGGATCCGCGGCTTCCCTCCGCTCTCCCTTTTGATAGAGGTGTGGGGTCTAATGGGAGTGAAGCGATGGGGACTGGGAAGAAGCTGAGGGACTGTGTAAATGGTAGGGTCTGGAATTGGATAGTTAGAAGGTTGCCACAGTGCATTAGTGCAGGGGACTTGGAGTGGGAATGTTGGGAATTACTTTTTTTACGTCTTTTTTTTTTTACCAGTGATTGGGTCCCCTGTCACCAAGCCTCCTGGTTTAAATGATGCCTGATTAATTGAATGAGCCACACACTCGTCATTGACTACAGTGATAAGGACTCCATACAACACACAGAGTCACCTGTATTACTTTTCGTGAAACAATATTACCCACAGTGCAATAGTTTGCCAGTGCATCATGGGTTCTCAATTCTGAGTTCAGTAATTGTCTTCACAGTAAAGGAACAGGAGGACAAACTCCCACATCTGGTTGTGTTTTTCAGAGATTATCGGTTGTGCTACTCTGCAGGTCAATCAAGACCTCTTACCTCGCTGTGTGCGCTCGGTATGATGAAACAGGATGTCAACACAGTAGGCGAGCCTGCAGCGCTACAGAAGACTACAGTACATCAGACAGATTAACCAGGTATTCAGATGTATTAGAAACTATTTCAAAGGATTAAAGTGTTTCAGGCTCACCTAAAGTGTGACATCAAATACAGTTTCTTCACTTAGGGGAGGGTAAGCGGATTTAGACTCTCTCCTTTTCATTATTTCTCGAATGCTGCTGAAACGGCCCAGGACGCGCTGGCGTCGAGATGTGCAGAAAGGATCGATTCCTCCCGGTTAGAAGTCGACAAACGCAGGGCCCCCACGCCTTTATGCCGATGCATTAGAAGATTAAAAGTAATGTCTGCATGTGGCAGTCGCTTCCTAATTGATCTTAAGCCTCTTCCTCCCACACACAGTCTCCACTTCCCTCTCTGCCATCCGATGAGGTGCTGCACTGTATCGATCACTCACGCCAATTTCTTGATTGCAAATTCTGTTGTGAAGAATCCGGCCTAATGCCATAATCATACACTAGTGATTATGGGGGAGTCTCTTCTAATCAAAGATCCAGGCTGCCGTGCCAGAAGGCAGCACGGGGAAGCAATCAGTAAGTGTTTGTTTAGGGAGACTCACGGGAAATATCCAGCAACCTTATGAGTCTGATCTTTCTTTCTTTCACTACTTTTGGGTCTAGCAAAGGCCTGATCCTCAACTGTGATTACAGCAAACTGGGTGGATGAAAAGCTAGAGCGGTTTAATGTCAATTGAAGTGAATCTACAGTCATTTCTATTTGCATGTCAAATTGTTTTAATCATCAGTGTTATGTTGGGATCCTGTAGCTCATGTATGGCACCGGGAAGCATTCCACCTTCAGAAACAAGTGGCGGCAAAGTTCCTCGTAGCACATGAGGAAACTCAACTGTACACAGTCATAACTATGTTAGAAAAACAGTTCACTTTTTTTTTAGGAGACCCATAAGCTAATTGATGACACTGGCTGTAGGTATTTATAAAGATGAGCCGATTTCGCTGGGCGGCATTGACATCTCTGGGCTTCTACTTTAATAGTGTATCAAAAGTTCAGCTAAGGTCACGCGTAGAAGCTGACAGGGTGACATATGTTGTTTCCTCCATTGACACCAGCTCTGGCCCAAGTATCTAATTAGCTTAGTAAAGTGGTTGTGTGCAGTGGGAGGTAGAGCATGAATGCTTCCTCCAGAGCTCCCTTTTTAATAAGCTGATTCTTCTTTTTCACAGAACAGAGAGACCCCTAGCATCCAGCTGACCTTCGTACTTAACATGTGTTAAGAGCCAGGGCAGTGGACTAGAAAGTCAGGCTGTGGGAAAGGGAGGGAGGGGGGGGGGGGAGGGTGTGTGTGTGTGTGTGTGTGTGTGTGTGTGTGTGTGTGTGTGTGTGTGTGTGTGTGTGTGTGTGTGTGTGTGTGTGTGTGTGTGTGTGAGGCATAGAAGTGGACGTGGTCACTGTGACCACAGCCATTGATCTTTAAAGCATTGAGTATGCCGTCGCATTTTTAGCTACCTGAGGTGACACAAGTGCGTCAAGTCCAACCAAATGCTGAATAAGACATTTTTAGGCAACCCAAATATAAAAAAAAATAACTTTAATGAACTGAAAACACAGACCAGTCTCCCAGACCAGACAATGCCTGCTAATCACAAGGTAGCCACGCCCTAAAATACCTTTTATGGTCAATTTTACTCTAAACGGGACCATAATTTACAAAATGAACATCCCGCTGTATCAAAGAAGACTTGAGACCATAAAGTTACTGATTCCAATGTTTACTTTCACATTGGCTTCACTTTTCAGACCCGGAGGTTGCTGCCTGGTGTGTGAGAGAACCTAAGGTCCCCATAGGATCCACAACACCCCGTTAAATTACTATGTTTTTCACCCCCTCCCCTAAAAAGCAAGTCAATATATTTCACCTTTTTTAAACGCAATCTTCAAGTACCGTTTCTTGCCTCTATCGTCTCCACAGTATGTCAGTGCAGTAAATAATGCTAATAATTTCAGGATGTTCACCTTGACAGGAAACTGGCTGTTTTCCTTCAGCAGCTCATTCAAAGACTCATGTGGTGCATTGTGTTTTGATGTGCAGCAATGAGGTACTTCAGCTGGCATTGTTTAACCTATGGGGAATAGAGCCATCCTCCCATCTTCACAGAGATGGAAATGAAATCGGTGTGGATGTGCACATACCTTTCAACGATATTGATAGGTTAGCTCTCTTGTTTGTTGATATTTTGTGTTGCTCATGTTTTTCATGTAGATCTGTCGGAAATTGAGCTATTCCTTCAACCGTGCGAGCTGAAAGAAATACAATGTGTCGTTGTTGAAATAGTCATATTGAGCAATCAGCTAGCAAGTCAGACCTGATTCAAGTTGCAAATGAATGAAGACAAAATTTGGTCCTTGACATTTTGATCACGTTATTATCAAAACGATCATAACCACCATTGAACCTATGCCATTCCATTCAGTCAAAAATGCTCTAAATGAGCTGTACTTGAGACACAGATTGTCACAGGAAAACAATTCTCTCTTTAACAACATGAACATGTACGACACAGCTTCAATGAAAACATTTCTCTCCCCTCATTGATAATGTGCTTGTCTGCTATGATGGCTCATTTTAAATAATGGTTTTCAGTAAGTAGTCAAAAAGCAGCCCAAAGATCATCAATTGGGTAAATGGTTCTAAAAAAATGTCCTTTGGAAAATAATACAGGCAGCCATCCGGTATCGCAGTAAGTGCTGGTGATGAATGGCTGCTACTAATCACAAATAAACTGAAAACAACAGGGCACTTTTTTTCCCTTTCTCATTTGTAATATGCTTGTACATCAACATTTAGATCCCAACTGTACTCTCCTTGTTTCATATAATCTTTCCTCTCCTCTCCTCTCCTCTCCTCTCCTCTCTCCATCCCTCTGCTCCTCTCCCAGTCTGATGTTCACCAGGCCTGCCTGCAGAGGGTAGTCAATGACTGCATCCAGAACCACACTCCAGTCCCCTTATTTCATGTGATGGCCAAGCACAAGCTTACTTATACGCACACGTCTGCAGGTGCACGAGCAAGGTCGCACACACACACACACACACCCCGTAACACAGGAACAAACCTGCCTCTATCATTACACCATAATCTGGACTCGATCTAAGCATTACATCTGTATCTGATTCGGCATTAAGGAAGTGTGAGAGGAACTGGAAACGTGATTGCAAGACAGAATGTTTTTGTTTTTTTTAAAGCGGATAAACTGTAGTCCCAAACAGGTGGAGTTGGTGCAGCCCTGTATCAGGTTGCAATACACCATATACTTACCAGGGTTGCCTAGATGAAACCAATGGGATTTTATATAAACTGCTTGTCAGCTGAGACACCCACTGATCCTTTTTTCCACGGGATGGGGAGTTGCTACAGTTTGATGTGTGTGTGTGTGTGTGTTTGTGTGTTTGTGTAATAATATCTATTTATTTGTTCTCCTGAGCCAGATTTGTGGGAAGATGGGCATAAATTCATACCTGTACATGTGCTTGTCATTGGAGCACATTCATACTCAAATATGATGTGGAAGCTTTAATAATGGATGCGAGCAGCAGCTGGAAAGGTGGAAAGGCATTGATTTATACCCACAGGTTTCCTGGGATTTTTATAGGATTGGCTAAATGTCATTACACTGCAGGTGGGGAGGTGATGAACTGTAATAAACTTTGATGTGGATGGGTGTGTGTCTCCTGTCATTGGCTCATAAACCGGAACACCGTGACAAGTCTCAAAAGATCTGCTACCCTCCCACCACCTGTCATCTTTTCAAACACATACAGCACACACAACCACACTTGCGAACCGAAATCTGAACGCATGCGAATGCATTCACACACGCACACACACACACGCATAGCTAAACAACAAGAAGTGCCGGATGATAATACAGCTACCAGACTTGCAGCTGTATGTTGGCAAAACAGTTTTCTCTTAATGACGCAGTGCGTGAACAGTATTTATGCATTTGGTTTGTAAATGTTTGCTCCATTAGTAACAGTAATGTTTGATTTATTCTTCAGTATGGTTTGGTAGAGCTGGGATATGCTGCTCACAAGTAAAAACATTCATGTGTTATACTGTACATGTTCCCTTTTAAATAATATAACAAATATATAATTAATAAAGATGGTGTGATCAGATTTTTTATATAGATCCCCAGTTATCTTTAAATATTAGATTCATTATCTATTGTATCTATTTTCTCATGTTTCTATTTTATGATTGCTGGAGTTTTAAGACTAATAGATAATTTTGCCAGTGGATCAGTGACCTTATGTTTGTTCAATCACAGTATCTGCAATAATATATGTAAATGGTGGCTCTTTAGATTTCATATCTGCTAATGTGTTTGTTCATTGCATCTATTTTGCTTCAGTGATGTCTGAATCAATATCTTTTTTAAGCATCTTGGAGGGCATTATGTTTTTTGAATGTGTATTAGTATGGTGGGTTTTCTTAATTCTATTGCTCGAGTGATATGTCACTTGGGCCTCACTTTTAAGAGATGGGGGTCTAAAATGATGAAAAAGGAAACAGTCTGGCCCCTTGATACCAGTCATCTGGCTTAGTCTGCTGTTTTTTCTCCCTGCATTAAACAAATTCATCCTAATGTCATCTAATAAACAGCCATTAATATATTATGAATTTGTACACCCCCTCTAATGGCAAATAAGCAAATCCGTCCTTTCTATCAACAAACAACTGCAGTGAATGCACCTTGAAGGTCAAGTCCACTTCTCTAATTAATTAGCTGGGATGTTTTTGATACTGTTGCCAGGGCAGAGATTTTGCTAAGTGCAACATTAATACGCACTTGTTTATCTGCCATTGTATCTTTTTTCCTCCTCTGGTTGTTATTGTCGTCACATTCAAATAGAGCCCAAGCTGAAAGGCTTTGTGTGATGGTTGTGAATTGTTTCATTGTTGCAGTGTGGGTGTCTCCATTAAGGAGTCCAGGTGCATTCTCAGGATGCCACTTGGGAAGCAGCATTCACTTCACTCATGCCGGGACTGAGCCCTCACCAGGGGAAATAGAGTAAAGCTCTCTCAGATCTTGCAGTTTTAAGGAAGTCTTCATTAAAAATACCAAATGTTGTTGATATCAAGCGTGAGGATGATCGGGTCCTTGACATTAGATTGAGGAATGCAATTGATGATAGATTACTTAAGCTTTTTAAATCCTCTTGCATGTTGGATAGTGCTTGTTTCTTTTAGTGGGAAAGCACACATCAACATCACCGGCTTCCGCAATTCTTAGAGACGCTTAAAGAGGTTCACACCCCAGTGCCCATGTGCATTCGGCGTATTTTACCAAACAGGGCCAATTGTGTGCATTTACAATGCGATAAACCTCATTATGTAAGCCCACTAACTAGTTGCGCATTATCTGAAATGGTTTATGGGGCTTATACAGGCCAATTTACCACAGCACTTGGTTCCATTGTTGGTCCATGAATGTGATGCTTGTCTTAGCCTGACTGAGCTAATGTTACTCTTGCTCAGAATGAGGATGCGCTCTTCCTTTGGAGGCTTTGTATAGAGGTGATTAAGCCCCAGGGATTTTGCGTCCACGGCGGGACATTATTGCTGTCACTGGTGCATAGCAAGTTGAATGCGCCTTTATGCATGTTAATCATCCAAGTCTTGCACTCGTGTTACAAGGAGAAAATACTTTGGAGAAGAACTTGAAAAGCCAAAGCAGAGCTGCATTACAAGAGACACAGGTGAAGTTAGCCAATCTATATTTCTGTGGATTGTGTTTGTGAATCGATTTAAACACGTGTTGCATAAATTGAAATTAAATATGGATAAGGAAGGGGAAAAAGACAAAGCTCAGAAGTTGGAACAGCCTGCTTCAAGCCCTTGCTTCTGCTTGTGCATGTTGAGTAGTGACAAATTGATTCTTGTATTGGTTTTATGGCAGACCTGTTTACAGTTGGGTCAAACAGAAATGTGATATGCAAGGTTCAGCCAAAAATATTACGGCTTCAAAATCACCTTCTGATGATATCCATTGCAAATTGTGGTACAGAGGTTTTTGTCCTGATGTAGAATTAGATTTGATAATCTAGTGTCCCGATTCACATCTGCACTGACAGCTGAGCCTATACTCTTGTTTATCTCTGTGCTTTGCTCCCACTGCTACCACCACACTTCCAAACAAAAATTCCATTATTGTGACAACTCTCTGAGGTGTTTGTAGATGCAGTGACAGGCAAGTCATACTCACTCACCGTATTTCTCTTGAAACCTAATCTCCAGCATGGCCTTGCTCACCCACTGATCGGCAGATAGTGGCGGAAAGGCTGCTGATACACTTGCTGTCACCAGCTCCACTTGGAATATGTCTCCTCTCATTAGTATTGACTCTGTGCTTTGATTTTATAGTATCTCACTAGTGACCCGTAAAAAATGAAGTTAAGGCCGGGCCATGGTGCTCAGTAGCGCTTGATTGCGTCATGAACGCGCCTGTCACCGCTACACCAGCTAATAATAAGTGGTGTTGCTCCACATAAAGCCATGTGTATAGGCAGAAGGACTATTTAATATTTGTGGTTATTGATCGCAGCCCGCGTAATGTAATTTCACCATCCTTTTTCCTCTTAGCAAATATTGGGGTTAAAAGGAGACGGTCACCCATCGTAAATCCTCTTCCGTTTCCCATCTGTTTCCTCCTTCATACTGCTCTCTCTTTCTGTGTCTCTTTCTCTCTCTCTTCCTGTCTCCTGTTGCCCATTGGTTGAGGGCCGTGAGCAGTAAAGTCCTCTGGTTGATGGAATTTTATGGTTGGCATCTTGGCAGACTCCTTCATTTCACTTTTATCCTTGTCAGTCTAGAGGCAGCCCAGAAAACTGTCTCTATGGAAAGATCATAAAATCCTGTCCCTGTCACCAGACAAATTTAGATAACTAATTTTCAGATCAAATTATAAATCTTCTAACTTGGCTGGCTGGGTGGCTGGCTGTCTGGCAGAGGGTAGCCCGCTGAACAGAAGTCTGAGCAATCTCTGCCTACTCATCAGGCTCTTGGAGGAGGCGTATCAGTCTGCGGTGACTGGCAGGGGCAGTGGAACCAGACAGAGTTACGGTCAGCTAAACCAAATGGAATGAGATGAAACGCTGAGTGATTCTGGGGCAAGTAATATGTTCATGTCCTATTACACACTGGCATGATTGAAAGTCAGATACAAGTAGCTTGTGCTGCTCATCTTGAATGTGTTGTTGAAGAGATGCAAACTGACACGACTGTAAAAATACACTTCGACATCTGCCTCCTCACATTCAACTACATTGAGACTCCTCAAATACAAAGTGAGCAATTCATTTCATTACTTGTGTGTGGTTGAATATAGATCCTCCTGTGTTTAAATGCGTGGGTGTGTGTTCCTATATGCGTCGTGTGTATGTGTCTTTGTGGGTGAGTCTGTGCCACGCTGAAAGCCTCCTGCATCTGTTGTTTCTTTATTACATTAGAGAGAAGCTGTCATGTATTCTGATAGAGCTTCTCCCTGATGCTGTTGTCTCGAGACAGAATCTGCAATGGAGAAATTACTAGTTCACTAAAACTGGAGGTGCCTCACCTCATCATTTCCCCCCAAACCACATCCTCCTCGCCCACCCTCTCACGCTCAGTGTCCCTGTCTAACATACATTTAGTAATATCAGGAATCATCCAAGAGCGTGGCGGTACCGCCATGGGAAGCTCTTCAATTGAGCTTCCTTTGGAGCGGCGGTGGGTTTATCCATGAGAAAACGTACATCACACACGCACATGTGCACACAATCACATGAAGGCACACATGTGCGGAAGGAATTTCCGCCTGCCTCCCGCTTTGAAGCAGCCATGCCAGAGCTGCCTGTGTGTAACTAAATCCCATTCTCAAAGAGTGTTTTACCCTCCACGTCTGAGAGGCCCTTGGCATTGGCAGAGAACACACACACGTACACACAATGGCACATACACAAACACGATCTACATGCCTGATGCAATGTTCAGTCACTAGAGCAAACAGACACATTCGTGAACACGAACCAGCATTCCAGTGTGTCTGTTCTTATTAGTGAAACCGTGCTTTTACCCTCTTGCAGTTCCTCTCAATGGGTTGTTTACTACATACAACAATGGAAGGGAAGGTTTTACGTTTGGATTGCTGCACTGCAGAACTATTGTTTTAGTATTGCCTCATTTATATTTTATTTTCCTATTGCTTCTTGGAAGAACGAGGTATGACAGCAGGAGCTCTCACACCGAAGGCCCATGTAAATCTATGGTTTCGAGAGAGAAAAGATGAGGATCAGAGAGGCAGGGGTATGGGTGGAGGGAGGAAGGAAGGCAGTGGCCCCATGAGGCACCTGGAGCTGTAGTGTTACTGATAAATATGGTGTGTGTGTGTGTGTGTGTGTGTGTGTGTGTGTGTGTGCATCTGAAATCCTGCCGGCTAGCCTTTGGCATAGTGTGCTGTGTTTGTTATGTACTGGCGCTGTGTGAAGAATCACTTTCACCCATTGAAAGAAGGCCAATCTTTTGGGGCATTACTTGTCAACATAGCTTTTTGAACCCATTACTTCCGTCCCGTAAGATGAGTGCAAATTGAAGCAGTAGATTGCAATTGGAAGTTTTGAGAAGTCGATACGTGGGAGGATAATATTCATCGCATATATATTTCCTGATTTCAATGTGTGAACCTTGTTTCTGAGGTGTCTACTTTCCTTGCCCCAGAAGTTCGCTCTTATTACCATGTCTTCCAGGCAAAGGAGAATTCCCGTGGCGCAGAACCTTTAGGCTTTGGTATTTCCAATAGCTGCCCCCCTCTAGTATCATGCTAACCCTTTGTTGGTATAGTGGAATTTGAATAAACTAAGAGAAAGCGGTCTTTCCCTGTATCCCATTATATTTGGGCATAAACACACATTGGGCGACATCTTCCACCATAGTATTCCTCTGTGACCGGCCAGGATCAATAGTAAGGATTGCAGTGATGGAGCAAAGACGTAGGACAAGAGATGTCATTACCAAGGCATACCCCAGGGTTTAGCAGTTCACTGCCGAGGTTAACTGGTCCGGCTGATCTGCGCCAGTTGGCATGGCTACCATTTCCCAGGGTATTTTTTTGTGGCCCCCTCCTGGTATTCTCAGTTGCCATCCTGCAATTGTCATTCAAAATGTGGCCAATGGAGGCAACCCACTGTGCTGAATCAAGTGGTGAAGAGGCTCCGCACACATCCATCTGTTGATGTCTACCCTCATGAGACTCCCAATATCCTTTTTTCCTTCTAAACATAAGAGATCACTTGAAACATCAGAATGGTTGTAAAATAAATAAATAAATATATATATATATATTAAATAAAAACCAAGGGACTCTCTTTCGGGGGGAAAAAAGGTTGAGTAATAACATAAAATTCTTACAGCAATAATAATAAAACTCCCCATCTCTCTTTTATGACTAAAATAAGTGAGTTGTTTCTGCATCTCAGTACTGAATAGAGAATACGGAGTGAAGGCAGCACACAAAGCAGGCAGGCAGGGCCCTGGTCTTTGATGAATGTCTCTATCTCCAGGCATTAGGTGTTCTATTTTTCATAGCAGGCCCTTTGGCCATGCTGGAGAGAGCTTGGGCTTCACATGCGCATTCGTGCAAGGCGTAAAAACACAATCCTCAGAGATGGTGACTAATCTGGGCCTACTGTCTGGGGGCGAGAGTGGCCACTACCAGCAGAGCCGAAAGGTCACACCTGTCAGAGGTGGGAAAAAAGAGGTTAGAAAAGGAAGCCAGTACTGTAGTGGCCTCTGCTTGAAAAGGTACAGCTTCCTCGTGCCTCAAACAGTTAAGCTCACAGACACCTGAACGTGTGAACGTGTCGGTGTGTGTGTGTGTGTGTGTGTGTGTGTGTGTGTGTGTGTGTGTGCGTGTGATTTTTTTATTTATTTATTAAGTAGCTGTTATTGAACTAATTACATTTCTTCTTCCACTTCTTCCTTGCTGACCAAGTCTCACTTGCTGCATCCTCATCTCACAAGTTGCACAGGTCGAGGTATTTAATTAAGGTCACATATTATCTTCCCCACTTTTGTGTTCAATGGCACAAGCGTTTTTTTTAAATATTGATATAGTTTGGAGCCATTGTATTTGCGAAAGGATATCTCTTTAATTAATCTTTTGCTAATGGTACTTCACCATACTTAATAAGAATATTATTTTACTCTGAAATCTAAATTGTCCCTTGTGCCATAGCACCTGAACAAAGCTGTAATTGTTCTAGTTCTTATTAATATTTATGTTGGCTTGGCACTGTTTGAATACCATTTCCCATATCACTGATGTGTTCATTTCTGTGTCTCTAGCTGCATATCTGTACAACCACTATCCATTTATCTTTTCTCTGTATGTCTGGTCTGTGGTGGGAACTGAATATCTTTTCATCCATTTAAATAAATGTATGTTCGCTTCTTCTCAGTAAAGCTGTGGAAGCCGGTTTCTGCCTTTCCCTGTGATGCTGCACCGTTGACATTATACCAATGTTCCTGGTGCATTGGAGGCACTACTGCACCTCAACATCAGCTAGGCAGCATGCCATGGCTCGGGCATTGGCCTCAAACGCCACAGGCAAATTAATCTTGCTTTGTTGAAGTAGTCCAGCCCAACCTGGGACAGAGTTCATTTAGCTGTTGCTCTGCTGATGCAAGTCTTTTCTCTCAAGTTTGGAGCCTTCATTCATGGGCAGTTAAAGATCTCTCCATCTGTTATTAAGCGGGGCCCAGACACAGGCGTCTTGATGAATAGGTATTCCTACTGCTATCGAATGGGCCGCAGCCTCTCGATGGAGACGGAGTAATAGTGTGGATATTAGAAGAAAAGTTTCCTGAGATCTCAAGGTGAACGCATCCAATAATGCTTGTTTGGAAGGGGAGCCCCTTTGGTGTGAGACAAAACATACATTAAATGGCTGAAATGGCATTGGTACTGCATTGCACTTGCTTTCTCTCTAAATCTATTTCACTTTTTTTCTATTAACAGGCACACAGACACTCGTAAAACGACTAATACACATCCATGCACACGCTTCCACCCACTTTACACATACACAATGTGTTTCCCTTTCAGTACAGATCACCTTTTTCACCCTGATCTGTTAGCTGGGCTGTCTGTGTGATGAGAAGATAATCTTTCAGAATGGGTTTTCGTGGGAAGATATTTCATAGATCATGTTTTTCTTCTGATGGGGTAGCACCGGACAATTTGAAATCCTATTTATCTAGCTAACAGGGAAGAGGAAAGGAAATGTATCTGTGATTATTAGAGATGAGACGACCCCAATACAGACATCAGAGGGAGATCAAAGCTGACCGCCCTGGAAATAATAACTCAATCCAATGTACCCAAACCACTGCCTTGAGTTTTAGGAAATACAAGAGCTTTTTCTTGTGGTAATGTACACGTGCTTATGTGTGTGCACATGCATGTGTGTTTACCTGGTCAGAGCTCAGTCTACTCTCATTTAAAATCCTGTCCAAGTTGAGTGCAAACACAAACATGAACACAAATACAAACACTCTCACATACCAACCATTCTGCTTCTGGCAAGGTCCATCACCATTCTCCCCAGACTACCATTGTTGTAAATCATGCTTGTCCCCTCCATCAGAATCTGCCCACACAACCTGTGTAGGGATTGGACATCATTAATGTTCCTGCCAAATCATGTTTACCTGAGCCCAGTTTTTGTCCTGCCTATCTGTTTCCTCTTTGTTATTTATTGCACATTGTTGGCAGTTTACTCAGGTTAGAGAAGATGACTAGGGAATGATGGGTAGTGGGTTTTGTGTGCTGTACTGATAAGAGTGCACACTATTCGCGGAGCAGAGGTTAACTAAGGAAAGGTACAGATTGCACCATATTTTCAATGAGCACAGGCTCCACTCTGTTTGGCCAAGCTGTGTTGGAGTCCATTAAAAGTGAAGTGAATCAGGATGGACCCAGCAGCTTTCCTTGGTACAAGCTGTATAAATGGACAGTGCACTCAAAAGTTTGCATCCACAGTCAAGAAGCAAGAGAGCAGGTTAGAGGGATCTGCCTGCACTTACAGAGTTAGGGTTGTAGGGCATAACCTTTGTTATGTTTCACCCAGGATTCACCCTGTAACAGGCTATATAGGTGAAGCTAGATATTCCCTCATGTGGAACCAATACAACAAGGCTGTGACCTCTGGACATGCAAGGGTTTGGGTCACCACTCTAACACACTTCCATAGTAGGGTCAGAAGGCCAAGGCTATGCCAACAGAGCCTTGGGGTGGGTGGGTGGTGATGTGTGAAACACATACATCACAACGGACCTACGACATTTTTGTGGCGATGATATAATGCGTAATAATTAATCTCTCTCTCGATATATTTATTTGCGGACACACTCACTGCTATAAGGGGCTGATCTTGTGAAGTTGAGTGACTGCTGTTACTGAACAGGTGCGGTAGGGCAGTCGACTCTTCCAAGTTGACTTTGGGAAGACAAGACAAAGCCAATTTTTGCTGAAACAAAGACAGCCATTTGCAAGAGTGATTAGACCAACCAGTACATGGTTCGCAGGTAAGCCGAACAAATGGCAGCATGTGGGAGAAATAACACTACAACACCCGAACAGAGAACCACGAACTGGACCACAGAGCGACCCTAAAACGAATAGCCTGTGCATGTCTCGTGTTTGTTCCTTTTTGTCGGTGAATGTGTAGAACTGTTGGAAATATCTAGAACATATGAGGTAATAATATCGCTTCTTCCTTTGACTCTCAATGCTTTCATAGCGCTATAAAATGAGCTTTATGAGTTTAGTAGTCCGGCACCCCCAAAATGGCAAGACAAACTTAAACCCACTTTAAGGGTTCTACTCGTGATATGTTGTCTCACGTTGTGTCTACACACATAATTTCTTGCAACTTTTCAGGTCAACATAAGGTAATTGAAGTGTTGTTTATTCTATGATACTAGGATTGTTATTCAGCTGAATCACTTAGGAAAAGCAAAGCAGAAGAGAAGACTGTCAGATTGACCTCGACCTTTTTCCCCCATTGCAGGTTTGCCCTATGTATGATTTATCAAGGTCAGTCCCTTATGGAGATGGCCGGTAAAGAAGGACGAAGGAGCATGAAAGGCGACTCGTATTAGAAACCAACATCAGTACTCTCCCTCCTTTATTCATAGTTTCAGCGCTGTTTCCCTTTTTTTCAATCCTTTTTTCTTTTTTGTAGTCCTTCCCCAAACTTTTAGTCAGCAGTTGCAGCTCTTGGCTTCATACCCAAGCTCCCCCGAGCTGGAAGCAAGAGCACAGAGTTCATTAGGCCTTCACATTGCAATCAATGCAGCAGAGACCACAGTGAAAACCTAAATTAGATCCTGTGTGACTTTACCTGCTTAACAGCTCACTGGTAACCCCCTCCACAACAATGCTGGGAGTACATGCGGGGGAAAGAAGTGCCAAGATGGCTTGACATGACTTTCAGGTTGTTTTCAGTTATTATTTTTCACTTTCATATCACTGTGGAAATTTGACAGCTCTCTCACCTCATTTACATATAAAACACTCCATGTCTTCTAGTCTTTTGGGGTACTTCTTCGACAACATTGAGCCATATGCTGACCTTGAATAGATCGGTGAGTGATTGGCGTGTAGTGCATTCTTTTGAAAGCATGTGGGTGAATCAGTGGTGCAAGGACTTATTTTTAGGTTGAGTTAGTGGGGGGAGAAAATCCATAATAATCCTATTGTCAAAGGTTCAACTCTCAGAAACCTGTCCATCAGCCGACTTTCAATCTGATGTAGTTTCTGAGTTTCTTGTTTTCCATGTTGAAATACTTGTCTTCCTTCATGGCATATCTCAACAGTAGATCCTAGTTTTTTCTTGTATTACACCGCAGCAGGTTGACACATAACTTAAGACTTCTTTCTGCAACTAGTGTGCACTCAATTTTGCTCACTCTACTTTTCTCACTCTCTTCTACCTGACTTTCAGCGAGCTGGCTGACATCTGCTCCTATCTTTATAGAGGTGTCATTGAAATTCAGTGCAGACATGAGTCCTGCAAAGCACAGGGAGAACAGCTCCGAGGAATATTCTGTACCACACACAAACACAACCCCAAAACCGTACAAGCGCCAACACAGGCATACAAGCACGTAGAAATGTGAGTAAAAACGCCGACGTACACTCATACACACAAAGACACAAAATAGAGACATTTGTAATTCACGATTTACAGCATTCCCTCTAGAGAGGCATTTATTAGCAGAGGCATTAATGACCTTTAATTAAATACACACACACACACACACACACATGCATCACAGTATTTGAAAAAGAGTAATGGAGTTCAGCGTGTCCCCGCAGGGTTTTGTCAGACTATAGTGGGTGGACCTGAGACCCTCCACAGGGGTCCGGGGCCATGATCCCCCAGAATAAAATGATGCACATTTTAAAGTTAAATGCATCAATCTGGTGCACGTTGAGAGCAAAATGAAAAGGCTAGATTTGTGAAGAACTTTGTGCTCTTGAAAACAATTGTGTGCTCTTGTCCTAGACGTGTTGATTACGTACATTTAGGCTACTCATGTGCTGTACAATTTTGAGGTGCTAGTACCCTACTTTACTATACTATACTAGTATTTCCAGTTGTGTTAAGTTGTATACGAGTATACTACTAGTCCGCCACATCTCAGAGGTAAACGTTGTACCTTTAACTTTACTACATGTGTTTGACAACATTAGTTAACAGCCACTGTGCAGATTCTGATTCTTAATACAACATATACATTAACTAGTATATAGCCTAATTATTTAGTGTATAGTTTCATTTACACAGTCATATAGTAATATAATATGCTATTATAGGTTATCAGTAAATATATTATTTGAAATGGGCCATTCTAATCAGTATACTTTCACTTTTGGTACTTTACGCTCTAAAACAGCACCCATTAAGTAACCATGAGCAGGTTGGTCTCCGACTTGTCGAGACATAAATTGTGAATAGCTGCCCACTATTTCCCCTCCCTAAACAATTACGTGACACTGTTAGCTAGTTGAAATTCCCCCACTGACGATATTGCTTTCAGAAAAACAATATACAAAATGATTGCCCGAAAAGAAATGCTGAAGAGAGACACAAACAGATAAAACTGTAAGCACTATTTCACACAATTAAATGCAGTGATCAATAAATCAAAACAATCAACTGGAATTTACTGCTTTCATTTATATTTTGTTGCGGCTGGGGAAGCCCGGATGCTGGAGGGTTTATCGCTCACCACGGCGGTGTTTTGGTCCGGCTGCTCCGGCTGTGGATGGAGTTGGCGGCAGACTGGCGTTTATAGAGCGTTTCAGGAAGGGAGCGGATTTGTGTGATGTTTCCATCTTTAATCCCGATTTGTTTATCGCACAGTTTACAAATCTCTCTTTTTTTCTTTTGCTATGAAGCCAAAGATGCCAAATAGGTGCATTTGCTTTTTTATAAATCTTAACAAGAGAATACATCTTTCCTGCTGGAGTTTTGGCTCCATGGGTAATTACTAAGGCTGTACAGACTAGTTTGAAGCTTTGAAGCTCCATTCACAATGTTAACATTCAAATTATTATTATTAATAACCTAAAGAAACACCTTCTTCTCCACCCCCTCTCTCTCTCGCTCAAACACACACACAGAGGGCGACACAACACCGTGTCCTCCGCTCTGTGATTTTCTCAGTCCTTAAACCAAAAGTCAAAATGTATTGAAAAATATACGGAAGATATAAAGGGACATGGTTAAAAATAAAAAAAAAATTTATATATTAAGTTTGAATTATGTCGTTATCTTGAGAAAACAAGCTTTTTAAACTTGAGATAATAACATAATTGATTCGTTATCACAGGAAAACTAAAAGTCGTTTCCTCCTGTGTGTGTGTGTGTGTGTTTGGGTCAAATCATCCGACGGTAAATGTTTTCAAGCTGACAGTGATGGTGAAGTTAGTGGAAGACTACACAGTTTTCAAAATAAGGTGTTCACAATGGTATTTACAAATTACACATAAATAAATAATATCAAAGAGATTACATTTCACAATTGATACTTGAAAGGATGAATGCACATTCCAAATGACGAGGTAGCACAACATGTAAATCAATGTTTTAGTCTTCCATTTGATCTCTTTCCTCAAGATTTCCTTTATTAATGTTCACAAGAAGTATAGAACATGTTGTTAACAAGGGTATGAACAGAATACATATGTGAAAATAAGATTAAATGGATTATATTACAAGTGTGTTACCTGTGTCCCTAAAAAGAGAATACTAGAACATTGTGAGGGAATTGTCTTTATTCTTTGATCTTTGCCTGCTGAAAAAATTAAATAAGTGATTGTGTTGCTCAAATATAAATTTTTCAAAATGGAGCTCTTTGATCTTCCGACATTTTCTTTATGTATTCATTTGCTATTCTTATTGTGGCTTCCCACCGTCCCTCTCTCTCCTGGCCCTGTGCTTTTATTTGATTATCAGTAAAAAGTCTTGAGTTGTTTTGTAACAGAGTGACTTTTATTCTGTTCTCCCATTTCATTGCCAAAAACACAATAAAATCAAGGATTATCAATGATCATGTTTCATTGATAATATTTTATTTTTGACACGTAGGCATTGAAAATCCTTCTTTCATTCCCCTCAGTTTAAAAGGGTTACGCTGGTTGAATTACTTGGCTTTGTTTGCATGGTCTTTTAGTGAGTGTCTTTCTGAGTTTATTTGTGACACCAGGAAGTAGACTTTGGTTTTGATCCTAACCTCACTTTGAAGGAGACCGCTTTACCCCTTGGTGATTACAGTGATCAAGAACCCAGCTGCTCCTGGCTGATTTGTGGACAAACATTGTAGACATCTTTCAGCTACTATTTGAAACACTGATGATGGTACCTTGTAGGTCAACTTTCAGTGGGATTAAAGCCAAGCGAGTTTGCTGACGGTGCCGGTTGGCCTGCCCTCCCCTTGTCCACATCTGGGTCACAGCCAGTAGCACGGACATTGTGTGTGTGTGTGTGTGTGTGTGTGTGTGTGTGTGTGTGTGTGTGTGTGTGTGTGTGTGTGTGTGTGTGTGTGTGTGAGAGAGAGAGAGAGAGAGTGTGTGTGTTTTCTCCAAAGTCTGAACTATCTGGCATGGGTCAGGCTAAAGTTAAGAGAGAAAGGGGATGCTGGGCCACTTTTGGGAGAGGTAAACACAATCGCCCTTGTTGTTATTCTGGTAAGGGTCAAGGTGGACGTAACACAAACAGGTTAACCTTGAACCCACTTTTGACTTTGGCAGGATTAAAGTGGTGTAAGGTTGCAACAAAAGTGTTACATATTTTTCATCATTATTGCGACCACAACAGTTGACAAGCAGCCATTTAACACCATGCTGTTAAACATGTCTTTGTTGAAAATGTTTTTTTGTTATCTTTTTAAGATTCCCTTGCATCAAGAAAAACATAGAATTCATACGGACATGCTAATAGACATTTCTCTTTACAAAAATAAAATGTCTTATCAGCTGTTAGGTGCAGTTATTGCTGTATGTGTTGATGTCTAAAGTATTGTAAGGCTTTCACTTTAGGAACGGAAGCATCCTTTATTCATCACTGCATGACAAGTTAATTCTAGACAAAACAAGGTGACTTGTCCCTTTCAGTTTAGTTTGAAAGTTTAAAACCCATTTATAAGAACATGGCCCCTTTTTTTTTTAATAAAAACATTTTCCTGTATAAATTCTAGTTCTGAATAAATAAATCTCATATATATTCAACCCCATGGTTGAGCTGCCCCCTATTTGATATCTGACCTTTCAGTGTGTTTACACACACACACACACACAGACACAGACACACACACACACACACACACACACACACACACACACACACACACACACACACACACACACACACACACACACACACACACACAGAAGTAGGATAGCCCTTGCTTGTAATTGAATAACCATTACAAACTATTGTGGGCATATTTGTGTTGAAATGAAAAAAGGGAACGGAATCGTTTAATACCCGCAGATTTGTGGTTGCTATTGTCATTGCTTGTTCTGACGCATTGGCCGCTGCCCAGTGTTTCTTACAAAGTGAACCCTGCGGTGTTATTTTCATGCTGTTTCCAGCCTAATACCTCATTGCTGCTTTTTGTGTTTTCTTCCCAGTCTCTCTGCTGTGGTGTGCTTGTCTCGTCCGGACACACTATGTAATGCCACTATCCTGATTATTGAGGGAATGTTGCAGGCCTAATTGTGTCTGTGTTATCAGCAAATTGTAGTTGTGCAAACATGAGAGAAAGCCGCCTGTAGATTTTGTTTTCTGGCCACAACAGGCGGAAGATAAAGGGAAGAAAATGAATACAAAAAGCAGAAAGTCACCGTGCAGATATACAGATATTTTGTGGTGGTCACCAAGGGTTCAGAACTCCTCAGTATGGAAAGAGTAAGAAGGCAGCAAAAGACAGATAGGAAAACAGAATGGACAAATAAGGAGGTAAAAGACTGAATTCGAGAGAAAGTGTGTGAAATGCTTGGCAGGTTTTCCACACATCCTGGAAAACTTGGAAAACAGTTTTTCAGTCATGAAAACACACAAAGTCGAGCAAAAAAGTCAAATGTCCTGGAAAATCTTGTGTTCTGGAATACTTTTTAACTTTGTGAGCATTGTCTTCAAACGCGATACTGCATTGTTAATGTCAAATGGACCATCACTATAAGGTGTTCAACGCTTCACAATAAACATCTGCAGGTGTGTTCGCATTATGCTATGATCAATTTGTCATAATTACTTAGGATAGCCTTAGGATAAGAGATGATTTCATAGATAAGTTACAACCATAGACTGCATGTCTTTCAAATGTTCCACAGAGCGGAACCTATTACTGTCTGGCTATATGGCGGCAATAGATAATCAGTGAAAATGTCCAGGAAAAGTCCTGGAAAATAATCTCTAGGAAAGAGTGGGAATCCTGCTTGGCCACATGGTCTGGTGGGAAATCCCCCCACTGAGCTGGGAGCCCAGCGTCCTGGTGGTTGGATGAAATGTCTTATCTGCCGGCAGCAGGACTCTGTCCTTTAAGTAGGGCTGGGGAAAAGTCATTGTCCAGCCAACCAGCATCTCAACTGATCCGTGTTCCCTTTGACCTTTGCCACTGCTGCCACCGACACATGCCAAACTTTAGATTGTGTTAAATGTAAGATTGCTCATTTATATAAAGTCTCTCGTGCGTGTGTGTGCGTGTGTGTGTGTTTGTTGCGTGCAAACCTTCCTTGCACAGTTGGGTTGACGGCGTTGTTCATAGGTCATGTTTGTATCATAAGGGAAAGGGTGAGGCGTGACATTTGGATCTACCTGACTGTAGACTGTCTTCTACCAATTCTTGTGGTATCTTTCCTCTCAACTAATCTACTAACCACTAATGAGCAGGAAATTAAGTTGTAACGCGGCTATCATACAGCAAGATATGCTCTAATTGCCCAGATTGTATCTGTATTATTCTTTTTCACAAAGAGTATAAGGGCGCTCTAGTAATTTCCATTAATTACACACAAAGAATAAGTAATTAGATTTTTCATTATTACTTTTTTTACTTTTTGTCTATGACTTTTATGGAAGTGTATGGGGGATATGTGTGTGTGTGTGTGTGTGTCCTAATATATTTAAATTCATTACCTGCCAAGAACAGTGTTGTCGACATTATGTGAAAAATTTGCACGGATGTTCCCTCGAAATCCACCCCGCAAAGCCCTCTGTCCATACAATACCTCCATCACACCAACAGAATGTGTTCTTGCATATCACTTTTGTCCCCACATGCAGTTATTTCTGTTTGCCCAACCTGCAAGGTGTTGATGTAAACCGTCATCTTTGTCACCTTGAAATATCAGGAAGGGATGAGGGAGTTTGATCATACTCTCTCATTTATTCTCATACTTCCATGCAACACTATTTCATTCAGAACAGTGAAACAAGCAGTGTTTTTAACATCATTGCTCTTCAGAAAGCTGTACGTAATATGCAGATCATCCTATCCGTAGTTGAACGGAGTTGTAGGGATTCGTTTCTCTGCACAGTTCTGCTGCAGTCTTGGTTTGTCACATGTTTGCTTCTCCTTAAAATAAGCTTTCAGAATAAGCTGATTGCAAAATCTGTGCTCTTCTTTAAATAGCATTAAGTGCTGCAATGAGTCCAGTGGGGTCATGATTAATTTTTTTTCATCCCTAAAAGGGAAACGCATTCAGACACAAAGCGTTGGATGACTTTCATACTTGCCGTCTAAAGGAATCAGTGTAACGTGCTAATCTCATGCTGTGATGAATGACACGGACTCGAGCGTAGTACTGTTCTTGCTTCACTTGCTAATTGTACCTCTTGATCAGGCGACACTGGTAAGAGATAAGAGAGTTGGGGAGACATTGTTTAGCAGAATGTGTATGTGTCTGAGTGAGACGGAGAGAGGCAGCAAGGCAGACGGAATGGAAGAGGCAGTAGCTATCAGCTATCTCCCAGCTCTGGCTTCCAGGCCAGACACATTGCAGCCATGTGGTTTTCCAGGAAGCTGACAAAGAAGCTGAATAATGTATCTATCAGTCTGCCTGAGTGTGCCGAGCACCGGGCACTGAGGAAGCTGCCAGCTTGTTATAGGCTCATTACAGGTGAAGATGACATGTGGAGGTGCCGCCGCCGCCTTGGCATTGTCTCCCTGCCCTGCCCTCGGTAGAAAGCACAGCACTCTGTCACTCCCCATGGCACATAGAAAGGGAGACAGAGGTGATGCAGGAGGAGGGAATGAGCACCAATGCTCCCCTAACCCCCCAACCAAAATGAAATTGACAGGCTCGCTGAAGTAATTGCTCCCAGCACTATTTTCTTTGGCAGGAAATACTGTTATCGGCAAATAGGGGATTCAATAAGCGTCAGGAGATGAGGCTCTAGGCTGTGGTCAAAAGGCTGTGTCTGTCCTCTACTCTTGAGGTTGTCTCCTGGTGCTCTATCTCTCTGCCCTGCCCTTTCTCCCCATACACCTTTTATGTCTTTGTGCCGAGCCTCTACCTTTTCCTCAAATCTCCCTCACACTCCCTCTGCTTCCTTCACGTTTCACGTCCTACTACTTCATCACACACCACCCACATCCCTTACTCCCTTCCTCTAGGGCCTCTTTTTGACCATTTTCTTCTGTTGACCATTTTTGTGAGCCTGAAGGAGGAAACTCTATTACCCAGTAGCCAGCAGGCAATGCCACCTCCCTCTAATCCTCAGATTGTTTCTCTGCTGCCAGTTTGGTGGCGTAATGTTGATATTACCCCCAAAGGATTCCATTGATTTGGGCTAGGGTCATGAAAAAGCAGTTCATGGTCAGAGTCTTTGGTTTCCTGAGGTCAGAGCAGGCGATGAAACCAGAGCTCTAGTTTTTCTGGACATAGCGGTATGCCTGCTGGGAACTACCGAGAAGTGAGAAGATAAATACAAAGTGGGTGATGTGTTTTCCTCTCACTGCCCTGTGTATTATTGGAAGTAATGTCAGAAAAGATTGAAAAGAAAAGGCAGCCTCTTAATCGGCCATATCCAAAACGGGAATCGCAATGATTTAAGAAGCGTGTTGTTAGTGCTTATTGTTAGACAGTATATTCTCTTGCTATGTTTGGGTCAACATTTATTTTGTTCAGGTCTGATTACTGAGCCCAAATTACATACATTTACAGTTAAAGTTTGATCAATAACGTCTAAAGTTTCAGTTCAATTTGAACGCGAGTTCTCGCTCATTCTTGCGAGCTGTCCTTGACACAGCCGCCTGGGCCAAATGGCAGGGGATTGGTCTTCAGACTGGCATGAAACCCAGCACTGTGCCTTAAAGACATCTCACCTGCCATTATCTTTGAAACTTTATGCAGCACGGTGGTGACATATTGCCTCTCTACTGTCTACCCAACTGTGTTGTTTTGGCATTTGTTATTCATCGAAACCAATCCGATGCAGACAGCAGTGCATTTCAAAACCCCAGCCTTGGCTACAGCAAAAACAGTTGGTGATTTGACTGCGATGCAACTGTGCTTGCCTAAAGATAGACGATAAATACCAGCCGTTGTTTATCTTTTTCCCTCTACTTTCTGGAAGACAAAGGGCACTTACACGTACTGTATGTTGTTCCTGCATTACTGGCATGATTGAATCGGGCACTTGTGAAGCGTTGCTCTAATCCGTTGTAGAAATAGTTCTGGTCCAACGCCTTTGGTTGGCCTTTGTCCAGGGAGTATTAGCCTCATATACTTAACTGAGTAGCACATGTGTTTCTTCATCTTATGACCTTATTTAAAGGTTCAATCATAATTTATTATCATTGTCCAACAAAGGGTTGAACAGCAAAATGCAGTTGGAGGGAATTGCTAATTAATTTGTATCTGGCAATGATCTGATTTGGTTGCACATACTGTGTTTGAGAATTTCAAAATAAAGGAAGATCATTGGGCTGTGATTAAAAAGTGCTGGTGATCTTGAACTCTGTTCAGGAATACTTCTCCCACAAAATGACCATTAGTATATCAATGACTCACCCTGTGTTACCTTGAATTCTTCAAGAAAACTTTCTTTTCTTCCCATGACTAGGAGAACATTTTTGAGAAATTTTTCAAAAGTGAGTCAGACACGACTGACATTACTCCGTGCACTGATTTCAAGAGTGTTTAAAAAAAATGGAGCACTGTCACTCAAGGAATTCAAAGCACATTGAAGTACTTAAACAAGCAGAAAAGAGACGATGGTTGTGCTTACTATAAAGTTTTACATCACTGTCTAAGTTTAACCTTGAACACTCAAAGTCCCAACATTTCACCTCTGGGGTTTTGTTAAGTGTCTGGAATGTCTGTCTCTGCTCTGGTTAATTAAGCTTTCACATTGTGTATGTCTACTCTTTATCTCTTTTTAAATAATTTTCTTCGTAAATATCAAAAATGTGTGAGGCAAACATGTGCAACAAAGAGTCTGTGGTAGGTAAAAAGTTGAAACATCTCGATCGTAACGAGAAGGATTCTTCTCTCCCTATGGTCTAATAATTACCTTCAGTCAGATAAAAGCTAAGCCAGTCGCTCCCCCACATTCACACAACGGTGCTTAAGAAAAAGATGAATGGCATATAGATGAGAACGATAGAGACACGACAGAAACACAGAAATGCCTTCATGGAAAAATAAAACTATAGTTTGGAACACTAGAAAAGAAAGCATGCATAAAGATTCAACTTGGTTTGAGATTTTAAATTTGTTCGTATCACAATAGCAGAAAGCCATGGCAGATAATAACAATAGAATAAATAATAATCCTAGGATAATAAAAGAAATGGTGGAATTAAGTGGAGTGGCCTTAGTAGATCCTTGTTTTCATGCCCTACTCATAGATATACTGTGCTTCCATTTATTAAATGTAAATTTGACACTAGCTGTAGAAGAGGCACCACTTGTACTACGGGTTAAAGGATTGTGGCTTTACGTCAGCCTGTATCAAATACACACTTACACTCATTACTAACAATCAAACCATGAGCTCAGTTCACACCTAAAGCACGGAGCTATCAGTAGCATGCTGTCGTTAGACTGCCTCGGCTTCTTCCAACAACAACACAAAACCAAAACCATGTTGAACGTGCATTGCAGGAGAGCAGCAGGCCTCTCTTTTCTCCAGATAAATGAGCGAGCTTATTACTTACCAAACTGCCTATTAGCACAGCTCAGCTGTGTGGGGAACCAGCCGTCCAGGGATGAACACAGTGTGGATGATTTGGTCTAGCAGTCCGGTACAGGCATCTACAGATTATTTGTCTGTGGTGTGTTTGCTCATTTTGTTTTGTAAAGTACCTCGGCTCAACCCCCCCACCTGCAGTGTTGCTCATTTTGACAACAGAACCTGAAAATACTAAATGTAACACCTATTTGTTCTTGGAGCTTGTTCTGGGAGGAGAGCTAATGGAGTACAATTAATCTATTTCCATTTGTGTTCCGCAAAATGTATGTCGATTGCTGGACTGCATGGCAACAATGTCGGACCACGCATTCAATCACTCCGTAACTTTGGATTCAAGATGGGGCTCAATCTAATCATGTACAATGTGGACTGCACTGTGTGCGGGGAGAGTGAGTGTGCAGATATACGTTTCCCTGTTGTGGTGTAATTGTGTGTATTGCTGCCAATAGGTAGTCTCATTGTGTACGCATCAGTGTAGCAACATGTCTCTAGAGCCCTGTGTGGAGATTAAACACAAGAATCCATTTCCTTCAAGCAGGAGGTGCTGCAGATAGAATGCAGAGGCTGCGTTTGGCTCTCTGTGAGGAGAGACCATCATTACAATATTGGCTCATTGAGAAAAAGAGAAACCGGCCAACTCATTGAGAGACGCTCACTCATCCTTTTTCCGAAAACACAGACGTTTTGGCCAGATTTTCATCTTTGTGAGTCAAAACAAGTCTCAACAACTACACCTACTGAGAAAACAGAGAGGAAAACGAAGGTTTCTTCAGTCTTTAATCGTTCAGTAACCTTTCTAAGTATTTAAAGATGTTGATGTAAATCAAACATCGATGTCCTTCAACTGTGTTCACAACTTTCTTTTGCTTTCGATGACCCTTTAGTGCATGATGGTAGTCTAATAACTGTCCTGTTGATATTTCATTTTCAGGGAGGACTGAGGAACAGCAAGCATGAGTGCACACTTTCATCCCAAGAATATGTCCACGAGCTGCGTTCTGGCATCACGGAGGAGAAGCTGCTCAATTGCCTGGAGTCCCTCCGAGTGTCTCTCACGAGTAACCCTGTCAGGTTAGTTACTTTTTCACACACTCCAAACTGTGCCTGGAAATGTTCTGAGTGATATTCACAAATATCAAAAGCTCAAAGTGTCTCTTACTACAGGCACAATGAGGAGAAGGTTCGTGGAAATCAAAAGAGGACTCCTTTTGTTAAACTAGTTTCTATATCGAGCTTGCTGTGAAGGCTCAACAGTGTCCTGTTGAGAACCAGTGTTTAATTGGGTATCCTCTGGACATTGCTGTTTGAAAGTATCCTGTTGAACAAATGTCTAGCACACTCTACAGATATGCACAGCTGGAAATATTCTACAATAGCGTTTGCCAGTTGTACTTTAAGAAAATTTGCACTTTTTTTAAGTGGAATCACGACAGATTCTACAAAACTATGTGTTTTCTCTATTCAGGTAATGTAAGACAAATGTATTTCATGTGTGTGGCCCTGGTTGCTCTTTTATGTGACATGATCCCAAGTAGAGAGCTTTGAAGACATCTACACTTAAAGGATGTAGTGGAATGGCGTGTATTGTAAAGTCAAATGCCATCCCGACTTCACTGAAGAATCAGCTTTGTCTATAGTAGAGCACAGCACAGTGGGTTTGAATAGAGGATTAGAGGTATACAAAAATGCCTTGGATATACACTCAGTCCCAGTTTATTAGGTACACATGGTGAGAATAATGCAATCTAATACAACAATCCTGAAAAAATGCTAATTTTATTCATGAAGCTTGACATCTTCAGTTTTTCCAAAAACCTTTTGAGAATTGTTGATTTAACTGTATGGTCATTGCTGAGTCTGCATTTTAGTGCAGTTAAATTGCATTACATTATGCTGACAGGTGTTTCTATTATTTGATCTAATCCATTTATACAGGGTAGGCTATATAACAGAAACGTTCCTCTATGATCCAACAAAGTTTAACAGCATCCTCCAAAATGATCATACTGTTCAATCAACACCTCTTCGACAAAAACAGAACACTGTAACCTTCGTGAAGGTCACAGGATTGCAGGACTGTGTAGGTGTACCCAATACACTGAAAACCGGTTTACATGTACCTGCCTTACATGAATGCCTTAAAGATGAACAAGTTTCAGACAGTTTACTCTATTTTTTTTGTATTTCTTTGTCTATCCACCCTGTTGAGCCTTGATTGGCTCTCGAGTCATTCATTACGAGACCTCACCGATTTCTTTTTTTCAGGCTTGTCTCTACTTTTTACCCAAATTCTCTGCCTTCTCTCTTTAAATGGGATGTTCAATTTTAATTTGGTCCCACTATTGCAACGGAACCCTTAGCGACAGCAGATCCTTTAAATTATTTACCAGCCCGCTGTTGAGGAGATGTTTCTTAATGTGAATCAATGAATGGTGCATATTAAATGGTCATCGGATAAGTGGAATGCTTTTTTTATGTTCACCGTGGATACAGAGAAAGGAGCTGCCAGCACGGCCCCGGAAGACATTTCATTTAATCTGTGTGCTACCACCAGTTTAACCGCTGCATCCCTGCATTGAGCAATTTTAGAGGAAACAAACCCACAAAGAGTTGTGCGCTCTAACTAAAAAGCACTACTCAAGACACCCATTCATCTGTAGATACGGTGGACATCTTTGATTCATAGCTATACGCTCCTCTCCCAAAGAGGAAAGGACCCGAACAACGGGATCCACTTGACATGTTAGTTTGATTCATGATAAGTTTACAAAGATATTCAGTTGGCTTACAATGAGACGTTAGTGATGCACTCAGGAACCATAGATAGCTGTATAATGTGCTAAGCTTAACACAGATGCACATTTATTATACATAATGTTGTCCTGTGTTATGGAGAGCTCTGTGCATGTCCCTCGAGTGACTGCAGAGCTGTGAAGTCGGTCTCCAGTCTCCAGCAAGCTGTGGGGAGTCAAGTCAGCGTCTCCACTCAGAAAGGCCAACTGGTGCCGAGGGGACGTAAGTGAGGCCAGGCTTGCCCTGTGGGTGTTTTCAAATGGCTGAACCTTTGACCAGCATGTAAGAGACCAGGGCTTTGTGGACGAGACGCCTCCTACGGATGGCAAGCTCCATGCAGAGAGAAAGCCACCTTTGGGCGTGTTTGTGCCGAGCTGGACTGTGCGAGTGTTGACTGAATCCGGCCCCCTGCTCATCTTTACGCCTCTCATTATTTCTCTCTTGGGTAAAGGGACTGATTGTTTTCTTGAAGCATGGATAAGGTTACCCCTAATGAATATGAATGCACTTAATTGTCATGGATCACGACACACAGGAAATCCACATTTGGTTTGCTACTCCTCTGACTCCACTATGTTAATGTAACCTTTGTCCGCTATGTTATAATATACTGAAAATCACCATGAAGTAGATGGCAGAGCATTCATGGTTGTTGTAATTTACACCTTAAAATTATGATCAGCTGCCTTGCTTTTGAATATTTATATTTTGGAGACTTCATTTCAGAATTTACCTTAAAGAAATTAGCTAAATCTTTCCTTATTATGCATGTGTGTGTGTGTATATATATATATATATATATATATATATATATATATATATATGTAATTGTTGCATTTACATGCTGCCTCATAACAGAGATGAACTCCCATCAGTCAAGAGATGGTTACTTTCTAGATTTTCTTGCCTGTGTTCAAACAATTTGGTGAAATACAGAGCATCATTTTAATGTTGGGCTTTGAAATTGTCAACTATTTTACAAGAATCAATCGGAAATTGTCAGAGGAATTCATATATGGTCCTGAACTGTATTTCATTAAAGTGAAACAAGATTTTATCCCATCCCTGTCCACGTTCAATGTAGAAGTAATGTAGGATAGCTGAAGCTAAGCAGGGAAAGTGTAAATATGTTTAAGTTATTGTTCATTTTAAGCTATTTTTGCAGTTAATGTTTCAAACTCAACTAACCATGTCTTTGTGACCAGTAAAACCCTACTTTGTCAAATGTGGGCCATTGATCATACACAAATAGTACAATACTACAATTTGCAATCTTGAGTTGACACACTACTGTATCCAGTGTGTCTTCTTCTCTTCTCTCTATCAACAAATATCAGTTTAATTTGGATATATTATAGTAAAATATAGCCCTGAGCCTTAATACATGGCTAAGCAATTTTAATATTCATAGTTTTTATATCAAATAACACATTTATTTGGTGGACATTTCTGACATTTATGTGATAACGAAATCAAAACCAGTCATTTGTTTTGTGGAACACGAAACTTAATAATTCTATACACTGCAAGGAGCGCCTCACATGAAATGTTCTTTCACAGTTAGTGCTTACCATTGCTTTTTGTTTTCCCTGTGATGTTTGGGCAGCCTGCTAATTTGCTCCCAGAGGCCTGTGTTTGTCTAATAGTTTAATTGGCTGGGCTGTGCACCTGTTTGGCAGCGCAGGTGGCCACAGGGCCATTGCGCTCAGGGCCTTATCTCCCAGGCAGTTCCACACAGGTGTGTGGCATGCGGCCTTTGCAGATCCACCCACAGATGGCATTGCCTGGAGCATCGGCTGCTTACTCTGTTTCCACTCTCTTCTCCTCAGCTGCCATGTTTTCCACTTCTCTTTCTGTCAGAATCTACCCAGCCAATTATTTATCCTCTACTTCATTCTCCCCATTTTAATTCTGTCATTTGGATACTCTTTTCTTAATTTAAAAGTGTCAGATTGACTCGCCGCTTTTCATTAATTTCTTAATCCACTGACATGAAGTGAGATGCCAATTTACAGAAAATTACCACCCTCTTATTTTCTCATTTTGTGGAAGAGAAATCCTGCAGTGTTTCAGTACGGCCTCTTTTTTTTTTCACACTCATTTCACAACGTATACTCTCTGTCTGGCAGAGAGGGAAACTGTGATACGATCCATGTAAAAAAATATATCACAAAGTTGATATCTTAATAGGCAAAACATTTATAGACATACTTTTTTTTTTTACAGTCACAATGCAAAACTCATTTACTTTGTATCATGTGTGTTTGATTTTTGTCTTTGCATGATTGTGCATACCTTACTTTTCCACTTTACTTGATAATTCAGTCTGATGCAGCTCTGAAGGGTGAAAGCTCACTTCCTCTGATCTACCTCAGCTGCAGCTATTCCATGAATAGACTTTCCAATATAAAAATAGGAGACTGGTTTTGAGCAGCAGAGCACACATCCATGGTCCCAGCTTTTGAGTTCCCTATGTTTAGCCCTCAGCATTACACTATGACTCTGTCAAATCCCGGCAGTGACTTCCATATTAGATCTGCTAGCTCTCAGATCCCTAAGACATATTTAAGCAAAATTGAACTGGGCTCCCAACTTTTCATTATGTGAAATCTTCACGGTACAAGTCAGACATTTTCTCAGGGGCATTTTCTTGTGAGGTCTTTTTATGGAGGCGGGAGACATTCGCTGACACCAGAGTTTCTCTCTGTGTCGGGATACTCAAGGTGTGGGTTGTTGTGATGATCTTGCTGCTCTGCCACACAGGGTGTCTCACAGTCTGAATCGGTCTCACCAGCTTTTCTCAGTTGAATGCTCGTAGCTGAGCACAGAGGGATGCATGGAACACTAGTAATGGGCTTTTACGAGCTTTGAAGTTACTATGCCTGCTCACATAAAGCTGCTCGTCTTGTTGACTGTCTGTCCTAATGCACAGCTTGATAAAGCATTGAGCAACATACTGACAAACCCTTCTGTTCAACATGCCTGCCAAGTGCAGTGGTGGTGCTCCCTTTATAATGATTAGCAAAGCACTCTCTCATCTCGTGATCAAATTATATTATATATATTCTATCAGTGTAATCATACTTTCTGATGTATAAAAATAGCGAATGCCAACTGGAAGGTGTAAATATATTACTGTACATTACATTTTATGTGTGTGGCACTTACTCGTACAATTAAAACCAAGACAATTAAAAGGTGTGAACAGAATCTCCTCCCTTGGCACAAATGTATTTTATTAGTAGCACTAACTTCTACTCTTACAACCACCGACTTTTTCTCCCTCGGTCTCTTCTGTCCACTGTGTGCACAACAGCCAATCAACACCAGCACAAAGGAGCATATCCATCTGCTATTGTGACTGCTCGAAAAAATATGAGCATTTAAACGTCCCAGCGGCTGTATAAAACCCCTCTCGGCAGCTTAGGCCAGAAATCATGTCTGGCACAGGCACAAAGTGTGAATAGTGGCTCTTGATGCAACTGCAATGAGTTAACGCTGCACTGATGAATGATACCTGTTGAGAACTTGGGTACACAGACATCAAGTGTGACACAGATTCTTCACAGAGATAAATAACTGTTTCGGCGCTGTCATTTTTGATCGCCCCCATCATCCACAATTGATTACCCTGGATAGTGCATTTGTAAGCACAATCAGAATCCATGTCAATTTGACTATTTTAAATGTAGCATGAACAATTGTGACGTCCTTAGTGGAGTTCGGTGGAGCAGGCTACCTCAGGACACGTGACAGTCTGCTGCCTTTGAAATTTCTGGATCAAGCACCATTTCTTCCCAGCCCTTTGTAGTGTAATGGGGAAAAAAATATCAATTACATTTTCCGGCTACGACGATCAAGATTTTAACAGCTTACCGGAAGGGATGAGTATGGGAGGAGGAGAGACACAAGATATCCAAAAACCTAACCTGTCAGGGCGATAAAATATGTTGTGGCTGTTAGACACGCTGCAAAGAAGTAAAGCGGAGGGGGAAGCTTTCCACTGGGGTAATTTTCTTTGCGCCACGCTGTGGGACTCTACTCTCGAGACTCCCAGTGTTATTACGAACCACTCTCACCTTCCAGGCCTCATATGAGTTTGTTCTGTCACTTGTCAAGGTGAAACAAGACAGGGGAGATGAGGAAATTACATAATAACTTAGCAATGGTCTGTAGGCAAAGGCTTCTCTGGTCTTCGGTGTTTCCAAAAGTAACAGAAATGATTCACTCATTAGTGAATCCACACTCATTTTGTCTTTTATGTCTGAGGATGGTGCAATCATTCTCCTTTTATAGCATTCAAAGAGATTTATTTGACTGTTAAATTTGGCACAAATGTTATGACGCTGTTTCCAACAGACGTGACGAGCAGTCAGAAATGAGCAAGTTAACTAGGTTTTACCCTTGCGGCTGACTTCAGAGTTGACGTTCGCCCTTCTCCCTCAGAGGCAGTGGAAACGATTTTGGAGACATAAATGTCCTCAGTGCCTGGGTATATTTCAAGAGTGATGCCTATTTCATTTTATTACACCATCTGTTAACCTCCAAGATACCCATATCTGTTACCGCCCCGACGTGATACATACATAATTTAGAAACATTTGTTTCTAAATGTGGCGCATATGATGCCTGTACAGAAAACCATATATAATGCAGTGCATTTTTGACATGTATTTAAACAGTACAGGTTGACAAAATATCTGGTGTATATACGTACACAGTATATCCTCAAACATGTATGCAAACTTGAATTATCGTCTTCCTGTTTTTTGTACGTGGGACATAATCCTCTGACCTGAGCCCATATTTAGTAAGTATTTTAAAAGTAACTGTTCTTTCAAAGATGTGCTTTTCGCTGCATTTCCCTCTCTTTCTTAAAAGATGAAACTCATTTCGTTTAATCAAGCTGCAACCCTCCCGTTGTTCTCGTGGTTTATGTCCGCCGTCATCGAGCAGGAAGGACTGTTGTGCCTGAATGGTGTTGTTCGGGGGGTAATTAGAAACATCAAGTGGGGTTTTGCACTCCTTGGGGGTTCATTTCAAAAGGACTGGAGAGCATGGCGTTCTGTCAGCTGTCTGCACTTACTAGTTGATTTAACTCTAATAGAGACTCCCCAATTGTTGCCTTCATTGAGTTCTGTGCACCTGTACACACACACACAAACACACCAGAGCAGCTTCAGTTCAACCAGGGAAAAGTGGAGCATTTGTTCATGTCTTAAGGCAGAGCTTCACTCTTTGTTAGAGCCCCGTTTTGGAATCAAGCTGTGACTCAAATACCATTAGAAGTGCAAAGTGCTCTTTTGGAGTACTGCACTGCTGCTGTGTCTGTGCTTGCTTGGTTACACCAGCAATCATATTCTCGGAGTGCTGACACCGGGAATATTTTCCTCAGACTGTGTTACTAGTTTTAGTACCGATATCAAACAGCGGAACTGCTCCTGTTGTCTCTGAGAACAGTTCTTTTTCAGTGGCTTAAATTATATTTATTTTTTATATTTGTCATGAAACATCAGTTGAAAAAAAAAACACTCTTCAAAATCGATAGAGCAAATTAGGTGTGTAAAGTTACAAAGAGAACTGGGACCATGTCATTGCTTTGCAAGGCACAAGTACGTCTCAAGTCCTGAACCCTGAGTTTGGATTCCTCAACAAGTCATAAGCTTTTACCAAACGTAATGCCAATTGTCTGCCATTTTTACTTTTTTACCCACACGTTTTGCATTTTGTCATTTTGTTTTTTTTCAGCTTTTGTGCACAAACAAAATGATCCTTGATATCATTTTTTCCAACTGCTACTCAGGAACTTAACGGTAGTTCTTCATGGTTCTGTCTTGTCTTCACACTTGTTAATTGACAAACATTTTTGATCTATTATTAGTATTGTTTTCAAGCCAAATGCTCAAGTTCAAGTAATGTTAGAGCCATTGGTGTTAAAGTCCAAGTTGAGTTGCAGGTATTTTTTATTTTGTCAAGTCGAGTCTAAAGTCATCAATTTTGTGACTGGAGTCTGACTCGAGTCCAAGTAATGTGACTGGAGTCCACACCTCCGGTCGTTGTTGTCCAGCCACAACATATTACCTGCTGTGATGTATTATATTTAAGAACTGTGCAGGCCAGCAGGAGATGGAGACCTGAGATATTATCGGGACAGCTCCGTGCAGTGACATAGCACCTGTCACTTGGATGGAGAGAGAGTGCATGTTACCTGGAGTTACACGTGAAGGATAGCAGCTGCTCGTCGTCCTTCAAGGACAGCACAGGTCAATGCTTTTGGCTCTCTCAATATGTAACCTTGGTTCTACCATATGAGTCGACAATCTCTTAAACATTTAACGCACTTTTGTGTGAGGTGGAAGATTCAAAACCACAGTGGCAACAGTGTATGCTGGATTTAAGGATTTTTTTTAAGAAAACAAATATATTTGTTAATGCTTACAGGTTATATCTTATGTGTGTTTGTCTTGTTATGCAGTTTGTAAGGTTTCATGTAGTTTCATAACTATGATTTGGGATGAATTAATCAAACTAGCGATCTGAGAGGCTGAAACGTAAAGTCACCAAGATGCACAGAATTAACAGCACACAAGTGAATTAATTAATTATACTAGCTATGTGTGATTGCACTGGGAACAGATGTATCCAGTATGACCATAATATATATATATATATATTATTTATTTTTTTCATCCATTCTGTGCTCCTGTGATTTTCTATTTTTGTTAAAACAGTTACAAAGGCCACAACCTTTAATTCCCAAAATTGTTTGGACAAAATTAGATGTTAATCAAATAAATCAAAGCGCTAAAGGAAACATTCGAAGAGGAAAAAAAACAAAAGTTGCTCCTCTTAATAGCTTTTCTGTGAAACACATTCTTTTGTAATAAGCAGAAACATATGGTAACTATTTAATATCCAATTTCTGCCATCTGATATGCCCTGTGCATTATTGTTATTTCAGCAGGCTATTAAATTGATCAGAGTATAATATAGCTCCATGTTTGGCGTGCTAAATCACTACGCAAGACAGTGGTGGTGCTCGGTTTCAAGCTATAATGTCCAGAGATCTTTGCTGCGCCGAGCTTTGGGCTTCATTTGGAACACTGCAGCACTGAATAGGTCAGTACTCACACAGAGGGACAGTTGTATGGCTTTGCCTGTAATACAATATGAAAGATATTGCACTTGCACAGAAGCTTTCAATAAAAAAGCTCCCCACCTAGCCATGATAAAATAATAACACCGGTCCATAGACTGAAATCAATGCGCTGACAAGCCATCTAAACACAAGAGCAGCCATCAGTCAAACACAGGGTGCGAGGGTGTCGGGCCTCTCGCTGTTCCTGCCGCTGTTGAGTCACTTTACTGCGGCTGGCGATGCGCAGTAACATCTTGTCATGCATTAACATTTCTCTTGCCAAGTATTTGCAGAGCTCTACAGTGTTTTCCACACCCTCTGCTGTGATAGTCTGTCGTCACTTGTATCGGTATACGGCGCTTAATACACTGGAACTACTTGTATTCTCTTGAGCAAGGCACTGCACACGGCCTGGAGTGGCACTACGGGGTACCACGCTGTCCACTTCGAGAAAATGTAGCAAACTGTCTGTCTGTGTGTGTGTGTGTGTGTGTGGTAGAAGACATTCAAAGAAATAGGTGCTGAGACGACATGTACCGGTATATTAGCGGCTGAAGTGCCACAGCGGCTTATTTTGTTCCTGCTCTGTTTCTAGGTTTCCGTGAAGCACCTTGAAGTACAGTTTGAAGTGAGCTTTGTGACGACTGAATATGATCGTTTTTATTAAAGTCTCACTGCTGTTTAGCTTGGAAACCCTGTAGTATATGACCAGACATAGATACAGTGCACACATGCCAATATGGTAGCTCAGTGCTTAGCGCTGTCACCTCACAGCAGAGATGGCCATCTGGGGTGTTTCTGGAGTTGGCAAGTTGCGGGTTTGTTCGAGATTTTTGTCCGTCTCTCTGACTGTGTCTGTGTCCAGTTATAGACTGGTGACCTCTCAAGGTTGTAGCCTGCCTCTCGCGCAATGCAAAATGGTAAATTGAATGCATGCATAAGTGCATATGTTATGGCAGCACATCTCAGAAAGCCAGTAACGTTTTAGTCTTTTCAAGGAACAAATGTCCTTTGACAGGAAGACAGATAGTCCTTTCCCTTTTTGACTTTGTTGTCTCAAGTTAACAGAAAGTCCATAACATAATGGTCTTTCCAAGTGGCTAGAATGTTCTTCAGTGAACATGCAACTTGCCGGTACACGTTTGCTAAACTGTGAGATTTCCAATGCATACATTTGATAGCAGTTAGCATAACTGCAACATAATTGCATCCAGCCAGTAGAAATAACACTACATATAAAATAAGAAATTGCACCCCAAAGACCGACCATAAATTTATCATTTTGCCTGCGGAATATACATGATTGCAGAAAGTAACTCAATTTGGTGGCACTTCACTAGAGGATTATAGCCATCAATATTAGATGAACAAGTTATCCCCCAAGTTAATGAAATCCTCGGATGTGTGGCCACATTAGCAGAAGAGACTGATAAGGAACAGATGCGACTTCTTGTTCCGTTGATGTTGAAATGATACATTATATATTTTATTGTCATGTTTGACCAAACAACGCTTTAGCCCCCCCAACAATACGAGTCCCTGCTCTTTATAAGCTAATGCTAATGATATGTTGAAATAAAGAAGACTGCTAGGCCAGCAGCTTGTTAAAGTGGGTGGTAACATAATTCCTACTACAAGAAAGAGGCCTAGTAGTAGTGTTGTTTTTTGAGTTATTACTTGTAATAGTAAGTTGTCCTCTGAGGCAGTGTCTCAGATGAACAGATAAATGGCATTGCAGAGCCTCAGGACAAACACTGGAGAAGGACCATAGCTCTTTTTTTGTGGTAACTTTGGGGACATTTAAAAGGCAAGCTGCGGAGGACCTAAGGGTTATACGTGAGGGGACAGAAAATGATAGACAGTCTGGGATGTAGGGAGGAGTCAAAGCATTTAGTGCTTTAAAAACCTTGAGGAGGACGGCATTATGTTGTAACCTGCAGCAAGGCATACATTTTAGATGAGAAACTTTCTGCACGGACAATCCCAGGCTTTCCTTTTACGTCTATTCTGTTTCAATCCAGCAAAAACCGAGAGAAGGTAGACATGAGCAGACAGCAGACAATTTACACAAACATCTGTTGCCAAATTTCCAATTTATATTCAGTTTTAATTAGTGCAACTTCTCTGTCGAAGGTAGTTATTAGTTAAGCTTTCTGACATTTTTTTTGTGAAACGGTGAAGAAACAACTTGTAGCAAAACATCTGTACTTGTGATGTTTTGCAAGATAAGATTTTTCTCAAGATATTCATCTTCATCCAAGTTTTTAATTCTCCATGTAAGGAGATTTGTTAAAAGCCAGTCATAATATACTAGTCCTATCCTGTGGTTACTCCGGGGATGTAACTAAATGTTGTTCACTAAATGTGGCAGCACTCATTGTAGACCTAAAAAAACAATGGATCATAATATTTACAAAATCTCAACCATTTGGCTCTGTGAGAAGTGCAGAATAGGAGTTTTGCGTTTACTGTGGCTTGGCTTGCTCTGACCACTGGAATGGTCTCTCAGTCTATTGGTCACAGCCAGTCAATAGATGGGTTCGCTGACTTGTGTGTGTGTGTGTGTGTGTGTGTGTGTGTGTGTGTGTGTGTGTGCGTGTGCGTGTGTGTTTCCAAACCTACCAGATGTCCACTTTCGTTCCCCAAATGTTCCTCCAGAGCCTCCCTTCTGCTCTGTTGTCGTCACCATGAAGACATTCCTATGGCTTTTCTATTCTTAAGTAGAGTTTTATGGAGATAAGAATCAACCCTTTAAAACACAGATCATTTTTTATATCATTTTAGAGAGTCAATTATTAGCGTTTTACACCAAAAACAGAGAATAAAGAATGGGGGGGGGGGGGGGGGGGGGAGAAATAAATAAAGGAAGTTCATAACTAATCTTTATTTTAAAAAGTGTATCAAATCAAAGGGGAACACTACAATCTAAAATATAGCTGAATATTCAGCCAGCTGTTGCATTACTTGAAAGCACAGTGAGGACAGAATCCTCTCAACAAAGATATTATCCTAAATATAAGTGAGAATTTAGTCAAATTTACAACATGAATAGATAATAAGATATCTGTTGAAAAGGATCGACATGTGTGGTGACATTATGCCTCACTTTAGTTTATAAAATGGTTAGAAATTGAATAAAATAAAACCTTATTTTGAAGGTACAGAGAAACATGCTATATATTCTTCATGTCTGCTGTGATAACCATGAAGCGTAGCAGGACACGGTGATTCGGGAGAACCTCTACTTGTCCTTGCTTCAGAGGACAAAGTATTTCTTTCCGGTGCTGTTCACGTTGAGGTGACACCGCATCCCCAGAATCTTATATTGCAGTTACACCGTGTAATGAACCATGATTCTCTTCACAATTATTGCTCCCATTTCTTTCTTTTTTTCTGAAGACTGACATAACCATCAGGAGCTCGAACAAAGACTGTGGATTTACTGATTTGTGCTCGCTCAGCTATGTTGTGTCCTTTCCCTCTTTGTGGTCCTGATGTCTCATTTACTCCTACCACCTCCGTATCACAAATGTGTATACATATATATGATTGCATTATTATTCTGCTGTAAACAGTGCCAGTTATTTCTTCTTTCATGGCCTTAAATTAGCTCAAAGCATGTCAGCATTCCAGTATGGAACGAAACATTCAAACTGGAAGGTCCATTATGTACAGACATTCATACATCTGCAACATTATGGTGTTTTGTTTTTATTAAGAAAACCGATCATCATTATACACGACACTAAATATCAAAAACGTATAAAGTGATTCAGCTTGTCTGTTAATGCAATTTGAGTAATTGTAGGTTGGGGGTTGTCGCGTGTGCTAATTTAGTCACAGTTCAAAGAAATACCGCACCCAACTTTGCCAGTTTCCTCAGGCTAATGCATCTCACCCCAATTGAGGGTTCCTTCCAACTCACTGAGTCAATACAAACGACTTTAATACTCAAACCATTATTATTTGAAATCATTGTCAAAAAAGCCGGTTAAATCCTTGACATATGCCCTATTAATGTAAGAAAATTGTTCCATGCATTTTGCGTTATTGACCGTTAGGGGCCCTGAAAACAAGTAATGCTAATGACATAATCTGGCTGCGGCCACACGGTCCTGCCAACCCTGCTCCCGCCGCGCTCTGCTCCTGGCGTAGACAAACGGGCTCATCTGTACTGGATCATTTGCCGTCTCTTGATACGCTGTGGTTTATAGCCAATTATCTCTTGCAATCCATTATCGATTACAGTGTTATCTTTCTTGCATTGCTTAATCTTTTGGCACAGGAACACAGCAGCTCACAGGGGGGGGGGGGGGGCTGGAAACAAACTGCTTAGCGATGGGAACACTAGTTAAGATGGATGGATGTTAATGTGCTTGTAGATGGGTACAGTTTAAATTCAAACTCATTCAGAGCGCTTTCAGTATCAGGGAGGGCATGATCTGTTTTATTTGCAGCTCCCCCTGTTAGGAATTTTAAACTGCAAGTCAATGTATCCAAGTGAGTGTAAAACCTTTGATATCAGTCTGAATTACTTATTTATTTTGAGGTTAGTACAATATTTCTGGTGTTTGCATCCTTCTGTGAATCAACATGGTTTGCAAGGAACCAGCAGGGCAATGTTTAATGAATATTGAGTAACTGTTTTTCTTTGTGTGTCTGTGTCTTCTTTCTAGTTGGGTTAATAACTTCGGTCAAGACGGTCTTGGTCTTCTTCTGGATGCTTTGGAGAAGCTGTTGGACAAGAAACAGTAAGTGATCCCCGATGACATCCCATCTCTGTGTAATTTTACCGGGTTCTGTTCATATAATCACAACTTCCTTTTCATTGTTTTGTTTTTTCAGGCAAGAGAATATTGATAAGCGGAACCAGCACAAACTTATCCAGTGCTTGAAGGCTTTCATGAACAATAAGGTTTGTATTATTCAACAAAGAAGAGAGATTGATTACATAATTAATCCTGCTTCAACATACCTGCATGATGAAATGATATTGATTGACTTGATGCAGTCCTAAATGAATACATGTAATGTCCATCACAAATCAGTAGTGGGGCTACTTTTTGGGCACTAATATTAAACATCTCAGACATGTCTAATTGGAGCTCAGGTGGCCAGGTCTCAAAGCCTGATTTGAATCTGGACTACGACAAGCCGAGGATAGAGGCACAGACAAGTGAAGCTCGTTGTTCCATTTCAAGGAAACAGTCTCAGATCTTTGAATTATTCTTTTTGGGAAGGTCCTGCTCATTTCTCAAAAGTGGCACACATTTCAAGGATAGACCGACTCTTTGGTGTTGCTTCTGTCAGAGTTAATCCCTGAATGTGGTCATCTCTGCCCATTCCTTCAGTGGTGGGGGGACTAAAAGGTACGGGAGACTAAGTATTTGTCCCTATAGTCCTGTCCTTAATTGAATTAATTCATCATCCTCTCCATTTTCTCCCATGGCCTCGTTGTCCCTCCTTAAAAGAAAATTAAGGCTAACTATAAATTACGTATATTAGCTTCTTTTCATAATTAATGTCTCACTTGAAGTGAAAGTTCTCCATACATGCAAATGGTCTCATTAATGTATACTCAATGGACCTCTTCTGTTTCCTACCTCCTCCTTTCCGTGTCTCACAGTATGGACTGCAAAGGATCTTGGGAGATGAGCGGAGCCTGTTGCTGTTGGCACGAGCGATTGACCCCAAACAGACCAGCATGATGACCGAGACTGTCAAAATTCTTTCTGCTTTCTGTATTATTGGAGAGGAAAATATGTAAGTCAAGTTATCTGATAATCTGTCACATTTGTTGTCACACATGTTGCTTTTGCACACATTCTCATGCATCTTGCATACCATTAAACAGACATCTCTAGATAGCCTGTCATATACCCACCCACTCAACATTACATTATGTCCCAAGAATGCTAAGTAAAATAAAGATTATGTCACAGTTCACATTTTGTAATTGAGAGGTTTCAAAATATCCTCCATTGAGTCTTACCGCTGCCCCGAGAAAATAGATGTGAATAGAAATCCAGTTGTGATGTCCAGAGTATGAAAAAATGGCAAATATAAACTAGAGATAAAAACAATCCTCCAATTTCTCAGGAAAAAAACTGGCTGAGCTTTCAGTGGCATCAACATATTTGCAAATAAAACTGAAACTATATGCATGGCTTTTTTCCCACTTACCGAACGGTATTTATGTTTTAATTTGGATTACCTAACTCTTTAAGGGACCCTTTTACTCACCCTTTAAAGGGGCCGTTCAACCTAAAATCAAAAATACTTAATTTAAGTCTTACCTGTAGTGCTTTTTTTTTGGTGTGAGTTGCCTAGTTTTACAGATATCGGCCATAGAGAAGTCGGCCTTCTCTCAAATATAATAAGACTACATGGCACTCGTCTTATGGTGCAAAAAAACCCGCAAAAACAATACATTTGAAAAACTCCACAGCAATGTCTTTTTTCATCAATTCTGACCTTTTGTCAAGATAATCCCAAAACCTTGTTATGAGCAGTTTAATGCATGACACCTTTCATGCTTTCATACCAAGCTGGGTGCCATATAGTCCCATTATATTCAAGAGAAGGCGGAAGAAGATTAATCAAGGAAAAATATATATTTTTGATTTTGAGGTGTACTGTCCCTTTAAATACTTTTGCCTAACCTCTTTCATTTAAAGTTGCAAGCAAGTTGTTGTTAGTATTCAAAATTGAGTGAGGCACATGTTTCCTTATCTTTCACAGTAAATCACAGCTGATATGAAAACAGCACAACGGCAATTCAAAATCCTGGCTGATGACAGGAAAAAATAAAATATGACAATGAAAGAGATATGCTCCATCACTGCTGTGGGTAAACGCTCGATGATGTTTAGCGAGACGGAAGGAGATGGCTGTTTCTTGTAAACTAAAAAAAAAATCACTATTGCTTCAATCTTCTCCCACTGGGTGGCATACGCTCAGACAGAGATTGCATTGCATGCACACATGGTTACCCACTGTGAGCATATCCAGCATTTACAGACGACCGCAGACAGTACAGACATTTGTTCGGTCACATGGTCAGATGATGCAGTTTAGTCTGTTTAATGTTGAACTACTCAGTGTAGTTTGCCACGGACACACAGCCTGGCTGACAGCTTATAAATTGGATTTAGGGGAGTGTTTTTTATTGTTTCCCACAGGGCCAGACTAGAATAACAATAGCACTTCAAAGTCAGTCTGTATGCAGTGTTGGAAATAAACAAACCCACAAATTGTGTTGGAGGAGCTGAGACCATCCGGATCGGACGTTATGCATGTGGCACCGGGACTCTGCATGGTTTACAGAATATCAAGGAATTTAACATTAATTTGATCCAATTAATATTATTTAAAATGATTCCCTTCAAGAGCATTCTTTTTTTATTGGTCTACTTAAATTCAGTTAAAAAAATGTAAATCACAATTATACCCCCCAAAAAATGTATAACCAATAAACACAGATGTTTACTCTACATATTTTTCTATAAAAACAATTTTCAATCATTACATATTTGATTTAATATTGTTAAATACAGTCCCCACGATAACACTCCGACACAGAACGGCTGCTTGCGTACACACACACACACACACACACACACACACACACACACACACACACACACACACACACACACACACACACACACAGACACACAAACAACCATATTTAAGTAGATACGTGGATAGTATAGATAGTACAAATATCTCTCTGTCTCTGAATAGTTTGAAGTAAACATCAAACTTCTGCCATGATCATAGCCCTGCATTAAAATGTACCTATCCTGTAGAAATGACAGCCAAAATAGCTGAGGCGTGACTTTCTTGCTCAGAAACTTCTCTGCCAACCAATGTTGTGACGCTGGCTCATGTTCAACACCCACTTCAGCTGACAGCATCAAAAGGGAACAAGACAAGTTAAGCAGATCTATCTCGCCTGTTTTGAAGCGCCGTCTGAACTGGCTTTAAAGCTACTCAGTATGCAGCTCCCCATGCTTGTCTGTGACTCTGTAACCCCTATCACAGAGCATGGCCGTTCCATTTATCTCTTTGTCAAGCTTACTCCACACATACAGTCCTCTCCTATTTTGTCATCCTGAAAGTGTTATTTTTTTATAAGGTAATACAAATGGCACCAGCAAGCCGATGTGGCTTGTGTGAGGAAAACTTCTGCACGTGCATCCATTGGTTCATCCCCACGGCTGACAGCTAGTGCGACCGTTTATTTATTTCTTAATTTATTTATTGGATCAGCGAACTTGTGCATTAAGCTAAGAGCTCTTTTGTACCCACGGGAGTAAGAAGGTTTCAGCACAGGGGATTAAGCTCTTCAGTTTTGCAATTTATGAAGACAAAATAGCAAATGTGGCCTTGCAGTGATAGAGAGACCACCTGTAGCCAATTATTATGTACGCATATTGTAAATCAGTGTTTACACAAGTGCTCAGAAGACATCAATTTACCGAAATTGCACACTGTGTGTGTGTGTGTGTGTGTTTGTTTATGCAGCACATCATTTCTCTTTCATTCACATTTATAGGCTGAAATTGTACAACGTGCTATTTAGATGAGCTGCCTTGAGCCCTTGCAAGGACTCCATTTGCTTACCTTCTCAATAGGTGTATTTGCACCTCCGTTTGTTCCCTGCTATAATTTGCACCCTTTCTCACCCAGCCAAATAAACTCTACCGCAATTGCTTTGACGACTGAACATTTGCAGTAAAACCCTGTTTTTTGTCTGGCATCACCTTAGCAACAAGCATGATGAGGTTAAAATTGGATACTGCGGCCATAATAGAGTGGGTTACAATCAAAGAGAAGGAAACCAGTAGCATTTGTCAGGGTGACCAAAGACTGGCCGAGGAAATGTCCACACCAACACACACAAGGGAAGATAAGATACATGGTGTTCGAGCTGGAAATTGTGAGTAAATGTTCTGTCAGTGAGGTGATAAAAGTATTTGTTGACTTTTGTGCTGTGCCGTCTCCCTGTTTTCTTCCAGCCTGGATAAGATTCTGGCTGCCATGACAATTTCTGCAGAGAGGAACAATAAAGAGAGATTTGCTTCAATTGTGGAGGGACTGGAGAACCACGAAGCCCAGCAGCTCCAGGTTAGGAAACACACGGAGAAAGAAGTTAACGCTGACATTCATCATGCATTCATAGCTGCTTTTTTTATTAGAAGATTTCTTTTAAAGGATAAAAGTGACCCTGATGGTTCAGTCGCCAATACAGTTACCACTGTTACTCCATGGCACTTTGAATACTGTGTTGTTCTGTACTACAGTATACGATTCAGGATGCCTCTAACAGTCACACACACTGATTGTTATGACCCAAACTTAAAAAGAAGCAAGCGACTTATTAACAAAAGGACAGAAGAACAGCTCAGTCTATTTTCAGGACTGAAAGTGACATTTGTGTCACTTTGGGGCCCTTTGTGCCTCAGCTGTCCTCATACATGTGTTTTTCTCTGCTTCTCTTACTGTCTCTGGGTCCACTTGTCAACCCCTCTACACCTCTTGCACATGATGGGATGTGATCACTGGTCTATTGGAATGCCCCAGTAGCTCCATCCCCACTGCTTTAATCAGAAACGCCTGCTTCATTGAGAACCTCTGCTGAATTTTATGAACCCCAGAAAATAATGTTTAAGAAAGCACAGATTGCAAATTCCTCTCAGCCGTTTGTCTTCCTTCTCTCTTCCTCACATGTTCTCATCCTCTCACTATCTTGCTCATGTTTTCTCACATCTTACAAATACTCCCTTGCTTTTTTTTCCATGGTGCTGTCAAGTTGGGTCTCCGAGGACTTGATGTGAAAGGGCAAAAGCACCATACTGCTCTTCGTTTTCACTACTTTTCTCCAGCAGCAGGAAAGACTACACAACAGCAATAAAAACACCGCTTAAAACATGCTTTTGTGAAACCAAAAGCAGGGAATTACTTAAGGAATTACTTTTTTAACGGCATGGATTGTGAAGTCATGAAGGAAAAGTCATGAAGGAAACTGATGAGGCGGGTGGTGGAAGTGAAAGTAGATATTCTTTTATTAGGAGGTTGTTGTCTTTCCCTTAAATTTTGCGGTTAATGAAATGAAGCTCTGCTAATTGTGAAGTAAATTAAAATGCTTTGCTGATGCAGGGGGTTCAAGGAAATTAATAGACTTTTTTTTATCCAAAACCTGTGAAGGGCTGTAAAAGTAGACTTAGCTAATGTGATTAAAATGTGTTTTGCCGTAGTTCCGGTTGTACTTGCCGCTGAGCACGAGAGAAACTCAGCATTTCAACTTAAAAACAACGTCCCAGCCGTGCCACTTTTTAATTACGATGTTTGGAGCCCCCCCCCCACACACACACACACACACTGCAGCTCTCCAAACCTAATCCGGATAATGCCCCCACCCACAACACAATCGCTTCCCACTCCACGGTACATGACTGAGGTGTGTTTGAGGTGCTCGATCTAAGTATCAATCTCTGTGCAGAAGAAGAGAGAGAATTTTTCATGAACTCCATGGCTTTCTTCGCTTGCATGAATTCTGTGAAGATTTGGTGGAGTTTCTTGAATCTGGCCTCTGGTGGATACAGTAAAATGTCAGGCTCATGCAGAGAGGCTCTCACACTTTACTGGAACGTGGAGAAGTGCTCTGGTGCCTGGCTCTCGTGCAACATTGCCGATGGCGGTGCATCTCTTACTGCAACACGTTTGTGCTTTCCCAAAGGGATATGCAGCATCATTCCCTACATTTAATGAACCAAATGTGACCTGAAAGCATTTTAAGGTAGCTTTTGTTCTGCCTGTCAGCAAACAAAAACTCCAATAACTTAAACACAAAAAAATAGTGTGGAAAAGTGTTTAAGGGGCAAAGCCAGACAATGAGTGAAAATAAAGTATTTAATAGCTTATATGCAGATGACATAACATAAGGGGATCTGCATTTGTAGCTTGAGAGGTTTGAACAATGTTAACCCAGAACAATATCAAAGCTGTTCCAGGAAACCACACAGAACCAGCATTGTAGTGGCTTTTATTAATAACAGATACGAGCCAACAGTACAGGGTCAAGGTTTCAGGAGACAATTTTTCACATCGTCCATGGGAATCCTTCAGCCTGCTATCGATTGTCTGTCCAAGAAAACCTGTCTTATCCATGGCTTGCTCCCCTGAAACACCTTACTGCTCATTATATTTCACCAGTGATTTCCTCTTAACCCCCTCATCCATCCAACACACACGCACAGGCACACACGCACACACACATTGAGGCTTTTTCCTTACCGATACATTAATAATGCACATTGAGACTCACCTGGCCTGTACTTTCTCTCTCTCTTTCTCCTTTTCTCCCCTCCTCGTTGCAATCTCTTTTCTTTAGTTTTCAAAATAAATCTTATATTGATATGTTTGGCAAGAAAAATTTCATTTTTTTTGGTCTCATTTCTCATTTGTTATTTCTTTCTCTGTCATTTCGTCTGTGTACCCCACAGGTTGCTTGCATGCAGCTGATCAATGCCCTGGTCACCTCCCCTGATGACCTGGACTTCCGGATACATCTACGCAATGAGTTCTTAAGATGCGGCCTCAAGAAGATCCTGCCTGTGAGTTATCAAGCTGTCTCACAGCACGTCGTTCGATTGTTCACAAATTCAAGTTCTGGCCCCGACTTTGTGAAAGAGGTCGTGGCCCATTACTTCTGCAATGTATGCTGGTTAAATGCCCAACCTTGGAAATAACACAATTTCGTCGACTGTAATTAACAGATGGCTTCACAGCATTTTCAGGCATGCATTAACTTTGAAATGCATGTGCTATTTATGTAATTGTGTTTAGATAAAACAATCCGGCTTCAAACCAAATAACCCAGGTATCACATGACACAAGTGACATAAATAAGAATAGCCTTAATTATTATGAATGCAATTAGTCGTAGTGTTGGTATAATTAGTCGTTGTAGCTTGTGTCGAGTGTGATGCAGTGCCAGCACCTCATCACACAGGTCGTCCTGGCATCATTATCAGCAGGCCTACACATCTTCACATGAGGCGAAGGCAAACGGGCTCCAACTCATCACTCAAGCTCTCATTTGTAGCGAGTGGGGTGAACGTGTCACCGAGCCAGTTGTTAATAAGTCATCCCAGCTGCTCCCGTTGATTATTACTGTCATTACTTTAATTATCTTCAATTCTGCCCCCCGATATGAAAGAGCCTCAGTGTACAGTCATTTATGAATGCCACGTTCGGCGCTTTTAATGCCCGCGTTCAAGCTGACACTCGTTCATGTAATTATGAGTTATGCTCAGGAGCCAGCGTAGCTGTTGGCAAAGAAAAAGTGAACTGCGCTGAAAAAAAGAGTGACAATTTGTTTTGTTCTTATAGTCCTTGACACATGTATTTGGCCCTTCCCTTCTCCTTCCCCCCTATTTGGTGGCATTGTGCACCTCCTTCCGATCCTCTGTTGCCCAAGACAGATGGTGCACCCGAAAAAAAACCCCAGTGCAGGTTGATTGATACCTGCAGAAATTGGGTTACATTTGGCCCTGTCTCCGTCTGTAAACTCCACTGCCGGTGATTCATAGAGAGGTGGTAAAGAGCACTGCCGTAGCCCCTCGTGGCTGGAACAGGTGTACAGGAATGGGTACTGTCTGGAATACCTAGTGAGAGGGATCAGGGCGTCTCGGTTCACAGTTTTACAGCTGGAACAGGAAAACTAATATTCTAGGATTACAGTTTTATTTTACAATAGGCCTGTTTAACAGTTACACATGCACGTTTCCACAACACCAACACGAGAGTAATACATTCTTAAACGCTGTGTCTAAGTTATTCCTTGAATGTGCTACGACTGCTTATCATCATCCGCATTGCAAGATGACCTTTTGTGTAACTTCATATTTTCAGCTATGTACTGTATGTCTAACTCATTCTAGGAGCTAAAAGAGACAGAGGAGCTGGACATCCAGCTGAAGGTGTTCAACGAGAATAAGGAGGAGGACTCTATCGAACTCTCCCATCGCCTGGATGACATCCGAGCGGAGATGGAATATCCTTTTCCCCTCCCTCTGTGTGAATACACAGATAAAGAGGTCTGCAGAAGTAGAACAAGATTTGAGTGTATATTGTGGAGTTGGTCAAGCTTTACAGGCCAAACCCTCTCATGGGTTGGTTCATTCCAGAAGGATTTGAGAAGCCAGAGCTCGATATCCATCTCCGTCTAGTTATTCTAGGTAAATAATCCTGTCATCTGAACCTTCCGCCTTTTTACTCGTCTTGTTATTTACACTTCTCTTCCTCTCCTCTTCACTTTTTGTCCTTTGTCTGTTAAGTAGGACTGTTGTAAGACTCAAGAGGAAGATATCACGCAGAAATATGCTTTCCCGTTCTTCCCATTTACTATTCACAACAGACAATTAAACATTTTACGTGGAGTCAGTTTGGATTATATGAACAAGGCTTCTCGTGTAAAGGCATCATAACTCCTTGTCTTCCTGTTCCATTTTAGGAATGAGAATTTTCTCCCCCAGCTCTCTACCAATGTCTATATTCGACTCCAAACAAGCAGAGTAAAGTTAATAAGGTAAGGCAGTAATTTAATCCAGAGTTGGAAATTTCCTCAAGCATCCCGAAGAAGACCCCTTTAATAATTCACAAATCTTCTCCGAGGCTATGTATGAATGGCTGACATTGTGAGCAGACAGACCAGACGCTGACATTGTTATGCAGATGTTAATTCCCATAACCGTTCGTCCACCAAATCCCAGAGTTCTAGTCCTGGCACAAAGTGCTGCCATGAGTGACACGTGTAGGTGTAGGGGGAGGTCATGTGTTCGTGTACTTGGAGAGAAGCTGGAGAGGTAGGAAAAAAAAGTGCACCTGGATTAATGATGTGCTTGAGCAAGTTCACAAATGAGAAGGCCCAATGTTTTTTTTTTGCTTCCAAGGACAATGTGGTATTGATCTGCGGGCTCCGAGCATGATTCGAATGCCTCAGCTACCCTTTGTCTCTTTCCCTGCAGAGCACACACACACACACACACACACACACACACACACACACACACACACACACACACACACACACACACACACACACACACACACAAACACACGGACACACTCACCCGCATACGGTATCACGCTGGCAGTGCATGTCCTACCTGAGCCTTGCATATGTGTCTTGTTTCTCCCGGCAGTTTCATGAATATTAACCTGGAGAGGCTCGGCTCCTCTGTGTCCGGCCCTGGTCCAGGTGCCGAGGAGGTGACTGCAGGCCACTAATGAATATTAATGAGCTGTGCAATGGTGATTGATTGACCCCACCACCGACTGGCCTACGTCACACATGACTGCCACTTATGTTTATTCATTATTTGGAGAGGGAGTGTATAGAGAGAGACAGAGAGCGAGAAAGAGCGTGTAGGGGTTGTCATTGAATGGATTGGCATTCGACATTAGGTTTATGTCTGCAGCTTAGTGATAGATGAAGCTAGTTGGATACTTTCCCAGTCTGAGCTCCTTCTCATGTCCTCTCAAATGCTGCTGTGGTGAGGCTATAATTGAATCTCACAGGATTGGTAATTCTCCCAGGCTTCATACTCAGCTAATACCAGGGAGGGCAATGATACTGCAGAGGAGCCTGTATTCCCATCCCATCCTCTCTAAAAAAAAAAATTATATGGGATAGATAGGAGTTTAATTACAGACATGGTTGAAATTAATAGGAAAAGTGTCAAACAGTATTTACAATAATTGATCCTTTCCAATTGCAGCGGCTGCAGATTGTTTAGTGTGGATGATAGCATGGGGAATGGAGAATGTGCTTTTTTTCTGGAAGAAATACATTATCTGAATTATTGATGCTCTATAACAGAGTCATCCCTCATTAGCTGTTGATGAAACCTGACAAATACTATTTGGAAACAAATAAAAACATTGTAAACATCTTCAGATTGACCTTTGCACACATATTAGGTAGTGAGATCCCCTCTAATCTGTTGTGTGTTTTTTTAATCCATAACGGAGTATCCATTAACTATTATAACATGTTGCTCTGCTGGTCTGTTCTGTCTTAAATTGACTTTGATTTACTCTGAATCCTCAAACTGAAACTGCATTTTACCGATGTTTTCTGTCCCAAAAGCAGAAGGGAGGAGAATCACAACATACGCTTTCGCCATTCTGAAAGTGTCACTTTAGTGCTTTGCAGTCTGTATGTTGCACTATGCAAATATTTTGGCACACATTGTCAAGAACTGCACTTCATATTATGATGACAATCATGTTTTCATCACTGTGAGCTTAACAGGGTACTGTCTCTTTAGTCTTCTTCTTTTTTTCCTGCATGTGTGCACTCATCTTGTTTGAAAAAGTGGAATAAGCTTCTCAGATATTGAGAGGCTTATTCCACTTTTTCAAACAAGATGAGTCTCCACGGGGAAATCCTCCTTTCTCAAGCAAACAAATTAAAAAGGCTCCAAATCATTCATTTTCCTGGGTTATTTGCTTCTTGGAGCTACACTTTTAGAACACATAAGTTTTATTATTTCTAAATGAACCTTGTTCTAGAAAATCAACCATTAACATATAGATTGGATTTTTAAATGTTCTGCAATGCTGGTGTTTATCCTCTATTCTCTGTCATATAGTCCTTGCATCAGTTTTGATTAAAAAATGTCCATATCAGACATTCAGTATTTCTGTGAATAAGAGGAATTACAAGTACTCAGCAAATAATCAATACATGTATGTATTATGTGGTATTGGAACAAGGAAGAATACACAGATAGACAGTTTTCAAAGGTCTGTTTTAGATGTCAAAGCCAGCACTACTTCCTCCTGGGGAAAGCAAACACAAGACACATATTCAATACCTTTTGCAAATGTAATAACATGCAGTTTTGCTCCTGAGTATATGTCATTTTCAATCTGAGAGCTGAACTACATCCCAATCATTCTTGCCGTAAACATTTGAACTCGTGAGTTTCTCGTGTAATTAATTCCCTCTGTTCTGAGAGGGTTCCAGTGACAGGTAAACCAGAGGGAGCATTCTTTATCACCAGTCCCCCTCCTCAAGTTAGCTCTTTACACTGCGCTAGCTCCCCGGAGAGACAGCGGATGAGAGGAATCACGCTTTTGAACAATGATGCCTGTCAGAAAACAAGAGGGGAGGAAAAATAAGTAGTTATAAACAAGACAAGAAGTAATACAAATGTAAATGTTTACACAGAGTTGAATGCACCTTTATACTGAACTCAAAATGTTGTGTTTTTATCAGGAAGTTAATCTTAACAGTTACTGAATTCACACTGTCATGAAGTTGCTTTCCTTAACCTTGCTCCTGCACTGATATGAATGAGGTGTACCATCTCCTGTCCAATATGGTGAAAGATACTGGCTCAGAGGGGTACTTCCTGTCTGTCCTCCAGCACCTTTTGCTCATCAGGAACGACTATTACATCAGGTACGTTCTGTTTGATCTTTACATCACCACTGGCCTCTTGTTCACTGATCACCATGTGATGCTTTTTTGTATTTGTTTTTAACAGTCTATGTGAAATACCTCATGCAGCTCTCTGAACATATTCGTTTACTTCCAGGAAGTAGTAATTGCCTCCGTCGGTCTGTTTGTTTGGCTCTGACAACATAAAAGTCTGGTAGAAATGTGTTTTGTACATTTATCCTCCCAAAAGTAAGAGATGTTTGGAAGCCAAAGTTGAACAACTTTTGTATAACTGTATCTTTTGTAATTTACCGAGAGCTGTTGCCTGCGAAAGCAAAACAGTTTTGCTCTGCCCTTTCATTCATTAATTGCATACATTTTTTAAGTTAATTGTCTGAGAAGATTTAAGTAGTAAACATAAAATGCATTGTACATAGTACAATTCATTTTGGAAAGGGGTAAGTAAGTTTCAAACCTGCTTGCATGAACAGCATACATTAATCTGAGCACAATATTAAAAGTAAATAAGGGAATGATAACCTCAAAATGCAGCAGAGATATATATATATATATATATATATATATATATATATATATATATATATATATATAAATGCTCTAAGACCCAAAGAAAAGCAATGTGGATCAGGTGGTAAATGATAGAGTAGGGATGATATTCTGTATTTTTGAATTATTAGGTCATTTTAAACTGTTTACTTTTCCTTTGAAGAGCAGATATGTCATTCACTGGGCAGTAACGCCACTGATAAATTCCCATCTGTGTCAGACCTTTTTGCCAAAAAAAGACTTTAAATATATATTTTTTTAAACGACGGAGCAAGGAAGAAGATGAATTTACCATAGACAAGTTGCCGTTCCCTTGGAGTTATGAATAATGTATTCCACATCTATTCGTAGGAAGTGAGAAATAGAATTCACATTAACCAGCTAGTACAGCCATGTCCACCTCGGCTCCAGTGTCCATGTACCCTTCTGTGAGACAGAAATAACAAGGGATCAGTACCAGCGCTCAGAAGAAAAAAAAGGAGAAAAAAATGATGGTCTTTTTAAAGATATATTTTTGAAATATTTTTCCCTTCCCACCTTCATCACAAATGCAAGGACAAACCCACACACATGCATTAACACCCGGAATTCATTTTGACTGAGGTATTTTATTCCCCATACATCAATGATGTGTGATTTAGGATGATGGAAGATTGCAGTACATGCAGCTATTTCCAATAGATACTATCTATCTTTCTTTCTTTTTTACCATCTTTTCATGCTGTGGTCAAAATTGGGTGTATGTTAAATAATACTAAGATCTCATAGTAGTAGTGTAGTCTATGCATACTATTTTCTCAACTCGTAACCAAAACAGAAATAGACAGGTCATAGTTTAAATCGATTAAGTGTGCAATCTTAGGTTAGAAATGTTATATTTTGTGCTGATCATATCCTGTCTTAAGTAAATGGTCACGTTGTTTCGATCATGGAATAGATAGCACACTTGGTACCTTGATTCCTGTGTCAAATGATAATCTACATCAAATGGTAATTAATTGAATAATATAATAAGTATTCTAATAATAAGGTCTGCAGTGGGCAAGCGGTTTAAGTGCTCTGTCTACTGTCATTCCTCGTAACACAACATTAGTTGTTGTGCTCCCCTCCGGGGCTTGGTTTATTTTTGATAATTAATCTCTCACTGCAAGCTTAATGAATGGGAGCACATCAAACCCACCCAGTAAATGTAGAGCAGATCTGCTCTTTTGGAGTCTAGTGATATGGGGATTACACTGGTTATGTGGAGCAGAGCTGGATCAAGTGGCTGGGGCTGTGCTGAACTGCAAGCTATCATTGGAAGAAACGAAGGTGCCAGAGTAAAAGACGAGGTGGGATATGATGCAGGGGACATAGGCTTGCTTCTGGAGCCCAGCCCTGCCCACTGTGGAGGGGCCTGACAGTTCTGGGTCACTCTCTCCGTCTGTAGTTATCTCCACCCAGTCACTATCTGCTCAGTGGTGGCGGAGGATAGAGGACGAAGGGAAAATAGGGCGGCTTATTGAGATAATAATGTGGTGTACATGGGTGACAGTTGTAAGCCGAGTGCCACAGTGCTTAAGCCATGCAGGGCGATGTGTGCGCTTTCACTAGCTCGTTCCAATCATGAGTGGGCGAATCCGCCAGCTCAAGCTTAATGTATGGCATTTCATGCTTTCAAAACAGGGCACCTAAATGCTGATTTATTCCTATTTGCTTTGGCTCCGAATTTTGTGTTCTTACGTATTTTGGTTCATAGCGTGATGCGGCCTGTCCACCCACAAGGCAGCAACAGAACCTAGCCTGTGAATTTATGGGCAACAGTTAGTTACAGCCTTGGAAACAACTATTCCATTTCATGTTTACAATACAAAGTTTCTGTTTATCATGTTTCCTTGTCCTTTCGACACACACTTTGAAATATGTGTTTGTTTTTTTATATTACACTAAATTGCCACTGGAAGGATATTTGGAAAGTTGTACTGGATATTTGTGCTTTGGACTCGAAGGTAAACACATCCTCTACTCTAGAAACTAGAAAGCTGTCATTTTAAAATCAGATGAAAGGAGTTTGGTGTGATCATAGAATCAGAAGTCTGTATTCCTCCTACTAGTAAATCATTCATCCCACTCCACCTCTACTCCAGATGTCATAGTGCTCTTCCAGATCTTTGACTGCCCAGCCTTTTACATACAAGCTGCAACAACTAGCTGGTCTCGGCATCATGCGCCTGGGATTGTTGTCGTTTCTGGTGAAGGGAAAAGTTATTTTATCATTTTATTAGGGCATTTTTTGTGAGCATTCTAAAGAGTCGATTTTCTACACCTACCTCAGTTCAAACCTCAACCTCCAATTTGCATGAAATGAAGCTTGAGTCTTCAGAGAAATAAAACATTTTTTTTTTTTCTTTTGCAAAGTTAACCATCCATCTCTCGTCAATGTCATGCTTATGAAATAATTCTTTCTCAGCTTGGAATTTGGCTTAAGGTGCCTTTGTATTTGCTAAATGTCACTTGCAATTAAAGTTGATAATGTTAGTGAGGAAAGGTCACATACCAACCTGTGTGTCAGACTGAGACTCTCAGGCTGATTCAGACACCCTGCTCGACAACACCAAGCACTCAGTCACACTCCTAACTGGCCGACATGTTTTCCTGGTCATTGTGCTTTCAATTACACACATTACACTGATTAGATTTACATTTCACTTTTTATGGTTGCTCTTAATTGGCAAAGATGATTGCAAATTAGGCAAGAGGGCAAGCGTAGCCTTGGCTACCGTCTGTCACCTTGAAATGGACAGACTAACACAGACCTGGGCTCTGTGTGCCCATTAATCTGCTAATTTCATGATTGCGCTGAAGCAAGTGATCAAATTTAATAGGGTGCCTATTTTCTCCAGCAGCTCTGTTTTTGACATGGCATTTTGTGACCTCTAGCTTGTATAAGGGAATAATTAGTGGTTAATTAGCCTTGTAGAGTTTATGTCAGTCATATTTGTCCTGTGGCTTGTCTAATTGTTCTGCTTTATGTTTTCTGACCCCTCAGGCCTCAGTATTACAAGGTGATAGAAGAATGCGTGTCTCAGGTGGTCCTGCATCGCAACGGCATGGACCCCGACTTCGGTTACAGCAAAAGATTGGACGTGGACTTCACCCATCTGATTGGTACTTAAATGAAATGAAATGCTCCATAATTCCTCCCTCATTAATTTAACACATGTTGGCAAAAGTCTAAAATGTGAAATGAAAGTGCCCCAAGATTTGCAGTTCAGATTCTTATATCCTGAAATCATCCTCAAGATCAGTTTGTTTCTTTTTAAACTCCGTGCTGCAGGAGGCATATCAATGATGTTGCTAAAAATTATCATTATCCTCCCCGATCCCCCTGAAATTCTTCTGACAAACACCTGCAGTGGCTCGACATATAAGATGGGGGGGGGGGCATCTAATTATTGATGAATAATACATTATATTTGGTCAAATGAATTCAGCTGGTTTAGAGTCATTTTAAATGCAATTTACCTCAGTTACTCAGTCGTCAGGATTCATAGAGAAAACATCCATTTACACTGCATTAATAATGGAGACTTTTTGTCAAACAGAGAAAATAAATAACACCATTCTGTGTCGCAGTTCTCTAACTTGCCAACAAAGGGCCATTAAAAGTTTCTCAATCTATCCACTGTGGACTGATGCAGCAGTGAATAAGTTGTGTCACTCACTTTACTGAGATCTAATCAGTTAATAAGAAACTTTCAAGGATGTGTTTTGTTTTACAGATAACAACTCACAATTGTAGGTGATGACACCCATCATGTAGTAACACACTGTCAGTGAGAGTAAAATGAGGAGGAGGGAAAATATTAGCACATCTGCACGAGCCAAGAGTTCCTCAGCATGATTTCACTGTATATGAGGCAGTTATAGAACATATCATGAAAATACTGTTTCACAAGGTCAACGCAGCAGTTGCAAAAGCTTCACATGTTATACTTTTTTCTTAGATTTGGACATCTTTATTAATGTTTTTTTATTTATTTTAATAATGAATATGTTTAGCATTTCATCTATTTTATACAACCTCTGTAGGAGACTTATTAAGCATCTCATCTAAAAATATATGGGTAGGTAGTATGTAATCATCGACTGAAGTGTCAAGATCAATTACTCGCTTTCGGGCTGCTTTTCCTTCTCAAAACACACTTGGCATTTTTCGGTATGGTGAAATGCACCCAAGAGCTATAACAGTTTTCAAGAGCATCTTAAATTGACATCTTAATAAACATCTTCCAGATCGAACAGACTTTTGAAGAAACATTTCCAGTCCTGTACAAGAAACAAGTCCTCGGTCTAATTGCAAATCCCACATGAGGAGCCAATGATGCGCATTGCGCCTTTGAAGTGCCTTGTGACTGGCTTTCTTGTCTTGCAGATCAGTGTGTGGATAAAGCCAAAGTGGAAGAGAGTGAGCAGAAGGCTGCAGAGTACTCCAAAAAGGTGAGACATTAATCACCCCAACAACCCCCCCTTGGTTGGCCGGCTCCCATCAGGGAAGTTTTTTCCTTCCGCAGAGCTCCCAGACAAGCTATTGATTTTCCATGCCCTGATCAATACCTGGGTGTGACGCTACATGATCCGTATCAGCATTACAAGAATCAATGCCGATGCTCTGATGTATACTTATTTGTGCACACTGCTGGGACAGAGTTACGTTATGTGCCGGCTCCTTCCCTCTTTATCTCACATTTCATTTTAATAATCGTTAAATTGATTCATTTTGTATTCTATTTTTTATTTGTTTGAGAGAAATAAAATAACTGCAGATTTAAAACTTTACGTCCTGCATATTTTGTACAATATTTACATGTATCTTAAGGAGCCTCACTGCCACTGTCTGGGGACACCAAGGGGGTCCTGGATGTTTTTTTCTTAAGAGTCCAGTCCCGTCAGCCCACCACATACCCTGCTGGGCCTGTGAAGTCATTGTAGCGACATGGCTTGGTTTCTGCAAAGGTTAGATCCATCAACATACATGAAAGCCAGGCCGGAAACAAAGACACAAGCCAACGGGGCTTGAGGGCCATGGGAGCTATGAATAGAAATTGGCCAGAGAGTGTAAGACGGCATGTTTTGGTGTCTTTTGATGTGCCCTGTGGCTATTCTCCGGAGACGATGTGCCGCTCACCAACCTGTGTGTGTTTACATCTATCTTGATTTGTGCACGTAGAAATACTTGTGTCTCTTTTCCTGCAGTTTGATGAGGAGTTCAGTGCACGGCAGGAGGCCCAGGCCGAGTCTCAAAAGAAGGAAGAGAGAATCAAAGAGCTGGAGGGGAAGATCCAGGCTCTGGAGTCCCAGGTAAATTCATAAAGAGAAACCTCACTCTGCCAAACAGTGTTACATTCCCCCAGGGATCCTTTATCTTGTATGTTTTCCAAAAAAAGCATGAAAAAGAAGATAGTGGAAATTTGTATGTCCAGAAGCTCTCTTAATCGTTGTTTTTATATATATATATATATATATATATATATATATATATATATATATATATATATATATATATATATATTTTAAAAACACCCCATACAGAATGAAAATGTTTCTCTTGAGATCATAGCAATGAGAAGTAATGGCTCCACTATAAAAAGGGGTGATTTGTTCAGAAGGAGAGCTTTCCACCTCACTTACAGATGTGCTGCTGCTGTAAGTGGGAGCTATCGTCCATGCAAGAACATTTGATTTAATAAAGGGTCAATCTCCTTCTTAAGTTGTAGCTCTTTATATGAGCGAATTGCTCTATTGAAGCTTTCCCTATGTAATTCTATCATCACAGAGATGGATTGCATTTCTTTTCTCTCTCTACATCATTTCTTCCCAGTCAAAACCCTCCATTTTGAGCACAGAAAATGACTGCTATTTCCCCCTTAACCCAATTCCAAATACGTTAGCCCTGCCTTGGGACAAAAGGGCAGTTTGCTTCCCTGCTTAGGGAATTTAATATAAACCAACATTGAAAGATGGTATTGCGACATTTAAATCAGATATTGCTTTATCTTTCAAACATGTATCTCTGGTTGCTTAGGTTGGTACTCCACATCTGATAAACTGTCCGGGCATCACTCTTACTTTAGTCTTCTAGCCATCATTCTTCGGTGCAAAACAAATGTTGTTATGTCGCACAAGCTTTGGCTCTTGTTCTTGCCAAAGTCGCACAGTGTTTTTTTCTTCTTAGAACTAGGGATGCAAGATTTTGACTTACCGAAATGTAATGAACGCAATTAACTGCGATGTTGACGTTTAAAATAGAAAACTTTGCTGCAGGGTGCGATCAAGCTGTTCTGGCTTTACTTTTGTGGAGTTGTCCTGCAGCGGCAAACTGTGAACAACTTACCTGAATGTTGTGGCTGCAATCCCGAGTAGATGAGTAATATACAGAGAGCAGACGGGCAAAATGAAAATGCACAAAATGTACGCGAAGAAGAACCTTATTTGCAATGTTATGTGAATGCAAATATGTGTTAATTTGCAGGAATGTAGCGCAGCGGGAAAGTGAAAGCAGAGCTCTGTTGTTTAAGTTTTGGGTAAAGGGTTTTGGTAAAATTGTATTTATATCTTACTTCTAGGAAATATACTGTGATTAAGGACCTGTCTTACTTCGATGAACGTTTGGTGCATTAGCAGGAATGTAGAAACCTGAGCTGCCAGATGGTTTGTTACACAGAGTCTCGCAGGATCTCGTGAAATTACGAGAATCCAGCTGCCATGGAAGCAGTTAAAAAAAAAATATATATATATATATATTTTCTCTCTAAAATCTATGAATACGAAGAGTTCGTGATAAATAATTGTGATCTCAATATTGGTAAAAAAAAGAATCGTGATGATCATTTTGACAATAATCCTGCAGCCCTACTTCGAACTTAACCCGTGCGTAGGTCTTGCGCTTGCACCACTTGTTCCCTGCATTTGTCCCTGAACTGGTTCATCACTCACTGTGTTCCTGATTAATGCCCGCCTATTTTAACGAGACCCTCAGAATCCAAAGCTCCTCTCCACCTGCTCCGCCCGCTCGCCCTTTTTCCTCCTTTGCTCGCTCCCTCTTCCGCCTTCTGTCAGAAACGAATGCATCAGGCTGTGTTACCTTTGCTTGCCCTCTTTCCCTTGGTGGGGCTTTTTTATGTTATTTCCAAGTGTTTTCTTCCCCATAACATACCTTCCCCTCACCCTCCCCTGGCAGGCCTCTGCCTTTTGAAGACTGACTGACTGCGGTGCATTAACAGGTAGTGTAGAGCAGGGAAGCCCTGGAGAGTCAAGCCCGCTCTTCCTCTGTTTTTCTCAATGCTCCTTCAAAGAGCCGTTACTGCTTCTCCAGCCACACATCAACAGACATTAACCTCTGCAGGAAAATATGTCACATGTTTGGCGCAAACCTGCATGAATGTGGCCATTAGGACATAAGACTATCCCCGCTGCATTGTGACAGAACATGAATAAAGTATGTGCACAAAAAGGATACACTATTGAGCATAAATAAACTTAACTTTGAATGTGAATCGCTTTAATTAGTCAGGTTTATGCTAAGTGCAGTTAATTTTCAAAGGTCTCACATATTAATTTATTCTTAATCAGAGTACATTTTTGGGCTGTAAGGGCTTAATAAAAAAAAAAAAAGAAATCTTCTAATGTATGCAAGTTCTGTAATAATACTTCAGTTATCTCCTCTTTTTTTTAATCTGAGGCAGGTGTTCACATAGACCATTCGATTGCCACCTCAAGCGATCCACAAAACACTGTCGTCCTCTCAGACGGTAGTGTTTCTGCTACTCCAGGACGACTATAGGCTGACAGGATGTGTTTTGCAACCTAATTCACGTTTGACACAGTGTTGTAGAAGACCATTAACTGTGAGAGCGTAGGACCTTTAAATCGCCGCGAGGACTCGCTTTCAGTTTGTCCATCAAAGCTGCTGTGCTATCACGGCGTTTTGCTGAATATGAATGAAGTGAGAGATAACCCTAACCTTTCATCTCGCAGACAGAATTCCTGTCAGATATTAAAACACATACATGCCTGAGTCGCTTCTCCTCACCTTGTTTATGAAGCACAACACATTTAATGAGAGTCTTTGTCTGGGACCTTTGGCATTGTAACAAGATGCCTGTTTTGATGTGTGTGTTTGATTAGCCCCCACTTGAGTTGAGTGGAGGTTCTGCCTGTAAACAGCAACAAAGAACAGAGGAATCACAACAAGTGGAAATCATCCACCCTTCCCCAAACCCTTGCTTGCAGCCATCCAAGGCGAAAGGGGAAGGAAGGTATTCATTGAATAGGCTCTGGGTGTGATGAATAATGTAGCACTGCAGTGGTACATTGGAGCACTCTGCGCCATCCCATTAATAGGTTTTAACAACCTGGCGGTCTTGTAGCTGACCCAGCTCGGCCCCAAGAGGAGCTGGAGGTGTAGTGGACCACTTTCTCTCTCTTTTCCTGCCAGACTGCCTTCCACCCTGGCTGATAACCAAATTTGACTCGACGGATAATGACAGCAAAACTCACAATCTAGTCACTATTATAACGTGTGCTTTGCTGTTAGGCAGTCAAATTCACTGTCATTGAAATGTGTTGTACATGCATCCCTACATTAACAGTTCTACAGAAAATGGTGGTCAGAAGAGCAAGACATACTGTACTAGACCTGCTGTAAATCTCTGAGGCTTGTTCTTTGAAGCTGAAACATCTCAAAGCCTCTAACTATTAATCCCTGAGGATGAAAATACTACACAACTTTTCTTTGCTTTAAATATTGCACTTTACGACCATTTTCTGAAATTCTTTCACAATTAAGATTCTTTTTGAGTCACCCTGCTAAAAGTTCCCATCTCCTTTTCCATTACCGACATTAAATATTTAGTTCTCTACAGTTCATGGAAAGAGGTGTTCTCTAGGAATCTCTTCATAAGAATGTTGCATTTCTCCTCTTGTGCAACGCGTTTCCATCCTTTTTCTTTTGACAAGGTCGCGCAGAGAAATATCAAAGCAAAAGGGGTACATTTCTAAAACGAAGACTGCAGTGAGAAATCAGTGCCCATCACACATCTGAGAGTGTTAACTTGAAATGCATTTTACAATGCCAGAAAAGAAGAAAAGGGAAATGTAAGAAGGATTTTGAAGGTGCACCAACTGTCAGTGATGCTGTGCCTTGGTCCTTTTATGTTGCAGTCAGTGCACTGCACTCATGTTCTTTTGAAGGTAGATTACATCTTGTTTTAGGTGTAAAAGTACAGTACACTCTGCCTTTTGCGCATCAAATAGCTCATTCAGACAAAATGGGAATATAACACTGTATTTGTCATTAACTGTTTAAAGTACATCCTCTCTCCCCTGCTTGCCTCGTTTTCAAACTTTTTCTGTGTTTGGTGTGAGTACTGCACCTGTTCCATTGTACTAGTGTTCTCCTTCTTCTCCTTCTATCTAACGCCCCCCTCCGATTTGTGCCTCTCTGTTGCCCTCTGTGTCTGTTGTGACTTGTGTGTTCCCATGGTGTGTGTCTGTGGTTTGTGTGTGTGTGTGTGTCTGTGGTTTGTGTGTGTGTGTGTGTGTGTGTGTGTGTGTGTGTGTGTGTGTTAACACAGTTAACTATTGAAAAAGACAAGCTCAAAGAGGCTCAGAGACTCATCAGTGAATCTGAAGCCAAGGTGGGTGTCCTCCTTGCATGCTCGGACCTTGACCAAATCACACATTCAATCACCGGCAAATCCCAGTTATATATTGAATGAATTGGTTTGTGGCACTTCAAATCTTTTTTTTGAGAGAACACTGATTATTGAACTGTTCTTTTGTCCGATCGTCCTTCTCTCTGCATGCGAGTCCCCAACATTACATGTTTTGAATCACCTGTAAATTGTCATATTTGAATATATGTGAACTGACTTGCGAGGGGAAACAAATTTCAAACAGATTATTACTATGATTATTATTATTATGCTTTAACATAAGAAATGTATTAATACCATTATGATAACTATTGTTAAACTCTGTAGTTTAACCTGCCTGTTTAATGCAATTTTCATGAGTAAACCCTTTGTGATTGAATTCCTCTATCAGAGATGAGGTTGGGGGGAAGATTTAATCACGTAGCATTCAGAGTTGATTACCTGCCACTCTGACCTCCCAATTGAGTCCGGAAGACTATTTAAATCAAAATTGGATGGTTATTTCATATTAGTCCAGTGTTCTACTACACACAGAGCTCCAGATGGGATCTAAAGTAACATCAGCCGACAAGCCTCAAAGAGACCTTCACAAGCTGGCGAGAAACACAATCGCTATATCTCTACGAGTCTCAGTAGATATATATATATATGTTTGTGTAGTTATTCTCACAGTCACATGGTACCTTCATGTATTATTCTACCTATATTCATTGTATTTGCTAGTTCAGACCCAGGCACTTGATGTGGGCATACAGTACATTTTATGAGCTATTTACAGTAGTTACAACGCAAATAAAGTCTGACATAGTCCCATAAGAATCATTTAAGTTATCATTTAAGTCAGAATACACAATTATTATACACTTTACAACATATGGATCTCTTTTTTTATTCAATGTTTGCTTTGGTATCTGAGGAGAACGAAGCCAGTAGCAATGGTATTGTATCCCAATTGCAGGGAGAGAGGGAGAGAGAGAGGGAGAGAGAGAGAGAGGGAGAGAGAGGGAGAGAGAGGGAGGGAGAGAGAGAGAGAGGGAGAGAGAGAGAGGGAGAGGGGGAGAGAGAGAGAGAGAGAGAGAGAGAGAGAGAGAGAGAGAGAGAGAGAGAGAGAGAGAGAGAGAGCTCAGAATGGAAACAACTGCGCTCTCATTTAGCAGCTAATTTGCCTCCATTCTCTCATATTAATCTTAAAAGAGGAAGCGGGCCACAGGGGGCTTGAGATTGACAGACATGTAATCATTGGATGTGGATTTTCACTGAAGTGCTCTGGGCGTTCTGTGCAAGAAGCTCCTTGCAGACCACCTTCCTAATTTTGGCCCTAATAAACAATCCACCAATGCCATTATGTAATGAAACACAACGTAATGTCTTTAAATATGAAGCCAATTACATTTTACGCACACAATCAAGTGACTGAGGCAAAAGCACATTGTGGGGAATTGGGTGTGGAAATGAGAAGTGCAAATGGAAATGCTTTTTGGTAAGAGCCAGCATCTAATCACCTTCAGAGATCAAAACCTGTCTTATTGCAGGTGTCTGTAATTGTTATATTTGCATAACTTTTTTTTCTCTCAAGCATTTTTCTATGGGCATTATCCCTGACTACCTGTGTGATAGTGCAGACATGTCAAAAGACTGGAAGACTTTGTCTTATCATTCCGGGGTCTAATTAGATCCCTGTCTAATGTGTAATAGCCTTTCATTTTGAGGACTCAGGATGAAGAGTTGATGGGGAAGCAACATTCTTATCTATTATAAATTAAAACGTTAGTCACAGGTGTTTCTCCAACAGCTTTATGTTTACATGCATATCCACAGAGATTAATGTACACGGTAGGCCAACATTTTGGCCAATTTACAATATAATTCCAGTAGTGTTGTCATAAAACTAGATAAACTGATTATGTTTAACATCAGTGGTGTAAATATGAATTGTGGCTCCAATAAGCAACTATAACCAAGCTGCAGCGGATCTGCCTTTTTGTGGCTATATGATGAATAATCACATGTCTGTTGACATTGATGAACTCAGTACCGTTGTTGCAATCTGAAAATTAAGGAATTTGTTTCTAATAACACTCGCAAGATGTTCATATGAAACGGTTACTCTGTCATAAGCTGCACAGGCCCGGATCTCATACTGTATAAACTACACACAACCATTATGTAAAGACCCATGACTAGAACATATCCTCCCTCTGTATTTAGCATTGCTTTTAAGGAGTCATGACAATCACCAAGAGTTTCCTGTTATATGCAAGTGTATTTTATTTTTGCCTTTAAAGTTCAATTGGTCAAAAATATATCCCAACTTGAAATTTAACAGTTTTTCTCCATCGCTATACATATCAGTTTCCTATGAATATCAGTAAATGTAGAAAAAGCACAAGTCAATGTCAAACTATTGAAATGTAGTCGCCACTGAATTTAAGTTCAACTTCGTAAATTACGTTTACAGAAAACAGAAAAGTTAACTTGGCAACATATCTAGAAAATGGTTGGTGATCATGATCTCTTTGGTTGGTAAAGACATGAAAACAGCAGAGAACATGGCCTCCTCATGTGGTTTGAACTTGGAAGCAAAACTCCCACAGAACCTTTTCTGTTTTTGACTCGTGCTCTGCTGACAGTCAAAGCCCATGGCTAGTTACTAAGATACTAATGTGCAGGCAGTAAAACGTTTTTCACAGCACAAAAATGCTTCCTCACTGGCACAGAAAAACATCAGATCAATGTTTAGATCTTAGATGTTTTGATTTGTAGACCATCATTAACATTTCTACCCTCTATTTGCAGATAGCAGCAGGGCCAACTGCGCCTGGAGCACCACCTCCACCACCCCTACCGGGGGGAGCAGCAGGTCCTCCCCCACCACCTCCTCCCCCACCTCCACCTGGTGGCTGTCCTCCCCCACCTCCTCCCCCCCCTCCTCTCCCTGGTCACGCTGGCATTCCACCACCGCCTCCTCCTCCTGGCGGAGGACCTCCGCCTCCTCCACCACCTCCTGGGTGCGGGCCCCCACCTCCTCCGCCTTTCTTTGGGGGCCCAGGTGGGCCTCCGCCACCTCCATTGCCTGTCATCAAACTGCCTTATGGACTGGAGCCCAAGAAGACCTACACGCCTGAAACCGTGATGAAGAGGGTGAACTGGACCAAGGTATGGAAACCTGAGCAGATATTCTCAAATTCACTGATAAATGTCGGTGATTTGAGACTGTCAGGTAAATACTAAAATAATGGCTTCAAGTAAACCTACACAATAAGTAGATGTGATGTTGAGGATCGGAACCAAACAGAGCTCAATTCAAATGCACTGCAGCAATGCAATCTAGTCAAGCAACCGTTCAGCCAAAGGCTAAACTAAACCACATCCAGCACCCATTGCAAAAGATTCTACAGTAAACAATTTTCATTACTCAAATGTCCTTGGATTTTCACAATTGCTATAATTGAAAGAAGACTGGACTGTGGAAGGTTCCATCAGTTTTGAATACAATTTCAATAGGACATGTGTGGGCTCTATTTTACCATAGATAATTTATCCGCTGCCTCAAGAGTTCTTAGCGCTAATTTAATGGTTATTTGCCGATGCTTGTGTGACCTTGCGTCTTTGTCTTCAATTACTGACAGCAACCGAAACATTGGACTAGTTTTTTTGATATCATGTTAGTGCTGCACATTATGTTTAATGGTTTTAGTTGAACCAAGCTAGAAATTGGAAAACTATTTTAAAAGGGACTTTTCGCTGTGTTGAAGGCCATTGCACAGTAGTTATCTCTCCACGCTTTTTGTGAAGAGATAACTAGAAACAGGGATTCTTTGTTGTTTTTGTGATACAGTATTTATTCAACAATAGGCATGTGACACGTAAATCTGAGAAATACATTGACTATTGCAGAAATTTCTGTCACCTCATGGATTTAAAATGCCATGTATGCAAATGCTTCTCTGTGTGGGTGTTTGTGTTTTGAGATGTACAATTATTGATGGTATCATACAGCGGTATAAAATATCAACAAGAAAAACAGTCAATATCAGTAAGAAAAACATCAATTTAGTTTTTTGTTTGTTAATACCAGGTGGGACTGATGGTGCAACATTATCAGTCTTTTATTTGTGCATTATCTACTTGGTTTTGCACATATGGTTCGTGTGCATGAGGGGACGTACAAATGCCCATTGTCTGGGAGGTGTACAGAGGTTAATGTTCAGGTGCATTGACCTTGCCGCCACAGGAATTGTAGTTTGGCGATGCAAATGAAATTCATAACCACCTGAGGAAAAACAATCTGTGTCTCTTGTGTCGATTAAGTGGGACAAGAGTCGTCTGTCTTCTCTGTGTGCAGCAGATGGAAGTCTGGGAGTGCCAGGAGCAACTATGATTCGGTTGTATAAAGAAGGAAGGGGGATGAAAAGAGACTTGTTATTTTTCATACCTACATCCCCTATTTTTCTCTACCCCATACATGTTGGACAAGAGGAGGAATCCCAGAGATTTGATAAAGAGGAGAAACTGGACAACACAGTTTCAAATGAAGCTAAGGGGGCAGCTAAAGGTTCATGATTTGTTGCATCATCTGTGCACAGATGAATGACTACTTACGCACTGACAAACATACGAATAGCATGCATACAATGATCCGTACCGTAGCTAGAGTGACCTATTCACAATCAGCGGGGGAAGCTTATGATTTTTTTTTGTACATAAGAGTTCCTCAAGCAAAGAATGTGTAGGTGGTGATTTCTCAGCCAGGAGCAGTGCAAGGCACCCACATGGGGAAAGACCAGCTCAGACACACATTGGGAAAGGCCAGCTTTGTTTAAGTGCTGAATGCATTTTAGATCAAGTTATTCCTTTCCCTGCATTTACTTCCATATTTGTGTGTCAGTGATTCCCAAAGAAAGTTATTAGTGAAGAATAAATATGTGACCCACCAAATGCCAAAATAAACAACACATAAACAATTTAGTTCTAGCTGCTGTTTCGGCTGTTAAGTTTTGAATTTCAAAAACGGGAATCGTGACATTTTATATGGACTCCCCATAAAAAATAAAATGCAAATAATCTTGCCGTGCTAATTAAGGTCATCTGTAAACATATGGGAATGGCAGAACAAATGGCAGCATGGATGCAATGGGATGAAGGAAATAGCAAATGTCATATACAGCACCATGAGACTTGTTTAAGCTCAATATTAGTTAATTATCTCAAGTTATAACTCATCCCTGTTTTTAAACATAGGGATGACATCTTTATTTTGGTCAGGGCCAGCAGGAAACCCCAAGTTTTATGCCCCAGGCTGAATGTTAAATAACGGAAAATCATCACTGCATTTTCACCAGCGATGTATTCAGTCCATCGGGGGTTCCCAGTGCACTGCACAATCTTTAATTATGCCTGTGAATATATAGATTTTTGTGGTTACAAATTAATTTGGGGTAGGCCTGTAAAACATCTGTCACTAATCCTTTATATTGTAGTTTCTACTGAAAGTGACTTAAGTGCGCATTATTTAGTATTACCTTGGATTCAGGGCCTCACCTAAGTGGGCTGTGAGTTCAGAAAAGTTTCCAAAAGCATTTTTCATTAGGGTAGTTTTGTTGTGTTGCTGTGCTGTTCTCTATGGAGCTCACATTTAGCCAGAAAGTCTTTTGGTTCTCAGTGTTGAAGCGATACAGACACTTTCCAGCACTGTGTAAAGGCAGCAACAAGGTCATCACCGTTTGTGCAGTCTCAGTAACATGTGGAATCAAGTCAACAGAGGATGAGATGTTGGATGGTCGAAATGAACAAGCTTATGGATGATTTTTTGTTTCATCTCCAGCTGCCATGTTGATAAAAGTTATCAGCAAAGTCTTTCTTCTGCAGTTCAGAGTCTACAGATATCGTCTTTGAAGCTAGTGATGTCTCTTGTTGCCCTCTGGAGCAACAGGGAGTCCTGGCCATGGCTTTGTCATCTTATGCAATGATCCTGCTCCCTTGTTAGAAAGTTGACACTCAAGTTGAAGACCACGACTGATATGAGCATGATGGTATCGGGATTTAGCAGGATGAAGCTAATAATAGCATTTCTTGGTTTCTTGACTGGCAGTTTTTTTTTCCAGTAACACAAATACAGGAGGCAAAAACATTTAACAGTTAATAAATATATAACCATGCTCCATGACATGAAAACAAACAGTCTTTGGTTTTCTGTTGAATCTCAGATGAGTAATTAGCTGGCCCTTGAACGAGTTGAGTAAGGTCAAATGTAGAGGTGATTTTACTTTTTTTACCCGACTCAGTTCAAACAAATAAATTATGAATTAAACAACTATTCAGCAGCTTGTTTTAATTCCTAAAATATCACCAAAAGCTTTCTTTCCCCCCACTTACACTGTGTTGTTTGTCACCAGCATTTCATGTTCGAAGTGGAAATCACCTAACCATACACTCGTAGTTCAGGGACAGCTTATTCATAGAAGGATGTAGATTATAGCAACAAATAACTGGAAATAAGGTAAATTGAAAATATCTTATGTTACATATTATTTTCTAGCATTTAATTCTGTCATTCAGATACGTATTTAGTTGACTGAAAGATCCGCTCATGCATTTTGATGTCCTTGTACACTTGGCAAATACAATTATTGAATGACAGAATAAAGATACATCTTTTACATATTCATTTAATGACATTTAAATTAATTAATAATTTAGTGTCAGGCTTTTTCCAGTTTTGTAGACCAGAAACATATTATAATGCATTTTGAAAATAAAAGGGAATTGCTGCTGACGATTGGGACTACTGCAACATGAGCTAGAGCAAGATATGCTGTATTTGTATCGTTATTATTATTATTATTAGTAGTAGGAGTAGGAGTAGGCGTAGGAGTAGTAGTAGTGGTAGTGTCACGGTCTTGAATTTTGTTTTGTTTGATTTCTGTTTGCTTCCTGCCTTTGTATGTTTTCCCGCCTTTGTGATTGTCTGCCCCGCCCCTAATTGAATCCACCTGTGTGTAATCACCTGCACCTTCCCTGTCAGTGTATTTGTGTTTCTCCTGTCTCATGGTTGGTTTGTCTTGTCTTTTTCCGGTAAGTGTTCTGCTATGTTTCCTCTGCTTCCCTCTTTTTTTTTTTCTAAAGTTCCTTGTCCTATTTTGTGCTTTTTGCCGTTTCGCGTTTCCCGCAGATTTTTTTTTGTTGCTCATTTCTCGATTTCCTCTCTCTGTCACCTTTGTCTTCGGCTATTTTTGTTTATTAAAATTGACATTGCATCGTCCCTCTGTTTCTCCGTGTCTCTGCTTTTGGGACAGTGGTAATAATGGTGTAGATGGTGTAGTAAAATCTGAAACATCAAATTTTGTTATGTTTTGCTCCATCACAATATGGTGTTTCACCACTTCATCTGGATTCGGCTATTACAGCCTAATTATAATTATTTACACATTAACTGCTTTCTATGACTTGAGTGTGTGGCATGAGAGTTCGTGGACAAAGGTTATCTACCCTCAACACCAGCTCACGTTGAATGTTTCATAAGCCTCCCATTAAAGCGCCTATTGTAGCCACTGTAGGATTCTGCAATATTGCTACACTTGTCCACATTTTCACAAGGACTTGGGGATGATTTCCCAGCTTTATATGCATAATAGTTGCACTTAAGACTCTTCCTGCCTGTAATTACTGTGGTTTTACGAAGGTTAATAACCGTGCACTAGGACCATTGCTGTTCCAGGCCCTTGTTAAGAGCGCTCACCATCGCACTAAACAGTGTACAGCAGATCACAGTGTCACACACATTATTAGCTACAGTAGTAATAACTGCAACAAGTCAAATGGGTTTCTTTACATCTGAATATTTCTGTACTCTCGGCTCCTACTCTCGTGTCTGTTGCGCGGTGTGAAGGGATCCCTGTGGCCTGCTATCACCTTTGCTCGGCTGCTTCTTAGAGGCTTTTTCCGGTTTCAAGCCGGTCTAGGTAGAGTGTATAAACAGGGTTGCTGATGTTTTGTGCCGCAAACTGCAATTCACATACTTCATTCATTTCTGGGAGGTCATCAAGTGCTTTGATGTGAATGGTTCAGTCAGGGTCTAACCACACATCATCAGTTTGACGTGGTCATACTCCTGCGATTTGTCCACCCATGAAAAAATCTCTTTAACCCCGAAGGCTCCTTTTTTGCTGTTGCTGGTCCTCGTTTGTTGTGTTTACTATTTAGATTCTCGGGATGCACACACAAGGACACGTGTGTGTGTGTGTCCGCTCACGGAAAAAAAACACACACAAACCCCATCTTCAGTGAGAAGAACTTTTTGAGTGGCAGCTTGGTGGAATGGCGGTCTCTGATTGTGGTGATAATGGAATCCTTGTGTCATTGCAGATAGTGCCTCAGGAAATGGCAGAGAATTGCTTCTGGATCAAAGTCAAAGAAGAGAGGTTTGAGAATCCTGACCTATTTGCTCAGCTCTCCCTCTGCTTCTCCTCGCAGAGCAAAGGTAAGGAGGCGTCATCTCTCTCCCCTCTTCCCTTAATTAATCGAGACACACACATGCTTCATTTAACCCCTCGTGCCGTAGATGCCAAGCCACTTTCATCGTGTGACAGTTTCGGAAGCCATTTTTTCTTACTGAAATGTTAATTATCTTTAAACTTAGCACTTTTCCCACTGCATTTAACACTGTCTATGTATGCTCTCAAGTCAAAAAGCTGTGTCAATTAACGATACCGATGCTTTTGCTGCAGTGTTTTTATGTGTTTGGGTCTTTGAGAAAGCTAGAATGCAACGTGGCTGCACATTGTATGTGTTCTTTGCACCAATTGAGTAGTTTCAGATCGGTGTTGTTGTTGTGTACGTGGACGTGCACAAACTTGAACTTGTGCGTACAGTGTATGTCTGAATCGAGAGAAGTTATGCTTGGTTTGCTTCTTGCCTTTTCCAGTCCAGTAGGCCAATCTTCCATCGGGGAAGATGGGAGGCTTTTGTGAAGGAAGCTCTGGGAGATTTCTTGTCCCGGCCAGTTTGTTTCTCAGATACACAACCAGGCTACCTAACTTGCTGATGAATAACACAAGCAGTACAGAGCAAGTTTGTTTTTGTATGTAAAAAAGGGTGTGTGAAGGCACTTGATGTATTCCTCCCGTGGCAATTTGAGTGTTTTCCACTTCTTTGACAGTGTGTGTGCATGTGTGTAGCACACCCCTCTAATTCTGGCAGCAGTAGGAGGGGAGAAGTCAGAGCCCTGTCAAGCGCAGAACAGTCAAATCGGAGCTCTGTCAGGGTGTGTGGACATAACTATACAGAATCCACCAACTTTTCCCATATTCCCACCGTCTGTTTGGACACCAGTCAGCCCGCCAGCAGCTTTCTCACTTTCTTTCTTGCAGCCTCAAGGTCTGCAAACTAGACTTGACTCTTTTTTGTTCTGTGAAATAAATAGCAATTCTGCCTCAGCTGCCGCAAAGTGATTTGCCGGCATAATACAAATGGAAGTAGAATTTGGGTTGTTGCAAGGCTGAAGTTGCAGGGATGGGCCTCTCTTCTCTTGCAAGAGGATATCTGCCAGACATTTTATGTTTCAACATGTGACGTTTCTGAGTCAGACTTTTATGAAACCCTTGCTGTACCTAATTAATTGTATAAATTGTTGCTCTTTTATTAATATAACCTTTGTTGTTGAGGGGAAATAAATGTAATAATTAAAGTTAGTTAAGCAGCAAACCGGCATGTTTGCAGAGCACACCCGCTATTACAGACATTTTCAAATAGATTCTTAAGATTAAATACAACTTTCCATTCGGATGTCCACAGACACATGACTTTAATTCAGCTTTAAATGCCCTCTTAGACTCTTTATTAAATTCACTTTCTCACCCACTGGGCTTTAAAAAAAAGGCACTATAGATAGTCCATGTTCCCGCTGGCAAGGTAGGAATTCATGATCCAGCATTTCCCCTGGGAGTTACCTTTGCTGGATCTCTATCAATTACCCCTGCAGCGACTTCACTGAATCAGCTCTTTTCCCTCTATTGTTGAAAGAGAACATGATTTGCTCATGAATGAAAAATGCTGTTTAATGTTTGATATCCCCCCCCCCTCGTCAGCGAAGTTGAAAGTCAATGAGTAGGCCTTTGATGTAGATGGTACTGCAAAAAAAGGTGCTAGATGGAATCGTCCCAAATTGAGATAGTTCATTTGTTTTTCTCTTTCCTCTGTTACATGATTCATGCAGTATCGTCTTTCAAATGGATGCCATCTGAGGATATGCAACAATAAGTGTGCTTGAACATGAAACACTTTGTCGAAAAAGATCCCCGCTTTATTTCCGCTTTGAATCTGACCTATTTGGGTAGTGAGTCTTCCTTCTTCTAGAGTCAAATTGGTTAACTGGTTTTGGATGTAGTTTAAAAGCGGTTTCAGAGGATCAGGTGGAGAGACGGAGTCTTGCAAGATTAATTCCTGAGGTCTTGTACTTTCATTGTAAGCTCTTATTATAACCACGGACCATACATCCTGTGTGCTGATTTGACAAACGTGTCACTTGTGAAAACCGACTTCATTTGTCTGCGATATTGCCCATGTTTTTTTAAACACACACACACACACACACACACACACACACACACACACACACACACACACACACACACACACACACACACACACACACACACACACACACACACACACACACACACACACACACACACACACACACACACACCCCCCTTCAGTTCACATTTGTTTTTTGTTTTATTTTTACTTTTACTATGTTTCCTTGTGGTACTTCCAGCGTTGCTACATCTTAGACGTGGATATTTATAAGTAAAGCACACTTCGGGGGACTAGTGTATCGTGAAAGATGAGGCAAGCAGGTGTAAATGCCTTCCCTGCAGAGCAGCCCTCAGAAATTGGTGAAAGAGGCGTCTGTTAACTCCACGTTCCTTGGGATTCTTGCTTGTTACTTGCATTGTTGAAGAACAACACTTTAGCAGTAAAAGAGAGAAAAAAAATCACTTTAACGGCCCCCAATTTTCAGATGCTTATTACACTCCGAGGCCTCTAAAACAACCGAGAATGCAAGACTGTCATCTCCCCTGCTGCTTTTATGAGTCCCACTGTTTAATGAGTTTTTCCAAGAAAAGGAAATGATAGTCAAGAGGGATTTCAACCTCAGCTTCAATCTTCTAAAAGTGACTTTTCTTTTGTCATTTAATTTGTGATGGTTCTTTAGCCTGATTGAAAATTCTACACATGTGTCAGTTATCAGGTGTGAAGACCACAGATTAGGTAATTATGGGACATCAATGTGTAACTCACTTCGGGTCAGCGCTGGCAACCGCATGTTTAAAGTAACACATTCAACTTGCAATCTAAATCACTGTCCATTGTAACCACTGTGAGTAGCCAACATTATTTGTTGCATTGAGCACAGGCTAATGTAGCTCTGCACAATACAATGGGAATTTACAAGAGGCTGTTTAGGTAATTATTTTCACAAATATAAAATAAGTAATTATGTTGCTTTGATTCATCCCTCTGCAGATAAATGACAATGAAGCTTTGTGTTCATTCCAGGAGCAACTCAGTGATATGTCATGTTTTTGAGCTTGTAACATGGTTCTACAGTGAGCATTAATACTCTTTGTAATTTTTATATTTTCTGTATTTCTTTGCTGCATCTTGTTCTCGTGTGGAGATATGTAGCCTTCTCCCTTGAGATGAAAATGCTTTGCACTTAAAGCTACACCTCAGTCGCTGATGTCAAGGCAGGTATCCCACCTTTGGCACCATCAAGTGCCTTGTGATCGCAAAATTGTTACCACCCACGCATAGAACTGAGCGATCTGTTATCAAAGGCACACATCTCTCTATTCACTATTCCATTTTTTTATTTATATACAATACATTAAATAGACATTGTAGATCAACCTGGCTACGTCATAGTTATTTCATTTCCATAAAAAAACAGTTTTTCCACTTTTTTGTTCTTTCTCTTGTCCTTTTCCTCCTTTTCTGCCTTCGCTTGACTGTATCGGCTTATTCCTTTTTCTTTATGCTCTTCTCCATTGACTTGGCGCTCCCTTTTTTCTTTTACCCTCATCTCCCCTCAGTGCGCTTTATCAATCAGTGGGTTGTGCCTTTGTGTGGCTCTTGGGATCAAATCAGATTCACTTCGGGATTGAATGTGTGTAGCCATGGCCTGCTGCATTTGAAAGGCAATTCATTCAGCTGGAACTTTGCAGTTCAATTTGAAACAAGATTGATGTTGGCAAACTTCACACCCCCTTTCTTCCAAAATGTTTCCTCCATTGCACGCACCAATTGCTGATGGACAAAGGGCATATGCCACTTTGTAATGGCCGTGTCTGGGCTTCTCAGCAGAAACAACACCGTGGAAGTAGGGCGGTAACTCAACAACAACGGAAATCCCAGAGTATACTGTATACTTAACTATAGAATAACTGAGACAATCATTTGTCAATATAACCCTCTGCAAATAATGATGTTACTATAAAGTGAATACATATATTTAAGGGTTGCAGTCATGTTGTAAACCTGCTTATAATTCAGCATCTTTAAGGTTTCATCTAGGGGGTTGTTGGTGTCATGTGGCCCAGTAAATTCATACACTTTATGGTTTGAAAGTCAGTGACACTCATACTTCTGCAGAGAGGGACAGAGGCCTAATGAAGATGCATGTGCGTGCTTAAGGAGGAATCAGAGGCTGCATGCCACCCCTGTGAGCAGGGTCATTGGTACTTTTTTTTCCCAGCATGCCTCTGTGTTAATGATGGCGAGGCAGCTAATGAACATGAGAATAAGGCCGGAGGGAACGGGGAAAAGTTGTATCAAACCAAACAGCACCTTTTGGAAATACATTATAAAACAGCTTGAGAGGCATCGAAAGATGTTGTTGGAGTTCTTTGCCTGGAGAATTTTAAAGCAGATTTCGGCACATCATGTTCTCCTGATGTCTAAATTACAACATGTGCACTTTTTTAAACTTTGATTTGAACTTTAAGACATGTATTTCATTATGTTACTTCACCATCTTGTTCTGTAGAAAAAACAACTCCAACTTGTGTTGTGCCTGTAAAGGTCAGCCCTGGAAAGGTAACTTGGTTAACACCTCTCTACGAATGATGGCTGCAGTTATCCACCCCCTCATCACATGGGATTTGATCAAATCCCTCAGGAGTTCTCCTCACTCTTGACACCCATTTTCTTTTACTTCTGTCTCTACAACTCCACCCACACACATGTCCCCTTCCCACTGAGCCAATGTGGTGTGCACACCAGCAGATTCTCAATCCTTGCTACAAAGCCCCAGCAGCAGGGCGGTAATGACCCTGCCACAACGGCAGTAATGATGGAATCAGTGGGGGGTTTAGCTGGCTCTCTGACTCTCCCTAATAAGTCCCCTAATAACTCTGTTAACATCAAGGCTGACCCAGCCACCAGATCAAACACACTCACGCATGGCCGGCCGCCCCACATGACACTCGGCAACCTCTCAGTCAGGCAAGAAAACTGTTGCTTACTAGCACACTGTGTGCTCTGGGGCTCTACACACTATATTCAATACAAGTCTATGGACACACGTTTTGGCTCACAGAACACAGTAGCAACTGCAGACACTATAAGTGCCACTCAAAAAATATTGTAATCCTATTAAGCTATATTCATTCACTAACAATATGTCTTGTTGATAGAAACCTTTGTACAGCTTGTTGCTCTTGAAAAAAACACTATCCCCAGACTGCTGTTAGAGGAGCTGTGCCTTCTCAGATAGTCGCAATGTAATAAAGGCTTTTGTCTAATGAGTTTAAGCTCAACTCAAGACACTGCAGCCCACTGTGGAATAGTCTGCCTTGTATTAATAGCCTGTGTACAACGATAAGCTTTTGATATGTTCTATGTCAAAGTGTTTGGAAGTCAGGCTCGATGGTTTGCCATGTTTCCCTGGAGAGCGAGGCTGTTTATTACGGATTCTGTTAATTGAGAGGATGGTGCGTTCGCCAAGGCAGCTTCCTCTGCGTCTTTATCCCGGGCTTTTCTTCTCCTGCCATCGCTCCCTTTCTTTTCTCTTATCTCGTTTTTCTCTGCTTGCTTCTGAAATCATCTCTTTGGACATGACATTGTCCATCTGGAGTCAGGGCCAACCTAGTTAATAAAAATAAAAAAACATCCCCCACACTCACTCGCTCAGGCTCATTGTTTAACAGCTGCAGTGTCCCACAATCACAATTGCTATTTTAGCACATGCTCATTTTGTAAACTGTCATCAGTGGAGAGACGTTTCCCTTCGGTGAATTGTTGAGATGACTCAAGACCCTTCCTCCAGTAAATCATGCATTCTCGATTAAATGTCCATTATTACTTGACGCAAACCAAAGCGAGTATTATCACATTTTGGAAAAGAAAAGCCTCAAATGGTACCGTTTCCCTCATTTCAGAAAATAGGACATTAATTGCTGGCAAAGGCAGGAGACATTTGTCTCACTAAAACACAAAACACCCTGATGTTCATTACTCTCTGTTTGGGGCAGCCAGCCCACTGTGAATATCTCAGGGTCAGCCCTTTTCCTTGCTCATCCCTGCACATTTTTAATATATCACATATGAATGGAAATTAGGCCCTTAAATATTAATGACATGTAATTGGTTTATTGTAGGAGACTATATTATGTACGTGTGCATCTGTGTCTGTGAGAGGGAGGGAGAGCGATTTCCTCTCATTCCTCCTTCATATTGCCTTGCTGTGATGTCCCACTGATTTTAATCTTCTCTTCTCAGATGAGAGCCATTCTGGCTATCACAGTGCACTTTAACTTTAGCCCTCTGATTATTAGCTTCCTTTGATACTTGCCGCTTGCAGCGTTCCTAGTCTACACCCTGCTTACTTTTATGTGCCTTCTGGTACACTGTAATGTTCATCAAAATCGGTCTCTTCAAAAATAAATATCCCCTGTGCATCTAAATATTTTGTTTATTTTTCTCCTTGCTGGAAAACCTCATCTAACGCGTTTGGGATATATCAATCTTTCCACGTTTCTATCTAATTCTCCACTAGCCCTCAACATATATTGTGTTTCACTTAGCCTTGTAACTCCTAAACAATATGTTCAAGGAATTCCATGTATGTATCCCTTTTGTTATTTATATATAAGCATGTTCTGCATCTTCATCTGTCTGGAACTGTTCTGTATACTCAGACAGCCCATACAGCGAGGTCTATGTTTGTTCATATGCTGAATACCGATAAGTCTGTAACAAGGACACAAGGAGAAAAAAGAAGGGAAGTGACTCAAACAGAACACAGAGTATCCAAGAGAAGTTCTCTTCCTGAATGTAATAGTTCAAAACATAATTCATGTTGATTGTTAAATGTTAAACTTCTATTTATTTTGGGGTCTTGCATATTGTGTTTGTGCTTTCACATCAAGACCTTGACCATGTTCCCTCACCAGTTCCATGACATGGTATTTACCAGAATTACCATACGTGTTCCACCATGCATAATAACAACCTCCACCCGCCCAGAAAATATGAACCTGTAACTGTCCATTATATTCAAATGAGACTTTAAAACAAAATGAATGATATGTGCGTGTGCATTTGTGGTTATGTCCCCTTGTAGTATGTATTTAGTGTCTGCGTTTCTGCCTAATTGAGTGATATGACGCTTATTAACAATGGGACTTGTGTTTAAAAAGAGGACAATGTCAGTGCTGTCACTGGAGCTTTTCACATGGAAAAGCCCCAGCGGAGCTTCATTAACTTACCCCCATGATCCCAGACAGCAGAGTATGGCGTGCATATCTAATCCAGCTCTGAGTACGAGAGCAGTGAGTTTTTTTTTTTTTAAGGAAATACTTGACGTGTGATGGTTCACTGTTCCCTGTGTCGTTGTACCAATGTACAGGATAGACTGTTTTTGAGTGATGCGTGAGAGGATGAGAAGTCAGTCAAAGTTTGCCCTATTGCTTTTTCTTTTGTTACTCTTTTGAAAGAGTAACTATTAGAGAAAATAATGGAAATGCATATGTTCCAATAATTATCATAAGAAAAGGGAAAAGCCTTTTCTATTCCTCTGATTTCATCATACATTTCTGTCGTGGCCGAGTGTTTCAGTGACACTCGACTCAAGCAGTGGTTGGCTTTTTTTTTTTTTTTTTTTTTCTGATTGGCTGTAGACTCATTTGTTCTCCTCTTAAGAGAGATTGAACACAAACTCCATCGGCCACGCTGTCGACAGAATTCATCAGTTGTAATTGCAATTGCTTTCCAAATGTGCGAAGCATCCGGCTCCATGTTGACTCATGATTTCCATACGGATAAAAAGCAAAGTGCACACAAGCCCGTCTCCCCACTGGCTAACACGATGCTCAGTAGCCCGCTGCGTTTGTTACATGGCATTATGTTTAATTTGTCTTTGGTGGAATTGGTTTGTGACTACAAGTGGGCCAGGGGGTGATACTCCGCCGCCATTCTGGCTGGAAAGGGACAGAGAGGAACAGTGAGGGGGGGGTTAGACAACAACCTCGATGTTGCATACAGGATGGGTAAACAATCAGAGTCCTGCGTGTTCAAGATGCTGCCGCCTTGAATATAAACAATCATGGCTTCTCATGCCACAGCGAGGTAAATTACTGCACGGACAGAAAAGGTTGAGATGAGGGAAGGGGAGAGTGAGGTAGACAGACGCGTCTGATTACAGTCTGTTATCCTCAGTCACCTGAGAAACAAAAGGGACAAAAAGCAACACAACAAAAACAGAGTGACACTTCAGGGAAATTGTTAAAGCTGGGATACTAAAATGTAAAAGGTTATGACTTGTGTTGCTGTTTCAGCAGTTTGATTTGTTAGATTTTTATTTATTGTAGTTTTTATACAATGTGCAGGGAAGGAAAATCATGTTATTCAACAGCTAATAAAACATACAAATAGACTCCAGTGATTTTCAGACAGCTAATTTAACAATATGTGAAGTAACTTTTCACCAGAGGTCTAAGTGCCATTTGGCTATTTTGGGTGTCTTTGTTCAGTGCAAACAATCAAAAGGAGGCCCCATGTTTTAGCTATGCATCAATTCCATTTCTACATATATAAACTAAAATCACCTCAATATAGGAAGGAAGGATTCACTCCCAAATAATGTACGAGGAAATTAATGTTGAGTTAAGATGCATCACTTTTGATAAAAGAATGCTCCTCCAGAAGACCGAGCACCATCTCTGCATGGAAGGCACATAAACTGTCCATTGCACTTTTCCCAGTTTCCCTTCAGGATACACTTATTGGTACAGTTAGCCTTTTCTTTTATTTATTTCCCCTCTCTGCTCACTTCCCCCTCCCCCACCCTTTCTTTACTCTTAACCGTCTTTCCCTCCCTGTCATCTCCCTTGAACTTTAAGTCAGAATCTTCCCTTCTGTTTTCTCTCATCATTGTCTTGCCGCAGTATCCACAGCATACATATTTTACATCTGTCTGTATTCCTTTGTCCATATGAATGTTTGTCTCTTTTTCTGTTTACCATCTTGCTATCAGCTTTTGACGTTTTTCTTCACTTATACTTCCAATTTCCTGAATCCCCTCTTTCTTAAACAGAGAAAGGTGGTAAAAAATAACTTTCCAAAGCTCCTGATAATGAATCCACTCATCTAACAAGCATGTATGGTTCTGTTTTAACAGCTTTATTTTGCACATGTTATACTTCCTTTTGTCTGTCTTCTTGCAGCCTCTGAAGAAGATGAATGGTGAAATTATCATTTAAGATTTGACGTGTTAAATCAAGATAGCAAGGCATACTGTTTTCTGCAGGAGAAATTATAGATAAATGGATGTGTTATTTATTTTTGCAGCGCAGACGCCTTCAGGGGGAAGAGACTTTCTCTGAATTGCAGCATTTGCAGATTGTTTCCTTTTTTTGACTTCTCCTTTTGATCATGTTTTATTAAACACAGTATACTGTTGAAACAAAGCAGAAAAAAACGTAAGCCGTTCTGTGATGAATGCGTAGAGGATGGAACAACTCTGCTGTAAGTATAAACTATTATTTTTAATGTCGTTTTTGGCTTGTTTGCCTTTGGTCCGGTCTGCTACCGTCCAAACAAACAGGAAATTCACAAACTCTGGGCTCTGTGCTTGCTGTAAAGCCCCACTTAGACTGAGCCATATTCAGCTTTAGGTCCTTCTGTGGTGTTGCTCCGTTATTGCACTTTTGCTCCACCCACACACGCAAGCAAGGGAAAATGACATGAGTAACACTTCAGGGTAGTGGCAGGGCCATGGGAATTTAGCATTTGCTTGTGCTGTATACACAAGCACGCTGAAGCCAGCTGTAATGCTGTGCCAAATCAAGCTCATTCCCCTGAAACATTTACTCATCCGGCAATAAAATCCAGTCGGCAGGCCGAGTACTGAACAATATATTCCAGCAGGTATTTCATCATCACCACATCCTGTCCAGATCTTTGACCCCAGTTGCTCATTGCTGTTTGAGGGCTGACAGTTGTCAAGTCCATGGATAAATGTTATGCTGCATGGGAAGCACAGGTCCACCCTTGGTTGGAAACTGTTAAAACGGTGGTTTTAAAGACTAGACGGATTACTTTGACTGTGTGGATTTGCATTAAGGTGTTTCTGCTCTCCTGGTCTTTCTTTTCACCTTTCCAACTCTCCTCCAATCCATCTCTGGCTGAGGTAAAGCAGCTTATTAACCTTTCTGAGGCCACAGGCATCCCCAGGATGGAAAGACTCCACAGATGCACTGTGTAAGACAAATTAACCTGAGAGGATTGATACGCCTTGATTTTTATTTTAATCACACTAAGCGGCGAAACGCATTGAATATTTTATGTCTGATGTGAATGTGATGAACATATTACAATTTTTATTAAAGTTCCGGCACACTGAAATGGAGATTCGTGCTGGAGGAATGTCAATGTGAATATTCCCTATCTTGTGGATACAATGTCAATTAACACTTTAACCGCATGGATCACATCTTGTTCACACTGTTACATGCATTATTTTCTTATTCATATTTATCATGTGTTCATGTTAATTATGAAACCACATACTATACATTGCTGTTGCATCAGTAAGACACATGACACGCCCTGAGAGGGATGACCCCTCTTTTAAACACAGATGTGTTTAAATGAAGATTGTGAAAAACCAAAACAAAGCTGATTATGCAGATGTTCATGCATTCACCTTCATTTCTATACTGATTGGCGCCAAATGGCCAGGTGTTTTAATTTGAGGTATTCCCTTCACTCACCAATTACCCGTGCCACTTGATCTGGGGCAATTTCTTCATATAATTTCTATACATCTTGTACAAATATGCTGCCGCTGTATCTGTAATTGATTATCTATGACCGGTTCTCCCTACGATACAATTAGAGATCCCGCTGTATGGGGGAAAGCTCGGGAAAGACCGGCACAAGAGGGTCACCTTGGAGCCCATTACTCTGCCCCTGACATTAGTGGTGCATCCTCCAGGTGCACCCGTGGGGGTGGGGAACAAGCGTCTGACAATACTCTCCTTATGCGCTCCCCAGAGTAGTTTGACTTGAGTGAGAAAAACAAATTGTGGTTTGTTGTTCAGTTTGTGGTAATGTTTCGTTATCTTTCCCTGGTTTTAATAGATGCAGTCGGCAGCAGACTGTAATTTGTGCTGAAAACAGGCGGGCCACTGAAAACACTCTGGGGTTAATTGTTTGCGTGTCATGATTGCAGTTTGCTTTACTTTACTGGCATTAGCCAAAGCTCATGCAGTGGTGAGAGCAAAGGCCTGTGCCAGGATGTGATGAGCTAGCGGTGTAATGGATGACTAAGCAGGGCGCACTGGCCGCTCGGGCCCTCGAACCCCTCTGTACTGAGGCTTGATTTCTTCATAAAAGGTGTGGGACATGCTCTGACCTTAGGCAACACTCTCTGTAAATGCCTCATCAGCTTTGCTTTCCCCATACTGGACTGCCTCACTTAATCTGGGCTTTCACTCGCGCAACCTAAATTGTGTACGTAGTGTGTCTGTGTGTGTGCTGGTGTGTGCACGTATTTGTATGTGTGTTAATGAGGACTCCTGGTGGTGTGTAATTAACACAACAGCAAATGTCCCCAAAGGGTAAGATTAACGTTGAACACATTAGACACAATGGAGCCCTGGAGAGACTTTTTTTTTTTTGGCAATTAAATGTTTTGTGTGTGTGTGTGTGTGTCTGCAAGTACAACCATAATTCATGTTTGCGTAACTGTATTGCTGCCACTTCTGTCTCTGACACACACACACGAACACACACACACACACACACGAACACACACACACACACACACGAACACACACGAACACACGAACACACACGAACACACACGAACACACACGAACACACGCCCAGACAAAGCCAGCAGTCCCTCAGGATTTGCAGGCTCCTAACATACAGGCTGGCAGGATTCTGTCTGCCTTCCTCTCCCGGCCGCCTCCTCCACACAACCTGGTCCAACAAAGATAAACACATGCTGGGTAGATTATTAGAGAAGTACCAAGGGCCCCACAGGAGAGCAGCAAGTGCAACATTGTGCTCCGAACGTGGTGGTACCTTGTAGAATCCGATGCAGTCACCTCTAGGGTGTTCTGATACATACTTAGACACAGGTGGGCGCTGATACCAGCATGAGAGCTACAACAGACTCCAATGACATTTCATTGTCAAAAGAAACTGCCGGCACATTGTTTACTCTAATGGCATTGCTGGTGGTTTCGATGCTCTCGCAGCTTGTAGGGTAGGGATAGGCAGTTATTTACAGATGTATTATACAGATAAGGAAACCCTACATGCCATATTTTTTCCTAATCCCATTCTGACAAAACACACCTTTGACTGCTCAGGGATTACATGTGTTGTTGAGTAAAGGAGTGTTAGTTTTATATTTTAGACATCAACTGTACAAAGTGACAGAGGTGATTGTGACTGTGTGGCCATCACCGACTAGTCAGTCCCTCATCCTTGACCCATTTTACCAAAAAGCTTCGTTAGTCGCATGAGTCACGTGATCTGCTAGTCATGTGAGTTCGGTTGTCACTCGCCGGTCACAACAGTCATTTTGTCAGTGACGCTAAGTCAACCGTGATCGTTTCCTAAACCTAACTTCCCGTGAAAATGGACGTTTATTTTAAAAGGGCACTCTGCATGTAAAGAGCGTGTATGGACGCGAGAGGGATACCAAGTGAATCAATTTCCGATGCCAAGTGGGCTCTGACCAGAAGGGCTGTCAAAATTGGCCAAATAAAGGAGACATAGCAGCGGACTTTTAAATATATATATTTATTAAATATATATATTTATTAAACACCCTGTTTAATAAAACTTTTGTTTTCCTTTTAAACATACAAAGGTCAGAATATAGCAAGTACTAGTACTTACCCATCTTTTAAGTGGTTACGTTTCCAGTCTGATCTGGAGCGCACAGCTGAGGTATGTGGTTTGTTTACATGACAGGGTCTCTCTCTCTCTCTCTGTCTCTCTCTGTGTGTGTGTGTGTGTGTGTGTGTGTGTGTGTGTGTGTGTGTGGCCAAGTTCTCTGCCATCATTGTGGTTGGAGTTGAATTATTTCTCGTTCCGCTTGAATCAATCCTCACTGAAAGCGCTTTATACCTCTGTAACACGCGCATCTCGCGGAACAGATACACTTCCGTTATATAAACTCTATCAATACACGCTGACCCCCAGGGGTGTGTCAAGATCACTTTTTTTTGCTGAGGTGCCACAGGCTTATGCACCAGTGACATTTGATCAGCATTTAATGCGAGCGCCATGAGACAGATTCTTTTTTTTGTGCTTGTTTTCAAACAAACATGACATTACTGTGAGACTCTGTGCTATTCTGCAATTTAAAGACACCATTTTTGAACATTTCTTTTCTTCCAATCTGAAATGCCTGATTTTGAGGTGAAAACAAACTGTGGCGCATTATGCATGAAGCTAGCAGTAGGCTAAATATTTCCTTTGTGAGTATTTGAGGTATGAATACAGCTTGCACCACAAAGGAGTGAATGAATCAGATGTTTTTGGGAAAAATCTTAAAACGAGGTTGAGTGAGTTCTGCTGCTCTTGACAGTAAAATACCTGAAAGTGACAAAGGCATGCAAATCCGATCCTGCATTAGATGTCATGTAAGTCAGAGGTGGTTTATTTGGACCGACGTGCTCTTTGTGCATTAATACAGATTAAATAATTTAATTAAGTACAATATACTAAATAATGTGCAATGAATTTATAAGGTCCATGCAGGGCAACAAGACTTTCCCCACGCGACGTTCCTTGACCTTCACGGTAATGCTGGATGGTTCTCATTGTCAGTATCAGAAAGGACACACTTTTTACAGTGAAAACTTCTTTTAACTACTGACAGTGTATCAAAAAGCCTCACGTTTTACACTCAAAGCGAGGCAGCCGAGACCAGTAACACATGTAGCCCGTAATCCCCAGAGCCTTCTTGAGTTGACCTTTCCGCTCCAAACCAAAACAAGATCTTAAGCTTCTATTGCTTTTTGGTAGGCTTGACACTACTCTGGCCACTACCTCCTAGCCCAGGTTTTAACTGAATTGCACCTATAAACGAAGGTGCAGTTTATTGGTACGCCTATGACTGGGTAGATACCCATCCAAACCCCATGTTTTTTTGTAATGCTTTTTGTGAAATCACACAAATATCCTGCTGTATATGTGTTTTTAACGTATGAACCATATCTATGACTGACCAAGGCTACCCATCTACACTTCAGGCAGATTTCACTCACTCTCTATGGAAGGTGGATAAACAATTAAATCAATTGGATTTCTTCCAATGAAGCCGACATGAAAACTATTTTGGTTTAGTAAATGTCTGCTGTCACTCAGCCTGGTGATGGCAGGTTAGCGAGCAGCTGTCCACTCAGCTCCCCAGGAGCTGCTGCTGCTGACAGGTGGGCAGATACGTTTGCCGAAGACAGAGTCAGTGTCATGGATGCAAAAAGAGATCTGAATACAGCATCAAAGTTCCAACGAAAGTTGCTCAGGGTCACATGAAGCGGAAAAAGTTAGACCTTCGAGTATAGAAATTACCCGGATCTTCGCGGGATCTTCCCTATCCACGGGGCCCGTAGGGCAAGTGCACTGGTAATTCCTTTAACTCCACCTCTCAGCTCTTGGTCCAGCCTCGTTCTCAGGCTTAGTCACATGGCCGGCCGAAGAAAAATTACTCTGAATTCTAGTGTTTTTTTTTACAACTCTCAGGACCGAATAATTTTAGAATGTACAATTTACTTGCTGAATTACAGACGTCAATGGGAAAAACGTTTTTTTCACTTCCTTTTTTTAGCATTTTCCAAGCAGTGGTATTTGATCAATGTTTTGACCTGCACGTGTGTTTTCAAAGCATGTTTTACTATATTAGAGTCTTTAGTAACTCTAGTTATGTTTTTTATATCCCTACTGTTTTACCGGTTAGCATACAGAGGAAATTAAAATAATGAGATTGCCTGTTATCTCCACCTCAATGCATTTATTATGTTTCAATAATAAATCGTTTAACATGTGTACATGATGAAAACAAAATTGTTTGATTTTTTTTAAATATCTGCTCAACATTCATTTACCCACAAATTTTGCATTTTTATATATATATACCTACCTACCTACCTTGGGGACATGCTTTTTGATCTAAAGATCATGCCACTGAACTTTTATTGAATTGAGTAGTCAGACAGAATATGCAAGAGCAAGCGAGGATGTGTGAAAGAGCGAGCACGAGAAAAGAAATGGGGCTCAGAAGAGAGACATAGATGGTGCAGACACGAAAGAGATGTTTAAAGAAGTAGTATTATTTGAGATGAAGGGAGTGAAAGAGGGAGAGGGATGATAAGTTCACCCGTCGAGGCTGTTATTGCTGCTAAAGAAAATGATAACATTTCTCAGTAGAGGATTTGTGCATACTGCACCACACCAATGTCAACTTTATTGGATGAGGAGTAAGCTGAGAGACTTCAAACTTATCTGGCTTCACTAGCAACGAGACATTACGCTCTTATTACACTGGTATTGTGTTGATTTCATCAGCTCTGTCGGGGAAAACAGTTGGTGTTTGAAATTAGCCAAAGGTTAATTGACATAGGGTTTCAAAGTGAGTATATTGTGGACACGTGGACTCTGTGACACATGTACGGCCAGGAATGCACATTTAGACACACACACACTGGCCTCAAAAGGCTTCCTGCACTAGTATTATTGTTCTGTCTGTTGTAATTAAGAAAAACACGCCGTCAAACCAACAATCAACATTGGTTCACTGGTGTCTGAGTTTTTCTCAGCTGAATGTGGCTTGATGTTCGTGTCCTCCAGCACAGAGTAAATAAGCCCCAATTAATGTGACATTCTCACCAGAATATGTGAATAGCTCTTTGCACAATTCAAAGTCTCTAAAGCGGTTAATTGCTGATCAGGGCTGGCAGGTCAAGGGTATTTCGCTACTTTCCAACAATCATCACTGAATATGCTGCCAAACCTGGAGGAAATCTATTCCTGCTCTCTGGTCCTAGACCAAGTCAGCACAAAATCCTGTCACCTGTAACATGGAACTTGTCAATGCCAGCTCTTTTGGGTATGAGCGCCATAAACATGGAAGGAGAGGTGTTGGTGTTTATTTAGCACAGCAGGAAAAGTGTTAAGGTGTTAGCAATCAATGATACAAAATAATGACACAGATCTATCACAAGTATCAGGAGACAAAGTCATTTTTCTTCTGGCTTTTTCCAAGAAGCACAAATAATTTATGGAGATACTTTATTAAACACATTCAACTAAGGGTGAAAAGCCAGTATTTGGCTTTGTGAAACTAGCCAATCTTTAGTAGTTTTTATTTGATAAATTACTAATGATTAAATTTTTTTACGTGAGCATTGTTTGATTTTCTGTCAACCATAACATTAATTAAATGACCAAACTTTCAAGCACTAATTTAGGTGGACATGTTTTTCTGAAAGCACTTGCAGGAGGTATAGTGTTGTTTTCTGAACCTGGTGTGACTTCGATATAACCATGAACTTATAGCCAGTAAAATGTCTCCAAAGCGTTCACAAAAACTTCCCTCGGTACGCATTTAAACAGAAGGTACTAATAAGGAAAATGAACAATTCATACAATATTAACCTCCTCAGTTACAAAGCCTTGTTTATCCAGTAATTAACTTTTGTCTGCATTGATATTGACTAGTTCTGTGAACAATTAGGTTTTAAATGCATCTTTTACAATTATTCTTGAGGATATTTCATCTTGAAATATGATGACCTGAATAAAACAATCAGAACTGGATTCATTGCAAGTACATATAGGAAAATGTAGACCACAGCAAAGCTTTAGGTTGCATCATAATCTTTGGCTCTGGTGTTAATATATTTCATTTTATCCTTCTTTCCCCATCCACTTTAAGTGAAGCATGTTAGTCGTTTGCATACCATAGTCCTTTTTTTTTGCTCATATGAGTACTTTATCCACACGTTACCTGCCATCATTCCACACAAGGTGCCGGCATCAGAGAGTCTATCTGCCAGTAGGGGGCACTGTGATACAGGCCAATAACTGGAGCCTCTCTGAGGTTTGAATCTGTGGAAAGTGGAGGCAAGTACACATCTTCACAAAGCCTCATTGGGGCTTTGGAAATCATAGAAGTATCTAATACAAGCCAACATAACATATCCACCATCAGAATTCCATCAAATCACACAGTGAGGGGTTTCTATATGTTGAGACAGGGACCACTCTGGATGTTTGAACTGTGCCGAACCAGAATTGACTCATTCTCTGAATGAGTGCCAAAATAATAACTTTCACATGTTTCATATCCCGGAGGAATAAGTGTATTTCAATGCCACGGTCAATCTGGTTTTCATCAGGTGTAATGTTTTTTTTTTTTTTTTTCAAGACCAGTTGAACCATTTCTCTCAGGAGCTCGTGTCCTTAAGACCGCGTGTTTAGTGTTTTGGCAAAGGGATCTCCACCACTTTGCTTTATGTGTTGAGACAGCTTAGAACAAAAACAGTTAGCTGAGGCAGGGACTAAACTGTTCCTTAACAATGTAGTGTGTTTGTATGTTGAAATGTCATATGATCCATAGATCTAGGTTAAGTAAACCATGCCATCGGACGCACAGCAATGCCCTTTTAAGATTTCATAAGATGTATTATTTTCCTCAAAATAGCATATTTTTGGTTATGTTGTAATATGTAGTGCATGCATTTGATCAGCTGAAGATTTGGTTAGTTTTTGCTATGTTTGGAATATAGGTAGCCATCATACTGACTGGACACTGAACTGTGCATTGGTTCCCTCTTGTGAATCGATTGGCTCCCTAACGTAGAGCCTATGGTTTGTGCAACTGAACAGTGACCCCATGGAAAGATACTTCATAACAAGCCTATTGAAAATATATTCATGCAACCAGGTGCATTAACAAATGATACCATCCAAAACAATTCAACAGGGTCATGCCATGTTAATAGCAATGTGTCTTTTCAGTAACCTTCAATCAGCCTTTTAAACTGTCGGAATCTGACACTAGAGAGCCTTAGGTGTGTTAATTTTTCTATTTCTGATCCTATACCCTTCTAACACTAAAGTCAGTTTATTGACACTGGTTATTCTGTTATGTGTACAATGCAACATTCATGCTATGTTTTACATCATCTCAGCTCACCTGATGGTTGTACTCATTTAAGTGGTCCTTAGGCAAGGTCCTAGCAGTCAGGGAGTCTACCCATGTAATTGCCTTCATGTATCAAACATGCAATAGATCTTATATTAATGGCACCATTATTTCACAGTGTTGTTATTTATAAGCATTGCTATTTCTTTCAATAATCGTGACACTAAAAGATAATGAACGTGACATTTTACAGTTAACAAATCAATGTGTCAGTACTCTCTGGTGGGACACACTATGTAATATACACACACTGTTTCTAAATGACCTCAAACCTAGTTTGCCATTTATGTACTTAAATTGTTGTACTGTCGGCTGTCCTATTCACCTGATCTTTGCTTGAATTAGGGCGCCCCCACATGTTGTCATTGTGATTACTTTGCTTACTGTTACCAGCTTTATCATTTATGTGCTAAAATAAACGTTTTTAAAGGTTAGGCTTAGGCCCCTCGGCACCCTAGTTCAGGCTAAGACCGATAGCAATATATCTGCTGTATATTAATATTGGCTGCTTCATTGGTCTCGCACTACTGGGATCACCACAAAAGGTGTGCAGGGAAGTTTCAATAACTCATTAACAACAACAATGGATATCAACTTGTGTGGACATTGAATTGGACCACAGACTTGGCTTTCATACACCACGGCTTGTTTACGGTCCTTTGAAAACGGAGTCATTGATAGTGGGAATTCGGCTGCTGTTACCTTTGGTTATCAGTGCAATCTCCATCTGCCACCTGCTCTGGTCTGAACGTCTGCTGTTGTTTTTGTCTCGTAACTTCCAAACATCCAGTTTGTCCAGTTTAATGAATCATTCATATTGCATGCATTAAGTGACATGTATGGATCACATCATTGCCATTTGTTGACTGAGCATCTTTTTAAAACGATCCCACCTGACCTATTTATATTATCCCCCAGCCCTAGCTGCTGTGGGCTCTCTCCCTGCGACCCTGAACAGACTATGTTTAAAAGATTAGTAGATGGATGAATGAGTGGCAGTGTCCGTTGTGTACAATTACAGACCGAGTATTAATGGATCTGGGAAGATGATGATCTGGGAAGAGATACAAATATCTACCTAGCTAGCTTTTCATCAAAGACATCGTCCATTCCTCATATTAAACATATACTTACACTATTTCATATTTCTCTTTTTCTTAAACCTTGTCTCTACTAACCTGTAACCATTGGCAAAGCACTCCGGCAAACACAAACTCCAAAGGTGTGGATCATTTTACAATATGGTCACCAAGGCTTCTGGTGGGATTTCCAATTAAGATGCAATCTGTTATCTGTTCATATGACTAATAAGCACAACAAAGCCATGGAGGGGACCTCCTGGAATTCATATCAGACCACTCGAAATAACCATCAACTCTCGTATCTGTTGCACTGCCAATACCGGCTCACTTTCCCAATTAAAACCCTGGGCAGGTCGTTCTCCTGTTAATAAGGAATGTATTAGGGCTACTGTCATTATGGCATGTAATGGGTAGGCACCAGCAAGCTCTATGGGCTGAGTACATGTTCTTTCTGGGCTTCATTTCATCTGTGTGCGTGTGTGCGTGTGTGTGTGTGTGTGCGCGTGTGTGCGTGTGTGTGTGTGCGCGTGTGTGCGTGTGTGTGTGTGTGTGTGTGTGTGCGCGCACATATGTGTGTGCAAAAACTCAACTGCATGTTATGAGAGGGTATTATGGGTCAGCGCTGTTGTGTTCTTCTGTGATAATTAGGACTGTGCTGTGCCCAATCATACGCAGAGACCGCCAGTGACAGCACAGCATTGATGACCTTCATTTCATGATAAAGCCAATTACAACATGAAAAGGCAAGCAAAACTTGTGAAAATGTCTTGCAAAGGGAAATGTATAAGGACAGACTTTCCTCCTGTATTTCCCCTTTAATATTGTCTTTAATTTTTGTTTGTTATATGGGGCTTGTGACTGAATATGACCAAAACCTTCAAACACATATTGAAACTAAGCGTTACTTTTGCTATTGCTTTGATGCGTTGTGGTTGTACATGTGGGTGGGTGAAAGCAGTCCAGTTGCCTAGTAATAATAATCCTTTTGGATTTTTTGGGAATTTTTGTTGTAGCTGTGTCAGAGGTGTTGATAATATAAATCGTTATATTCTGTAGATATTCTTCATTTCATTATTCTTCTGTCTATTAGAGTTCAGGTTGTGCGATGTCAGTTTAACAAATACTTTCTGTGAGAAGTTTCTGTGAGAACAGTCAGGTTGTCTGTTCCTCAAGGTTCCACGCTCTGCACTACAACACTCACACCTGTTTATCAGTATATTGACATTAGGGAAGCAGACTGGTCGTTGCACGTTCCAGCCCTGTGAGAATAGATGAGGACGCGATTCTCCTCCTCTTAGAAATGTTAGAGCCAATAGAAATGTTAGATATTCATGACGGAAAACCGTGTATTAAAGAGCCAAACTTCACCTTCTGCACCTTCTGCGTTGTCCTAATAAGGTACACCTCACAGTTACAGGGAATCAAGTAAAGCAGCGATGTAAACGGCAGCTTCAAACAGGATGTTATCCAGGTGTTGACTTGCTGGCTCGGCAGGGGAAGATATGAGAATATCTGGCTTCGTTGGAGGTTGATAGGCCCACATACACACATCCCCACAGAGATTAAGCACCATGGGCAAGCCTCTCCTCGGGGCAAATGGCACCGGGTGAAACGTAATTCTCTTCCATACGATGTCTTCTGTCTCTCCTTCAGATACAGACCCAACAGGCACAAAGGCATAACCACTCATTAGTAGGGATGGGAATCGCTTTTTTTTTAACGATACCGATGCTAAAACGATACTTTTAAAACGATACCGGTGCCTAAATGGTGCCTTAACGGATACTTTTTTATTGCCAAGGCATTTTTTTTTCTTCAAATTCAACAATATATTAACTGTTTAACGTATACTATACATATAAATAAATAAACACAAAACATTTTACTTCAAACTACACCGCGTTCCACATTATTAGGCCAATTGTATTTAAGGGTCATAAACATTCATTTTTTGGTTTTTCAATGAAACTCATGGATGGTATTGTGTCTCAGGGCTATTTGGATGATTTCAATCATCCAAATAGCCCTGAGACACAATACCATCCATGAGTTTCATTGAAAAAGTAATAATAATAATTAGTTTGCCAGGTGAGCCCAATCAAAGGAAAACTACTTAAGAAGGATGTTCCACATTATTAAGCAAGCTACATGTTTCAGGCAAAATGGGGAAGAAAAAGGATCTCTCTGCTGCTGAAAAGCGGCAAATAGTGCAATACCTTGGTCAAGGTATCACAACATTGGATATTTCCAAAAGAATTGCGCGTGATCATCGGACGGTGAAGAAATTTGTCACCGATTCACAGCACAAGCGGGTTCGTTCAGACAAAGGCAAAATAAGGAAGATTTCTGCCAAACAAATGCGTAGGGTTAAGAGAGCAGCCGCTAAAATGCCATTGAATAGCAGCAAACAGGTGTTTGAAGCCGCTGGTGCCTCTGGAGTCTCGCGAACTTCAAGATGTAGGATGCTCAAGAGGTTTGCAAGTGTCCTTAAACCTGTTATTCGGCCACCCCTAAACCAAGCTCACAAGCAAAAAAGGTTGCAGTGGGCTCAGGACTACATGAAGACTAACTTTCAAACTGTTTTGTTTACGGATGAGTGCCGTGCAACCCTTGATGGTCCTGATGGATGGAGTAGTGGATGGTTGGTGAATGGCCACCATGTCCCAACAAGGCTGAGACGTCAACAAGGAGGTGGCGGAGTCATGTTTTGGGCCGGAATCATGGGGAGAGAGCTGGTAGGCCCCTTCACCCTAAAGGGGCCTACACTCTCGTCCCTGATGGTGTGAAAATGACCTCGGCAAAGTATGTAGAGTTTCTGATTGACCACTTTCTTCTGTGGTACAAAAAGAAGAACCGTGCCTTCCGTAGCAAAATCATATTCATGCATGACAATGCACCATGTCATGCTGCAAAGAATACCTCTGGGGCATTGGCTGCTATGGGCATAAAAGGAGAGAAACTCATGGTGTGGCCCCCATCTTCCCCTGACCTTAACCCTATTGAGAACCTTTGGAGCATCATCAAGCAAAAGATCTATGTGGGTGGAAGGCAGTTCACATCCAAGCAGGTGCTCTGGGAGGCTATTATGGCATCCTGCAAAGACATTAAAGCAGAAACTATCAAAGAACTCACAAGTTCAATGGATGCAAGAATTGTGAAGTTGATATCAAAGAAGGGGTCCTATGTTAACATGTAACTTGACCTGTTAAGATGTTTTTGATTCAAACTTTTCTTGATTTCAGTAAATATGACCTCCTAATGCTGCAAATTCAACAAATGACAAATTTTTGTTCTTTACAACCTATAAAATATCTTGAAATTCTGCATAATAATTTGGAACACTGCAATTTGAGTTTTTTATTTTTGAAAAAAATACTGTTATCATTAGGAGGTTTGTTCAATAGAATTTGACTTATACTCTAACAGTTGATGACTTGAAAATGATACTGACTGACTGTGCATTACTATTTAGGAAAATCTGAGCAAAGTGTAATTTGCATAATAATGTGGAACGCGGTGTACAGCTTCAAACTTAAAAAAAAAAAAAACAGACAAAAAGCATCAGGTGGCCTGATAGGGACAGTGTGCAACAGAACTCCACTCAGAAACTGTTGGATTCTACAAATGCTGCTGCTTTACTGGACTACACGTCATCATTAATATCAACTGGGAGAGCTTTTCTGAACCAGAAGGTTCTTGAATTCAGCAAACACCAACTGAACCGAGGAACAAACACGTCTCCTAATAATCTCACTTTGTGACACGGCTTGGATCGTTTCTCAGCCGGTGTTCTTGCCGGTCAGCTGTGGTTTCTCCGCTCTGGCGTTGACTTCAATCAGTGAAACAGACGTTTCTAGCAGGAAGTTTAGAGTTCATAGTTCGGGAGTCTTTTCCCTCTCTAGAAACTTTCTCGTCCAGCTTTCTCGTCCAGATTCCAGATTCCAGCATTTAAAACAGACGTTTCCTCAACGAGGTTTGGTGGAGAAAACGGAACGTTTCTCTCTTGGAGTTCTGGGGGGTATTTTTCGTACGTGGTTCAGCTAAATCGATCAAATGTCCTATTATCCATCTTAAATTAACGAGATGATTGACATCAGGCTTTCCCGGTTCTTCAAAGGTTGACCCGCCCCCAAACAGTCTCGTTCATTCGAACCAGACGTCAGTCACCTGGATAAATGCGGGTGCACGCTCCTCTTCAAAAGGGGGAGGAAATAAACTGAGAAAAGAGCGTCTCTTCTCTCCGTGGAGGAGCAGGAGATGATCATGACTACATATGATGAATGAATGAGTCCATAATCATGGCAAAGTCTAATGGTGCGTTCACATCTGAAGTGAGCGAATATTCGCAACACTTCCTGTTTGTGAATGCAGCATAACGGCGCCTCCGCTGGTCGGGCTAGAGTCACATAAGCATCGCAAAATATCAAGTTAAATGTGTAAGTGTTGGGAAAATGTATCGGCTAATTTTAAGTGCCTCATCACCAAAATCAATCAGATTATATTTATTTAAATATGCCTAGTATATGAACTAATATATACTTATGAGGATATATGTACTGTATGGGCACATGTGTCATATATATGTGTATATACATGTATGTGTAGAGTTTGAATCTGTGTATTGGCGGATCAGTACCTTAATCATGTTCTACAATAATGACATGTATGGTGTACTAATAACACCGTCATATAATTATGAGTGCTTTCAACACATCCATAAGTTTCTGATAGACTGCCTACTGTGAGACGGGCGATCGGCTGCGCCTGTGGTGATCAGTGTCCGCGGCTCGAGAAGCTCTCGTAAATAAATGATTCCTTGATGGCAGAATCTATAGCGCCGTGTACAGGAAGTCATGATGACGTGAGAACGGATCTTGGCGATCTGAAAGAACTTTCTCCCTATAAAACTAATATTGCTCCTTCATCAATGAGGAAAGGAGCTGCCTTGTTTTGTCCGGTGGGAGTGGCCAACTTATCCAGTGAATTTCACTAAACCTGCTGTGGAGCAGGTTAAGGGATTTCGATGTGTTGCTATGGTGATTTATCTAAACTTGCTTCGAAGAACCGAAAAGCCTGACCTACGTCATCTTATCCTGAAAATTATCCGGCTAACTCGGTAAACCAGGTACGAAAAATACCCCCCGGCTCTTCTTCCTTACACGCAGTTGTTTTGTTGCATTTGATGCACGTCACATTGTTCGAATCATTTTTTGCAAAATACAGCCACACTTTTGACCGTTTACCTTTTGGACTTTTCTCTGTTAAAAGGTTGATGGCTAGCTAGCTACTGTAGCTATACAACCTGCTGCCAGGACGGACTCATCAGAGTAGTGTAAAAAAAGTATTTCAATTGGCACCGAAAGGAAGCACCGAAATCTGCGTTGCGTTGCGTTTCGGTCGTATAGGCAACGGTGCCATAGTGGCACCGGTTTTCGGTACCCAACCTTACTCATTAGGGTACCAGGGTACCCGCGAGGTCTTAAAAACTTCAAAAAGTCTTAAATTTAGTATTCACAATTTAAGGCCTTAAAAAGGTATTACATTTTGTCAACAGGTCTTAAATTTCGTTCATCAAGTCTTAATTTTTACCCCCTTCCTTATTTTATACGGCGCCACAACATTTGTTTATTGTTCGTTGTTACAACGAATCTTAGTACACCCAAACGTCGCATCCAAAATATCAGGCAACCTGTATATGGCTCTGAACTGGCTGAGACGCTGTAGAGTCCACAGTCCTCCAGCTAAAGATTTTTCTTCTCTGTAAATTAAAGGGTTCTTCTTCTACACGTTATGGAAGGGGACCAACTTGAATAGGTGCATACAGCGCCAACCTAAAGTACCGGAGTGTGTGGTGCAGGGTATTGCCTGTCTGTGAGTAGGACAGAACCAGTCCCGCCTGTCCCATATTCTAATCACAGCCTTTTTTATTTGTATCCGTGAAAAGAGAAAAATATAACAGTTAATTAATTAATTAACAGTTGATTGATTTCGTATTTTTTTCATTCATACGCATATCAGGAAAAGTGCGATGTTGGTCTTAAATTTCATTTAAAGTGGTCTTGAAAAGGTCTTAAAAAGTCTTAAATTTGAGATGAAAAATCCTGGGGGTACCATATGACTGTATAAACACACATGCAGGCCAGCACTCAGACAGACAACAGAGTCTGGATCCAGATTTTTTTTAGTTTCAAGACAGAGAGGCAAAGTAGACGCTGTCGTTTAATTAGGCTCTGCCAGCACCCACTGAGAATTGCTCCTGAATTTGACACTGTTTTCCAAATGTCACCGGCAAGTGCTTAGAATGAAATACGAGTCAATATTCAGATTGTGTCACTGTAACTATTGATTTAGCAATTGTTGATAGCCACTGATGGAAAACCAAAATGATGTTTTTGAATTGCACCTGTGCCCTCTATAAAGATACTACTACATTATATCTTTACATAGCACATAGTTGTTTGCTGTTATAGTAATCCTCTGGTTGCCGTGTATTGCTTCTTTAAACATTAGAAAGTTATTTCAACGTTGGTAGGTCTATAATCAAAGTTTCTTGAATATAGTAAGCATACAAACAACAGGAGCTCATCCCTTTTAGTGCCTCTGCTTTGACTGGGAAACTAAAGCTAAGAAGCAAAGGGGGTTGCAGACGCTGGCTTCTTTGGCACCTTAAGGACAACGTAGGTAAACACAGCAACTGGTGCAGCAGGCACACACACACGGGAGCAGACTAAATTGGGGCCTTTCACAATATACAGTACAACATATTCCACCAAAGCCTGTTACTCTCTCAGTGTGCACTTTTGTGTTTTTTTGCTCTTCCTACGTCTCCAATTCACTCACTGTTAGCATTCCCCAGTGCCCAGTGAGTTTGGACGCTCATATCAGTTGGGCAGCGCTCTGTTTGTGCCTTCAACCCTCATCTCTGAACACAGGAGTCTCCACTGTGATCAGTGGAGTCCACCGAGGATAATTTATCAACTTGAATGTGCTCCCTACCAGATATAATCCTCCAGCAGTGCTGGAAATGGTTTGATTTTACTAGGGGCATCCTCCCACTGTGTGCTCCAAAGTAACATCCAGTGTGTAAAACCCCTATACAGAAGTGATATTGTGTCTACCTTTTTGATATAGGCTCGTACAAGTCAAATGGTCTTATGTACACCGGTTTCTACCACGGCAATTTACTTGAACATTTTCTTAGAAGCACCTCAGAATCATTGAGTTCTACATCTACTCATCTACAACTCAACCCCTTGACCTACCATAGTCTCAATAGAAATGTAAAAATATATATTTTTTGTGTTACATTTCTGAATTATTTTGTCAATTCATTTTCGTTTCTTTCTCTTTTCCACAAAGACTACCTGATTTATTTACACACTAACGTGAATTGCTGTTCAGCTATTTTATTTTTGCAGTGGTTCCGTTTTATGTTTTGTGGTCACCTTTCATTGATTTAAAAAAAGAAGAAAACAATATAAATATTTCTTTTGGATTTTGTGATATTGCTTTGTATTGTAATGCTAGGCTCTTTTCAGTTCCCACTTTTTTAAATACTATTTTCATTGGTTTGTTTTGGCAGTGTTGATGATAATATTAATAAAAAAAAATCCAAGTTGCTTGTGAAGGAAACATAACTTGTTTTGCTACAGGGTCATATTGCCCACCCCACAGCCATGCTGAGGAAAATAATGAACTCTCCTTGAAGAATATACATTTCCATAAACAAAGGAAGAACAATGAAGAATGACACTGTTTGACTTTTTTAATCGAGCTGGGCCTGAGCTATTCAATTATTTTTATTTTGTTGTTGTTTGATATGTGAAATGGCAAAGGTTTTCCAGATTTTTGCTTGCATCTGCTAGTGAGGCGTATAGTTTTCTGTCCTTGTGACTCAAGCTCAGCACTGCCAGCTATGTGACACTGCTATGACCTATACTCTGCCAGAGGGGGGTGTGTGTGTGTGTGTTGTGGAGACATTGTGGGTGGGCAGGGATTGAGGAATGTGCGTTGGATTGTGCATTGCATGTCGCACGACCACAAACAAAGTCAGACCGACAGGAAGGCATACCTGTTTATGGACTTTGATAGGGGAGGCATTTGTGAAAGTTGGCGTCCGTCCTTGGGATATTGTACAGTTATGAATCTTGTTTAGGATTAGGTAAAATTCAGTGTAATGTAAGGAGTACACTGAAGTAGGGCTGCAACTAACGATTGTTTTAATAATCGTTTAATCTGTCGAATATTTTTTCCGATTAATCGATGAATCGGATCAAAAACAAAACAGCATTAATTTAGCACAATTTACATCAAAGACACACACACACGCACACGCACACACACACACACACGCACGCACACACAAGTTCACTTGAAGCTTATTCATTAAATGATTACCATCATTGTAGTAAGTGCAAGGTGAGGTATATCGCAAAATGAATCAAATGAGGTCAATTATGTTATATACACTACCGTTCAAAAGTTTGAGGTCACTTAGAAATGTCCTTATTTTTCAAAGAAAAGCACTGTTTTTTTCAATGAAGATAACATAAAATTAATCAGAAATACACTATACATTGTTAATGTGGTAAATGACTATTCTAGGTGGAAACGTCTGGTTTTTAATGAAATATCTACATAGGTGTATAGAGGCCCATTTCCAGCAACTATCACTCCAGTGTTCTAATGGTACATTGTGTTTGCTAATCGCATAGAAGACTAATGGATGATTAGAAAACCCTTGAAAACCCTTGTGCAATTATGTTAGCACAGCTTAAAACAGTTATGCTGGTTAGAGAAGCTATACAACTGGCCTTCCTTTGAGCATCACATTTGTGTGTTTGATTATACTCTCAAAATGGCCAGAAAAAAAAACTTTCATGTGAAACTCGCCAGTCTATTCTTGTTCTTAGAAATGAAGGCTATTCCATGCGAGAAATTGAGAAGAAACTTAACATTTGTCTGGTTCAAACTTTTGAACGGTAGTGTATATATACATATACTGTATATTATACAGTACACCTCTGCGCTCAACTCAACTTTTTTTTTTTTTATACTCAAACATCTCCACGGCTTATTGAGTGGTGTAATAGTCGCGCGACACAACGCATCAATAATGAAATTCGTTGCCAACTCTTTTAATAATCAGATTTTATCGATTTGTTGTTGCAGCCTTACACTGAATTGAGGTTTACTGTTAAGTGTCACCAATGAAGTGCCCTCATAAGGAAAGGGATACTGTGTGTGTGTGTGTGTGTGTGTGTGTGTGTGTAGAGTTGTGTCTCTTCTGTGTACTAGTCCACAGCCTAGCCAGGCTTTGTAGTGTGGCGTATTGCTGGCCAGCATGGAAGGTATTGCACAGCCCTGTGGGCATTCCTCCTCCAGTTGAATTGTTATCATTGCACCTCCAGGTACAGCACAGGACTTTGTTGAAATTTTAATGAATCTTTGACCTAGATTTGGTGTATGTGTGTGTCTGATGTATGTCAGTCTTAACACTATCAGCTGAACACATTTGCCATAGATGGGAGAAGGGGTAGCTGAGCAGAAATGTTGTGCGAGCCATAATTTCCTTCACACTGGCTTGTCGACATGAGCCTGAATTCACTCCTCAAGGAAATAATGTAGTCAGAAAAAAATAAAGTCTGTCTGATTTACGTTTGTGTGGCTGCAACATCAAAATTCAGCGCTGTGTATAAAAATGTGCCCCTCATTTGTGTCTTTATGAAAGAGTCACTTGTGGGGTTTTGGGTGTTCCGCAAAACCTCCTTTTTCTGAAGGAGCGAGTGGCTGAAAAGTCAGACAGACGGAAGCTGAAAAATGGAAGACTCATCATTGACAATCATGTCATAAATTTAGGGTATGCACTGACAGGGTTAAAACTGAATTATAGCATTCTTCGTTTCAATTTGGCCGCATGGTATTCTGCCCCAGCCACTTTGTTTTGTTGTTAGTAGAGCAAAGGCACGTCTTAAGCAAAGTGGAGCCTCTTCCGGGAATGAAAGAATGAATGACCCACTCTCGTGTAATCATCTTCCAATGACACACAATCTACATTTGCTACCATCCCTTTTCTAAACATGATTTGGAAATTTAAGATTGAGGCCATTTAAGCGTCAATTAAAGTGTCTTGATAACACACTTCAGCTGTTACCTGGATATGACATATTTTGAACATTCTATAAGATGAAAAGAAATGCATATGCATTAACAATGCTAAAACTTCCTCTATAGTAAGAAACTCAGTACTTGTACTCTTTTGAACAGTTCTCCTGCCTGAAAGGGAGCCACATGTTGTGTGCCCTGGTTTTGTCTTTTTCCCAAACAATCCCACCACTTAATTAGTAGAGTTGGCTGCCAGATAAGCCAATGCATGGTGGATGTGGACTCTTGACTGGAACTGGTAGTACAATTAAACAAGGAATGGGGAGGTGGACTAGGACGAGGATTCCTCATTGGGTGATTAAAAGTAACCTTTAAAGCTACGGAGAAGCTGTTAGCTATGCCCTTTCTTTTTCCTGCAAATGTCATCTTAGAACTCTGGTCTAATGATGCTACAATAGTTTCAGACAATTACATTGCCTCTAAATTGATCCCAAAGTATTGCACGAGTAAGTGAGCAAAATAAAGAGGGAGAGGAACAGCGTGAAGGTAGATGTCTATCCAGCCATCAGGTGGGCAAGCAAGGAAGCAAGAGGCCTGGCTTATTTAGAGTTGTTAGCTATCCGGATTGCTAGTTAGAAGCTCACATTTAGGCCAGATTGAACCATAGAAGGTGGGAAGAAATTAAAGAAATGCTCTTTTTTAGATTTGGTTCTAGTGTTAGCAACAAGAGAATTGATTAGCCATGCTAGTAGGCATGCCACATGTGTCCCTACACTCCCCCACCCCTAGTGTGGACAGGGCAGATGGCATCGTGACATGAAACCGCAGTGTCTCAGTTAGGAAGTAATCAACCAATGAGTGCAGCGGGGGGTTCTAACAATTAGCCAATCAGCACCAAGGGCGGGACTAACATCATTGTCAAGCAGTTGTGAAGTGCTGTCTTCTGTGCTCCATAGAGACAGCATGTCTTCAATGCTGCCCAAATCATAGTTTGACTCTTACAACTCAAAAACAGGTGGCCAACCATCAGTGTGGTCGTAAAAAATGCTGTTAGATTCAGGCAGACACATTGGTTTCCAGTGATTTGAATAGCATTTAATATTAGCTTTTTTTGTATTTTTTTTTCTGTCTTTCTATCCATATCTGCTCATAATTTGAATTGTTTTTACCTTCTCACATGTAATCAAGTTGTTGTAGGAATATAAGTATACTAATCCCGCCTACCTTTCTACAGATTTAGAAAATGCTTAAACGCGTTCCCCATAGATATCTGTGGAAATGTGAGAATATAGAATGTGGCGACCCATTGTTAGGGTGAATTAATTGCTGTGAATTCACGCATGAAACAGCATGATTTCATGCATGTAATACCTCTTGAATTATCAGGGTTGTGCAATAATTAACAATATCTCATGCTTACCTAAATGCAAGTACAATACATAAATTAGTTCAAGAAGTGAAGTATTTCCATCATAGTGGTTCCTGAGTTATTAAGCATCTTTATAGTTGTCTGCAATCAAATGGACAAACTCATAACTGTCCCTTTACGGCACAGAGCATACACATGCAGTTGAATTGCAAATCATTAACTAAGAATTTGCTTTTCATAACTTCATCAAGTTAGTGGCCTTCAAGTAGTGGATTGCTCCTTCTTAAAAACTGATGTATAATGGGTTATTAATGGTGAGTTAATTAAGAAAACTCATTAATTAAACATTGGTGCTGTCGCTGGCAAAACAGTACTGCCAGCACAAATCTATTTAATAAGTTAAATACAAACATTGCACAGCTGTCACTAAATGTGTTGGATTCTTAGTGCTTATCACACAAATACAACAATGTAAGAAGGTGAAGAGAACAACTATGATTGGGAATAATAACATTAATTAATACAACTTGAATAACAAAACAATATATCAGATATTTTCCACAAAATATATATGCTAACCAGTTCAATAAGCCCAATCTACAGACGTACAGGGTGATGCTGAACAAGGTGAAGAACATATTTTGAGTTGTTGAATATCCTCTCATATGTGTGTTGTAGGATGGAACCTCCTTGCTCTTTAAAAAAAGAAGAAGAAATAAACACATTTCCTTGCAAAATATCCAACACACATGTACTTTAGTGCAGGTGAAGTTGATGACACCACAGTGCCGAGGGCTCATGAAGAAGGGCAATATAGCAGGCAGACAGAAATAAAAAGACAAACTGGCCAAAAGTATGTCTGAAATTCACTCAAGGAGACAGCAGGCTTTAGAGTGAACTGCCTGTGTTCCCTCCTCTCACCTTAGGGAGTCCTAAGGCTCATAATCACAGTCCAGCATGAGTAGGCAGATGGCCTCCAGTTATTCTGTGACCTCACCAAATCTGCCATGTATCAACCGACTCTGTGTTCTTTGGAAAAGCCTGAAAAAAGTTCTCTGGACGAAGTGGTCTTGGATCAGCCTTCACTTGAAGTCTGAAGTTGGGGCTCAAGCATAGAGTAAAGTAATTTCCCTTTTTCGCATCTTCCTCAAACCTCTCAGTCTGTCTTACTGCTGAAGTTTGTAAGTGGGAGAGACGGAGAGCAGGCGTACGGTGTGATTGGGATCAGTGTTGCAGAAAGCTGTGGGATTCAAGGGGCCTGGCCTGACAGTTACAGTATGCTCATCTCTCCTCGACTCCCTGCCAGGCCCAATCTGAGGCCATCTGTTTGGGTGACGCCGCATGCCCAGATATACAGTATGTTTGTTTGATAGATTATATGACTGTTGGTCGGGAGACCGCCTTTCCTGAAAAATAATTAACGCTGCAGTGGCTCAGATGACACAAAGGTTATATATTTGTCAACTGAATCCATCGTGAAAACCCCATTTCAAGATAATTTCCACAACCAGATTGAATAGCAGTTGATGAAAAGAAATATGAAATGGTTGTTGTAAAGCAGACTTTTTTATTTATTTTTTATCTACATTCAATTTTACAACACTTTTTCATCACAAGTGAAAAGGTTGTGATACTTAGAGAAAAAGATAATAATTGCCAAGTAAAGATATATTGGAGTAATGTCTACCTGAGCAGCGAATGAGTCTGTTCTCCATCTGTTTGTGTCGCTATCTGAGCTTCTCCGTGCATTGTTGACATAAATGGGCTGGCGGTGTGTACTTTTATTTTTGTGCATGTTTGTGCATGCGAGTGTGCCTCTCTGGTTCGCTCACGACTGCTGCTCTGCACTGCTCTCGTACGGCGGTTACAGCTGATAATGCCGTCAAGACTGACAGCGCCGCCGCTGAAACATATCGCCCACCCTCCAGCTCCTCCACAGGTAAAGACCGTTAGCTCTGTCAGCAATTTTAGCGCCGATAGCACCGTTTGCTGTTATCCGCCGGCTCACCGGCAACATCGAAATGCTCCTAATCTTGAGTCTTGCAACTTTAAATCTTTATTTTTTTTTGCAAACATAACTTTGGGAAGACATAGTTTACCACATAGACCAAATTCACTTTTTTAAATAAAGTACAAACAAAAACTAATTGGCATTGACTGATTGCTAACTGCCATATTCTCACATCATTATTGAAAACGGTTGGTTGCTGGTTAGTATTGATTTTGTGAACTCGGTGTTTCCTATGTTTACAACACTTTGTGGTTCCTGTGTTTTAATGGGGTGTTTTTGACAGCTACCATTGAGCTTTACATAACCAATATGAATAATAATAATATCCTATGAAATTACCCTGATCCCCAATGACTAATTACAGTTGTGTAAAACTGTAAGCATGGTGTCCATTGGTTTTGGCATCTGCATTTGACTACAATCCTGCAGTGTTCTTCGGATGGCCATCTGCACTTTCAAGTTTTGCACATGTGGTTCACTGCCCCCTATTGCCTGTTACTTTTCAACAATGCCCTGTAATTGGTTGTGGGTTGCATATCTTGGTTTATTTCTTCAGTATGTTTACTTCTTGTTATGAGGAACTTGAAAGTCATGTCTGCTCCCACTGTCACTTGCAAGCTCCATCTGGTGTGGAAGCCATTAAATGGACCGACCTAATGTTCAGTGAGTGTATTTGTTGTTAGCTCACAGAGCTGCAGTCAACAGCACTCTGAGAACATGCCAAAGCTGATTTAGTTTGGAATAAACTTTTGCCTTTTGTTGTCCTTATACGAATGTAAGGAAACTTTAGAGTGATAGAGTGCTTTGGAACATTTTATATCGAATTGTGTCCATAATTGGTAAATAAAATAGATCAATAGCTACAAAGTAAAACAAGAAAACAAAAAGATTGAAATTTACATGAGGAACCTTTTTCAGCATATGTTAAAAATATTCCTTAAAGCAACATATTTGTTTCTCACCTACTGGAGAAAAGTACTTGGTGTTTGTAGCCCTCTATACCTGTATTTGTGTTCTGATTTAGTTTTTCACATGCAGTATGTACGACAACATGTCTGATGGATATTCACAATCTCCAAGACATACTATTGAGTATGGATTCTTACATATGTGAAAATCTATCTTGGCTGCAAAATCTGAATATTAAACTATTACTACCCTTTGAGAAATTCTTAAAAGCTGTGAAATCATATCACATATCAAAAACAGAGCTACATGTTCAGCCCCGTAATCACTAGCGTGCTGTGTTTACAGAGAAAATGTATGTTTATATTTGTGCCAGCTAATATGTTTATTTATGAGTTTAGTAAAAAATAAAAATGCTGGAAAGTAATTTGTTTGCAGTTCACACAGGAAAGTGACCAGCATGCAAGACCACTAGAGCTGATGTGAAACTCAATTACTGCACGCCCACTTCATGGTTGCTCGATCAATCAAAGGCAACTTCCCCAGATGTACTGTATTTTGTATAGACCCGCAATACACGAGTGCTCATGTACAGAACATACACGGACACACATGCGAATAGAGCACCAGCATCCTTCCCCACACTTTCCATTTGACATCAAAAGGAAGTTGCTGATCAAACCCTATATTTGAAATACACATTTGCATATATTTAGTGTGCTTCGATGAGTCGTGTTCCTGTGTAACAGACAGAACAATGTTCTCAGTTGCTTTCCCTCATGCAATGATTTTGTGGCATTATCTGTTCCCTTTTTGCTGTGTCTTGCTGTTTATTTGGCAGGGAGTGTTGTCTTAGCTGAGCCTTGTGACATAGAGGAAGCTTCTGGCGGCCTCTGAACTCAAGGGAGACATTCCTCAACTGTGTCTGCTGGTTGGGGGTGGTGGGGTGAGGCTCAGCCGTTTCAGAGCCTCCCAGCACTTTATATGCCCCAGATAGCGGCCTTCCTATCCCCTTTCTATACCTAACCTCCCACACACACACACACACACACACACACACACACACACACACACACACACACACACACACACAGACACAGACACAGACACAGACACAGACACACACACACAGAGCCTGGGCCCACAGCCACCTTTTCCCACCTTTTTACCTTGTCCTCCCAGTTTAATCATCTGGGGAAAATATTTATTCATGATCTAACCTTACTTCTCAGAAGTTGTCTTTTTATCTGCACTATTACTCTGAGCATCTTCAAGATTAACTATATGGTCCGAGGAGGATATTTCTGCCAAAGTGGACACAGTGCTGGTTGTAAGTACTGGGAAAGTGAAATGTGTTCCATTGTTTTGGCTCTACACCAACATACTGCTTTTCAAATATAACCAAGACCATAAGGTTTAAGTGCTGACCTTCAGCTTGAGGGTGTTTGGGTAGTTCCACTATGTGGGGTATGAATGTAGGCTTCACACTCTTGTTTAAGTCTTGGGCTTCTGTATTAGAATTGCTCCACAGTTCATCAGGAGTTAATGTACAGTACCCACCCTGAAGGTAAAGGTGAAAGTCAGTGCATTAACCTCAACGTATTTGTCACGTTCCACAGCGAACTGTCCCAATACCATACTGTTATGTATTCTCAGTTTTCACAGCAATGTATGGTCAACCAAAACATTTGTTCTTCTATAAAAAATACCGTATGATATACTGTGGAGTACCCATGTTTCTCATCGGTCCCTATACTCAACAAGGCAAGTGATTGCATTTAATCTATTTCACTAACTGACTGTATGTCTAATATCAAAGCAGCTAGCTGTAGTTTTATGTAGGCTCACAGTTCTGTAAACATTGATCTTGATCAAAATATTGCTTTGAATGTGTACCTGCTATTGTCAATAAGAAACCGTTCATGATGCAAGGCCATATTTTCCGTCGATAGACTCAAAGATGGTACCATGAGAAATGTGGTCCTATTTATATTTCGTTGTACAAGCTCTTGCAACATGGGCCGCGTGGACTTTTGTATCCCTGCCTGATTCCTAAAACATAACAATAAGGAAACCATTTGTAATTGACTTAATATTCATATCCAAAACAAAAATGCTTTGCTAAATTAAACGGTAATTCACTCATTGCTATATTCAACTAATTATACTTTTTGGCTTCATCTTTAAATTTGTATTCTGTTTGTGTTCCTGTGTGCATGTTTTTATGTTATCTATCCACCGAGGTTGTTAATTGCATTCACCTTGCAGCTAGGTGTAAATCAGTTCCTGTGTTGATAGCTCGAGCAAATACAATCGAGACCCACTATTCTAACCTCTTTTTCTCTGAATGAATGTTTTTTTTTTTTTTCACCTCTTAAGAAGCACAGTTCTGACAACTGGGACACAAGTTGTGGAATTCTTGCAGTGCCTTATGCTGTTTTTAATCCGATGAATAAGTATGCCTAGAGCAGCACTGTCACATTCACAGAGCAGCATTTTAAAGAGATCTACCCCAGTGTGCTCTGTGATCAGCACTGTATTGTGCATACCCGACATGTCCTTAAAGTGCTTCAGGCATTGCGATCTGACTTATTTCCTTGAGTGACTTCTCCCACATCAAAATTGTCTTACTCTAGTAACATGCTTAGTGTTGCTTGCCCACAGAAATAGCAACCGAAACAAGGTCGCTGCCAAATGCTCAAGTCTTTTTAGATGCTTGAAATAACATTCTCATTTTCAAAGTCAATCCACTGCCATCCAGCAGATTTGTCCCAAAAAAGAGCAGAGAACCAGTACCATAAACACAATTTATAGATTTAAAGACAAATTGGTTAAGCTTTGGATGGTAGTGCTCATGAACAATTTGATACCCATCTTTCAGAGGCTTTACATTTCCAATGTATCAAGCTATTTATGTATGTCAATTGCAGGATGGATGGGGATGCCACACAATAGTTCTTCTGGAGGTCATACCCTATTAAGCACAGCACAACCTCTTTCTATTTCCTCTTTCTATTCTTAACTCAAAGCCTGATTTGACATCCGTAATCATATTTTTTTGAAAATAATTTGGGTTTATGCTAGTGCTGTCATATTAGCGCGTTATTAACGGCGTTAACGCAAACCAATTTTAACGCCGTCAATTTTATTAACGGCGTTAACGCATTTTAATTTTGCAATTTTTTGTTTTCCGCGAGCACCACGCCGGATGTAGCTCGAACGGAAGCAAAACAATAGGCACGCCGTTTTGGCTTGGAAGCTAGGCTAACGTTACGGTTTGAAATGAATGAATGGTGAGCGCGATACGGCAAAATGAATGATATTCAGTGAACTGCGAACAGGTGCGCGTGCCAGAAGGGAGCGCGAGTGAACACATTGAACACAGCAGGAGAGAACGCAACGTTAGCCAGCTAGCTAAAGCTCCGGTGGGAAATTATTAGCTTATGCCATGTTCACACCGGACGCGCCGCATGAAACAAAGAGTGAAAAATTTAAAGGGGTCTGAATACTTTCCGTACCCACTGTGTATGTATGTGTATGTATATGTATGTATATATATATATATATATATATATATATATATATATTCACCTAAAGGATTATTAGGAACACCTGTTCAATTTCTCATTAATGCAATTAGCTAATCAACCAATCACATGGCAGTTGCTTCAATGCATTTAGGGGTGTGGTCCTGGTCAAGACAATCTCCTGAACTCCAAACTGAATGTCAGAATGGGAAAGAAAGGTGATTTAAGCAATTTTGAGCGTGGCATGGTTGTTGGTGCCAGACGGGCCGGTCTGAGTATTTCACAATCTGCTCAGTTACTGGGATTTTCACGCACAACCATTTCTAGGGTTTACAAAGAATGGTGTGAAAAGGGAAAAACATCCAGTATGCGGCAGTCCTATGGGCGAAAATGCCTTGTTGATGCTAGAGGTCAGAGGAGAATGGGCCGACTGATTCAAGCTGATAGAAGAGCAACTTTGACTGAAATAACCACTCGTTACAACCGAGGTATGCAGCAAAGCATTTGTGAAGCCTTGAGGCGGATGGGCTACAACAGCAGAAGACCCCACCGGGTACCACTCATCTCCACTACAAATAGGAAAAAGAGGCTACAATTTGCAAGAGCTCACCAAAATTGGACAGTTGAAGACTGGAAAAATGTTGCCTGGTCTGATGAGTCTCGATTTCTGTTGAGACATTCAGATGGTAGAGTCAGAATTTGGCGTAAACAGAATGAGAACATGGATCCATCATGCCTTGTTACCACTGTGCAGGCTGGTGGTGGTGGTGTAATGGTGTGGGGGATGTTTTCTTGGCACACTTTAGGCCCCTTAGTGCCAATTGGGCATCGTTTAAATGCCACGGCCTACCTGAGCATTGTTTCTGACCATGTCCATCCCTTTATGGCCACCATGTACCCATCCTCTGATGGCTACTTCCAGCAGGATAATGCACCATGTCACAAAGCTCGAATCATTTCAAATTGGTTTCTTGAACATGACAATGAGTTCACTGTACTAAAATGGCCCCCACAGTCACCAGATCTCAACCCAATAGAGCATCTTTGGGATGTGGTGGAACGGGAGCTTCGTGCCCTGGATGTGCATCCCACAAATCTCCATCAACTGCAAGATGCTATCCTATCAATATGGGCCAACATTTCTAAAGAATGCTTTCAGCACCTTGTTGAATCAATGCCACGTAGAATTAAGGCAGTTCTGAAGGCGAAAGGGGGTCAAACACAGTATTAGTATGGTGTTCCTAATAATCCTTTAGGTGAGTGTATATATGTATGTGTGTATATATATATATATATATATATATATATATATATATATATATATATATATATATATATATATATATATATATATATATATATATATATATATATATATACACACACACACTGAACTGTATGAATAAGATGTCCTTATTATGTCAAAGTGTTGGAATAAATGTTAACTATTTAACTGCAAAGTAGTTATCTGTGTTTAATACCTTTTGCATTGAATCATACTGGGATGTTTGCTGAAATTGATTAGATGGCCCTACCAAAAAAAATCCACCAGCCACTACTGGTCACACTATTAACAATTCAGCACATGCAGCTGATGTGGTGTATACATGCGATCAGATTCAAACTTTGTTGATCTGGATCTACCTTTTATTGCATTCCAGATGTTTCTGTGAGGCGCTCATGCTCATCTCTTCAAAGTCCAGATAGCACCAATTCATCACACCTCACCGGAACATGTCAAACTTCATTCAGTTTTGCTGCACAATGAAAACTCATCATTTACCAATCAATAAATCTGCACAGCTGTAGTCAGATGTAGACACGATGAAATATGAATTATGAGTTTGCTGAGGCCTCCTTTTTTTGCAGACATCCATCATTGTCAACAAAATGAGTCCAGCAAATATTCAATTAAGACCTCAGGGCTCCATTCCTCATTCATTATTCTGGGGTTAATTTGCAACTGTAGATTTGTCTTTTGTCACTTTGGGGCTAAGAAAGGATGGCTGAGAAATTACTCACCTTCCTGCAGTCAATGGGAGAGGTCTTTCAGTTTTTATCAAGTTCTTGAGGTATTCCTGTTAGTGTGACATTTTTGTGTCGTGCTTTGCGCATCTCGTCACCTCTGTGTTCTCACTTGCAGCTTGTTTAGTGTGGAAATAGCATGCTACTTCACGTTCACATGATTTTTCCTTCTTCAATTCGCACATTTCAGTGATATAAAAGTCAAATTTGGTGCTCATAAGCATACAAGTGAGCATGAGTTACTGTGTGTGTCTGCGTTTGCACAGTGTCACTTACTTTTGAACTCTCACAATTAAGATTATTTGTGTTATTAGTTACTGAAGCGGTGCGGCTCAGATACCATGGCAATCACATGCAATGTGCTGTGGACACGGCTTTCAGAAACCAGCCAGACGGGCAGCACATTGTCACTGGCGAATGATAAATTAAGTAGTAATAAAAACACTTGTTGTATATGTTAATGTGTCCATTTAGTTGACACAACTATGCTGTTATGTGCTCTATTTGTATGTGTGCAATCTGAATCATACATTTATTTTAAGGATATATTTATATGATTTAAGTGTAAAGCAAAGGTTAGAGTGCATTAGTGAATTGCAAGACATTAGGTTGCCACAGATTCAGTTCCATTAATTCACATTTCAATTTTTCTCTGTGAACATAAGTGTTAATTCCAGATAGCAAGTTCTCAGATACCGTAGTAGAAATAGTAGTTGTAACAATATCTTTTTTTCTTTTTTTTATCGAGTCTGCAATTTCTTACACAGTGTGTGCCATCTCACATAGAAAAATCTTGACTACATCATTTTTAGTCTCGCCTCAGGCGACCATGCAGGCCAGTCCAGCTCATTGATTGCCTTTTCATCAAATGGCGGGGGTGTGCGATGAGGAAGAGGTGAATGTCGCGCTGAGTGGCAAGTGGTGTGGGAGCAGTGGGAGAGCCATTGGCTGACAGGATGAAAGTTAAACACTGGCCTACGGTCTTGTCCCACAGCTGGAGTCAATGTGCTGCCTTGGGGCAGGGCTCCAGTTTATTGACCAAGCTGGTACCCCTAACCTGTCCAATTCCTGTCTGCTGTATTTCTCTTGAGCCCTGCCAAGTCTTAAGAGATGTCCATGTGTTATTGATTTGAATGTTCACCTTTTGTAGCCCGCATGCAACTGTATTCTGCTTTTGGAATTTACCATGTAGTCTTCTCAGTTGTGACTTTAAGGTTTCTTGAAGCCGGAGCTGCAAATTGTTGGTATCTCTTTTTCTTGTACCAAACCAGTCTTCCAGTCCCAGCGGTTGTCATTCTGTGATTACTCCTACTGGGATCCACATCAATGCCGTTTTGTACAGCTAGGACAAAATGTCACCCACAATTGAGCTTCTGTGACTGCATGTCAACAATTCTCACAGACCATCTGGATATGTTAAAATTGGATTCATACACCAGCAGCTAGACCCAAGTGAATCAGTGCACCCTTGATTCCAGCGTTTCATAAGGTATCTGTTTGTCGATACATGTTATTCGTTCAAGAGAAGAACAAAGACATATCCATTTAATCATCCAAGCATCCATCCATCCACACATTCATCCAGCCATAGGAGGAGTGGTACAGGTTTCCAGTCTACCAGAGCTGGAGCACAGACAGACAGGCACATACACTCACATTCACACCTTTATAAAAATGTTTAGGTCATCTGAACTGGCCAATCTTATGACTGTTGCAATACAATACACAAGTAAAGCTGTACTTCATTCTTGTTAATATATTGCTCAATTCCAGTTTAACCTCCTACAAATTACCAAACCATAGACACGCTTTATGAATGAAAATATACACATTACCCTCTTTCAAAACCCTCAATATGTTTGAGTGATTAAAGATGGTTGGCAGGCTGCTGATGCTGCAGTACGCATGCATGAAGTCGATACACTGGTAACCATTATCAGCGTTTTAAGCTAAGATCTGTACATCTGCCAACATCGTTTCTCAGCAGATGCAATAACAGAGAAAGTACAAATATAGATTTTTGCATTCTGTGCTAGATCTTAGAATGCCACTTTTCAGTTTTTATATGGCAACATTAATATCATAATATATCTCTTATTATATCGTACACTGTTTGATTTATTCATTTTGATTATGTAAATACTGTTTACACAACTAAAATATTCTACATTTGTTTAACCTTTTTTGTCTTTTTTGTTCACCAGCTATTGATCTGGTTCTGTTTTTTAAATGAGCATATATGACATTTCAGCCGAATCCGCCGAGACTTTTTGGCCTGCTAGAACGTTATCTATAGCTATTTCGGCTCATCTAATGATATATAATATTTTATACATGTCCACAGTGGATTCTCATGAAAGTCTAGAGAGGTTCAGCATTTCCGCCGGTGCGGGGCTTACTTATTACCCCTGGACAGGCAGTGATGGAACAGTAGTCTCGTCCTGTTGATGAATCTGCATTGTCATCTTATTAATACCCCCACACTGCCAGGGCGGCTGCCATGGATTTCCCATCTAAATGGATTAAGCTTTCATTTCTTATGCCTAACCACCAAAAAGAGAGGTTAGGAACCAAGAAAACATGAGATAAAGGGCTTTGCCTTCACACAATCACTCAGTTACTTCTCAGCCCCCTTCAGATTGACCCCCACCTTTTTGGGGGCTCCTAACATAAATAGATCAGCTTGTTTTGAGCAAAGCCTATGCATATGTATGAGGGCTTAGTGTCTTTTGTGTATCTCTTATATTTTATTCTTTACTTTAATCGTTTTTAAAGTTAGTGATACAAGCCATGAAGACAACTGGACACATTTTATATTGGTTTTCAAAGCCTTGGCCGTAGGCTTAATCTCAGAGATATCATTATTTGTTTGACAAAAACAAATACCGAGAGGCATGTGCCACAATTTGAAGACACAATTTCAATATACACTTTATTTGTTCAATATGATTTATTTCAGAATTTGTACCTTTAGGATTTTGTGACCTGTGCATTAAGTTGTCCATTGCATGCTTATAGACGATCAATTGGGCTACAGACAAAACTATAAGTACTCTTCTACATTCATCACAGTAAAAGTGTGACTGAGACTGACGTGTGGCTGGCAATATGTCTGGCACACTGCAGGTGGGGACATTGCACACACACACACACACACACACACACACACACACACACACACACACACACACACACACACACACACACACACACACACACACACACTGCATTCACACAATAGGTTCCAGCTTGACCTCTACAATGTCACATGTTGCCAAGATGCATCCCGGCAATTGTCCTGCACTGAAGGGATTTGCAGGGAGAAGAAGAGGGATGGGAATGGGGGATACAGATAGGTTGGTGGAGTCAGCCTCGGATTTATGTGTCTGTAACAGAGCCATTTATGAGGAGACAGTTGCCCCTTTTCTTCGGGGGGGAGTTGCTTGCTTGCCGGAGAAGCTGCTGTGCAAATATTAGTTGTCCCGGTGCACCTGCTGCCATTGTGGGATTCTCCCCCTCCCTCCTGGTTTCCCACCCTGTGTCGCTATACACTTCATTTGTCAAACGCACAAAGGAAGGCAGACACACAATAGAGAAACATTTTAGCATTGCCTTGGCCCTGCGTTGGTGTCCTGACACAGGGTAAACAATTATACGACCTCCCATCCCCCACGGCTGGTACGGCTCTCCTTTAATCTGGAGTAGCAGGCATTGTAACGAAGTATTGGTCATCCACAGGCCACAGTGTTCGTAAGGAGCTGACCACTGCTGGCCAACCCCCGTTAACCTCATCTACATATAGCTTGTGAAAGACACACCAGTGTTAGTGTTTGGGGGCAGTAGATGGCAGTATGTATTTATGTTGATGCTAGGAGTAATCTCATTGTCCCCTTATCCAACAAGTGTTGTGTTCTCCCTCAATCAACTTTAAATCCTGTTAATTCCCTTCCTTCTCATCAATATTTATGTATTTGCCCCTGTTGCATTAATGATACTGACCCCATGTTTTCCAATGCTGGACTACTCTCACTACTTTCTTATTTATTTATTTTTATATATATATATATATATATATATATATATATATATATATATATATATATATATATATATATATATATATATATATATATATATATATATATAGTTTCTATGATAGCCTGATTTTTTTTTTAATATGAACTAAATCCCTTGCAAGCAAATAAATATGGAAATAAATTATTTCTTTAGCTGGAAAATGCTTTAACCAACTGCATGAATTGAGACATGCACCTTTTGTTTAGTTTGAATAATTTCGTTAATATACTAGTATTCTAGTTTTTTTCTTCTTTCCTTTGTGAAATATATTTGTTAATTACAAATTGAATTAAATTGAAGGTCTTGCCATAAAATGAAATATGAAACAAACATTTCACTTTGCTATTTATTTTCATTGTAATTAGTCTTTAAGCTTTACAAACCGTGCTTGTACATATTTAGTCTTATTATAGTATTATACAGTATAGTAGTAGTAATAGTAGTATATAATATGCCATGCACGTCTATGTATACACCGTTCCATTATATAGATGTAAATCTTTTACTGTGTTTGGATTCTTGCTTTTTTTAATGCTACTGTTGTAACTTTGCGCCAAGTGTGCCTTAAAATATTTTTTTGCAATCAACATGCAACACAAAGTGTTTATAGCCCGCTTTGTTCCCTTCAGTCTCACCCGGTGTGACTGCCCCCAATGTGCCCTCTCTTCTTTCAACTTATTGCTTTCAGCATGTGTCTGAGCTGTGTGTGTGTGTGTGTGTGTGTGTGTGTGTGTGTGTGTGTCCGTATACTCACAACCACACACAGAGGGGCTTCCCTGGTGTTGGCTACAATTATTGTGTGTATCGTTGCTTACTCATTATGTCTGACAGGCCACACCACTTGTGCTCTCCTGCTGTCTCCTGTGCATTGCCTCCTACATCATCCCCCTTTACAGTGTGTGTGTGTATACACACACACACACAGACACACGTATATGGTAGGGCCGTCTCCACTTATTTAGGGCTTCGGAAAAGCTTCACAGGGTTTCTGTTAGTTTTCCATTTGCACCTACTTACTATGCTAAAGCTTATTTTTCATAGAATCTTAGACTGTTTCATGCCGAGCATGTAGTTTTTGTTTTCAGTGATTACACTTGTACAAAGACTCCGTTAACTGCAGCTCAGAAAATATGCCTGCCTTTCACAGTAAATTTGGGATTTGTGTGATCATCTGGCTGCTAGAGTTACTTATCTCATCATAAGATGGACTTTTATTGCACTTAGCAGGGAAACAGCAGTCTGAGGATAGTTTGCCACATTCAGGCACCTAGACGTCACCTTTAAATCACCGGTGCAGCCAACCCTCTGTTAATTATGGATTACAAGTGCAGTATTGCTACTGCTTGCAACATATTGCCTGAAGCTAACCCGAACACACTTTTGTCAAACAAGGGGAAAATGCAAACGGGGAGGCAAGACTCCAATTAATTGGCCATAGATATGCAGCTACATGAAACCATTAATGGGGAGCAAATAGCTTTAACTTTGTTTCTAATGTAATATAGACTTTAATTAATAAAGTGTGTGATGAAGTGGAGACTTATCAAACAAGCCCTGTGTCCATTAAAGGCCCAGAACCCTCAGAAGGCAGGTTTATTAAACCCAGTTTCAAAATGTGTTTATGAGCCCCATGGAGAGAAAACAGGAAGAAATGCCGAGCCATGAAGAAAAAGAAATGAGTTTGTGTAATTAGTGAAAATTAAGAGCTTTTAATCCAGGAGGAGGAGTGGTAGGAAGGGAGATAGTTAAGAGGGAAGTATTGGCATGGTGAGGTGGGTGGGAGGGACTGTGGAGCTAGTGCTTAGCTTACTTTTGTTTGCCCCTGCAGAAATGAGCCAGGACCCAAAAGCACACACCTAATAAAGATACTCATAATAAAAATATGGTTATTTTTGTAAGGGGCTTTGAAAGTCAAGCCTCCTTCTCCTACAATATATCTTTGTCAAAAAAAGTGGGTGCCTTGATACAATTGTTCAAAGGTTTGTACGTGTAGATGCAGATTTAGTTGTATTATCTGGGTAGGAAGGGATTTAATCTGGCGAGTTATTCAACAATAATTTGTCCCTTTTCTTAAAAAAAGTATTATTGTTTACATCTAAATAATAATCAGCTTTATAGACAGACTACTGTGAAGTTCTTATTTCCTATATATTTATTTCATGCAGCTGAGTGTTTATATCATTCACACCTTTATCTCGGCAGAAGGCTTCTCAGACCTTACATTGTCAACAGGAATGTTATTTCCCGGTCCATCTCACGGTGGCATTTCTTTGCTCCCTTCATGAAACGCATCGAGACGACTTCCACTGACAGTTTTCGCTTCACTGGCCCTGACCTTCTAAAATGAATCCAGATGTTTTAAGTGATGGACAGAAGAAGTGAACACTGAGGCAGCCGTTGTGTTTTGGAGACAGGGTGATGGCATTACATTAGATGGAAACGTACATTCATTCCCTGTGCAGGATTTTCTCTCCTACAGGAGAGAAAATAGCGCAGAACCCGTTGCATCCATCACAGACATGATGTGCTCTTCATGCTCTTACTGCCGGTCAATGAGGCCAGTCGTCTGAGGAATACAGCCTATTCAAGGTTTAAGTATAGCAAAGCAGTTTTCACACCCAAGTGGAGGATGTACGTAATTTCTGAACATTGTCTCAGGTAAGGACCCCCTATTGTTTACAACAGAGCCACGAGCCATTTAAGTGTGCTTTTCTTAGTGCCAGGAGCCATGCGAGTGATTGTTCTTGCCTATGAGCTCACTTAACCTCTCCCGCCCGTGGAGTCGTTCTGGCACAAAATTGCTCTTAATGGTTGCTATAAGTTCCTCTGTGGCCTGCGTTTTTGTCTTTGTAGAGAAATTACAACTCTCATTAAGTAGCTGTTTTTTTTCATGATCAAATAAAGTATACTAGAAACTACTCGCTTCTGTGTAGTAAAACATGGTTAATAATCTCAATCTCATACATGGACTAGAGAGTTCCCTTCCTTTTCACTTTGAACTGAAAAAGAAGAATACGCACACCCTCCTTTTTATGTCCGTTTCAGTCCAGCATAAAACAACAGATGGATGGTAAACAGGCAGTTGACTGCTGACAATTATTTCATCCAGCATCTGAGAAGCACAGCCAGCACGTGCTCCTGTTGAATTCCTGCCCAGGCTTCTAAGTGCAGAGCGTTTTGATTGTCATTCTATGATTGTCATGCCCTTTAAGCAACCGAAAGCACACAGCGGGATCAGGATGTTTGTTTTGAATGAAGATTCTTGATTTGTTTGTTTGTTTGTGTATGCAAGTATTTTTTTTTCTTCTCAAAAATATAGTGGACTGATGATGAAAATCTCGTGGCATGTGTTATTCTGGGGATCAGTTGTTCTATTGGGCGGATTTGGTGATGGGCCTGCTTGATATGAAAAGCAACATTTCTGTCTAAATTGTTAGAACAACAGAACATCTCCTTTTTTAAAATGTATTTTGTTGTTTAGTAAAATACATTGTGTACACAATAAAGGTATGTTTAACATGATTTACTTTTGGAATTGCTTTCACTCTGGCCTTCCTTCAGAAATGCCAGAATTTGTAATTGTAATTGTGAGAAAGTACTGTACATGAATCACATGTAAAAGAGCAACAATTAGCAAAAGAATGCAGAACATCAAGCCCGGTGCTGTGGAGAGCTGCTGCTGTGCTACATGCAACAGGGTCTGTCATGACTCGAGGCTGACTTTGTAAGTGACAGGGATGGGGGTACCTGTAATGTATCCACTATCTTCCACTATGCACTTTGTTCTCCCGGGAAACAAAGTCAGTGTGGGCTTCTTCTGCTGCTTTTAAATCTGTGGATTCCCATAAGGCTGAAGCCCATGAATGACCACAGGGAATTCTCTGTGAGCTTCCCGCTCTGATAAGAAGACAGCTACTTAAAACCGAGGTAGAGGAAGGACAGAGGAGATGAAGTTGGGATGCGGTGTGGAGGAGAGAGAGAGTAAACTACTGCAATTTAGGGTATTGTTTTAGGACAGAAAGGGACTAGGAATAAGTACATCTCTTGTTTTGAATAGCCAGGGAGTTTATGATAATAAGGATAGCAAATATAATAGCATAAATGTCAACATAAATCAGTTAACTTTTTTTAATTTTTTTTAATTTTTTTAAATACCTTCTGAGAGTTCACTACACAGGCACAACACTTTCAACCTGAGGGGATATGGAGACCATTCATTTACCATCTCGTGAAATTGCTAGTTAGAGAATGTGCTCCGTCCTTCAGTGGTGGCCTACTTTGAAAGTGAAATAGCAACTATTGGAAAAATAGAATGCCAATACAGTACTTAATATGCGTGTATATCAGGCTCGTGCAATGCGGTGGAGGCACACCTGAGAGGAATATGAAACTCTGGGCCAGGTGCTTGGTTCCCCGAGAGAGTGGAGACCGGAGGGTTTGGAGAACAGAGGGAGTGTTTGAAGTCCTGGAGGACGGTGCTGATTGTGGGTGGTATGGAAAGTCATAAGCCTCAAAAACACATGCTGCCACCCGGTTGTCTGAAATAGGCAGCCATGCAATTATCTCGGTCCTGAAGTGCATGTGCAGCTTGGAGGTAATGCAGATTAATTTTCTGAGTGTGTCTTGTGAAAGGGGATGGACTTTTCTGACATGTCTGAGATTGAACACGGAGCGAAATTGGTACATTTAGCTGCATCCATCTTAAAACGAAGGCTCTCGTATAATTATTTATATTTATATTTGTATTTTATATCTGTTTATTTTTTAAGTAACAATTTAAAAAGGCATTTCATCCTGTATATTAATTTCTACAAACCAATTCCACACACATGTGTGTGTGCATGTGTGTATGTATGTGTGTGTGTGTGTGTATATATATATATATATATATATATATGTGTGTGTGTGTGTGTGTGTGTGTGTGTATATATTAGAGAGAGAAGTCAGAGACTAGGACGATGTTGGAAAAGTCTTATCATTATCTGCGACCCGACCCCACCAGACTCTACTGCTTTCACAGATAGCAACTCCTGGGTTGAAAAAGATGAGGCGACAGGGAAGCTGTCTGTCAGAATGAGTAAAATGCCTCCCGCCCGTATCCAGTACACATGTCTAGTTCTGTGTGCATGTGAGCACTCCTACAGTAATAATTCACACACACACACAGACAATCCTGCATTACACTGGTTACGAATGGCCAGCATGAGACTACTGTATATCTCTTTCAAGATTATCCCTTCCCCTTTCCTCCACCTCCTCCAATGGAAGGCTTATCCGGGGCTGTAGGCTCCCCTCCTCTCCATTCCCAGCACTGCTGCAAGGATCAGTGTGAATCAGGTGGAGATATGGTTGGAAGGAGAAAAGGGAGGAAGGAGCAAAAATGTAATCGTGATACTCTTTCTTTTCACATGAACGTGGATCAGTGACATTTTCAAGTTCATCCTTTTGTCCATTTGACTTCAGAAATGTGTCTAAATTTTGTCATGTTTTCCAACATTGGCTTTCAAAGGAATGCAGCATGGCAGAGAGCACTCTATAATTTATAATGTAACTATTCATGCAACCCGGCATTATGAAACACTTGCGACAGTACGTGGTCACATCGACACATTTCTCAGGTGGGGCTCTTTAGTTCGGAGGCTGGTGCTTAAGAGAATGACAGCAATAACCATTCAGAGCACCACATTGCTGAAGTGATGTACTTACATGTCAAAGCACCACCGACTCTTCCTTTTTAAAGCTATAATGACAGTACAGGAGTGGTATCTTAAAAGCATTTCAAATGTAGGTAAATATCGGGTGTTTAGAGATAGCAGACTGCAGCACACTGCAGAGTGCAAGTGTGTGGAATCGGCTGGCAGCCTTCCCTTGTTCGACAGTGATGTGCTTGTGTGGGAAAGTTTGAAAATGTGCCCTCATATTCTACCAACATTTTTTTTTTGCAGTGAACGCTGCATCTGCTTTGCTCTGTACAGCATATAACGCATTTAAAAGATGCACCATGGAATAAACAGATTGTGCCTATTAGTGTGTCATCGATATGCATATATTTTCCCCACATTTTCTTGCTTTTTAACCCAATTCTGTCTCCCTGGCAGCTGGAGAAATGCCATTATGAATTTGTCTTTTATCTTGTACGATTTGTCTTGGCAGGATTCAGCCATTTTTCTTTAACATGTGTGCACTTACGCTTTATATGTCAGAGGCACCTCTGATGATCCATAAAATCCACCTGACATCTGACACTTGGCTGGCGATAACATCTGGTGGTAGCATAACCTGTGTGTATCTGTTTATGGGATGACATGGCGAGTGGAACAATTAGATCATTTTGCGATTAGCTTATTTTTTTTAATTTTGTGTACTCCAGATGTGTGCATATTCTTTTGTGGATTGTATACGTGTGATGGATTGAAACAACCTCCTCAACGAAATGATGCAGTGTGGGGACAGGGAGTCAGAACGTCTAGTGTGTGCGTGTGTGTGTGTGTGTGTGTGAGAGTGAGAGTATATCAGAGTAGGCAGATAGGCCAAATAAACTCGAGAGAGAACTCACCAGAGACCATCTTCTGCCATTGGACATGTATGTGCCCTCATGCTGTTTCTCTTCATCTAGCAGCACCTACTGAAAGGCTCAGAGGCATGTGTTCTTCCTTTGGATCAGCCATCCAAAGCAACCCCTGTAAAGTATAGGTTTCACCACATGCCATACCACAATTATTATGAAGCCTCAGTGGATGATGTATTGGCGTTCTGATATGGACATCACTGGGCTCAAGTCTCGTCTAAATTTCGCTATCAATATGATTATCATTTTTGACATCTTGCTTATATGAAATTAATTACTCAATAAAGGGGATTATTGCAGACATTCACTGTCAAATCACACTTCCTTTGTGCATTTGCCTCAAGTAGAGAAAATTCACCAGAAGGTCACTCTTGATTTTATACAAATGTCCTTTCACATAGAGGAGGTATACATTACTTACAGTGCATTCTCACTGCTTCCATGTGTTTTTAATTACGATACTTATATTGATCACATCCTTGCTTTAAAAGAAAGTGAGTGTCATGTTACATCCCCCTTCTTTTTTCCCCATTGCACCAAAACGGTGGCTGTGTAACACATGGACTAAAAAGCTTCTTTAAATAAAACTATTGCTTTTAATCTTAACACTTCCCGCTAGCTAATAACCATCACATTCTGCCTTTTAAATGGTTGAAGTTCAAAAGAAAATGGGAAAGGATTCTAGGTAACTCACAAAAAGACAAACCAAAAAAAACAACCTTTTTTTGTGTGTGTAATTGAGGTGGCCAGCGGTAATGCCATTATAACAGTCAATAGTGTATTGCAGGGAAAGGCTAGTAACAACTAAAAGCCTAGGTCAGCATTATGGTCTTTTATTGGGCCCATCCACTCGCTCACAGGCTTCACTTTTACAAGAGAAACTCCACTTAGTGACCGACTCAGTGCAGCACCATTCCTTTTACAGGTTCATACAGAATCCCATCCAAGTCAGCCTGACAGCAGGACTCATTAAAAACATCATAATCAGCCCACTAAGAGGTGGGTTGCACTTAAATGGTTTTTGCCCCCAAACACCATAGATACTCTTACTTCCACAGTATCGCAAGCCAGGCATCCAATTACAGTACTGCTGGTATAGGGTCATCAGGTATTGCAATGTCAGATACAAAAGCCAGCATTACAGGGCTCTGACTTCCTACCTTCTCCTGCAGCACAGAATCAAGTCACCATTATACATAATTAAGCCTGTTAACCTGTGTTTATTCCCGCTGAATAAAAAAAGGATCATTGTAGTCAAGATTTTGAATCTGTACTGTGCAGCATGTAGTATCATGAGTTGCACTCCTGTAAGCCTTATTTTAAATAATTACAGGTTAGCTGAGCTGCTTTTCATATCACAAAAGCATAATGTCTCGCATTCAAGTGTATATTACAGTCCATCTATTTATTTTATTTACACTCACTCGTGAAGCTCTCTTCCTGTTTCTTACACAGGATTGTATGCTTTCAGTGTGTTTCTCCCCACAATTATGTCTTTGACGTCTCTTTTCATCTCTCCGTTAGTGGCTGATATATAGTGATTTCACAAGAGGTAGTTATTATATAGCAAGTGGTAATTACTGTATGTCATCGAAGGCTTTGTGAGTGAGTACAGTATAATGCAGGCTGTCTTGGTAACAAGAGCAGAACTTTATTTTTTTTGTGCAAATTGCTCTGGTTTTTCACATTGGCTCAATATTATTGTTTTGGGGCTTTTGGTATATTATATTTAGTTTGGACTTTTGCTGTGACATATAATAGTAGTTGGAGGTCATCATGGCATGATGGTCACAATATACCGTTTGTAATGAAGAGGTCAGCGGGTATCATCAGAATGATTTCAAAAACAGCTATTATGCATAAATAGAAAAAGGGCAACATAAAGTGAGAGAGATAAATCCCTTGTAAACATTGTGGCCATTGAGGAGCTCAACAACCGCTGTGGTTCTGGGATTCAAATGCAGTTCATGACTGAGTGCCTCTCTTTGCGTTCATGTTCTTCTCCATTCCCAGGTGCCGCAGAGTGCATCTTTAATCAGGGCATGTCTGCATTGACACCCTCATGTCACCAGAACATGCTTCTCTGTAGCTGTGTAAAAAATAGTCATCAGGAGGCGACATGATGGCGCCGTTACAGCCTCAATCACATTCCGTGAGCAATTCCCGCTTTTTATATTATGCATGTGTTTTTGTGTACCTGCGTGTGTTTGTGGGGGGCCATGCATGCATTTTAGAGACAGACACAGCACCAGCTGTCTTTGATTTGATTGGGGACTTCCAACTTTACTGTATATATCTGTCCCCGCGTTGATTGCCAAGGATAAACCTATTGCTGCTAACAAGCGTGGAGTCAAGCTGCCAGAATGAGAAAAAGTCATTTCCCCTCCTCTTGTCCTCATCTCTCAGCAAGCCTTGACATTTTCCAGCACAGAAATGTGAAGTATTTCTTAAGTCCTTTCACGCTTCAGTTGACAAATTGGATCAACCTATCGGTTAACCTTCACAAGAAGAAGAGATAATACTTAGCACATTTCTTAAAAATAAAACATGTGCATGGTCGTCTCTTCCTTGTTTGACAACCTTTCATCACTCTTCTAAGCTGCTTGCTTAGACACACGTGCTTAGACACACGTGCACATTGGATTTTTCCAAAAAGCAATGATGTTACACTGAAAAATATATACTTAACCAAATAGCATTCATCATTATAAGTAGTAGTAGTAGTAGTAGTAATAGTATTAACATTTTAACTTACTTTTACCAGCTGAATGTTGCACAGACCCATAAGTTTTTTTTTTTTCTTCTCATACAATCAGACATTACAGGAATACTGTTTTGTTCCAATAATTAGAAAGGCCTAAGCAAACACACTGGTGGATACAGTACACATTAAAATGTCTTGAGACAGAACACATAACAAATAAAAAAATAAATAATCCTTGCTTAAAAAAATAGAGAAGAACTGGGCTGCTAATGGAATGAACGGTAAATGAATAACTGTGCTTTAGAAAAGATGGGGGAAGATTATGTTCTATTAGCTGACAAATGTACAAAATGCAACCCTGTTGAATACACTCCAAAGTAGGACATTGCAAAGACATCACGTGCTATAAAAGACAACCACGACATGGTTTGTCCTATTCTACTATGTTTTCAAGGTAAAATCCTTGGAATTTAAAAAAGCACAATTGATCATTGTCATTATGCATGTTTTGCTTTCCTACCAACGGTTAGATGAGAGGAACCATGTCAATGTAATCTCCTTAGTGGAGAGTTTTTGCCTTAACCTTTTTAAACTTACCCTAGCACAATGTCTTTTAGGAAGGAACACAACGTAAAGGACACAAAAGAGAATAACAAAAAGACTAAATTGTGGTTCAATATATCATTTTGCTTATCTTCACATATATAATGCAACAAGTGCCTTGTTGACAGACCCTGGCTACTGTCTCCTGTTCCTTCCAGTATTGCATTGCTAAACATGCCATGGACCAATCTCTCTCCTAAAGAAAAGGGACGGGAGATCTACTCATCTACTCATCTAACTGCCGGAAAAACTGACCACAAACACATTTCCTTCCATATCCTTTCAAGATAACCAGTAGTACAGGTGAACGCCTCATAATCTCCGCGTTTCGGCCTATAATACTCTGGACTCCCTTTTCTGGGCTTGGTCCCATGGGGCATGGTTTTGGGAGAGGTACATTAATGGAGACAGTGGGGGCAACAGTAATCCTGCCAGCTGTCCAATGGACACGAGTGGGGCTTCAGCGTTGTCTACTCCATGCTTTAGGTTGGACGACATGGTGGGGTGGTAAAGGACGGCAGGGCAGCCGTTTGGACCATCAGCTAGTGCCATCCCAACAGCGCTCGAGCGCAGTGGGTCACAACGAGCTGCCCTGGCACCACCAGAGAATGGTTTCCTAGAACTGATTGGCTGTCAGGCTCAATCCATTCGCTGCCCCCAGGAGCATGTCTCCATGACCAATTTAAGAGGCAGAGTCAGAGCCTTCCCACACTCCCTGCCTCAGAGAGAGAACAACAGTCATGTGTAGATGTGGGCAGATTAAATATATACTTGTTAAAAGGCCGTATCAAGCCCCAGGTCATTGACCATGCTCTGAGTTATTGATTTGAGGGATTCTTTATTTGCTCCGCATTGTTTTCACGTTTAAGTTCATTTTCAGAGTCTGTTTTGAACATATTTGCTCCGTGTTAGAGTAAAAGTAAACTTGTAACCTTCGAGATACTGCGGCATAATAGCTCCTCCCTCCATGAATATAAATCCTCACTGTATTAGATCATCTTTGGGCTTTGCTAAAGTCTGTGGATACTTCCAGTTTTAATTCAACATGAAGTTAATCTCACCACTACATTTCTCAGGATTTATATTCATTTTTAAACTGACTCAAGAAGAGATTCCTAATCACAGGCATAAACTAAAAGTTAAGCAAGTCATGTATAATCATGATGTCCCAAACAGTATTGCATTTCAATAGGAGACATTACTCGTTTGTAGGAGGCCTCCTCCTCGCCTCTTGGAATAGAAACAGGGGTCACTAAGGGAGATCTGTGTTGTCTCAATTAAAGGAGGAGGCGTTTTTCTCACTGGGCCCTGCTCCAAGCCCAGCTGTGTACCTTCCACCGTGGGCTGAGCCTCTCCCTGCATACTGAAAACATTACTGGCCACAGGTCAGAGTGTCACTCAGTGGGACTTCTGCTCCTATACACACACCTTTTGTTTCAAAGATCTCTGATAACCAGAACCAGATGGCTTCAGATGGAAGAAGAGATAACTCCAATAAAGCGGTTTCAAGACTCACATAGTCATACGTGGTTGTAAGGAACATTTAACAAACTATTGCCATGTTCCATCATCATCATTATCGTTATCAGCGACTTCCCCCACCCCCTGTTATCATAAGGCATGATGATGAACTGCAGCTCCCTTTTCATAGTTAACTTTGAGTATTTAGTATTTTTGAGAAAACAAAACAATATATTGCCTCAACATTTTTGTATTGTCAAGTCAAAATCTGACAAAGAAAATAAAAACACAAACAGCTTGTAACACATAATACTTGTAGTCGTACTTTTGTTGCTGAAAGCGATACTTATTTATTTCGCAGGCAGTCATTTATTCATTATAATATCAACATAGATTATGTATAATATCAAGTGTTTTTTATCAGGCACTAATATTGGTGTCACAGCCAATACGTTGTGTCTCAGTCATACTGAATTTGTAGATACTTTTCAATTATGTTTTGGTATACACAATCAATGCAGGTTTGCCAAGCTGAGAGTAAAATAAATGATTTCAAGTGTCTGGGAGAGGGATTGCCTTTTTGCAAGCGGGAGCATGCTTCTGAGATCGAAGATAGCGGGAGGAGTGGATAGAGAGGTGTGTATCCACACAGCAAATTGGCTTTGGGGTTGAGAAAGAGACCTCTGTTTAGCCTTAGTCAGTGGGAGAAATTGGTCACAGCTGGATTTCACCGGTCAATTGGTACGTTCAGATCTTGTGCGTGCTCTCTATTTTTGAAGGTCTCGCTCATTATTCCAGCAATAACTGGGCAAGGCACTTTATCTTGCCAGCAGACATTGAGGAACGCCTTTGTGCACTATACTTTGCCCCCTAATACCGTAATACTTTTCATGTATTCACTGATGGTTCTCCCATCACATCTGTTTTGTTTTGTTCGGGGTTGATCTAAAATGGTACAGATATGGAACTTCAAAGGATTCAGATTATATTCACAGGTCAATTGGTGTATATGTGTGTGTGTGTGTATGTATGTATGTATGTATGTATGTATGTATGTATATATATATATATATATATATATATATATACATACATACACACACACACACGTGTGTGGAATTGGTTTTTCTGTAGATCAGACACGACTGAGGCCAATGACTCCTCCTCAGAATCCTTCTCTTTTCGACGCTCTGGCAGCTCTCCAGTAGCTCAATCCTCAGTGTGAGTCCCTGAGATGGAGGACAGGGCACATGTTTGCAGACAGATTGCACATTTGAGTGAATAAATTGCCTTGTAGAGGACCAGACTCCACATTGTCTATTCCACTCTGTGTTGTTTTGCCTTTAAATATGTTTGTTGAAGACCTGTCATCTGCAGTTTCTTTTATTTCTCTTCAAGGCCCGCTCATTTTATAATGTGCCTGGTGGCGAGGCTCAGTCCGGAAGTGAACATGTGGTAGTGTTTAGCTTCGTAATGCCGTGGGTTTTATGGACGTCTTGAGGGAGATATCTCATGGAAGGCAACCAGAATAGTGATTCTGGGCCAGCAAACAGACTGGATGTCCAAGTGTTGGAAAACTCTTGTTATCACAGAGCTTCCCAAGGGTATACCTCAGTCCAAGGCCCACAGAGAAGGCTTACAATGGATGCCAAGTCATCTTTAATAAGCCAAATCTGTTTTTGCTCAAACATTCATGTCTTTTTTCAGTGGAACCTATATCAATTTGGTGACTCCTCTTGGCACGGGGCAAGCTTTAACTCCCCCTCAGTTAATGGGATGTGTAACAGTTTCGCTCATCAGGGACTTCTCTTCATGTGGTTATGTTAGCTCCGATGAATCTTTCAAGTATTTTGTTAAATTGTGATTTTGAAACACTTCCTCCTTGACATTATTCTCAAGGCTCTTCACCCTTGGGATTTAATATATTACAACAAATCAATGTGAAATACTAACTATTTATAATTAATTGTTACATTGCATGGCTGATATCAAATCCAAAGCATTTGGCCCTACTACTTCCCTTAGATGACCATCTGCTGAAGTTGAGCTCTGCATAATACAGTCCGTTCAAATCGTATTATTTCTCCAGATTTTTAATCTATTAATATAAATTAATACATGGTTATGTTGTTATCATCTTGAAATTAAGATTGTATTCTGTATATTAAGATTGTATTATGTATGTATATATATATATATATATATATATATATATATAAATAAACTGATATAATATATCTCGATGTGATGTGACTTTGTCACCATTGTACAAAATGGCTTCAGGGAAACCAGTGAGCTGCCAAAAGACCCTCCCACACTGCCCATCACAAATGGATCTTTATTGAGTCATTGTTTGGGAGATTTCAATAACAAATATACTTATGTGCACAATGGATGGTTTTGTTGTCAGAGTATTACTTTTTAGCTACTGGGCAATTTGTAAAGCACGTTTAAATGTTGGCAAGGACTTTGATCAGCTGTTATGGCGCTACACTGTCGGACAGGTTAAGCTTTCTTGGCAGAAAAACATACATGACATACATTCCCAAAGTTGCATTTTAACTAGAAACACGCCAATTCCACTTTTCTTGGCCAATTACGATTATTATGCCAACGACAGCGGTTTAGGTTGTTAACCCTGTAAGACCCAGACATAGAAATAATATCAAAATCTTTTTTTTTTTAAGTCAGATGATGTTGTAAGAGTCTTCTAATGCAGATAATGAAGGATTAATTTAAAAAAAATGTTTTTGTAAGTTTTTAGGGAAACGTTGTAATATTGCAACGTTGGGCCTAGTTGGTAGCAGAATTTCAGCATTTGCTCTCAAACTGTCAGAACAAATACACAAAACAACTAATGGTTAATTTGGAGTGTGTATTGCTTACATAGCACTACAGTACATTTCATTAATAATAATCACCCAACAGTCATATTTTTATGAATCATAATTTATTTTAAAAAGATAAAAACTGGATAAAATGTTATACAAAACAGAATGAAAACTTCAAAGAATCAGTGTCCATTGTTTACTTGCAATGGTAGTCCCAAAAGCAGTCCCTTTCCTCTGAAAAGCAGAGACGGAGATTGCACTTTCTGCAGAGCGTATTGGAATATCCTTTCACGCAATGTCTGCAGTGTCCTCTTGTTGTCTTCCCCGGGAAATGTGCGACCATGTCCCTGCGCACATCGGTTGGTGGTTTACATGCCCTCTTGCCTGGGACATAATGAATTCCACGATCAGGGAGCTGAACTACTAATGGGACACATGTGAAGAAGTTGTCTGCATAGACCTTGTAGTTCTGACCTCCTGGAAGCTTGGAGGTGAGCTTCATCACAACGTCACCTGACATTCCAAGTTCAGATTTTGCTCGTTTTCCATCAACACTGCCTTGGTACACATCAAAGTCACAGATCATGCCAGAGATTCCAGTTCTGACCCACAATTTCAATCAAGTATAACTAATTCCAATGCAAATTAATCCTATTCAGGCAATACACTCCACTGATGGCACACAATACTGTCTGGCTAGCCTAATGTGCTCTCTACTTACATTTACAAAAGGAAAATACAACCCCCCCAGAACTCTTACATCCCCATATTCCAGAACATTTACACCTCTTCCTGAACAATGGACCATTCATGCAACCCCCACATTCAAAAACATTTACACCTCTCCCTGACCAATGCACCATTCATGCAACCCCCACATTCCAAAACATTTACACCTCTCCCTGACCAATGCACCATACATGCAACCCCCACATTCCAAAACATTTACACTTGTCCCTGAACAACCATCCTCCAAAGCATTCTACAAACATTATCTGGCTTGTGTAACAAGGAGATATTGGGGTAAACCAACAAAGTCCAGATAAAAAAAACAGTTGACTATCTCACTGCGAACATAGAAATAACATAGGGTTTGGGTTACCCTAATCCATTTAGAATTATTCAAATCTGGTCTAAACTTAAAATTATAACAAATAACCCACTTGTAAAGTGTGAATCATCAAATACATTATATTTCTGTAAGTATTTATCCTGTATCTGAACATCCGAGAAGTGGAATGTCTCCATGTAGTGTGAAAGGTGCACATGCTATTTTAGCTACCATTTTCACCCAACGTTGTAAAATTACAACAATGACATAACAACCTGAAAATCTAATGTGATGCATTAATTCCACAATAACTTAGTATTTACATGAACTACATATTCTAATAATCACCAAAAAAAATATTTCATGGAATTTACTTACTTCAATGTTGATATATCCAGTTGAATGAAACAAGGAGATGTGCTTCCAGGAAAGTTTGCAGGTAGAGTGAGTTCATGGCCTTATGGCCAGACCTATATACATATTTACAATCCAATGGCGTTGCAAGGCAAGACAATAGGACCCATTGACTATGTAAATATGGTCTTTCCCCAAAAAACGTTTTTGCAAATGTGTTTTTTAGAGAGATAAAAGTGACGTTGTAATATTACAACCAGGGGTCTTACAGGGTTAAAGGTCAATTGTAGGCTCCTGAAGGCAATTTCTCAGGAAGGCCATGAGCAAAGTTTGGCACAGGACACAAGGATGAACTGAGATGATAATTTATCAGAATTTTCACCACTGTTTCAGAACAATCCTTGAACCATGCCGAAGTCAGTGTAAACCGTCAAATATTCTAAATTTGATCCCTTTACTTTCTGTTTATCTTTAGTGATTATTTGCATAAAATAAACAGTTCATATTATTCTCATTGAAATACCTTATTTGATTTAATAAAAATGTCTTGGCATTAGTAGTTGTATTATTATTAAAATGCTTCTTAGAGATAGTGTTAGGGAATTAAACAAGTCATAATTCCCTCTCTGATATCTATTTCAGAATGCTGTGAAACCGTCTACTTCAAACAAAAGTACTTTTTCAAGTTCAAGTTAAAAAATAATAATACTTTTTACAATATTATATTTGAATACATAAAAATACCACTATATTCTACCTTATTTTTTTTCCCTGAGAAGAGCTAGAATGCATCATAATCAAATAAATGTAACCTTCGTTAATTTTAGGTGTTAGCTCAGTTGTAACCATGACCTTTAAATTGAACTGTGATGCATGTACATTAATTACAATATAATAACTCTCTGATTTAGTTAGTTGTTTGAAATGTCTCTTCCTCCTCCATGGCTTATTTTGGACTTGTATTTGTTCCAGATTACCGAATGTATATCTTCTTCACTCTGAGGAACCTCCACACAAATAACATGTTGTGTGTCGGTATGTGTCTGTGGCTGTAAACGTTACTGTCTGTGCCGCTGTTTGCCAACAGGAAACTACCATGCAGCACACAAACACAATCAGCTGAAAATGGGAAATCTGCTAATGGAACATGCATCTCTATTTTTAACGAAAATACAGACTTTTGTCAAATTGAACTCGACCTAATTATGATTCTAAGTAGAGCTTGTTATTTTTTGTAACTTTCATGTTTTTGAGACATTTATAAAACTTGCGTTATTGTTGTGGCCGACCATCTGCTTGGAATATGCCACCTATAGTCTATCCTCTCCACACACCTGGGACTCAGACGAGTGTGGCAACTCCAATGTGTGCAAGCCCTCCAGGGCCCATCAGTCCACATGCAGTGCTCAGAGGAAACATGTGGCATAATTGAGTCAGCCAGCAAATACTGGAGCAGCCAACGGATGCCACTACTCATAGCACAGCGGGAGAACTCTGAGCTGTATAGGGCGGCACCAGAAAGGAATGTCCCTGTTTCAGATTATTAAAGGCACTGTTTTCCTGTTTAATCTGAGATGTGGGGGGTAATGGCAAAGACAGCTGAGGCACTGACGAATGGGCTGAGAGCACCCTGCTGAGAGTGTAAGGTACCTAGGTGAGAGATTTAAGTGGCAGCAGCGAAAAGAGAATGGTTTCAGAGAACAATTTAGTGCCGCAAGCAACCAAATCCCACTTCTAAGTTTAATTTGCCCTCTGTCTGTGGGCATTCTCTCAGGGAGATCATTGTTTCCTCTTGTTTTATTTTTGCTGGCTCGCCAGTTTCTGTGGCCAAGGCACTTGCCATATAAGAAATCCAGCATGATTCCTTGGGCCTCAGTGGTTACTGACTCAGTTTGTGAGTCAGGGTATTGTGGCTGTATTGTTGTTGTCATTTGATTTATTTATGAAGTTAGTAATATTTATTTTGTGTCTCTCTATATTGGTGGGTTTAGATGAATTCTGATAGAAAAATGCTGACACTGAAACATGAAAATTCATATCTGCCAGTCTTACATTAAAGGCATCAACAAAGACTAACCATCAGGTTTATCATATCTTATTTTCTGAAAGCAGGTGAACACAGGTGAGCAATTGAAGACCTCCGTTAGCGGCATTTAAACATTAACTACTTTACCAAATAAAAAGATAAAGAGGGCCTTTTTGGCTCAGAGGTAGAGCGGGTCCTCCTCTAATCTCATGTTAACCAGTTTGAACAGTATAAATGCAAGTCCATTTAACATCCCAATCTAAAGCTGTGCAAATATCGGTAAAAAGAAAGTGCCACTTTAATTGAAACTTGACTTGATCTTTGTCAGGTCAAAATGGCATATCTCCCCCTATATTAGATCAGTAGTTACACATGTATACATCCTTATATGTATTGATCTTAATTTATTTATTCGAGGAGTCACTAATGCTTGTAAGTGGTAATAAAGTCCTAATCCTGTCACCGATTCAAAGCAACATACTGTCCCATGAAAGTGGTGTAAATAAAAGTGTGTGAGATTTTCCTCTCATTAGTCAAGATTACAGGCACTCGTCAAAGGTTTGTGTCCAATTGTTGGCAAGCAAAGCCCCTGCCATGTTGCTCCTGTTAACAAACAGAAAAGTTCAAGCCATTGGCTGATGCATCCCTGAGCTCCACTGAGTTTGAAGGTGATATAGCATTTTGTGTATCACGGTTGGAGTAGACTAAAATTTAGAGTGCAGAGTCTTGTCAGCTTCTGAGGAACCTCGTCAGACGTTGACAGAAAATCAAACTATAGCATTGGTACATACTTGAACCATTTTTACCCCTACTTAATACAGTAAACAACTGCATCCCTGATGTCATGTTTTGACAGAAAGCACTGGAGTTAGGCAGGTGCCTTCAGCATTGCGTCTTCTGGCAGCCCAGGAGATGCTGCCTCTTTGATTGTTTCTTAAATATGCAAGCCAGTGCTTGGGGAGCAGATTGTTTGTTCTAGATTTCCTGGGAGACTCCCACCTTGGGCTTAAACAGAGCAGTTGTGATTATTAGCAACAAAGTGTGCTGCCTCTCCCACAAGCCACCGGGAGAAGAGGGACCAGTCTAAGGCGTCCTGTTTCTCATGTCGCTGCCTCCTCCATATTATTAACTCATCTTCAGTGCTGTTATTCCAGTTTGATATGTTGACCTTTTGTTCCATATGTGGGTATCTATGTTTTTGGAGATTGATGTTATTGAAGTGTAATTGAAGAGTAAATACACGCTGACCTGTGGTGTTTCCCAAGTGTGTGGCCTCGATAAGGTCTCCATTATGATAACAAAGGTCTCCTCATTATTGGACCAATTTGTTGTTGTGTTCAGTCATGTAACAGAGACATAATGCCATTTTCTGGAACTGTGGGGGGTTAAACAATTATCTCATTGGCTCTAGCAAGCTGACAAACAGGGCCAAAGGGAAGGAGCTGTGTTTATCAAGCATCTACCCACTGTCACGATGACAGAAATGCTGGCACACGCATTTCTGCACACATACATATGACAATATTGCTTATTATGTAGTTCCATCAATAATGTGGAAGGGGGCTGTCATCAATCACATCTGCCTTTTAAACAAACCAATGTTATATCATATGTGCAGTGGCCTTACGAATGCAAGGCTGGACACAAAGAATGACATATTTTAAGGTTGCCATTCACTTTAGTAGTGTGTTATGCGAGAGCAATTGTTCTTGATCTATTTGATACAACATCTTGTTTAAGACATACACTGTGATGTATTATATTCAGTGTTGGATGCATCATGAAGTGCTCAGTTAAATAGCCTATAAAATATTTCAGCAGTTATAGCTCTAAGAGTAGGCTTTTTGTTGATGTGGAAACTATGGTTTTGAATTGGTTCAGGCCATCTGTTGTCATCGAACCAATCTCTGTCCGTCAGCTTAGGCTTTAATATGACTTAATGTATTGATTCTCATCTATTGTCAATTGTCTTTCCACTTTGTTTTGGGAAATGTAAAACATCATTTTATTGTTGCTTTTCTACAGTGCCGAAAGCTGTCAGTGTAACATGGTGACTAAAGTGTGATGTACAGTCTTGTTGCCTTGCATATCATTTTTCAAAATGTTGATGTAGTAATGAAAGTGTTCTTTTGTGTTGTTTTTCTGCAGTGAAAAAAGATGTAAAAGATGAGACTGATGACAGAATGCAACAATTCAAGAAAAAGGCGAAAGAGCTTCGTATCCTAGATTCCAAAACGGCACAGAATCTTTGTAAGTATACAATTATGTTTTTTTATAGACTATTTACAGCCAGTGACCACAGGTTGAACACCATTAGTTCATGAAGTACTTTATTTTTTAACCATGACTTTTTATGTCAGAAATGTCAGTGTTGTTTCCATGACAGCCTGGGCCTTTTCATACCCCCATGAACAACGCAACAAAGCTGTTTGTGGGAAACAAACAGTAGAAAGCCCCCTATAGTGAGTGTTTTATTAATCCCATTGGGGAAATGTTTTATTGGCAGTTGTTTAGCGGTCACCACAAGTACATATAGCTTGTGTCCAAGTTCCCTGTCTGTAATCATGTGTAAAGCAAAAAAAACTAGGACTGAGCACTAATGCTACCAGTAGGTGTTTTGAACCCCCAGGAGCTTAAGTGGACTAAATGCGCAGTTGATAATAGTGCACAGTTTGTACCTCACCTTCCAAGTGTTCCTTTTTTTTGTTCTGGTGGATGTTTTTCAGTTAGGGATCATTTCAGGTTCGATGCAAATTATCTGCAAAAATATGCTGCCTTCGACTTTCACTACCAGCTCAACCCATGCACCTTCTCTCTTCCATGAGAACCTCCTTGATCCCAAATCCATGAAATGTGTGTATGAATTCATTACACAAAAAAATTGACTGGCTGCTGGCAGCCTTGTTTTGATTGGTGGGTAGAGCATTTCTCATTGTTTCCCCAACTCTTTGGGATTTCATCTGCAGCCTCGGCATCATTTACCTCAGAGATACAATGCTGAATACTAACACCTTATGAAATATGCATGTTATATGCTAAGATTACAGGTCACCCTCCTTGCAATCCTTATCCCCCCTCATTGCTTTTCCATGTTTTTCTTCCCTTTCTTCTTTAAAGGACGAGTAGAAGGGTATGCAATTCATAGTTTTCACGTGATGTCACGGTTGTATGGGAACGCCCCCTTGGAGGGCATAACAAAAGCCGCCTTCCACTGCCCGCCAACGACAGCTCAGCTTTTACCACACTGTTAGCCAAAATGACAGATATTTGTTGTTCAATTTGATGCACAAACCAAAGAGGAGACAAGCCCAGGCTGTGTTTCTACAGAATCCCAGCTCAGAGCGAAAAACCCAGAGAGGAGGAGATTGTGGATTTGTGCGATTAGACGTAGCACTGTCCCGAACAAGCACACTTCTTTTAAACCTGCCATGCAAATCAAATCACACTAATTCCTCCTTCTCCAGCGACCCAAACTAGACCAGTCAATAGTGCATAATTTAGTATTAGTATATACTATATATGAGTATAGTTAACTGGAGTATAGTTAACTGGACAATGGGTCAAATATTCACGGCATGAAATTAACACTCAAAAAATTTAAATCGTAAGCCAATAAAGAATACATAATTTGGATATTACTTATAATTTATAAATGTGCATTCACTCGGCAGAGACAAGCTAAAACACATTAATATGGTCTTGCGTAGTCTTTCCATTGTTCCAACAATCACCAACTGTGTTTTGTTGAAAAAAATCTTTTTAGATAAGTGCACGAGATGTGTGCAACCAATGTCAGGTAGCCACATATCTCCACTTTGACAATGAAGCATGTATTGTGCTATACCTCCAGAACAGCATTATTGGCTCATTTAGATCGAAAATACTGGTAAATGTCTGTACTTTTGTACGCTTTCATCTAGGGAGCAGTATAAGGGATGGATTCTACAAATGATATAACCATCGACAAAGTACAACTCTGGCAGGGACTTACCTGTTTATAATGATTGAAATACAGCAGCGGATGCTGTATGTGGGTCACTCGTGCCTAGGGCTTGCAGTTTGTTTATGTATTTTATTTGTTTCTTTTTTGAGAGGTGATCTAATGATCAAATGATAACAATCCGACAGGCTTGTGCGGTAGCTCCATGGAGTTCCCAGTGTTAGTGGACCATAGTGTTTCCTTTTAGTTCGCTGCACCAGACACGTGACCAAATACTATGCATGGCATACATTGTAGACTGGGATGAGTATTTTTTTCGGTGGATAAATTCCTGTTCACGGTTGAAGGGGACTGGAAGCAAACTAGAATATCAAAATAAGTGGAGGGATGAATCTACATCACAGAAACATGTACTATATGAGCCTCCCAACCCCATTCCCTTCCTGTTTGCTGGTAATATTATGCAATCGGTTCAAATTCTTTCAAATTCTTCCATGAAGAGAGGCCAGATGAATGAGCTCATCAGGCAACATATTGGGGTCTGATGTCAGGAAGGGGTATGACGCATAGTAGCATCTGCATGTGTGTTTGCTTGTGTGATGTGAGTGTGTGTATGTTTGCTTGTGTGTGCGTTCCAGTGTGCACATGTCATTGCACTTGTGTAGGGCTGTGACAATGTTGATAGGTGTCACTATCTTCTTTGATTACAGCCTCAGCAGATGGGCTTCAAATTTGGCAGGAAGCAAAGATAGGTGTAGAAAATCTCACCTCCAGAATGGCAATGGGTGGAAGGCATGTGGTCCTATACAACTAGTCATATTCATTGAATGTGCAGTAACTCGTTACATTGTTCATTCTGTACACATGACATATATTGCTTCTGTCAATCCGGGGAGAGGGATCCTCTCCTGAAGGTTTCTTCCCTTTTTCCCCCAGAGTAAAGGTTTTTTTCACTTTTTTTGGGGACTTTTTCCTGATCCGATGTGAGGTCCTTGGACAGGGATGTCGTATTTGTACAGATTGTAAAGCCTTCCAAGGCAAATGTGTAATTTGTGATTCTGGTTCTATACAAAATAAACTGAATAATAGTAGCAATACACTGAGGCATCCATGATCATATGCACTGCCTTCATAACCCTCTCGGCTCCCTTTTTTAATTTTGATGTGTGTTGATATTGAAGGTTCAGTGACTGAGATGGGTAGCAGGACAAAGTTAATGATTGTGATGCCAGTTCCACTTTATGTATTCAATATGGAAACAATTTCTAGTCTTGAGAAGTTGTGTTGCTAAAACAGAAGCAGAAGCCAGATTGGACATTATTGTATGTTAGAGGTTATAAGCATTTATCTTTCTGCAATCGTTAATAAGCAATGAATGGATTAACATACTGTCTGCTTGAAATGTTTAAAATAATGAAATCGGTGAGTTCAGAAAAGGATATCTTTGGCCAGAAGTAAACCCTGCGATATACTTAGAAGTAACGTTGTTACTTAACTTAATGAAGGTAACTGGAGGAGAGCCATTATAAAAGTGTACTTCATCTTTTTTCAATTTGACACACATTTGCTTAGGTTATGTTAACTTTAGTCTAGAGGAAATTGAAATGAATATAATACAAAATATTTGTTTAAGCTAGTGTGTGTTCATTTTGTTAAAATGTGGTTGTTTTGATATGAAAACAATATGACTACTCATGCCAGTTTTGACAAGTCTACAGTATATGTGTGCACTCAGGCTCGGCACATATTACAGATTATTTCTAAAGGTGCACTTTGTTCTCTTACGTATCTCAAGCACAGTGACTTCCCAAGGCAGCTTCAACAACTTATGTGAACTCTAGTTGATTGTGTTTTGTTAATTAAATAATTTCCTTTACAGAAATAGTAGATATCCCACTAATCCTCAACTTGTGAAACATCTCTGAGCTGCAACTGTGGAGAACCTCCGCATCACACAGCTTGTGTGCAGACGAGCAAAACAAGTATAATGCCTTTTTAACCAAAGACAACACTACTGTTAACTACCATTCTCGTGCTCCTCCAAAAACTGTATCGCACCAAAGCAACATTTGAGATGCAATCTTGCCGGGTGGATGCACAGGTGCAGTTTGTTGCCAATGTGTGCACCAATACTGCAGAAACAAACCCCCACCTGCACCCCTTTGCTCATCATGGCACAGTTAGGTTAGCATGCAGCCAGGACCAGGCAGGTGCAGGGTGACCACACCCATCACTGACAGAGCTTCGAGCAAGTTAAGATCCAATTGCTACTGGAGATGTCAGCGAAAGTAGAATTTTCAGCCTGTAACTCTCTACCTGCCTCTTCTCCCTCATCTGTATCTACTTCAGTTTGTAATTTACAATATATCCCAGGATTACTTTTGACAACCCTCCCCCAAGAGAACATTGTATCCAGCTGTTGGTTTCATATGGGGAGGATATAGCACATATTGAAGTGACACTAATAAATGTATAGCATTTAGACAGCAAACAAGGATGACACGATCCATTTGATGAAAAATAGATCCCAATCAGGAAAGCCTCACGCTAATGAGGGGAAAAATACATACATATAGATTACTAACAGAAAAAGAAAAACATATATTTCTAGAGCTACTTCCTCTTCAGTTGTGAGCCACCAGAAACCTGACACAATGAAGCCATGAATGTTAACGTTAAGTAAATACACCTGTGTATTATACCTCACATCAAAAGCAATAGTCGAGGTTTGCCATGACTAATGTACTCAGTAAATACAGTAAATATTAATGGTGTAATGCATAGTCATACTGTGACAAAAAAAGATGCTCTACATCTCCGTTTGCTGCGCGTCAAATACAGACATCGGGTCCCACTGCAGCAGCAGAATAGCAGCTGTTGAGTGAGTCTCCTCCAACTCATTACCAAACCTCCACCTGGATACACCATCAGCTCCAGTTTCCACTGTAGGCACCCCACCTGGAGAGGGAAACACCCACTAGGCTGTCCCCTGAGGCAAATTCAGTGTACTTCTTTGTATTCAACAGATCCATGTTCCCCTCCCAGAGGACACCATTACTGCTACCACAACTACAACTTACTTACTGTTATTAACTATTAATAATGTTATCATTATTGTTTCACTTTTTATGACTTTGTATGTCGTATGACTTTGGCACCTTTCTCTGTTCCTGGTTAATTCAAATGTTTTCCTTCCTTCCCAATTTTTGTCAGGGTGACACAAACTATCCTGTTGAGGGCCAGAAAGTGTATTTGTTTTTCCAAGTGACAAGTTAGGTCTGTGGTCATTTTGTCTGAGGAGCAATGAGTGCTGAAATGTCTATTTGAACCCCGCGGTCTAATAAAAAAAAAGGGGAGGAAATGACTCTCTTCTCTCTCCATCACAACAGCAATTTTCTTGGGCTCGTTCCGCCTGCCTTATGAAGAGATCCGGGACATTGTGCTGCAGGTGGACGAGGATAGACTGAGCGAATCACTCATCCAGGTAAGACTGATGTTCAGTGTGGTGTGTTAGTTTTTTTGCACAGGCACACACACAAACACATGGACACACTTATTTTTACCCTCTGAAATATGTGTGCACTTGTGTGGCAGCAAGTGACAGAGACTTTCTATACGCGTTCATGTGAAAAGATTTTTTTTTTTTTATTTCAGTGTCTAGCGGCTTGCTTTGCGACCCCATTTTACACCAGCTATGGTCCGTGTTTGGCACAAATCTTTTACGCCATTCTCATGCAGACCATAGAGACCCCCCATTCATCCTCTTATAATGGATGATGAAGGACAAGGCTTGGCAAAGTCCTCGCAACTCCACCCTCCTTTCCTCTTGCCTTTGTCTTAGACCATAATTGATGAGCTTCCTAAAGGCTACTTGTTTTTGCTCCCATTTTATTTCTGTTGTTCTTGTCTCAGAAAGCAGTAATTGAAAGCAAGATGGGTGCATCGGAGGTAGAGACGCATCACTTGAGAGCATCAGCCTCAATAGCAATAATATGAGCTGCATTGTCCTTGTGATAAGCACCAACGCAGTGCTGTTGTCTTTTGTTTGTTTTATTTCAATAGTAGGAGGTGTACATTTCAAGAGTGAGCTGCAAATGGAAGATTTCATTTCAATATACTAATGGCAGTGAAACACTTTGTGTCCAATAATTGTTGTTTTCCCCCAGCCAGCAGTGGGCATCATTGAAGTACAGCTTTCAAGCTTAAGTTCAGTGGTCTTCCCTATCTTACCAACCAAGTAGATGCATACATTACTTTTGTATTGATATACAGTAAATGTCCTTTCCTACCTGGCTTTTAAACCAACACTTGCATAGGAGCTTGTCTGCTCCCTCCCTGATTGGATCCCAGAAACTTTTAAAAGGTGGTGAGGCAATATATATTTAGATTCGGCCTATCTAGAGAGCTACCCTGCAGGACTATTATTTTGAGCTCTGATAACCTTTAATTGGCTAGAAATCTGGCAGAAAGTACAGAGTGTATGTTATGAGATGGCAGACCCCTCTCTGCTTTGTGAGAGGGAAAGGAAGTTAAGGTGTTGACCTTTTCCTACCTTCAGCCTTTCCGAAGCAAAATAGAAATAGTGTAGACAGCTGTGTCCCCAACAGATCACCACCAGGGCCTCGTTGCACATATGTAGTCTGGTTGACAACATGGAAAACAGCCAATCAGTCCACCATCAGACATCTAACATTAAACTGACTGACCAAGCTACCGACAGTAAGCTGGTTTCAGTACTACCAAAATCCAGCACTTAAAAAGCACAAATAGACACAAGACAAATAGAAACAACAAAACAAGCTACTCCATCCATTCTCGGATCATTTTCGTGATGGAGTTACCTTGCTACAGGCATCTGCTGTAACCTTAAATTTCCTTTTGTTCATTGTTTAACAAAACCCCATTTGAATCAATGATGTTGGGGATATGACAGGTGGTCAGGGATAAGTGACAACAATTGTTTTTGTTGTTTTCTTTCCACATGCAACCACCTTTTTATTATGGTTGCCAGTGTGTCAATTACTTCTTCAATTTCCCTTTTTAATAAATGTGTAGCAGGACAATGAGGCTGGTTAAAAAAAAAAAAAAGGAAAAAAAAGAGGGCTCAACAAAAAACAAGTGTGAGTCAGCATAAGCATCTGGGAACCAAGCGAATGTCACAGGGTCCCGAGGGAGGTGGGAGGACCAACTGAGTTAACTTATTGGTGCAGAAGGAGCACACATCTGGCAAGTGCGTCGCTGCTGGCCAGATAATGAAGCTGAAGACAGATTAAAGATTGGACTGGACAATGACAACACTCTAAAATATGTATTATCATTAGTATTAGTATTATTAGTAGTAGTAGTAGTATGTAGGAGTAATGTTAGTATGATTATGATATACATTTTATACCAACAGTATACCGTGTCCTCTCCTTTATGTGTAGTGTTAGCTAATATTGTTAAGTTAACAACATATTGTTGCTCCATTTGGTTTTGGTATTTTATGTACAACAATAATACTTAATGTTACAGAATGAAGCTCTAATCCCATTTTTTTCTTTTTTCTTTTTTCTTTATACCTATTGTTACAATTATACCCCTTCAGTTTTGCTCTTACTAATATTTTACAGTGTTGAGTATTCAATGTGAGTTGATCACTTAAAATTAAAACATAAAGAGATACTGTACATGTATAATAGTAAGCATATTTCTCCTTTTTAGTTTTGCTCTTAACTCGGTAATAACTAAATGTTTTACAGGTACAACATGTCATATTGTTGGTTTTAATGTTATAATTAATATTGTGTTAACATACCTAGAGTTTTAACTGGAGTCATGAAAGCAACGCATATATAATTGATATGTACTATATTAGTTGTATTTAGATAAAAACAAAATAGTAATTGTTTATTTCAAGGGGTTTAATACTTCATTTGAATTATATTGAATATGTGTCTGAACAGTGTTGAACTCATTTGAATACTTTAGACTGTATTCTCCCATTATATCATGCGTACTGTAGTGTTTTTAAATATATTCATGTGATTCTGGGAGCAGTAGGCCTTGGCAAACTGTCAATATGTCCACTAGTGCATAATACTGTATTTGTCTGCCACACTGTTGCCAGGCTGGCTTTTGCTTCATATGAAGAAAAGCTGAAAGCTCCGTCCTTGTATTTGTGTTTGCCTGACTGCACAATATGCTGTTGTAACAACAGCGTGGACATTTTTATTGTCAAAGTACACAATATTTTCAGGTACCATTTGGCAAGAAAAGGTTTAGATTTTTATTCATATGAAAAGGTCACATATTGTATACTTGGACAACTCCCTGGTGAAATAAGAATGAGATGATTATAGGCTGAAATCATGCAAAAAATGAGCTCACAGATTAAACAAGGAAGTCAGAGACACAGGCCTAAGAAATTCAGTTAGAGCAATACGGAGGCGCCGAAGGGGAGCAAAGAGACTTCCTGCTGGGTGACACAGTCCTGAGTGTGGGCTCCATCTGCACTGGGCTCATCTACACTCATTATGCTGATTAATCGCTCTACACCACCCACTCTCAGCCACACGCCAATCACCATTTATCCACATGGACAACTGCACACACATACTGAGTAGGAAGATGCATCTGAATGGCTTGGGCAATACTAAGAGGACTTGGCCTGAAATGCATGGAGTTGAATGGTGCAAGAAAGAAGGAACTACAGTTGTTGGAATCAAGGGTATATGCAAGATGAAACCTATATTTCCTTTGATCAGCCATTGCTGAACTACTTAATTAGTGTGCTCTTGTAGTTGGAAGCTACTTTTTCACAGCTTTGATAGCTTGGTGTCACCTGTTGCTTTTGTGTTGAACAATTGGAACATATGAAATAGGCTTTGCCAAACAAAAGTGGCTTATTACTGGGACACAGCCAATTTGATGGCAAATGTCACAATGCTGAGTAGTTTCTGATTCACCTACTACTGCAACCTTTATTGACGCATGCACCGCTATCAGTAGTTAATTATCACTACTCATATTTTATAACAAAGGTGGTAAACACGTTGTTGGTTTGACATCCTTTTCTCTTATTGACTCAGGATTTGATTCTGTATGTGTAGTTTATGCAACGTGTTCAGTAATAATGACCACTCCAACCTTGAAAAAGTGCTTCTGTACTGTACCTGACAGCTCCACAAGGCTCTCCCGTATTCATGTACTCTAATGAGGAGCTCTGATAAAAAATGTCTCTGTTTTAACTGACCATATAGCACTTTAAAAATATGAGCAAAATAAAACAAAAAAAATATCTCCTTTTGCATTATTTTGCAAAGAGGAATGACAAGCAAGCGGGTAATTGATAAATGAAGGGACTAGTGAAAATGGAAGGAAGCAAGAGGTGTTCATAATGTATCTAAAACTCTGTAACTCAATCTTATTATCTTCCTTCTTCGTCGACAGGTCTAATGTAATGATTTGTCAGCAGAATGTGGCAGTGTGCTGGCCTTAAAAGTACCCCTACAATGTGTCACCCTGGCATAGTGGATATATAGGAGTTGATTGGCTCTCCTTATTCTGCATTAGGGCCCATCAACGCCTCAGAGATGATGTACACATCCCTGAATGCTGGCAGACAGTCCTGGGTCTCACCATTCATCCAGACTCCATATGAATCCTTGCATGAATCCACAGTTATTTTCATCCCCATCTGACTAGTGTACAAACATACATACAGCGAATGCATATGGATAGACGCTGTCAGTTATGCCCTCTGTCTTGGAGTCCCTGCTTAGTTTTGTCATTTATCATTCAACCAATACATGCATGTCAGGTCCATGCAATCTCTCTCGTATTATTTCTCTCTACATCTCATTTGCCTCCAATATTCATAGTGCTGTTGGACAAAGGGCGCTTTTGTATTTCAGGTCAGCTTCATCAAATTTAAAAAGGCATCGGAGCCACCCCACTACCATACCTTGTAGAACAATGAAACGAAGAGGACAATGAAAGACAATAATGAACGTTGGCTCAATGAAAACAGATTGAGCCTCAGAAAGCTTGGCAAAGGTCTGCTTTTAACGGGCTGACAGCCTGACAAAGCTATTCATTGCTATTATTAGCTGGCAACAGAAGCTACAAAGGAAGGTTCTGTGGCCCTTGTTCGTGTGGGAAAGAGTCAGACACGTGCTCTTTGGCTGCAGGTACCTGGTTGCATTGTGTTTGCATTTGATCTGGCAATACATAACGTCCATCGCCCCATGTTATCTTTGTGTATATACCTCACTCACATTGTTTACATCATGATGTGGCCATTCCTTTGACTCTGCTGTCCTTGACTTGAGTTTGCGCTCCTTTGGCATTTTAATTTCTCCAAAATGGCCAAAAGCCGAGTTGCCCCAGGTAGAAGGCATTAGTGGCATACTAATTGTCTTTGGTCCCATGCTGCATTTCAGTTCCTGCCAGCTGAACACAAGCAGGCCAAACAATGGCCAGGTTATTAGTAAGCACTCGTAGACTTGAATAGTTTATGGTGTATTCAACTGGTACACGTGCAGGGGGTTGCCCATAACGTTTAACTGGCAAGGTAACTATGATGTGATGAGCATAAATAATTGTAGCGTTGTCTTAAAAAATTTATTCAATACCATATTACTTGTATTATTTTGTCATTGTAGTGCCATTACTTAGGATTGTTTAGTCATATATTAGGCCATATATTTACTTATATACTTATTTTTTTTCTGTTGTGGCAATGGTCTCTGGAACTTATTTAAATAAGTTCAAATGGCTGACAATGTTGTTATTGTTGTATTACACAGTCTCTGAGAGGAACTGAGTCCAGAGGCGCCGTTAGGAAGATGTCTTACTTACAGTAGGAGGGATTAAGTGGTCTTGGTCTCCAGGAATTTAGATTAATGCTTAGCAAATGTCCTCTCCGAGCTCTCCAAGCTTCCTCTTTCTTATGTTGTTGTTCATGTGCAATTATTCTACTGGACTACCTTGCATTCCCTAGTTGCTTAATTGGCTCATCTTGGGAGATGTTACAATGAAATTACAGTTTACATTTTTTATTTTATTTCATACAGTAAATGCATACCCTCTTGTAATGCCCCCCAGGCAAATATAAGCTTTTTTTTTAAGGTCTAATCAGCTTTTCTACCGCCATCATACAAAAGCAGGCCAGGGCTTATATATTACGTACGTACGTACGTACGTACATATACAGGCACGATCAGAAAGTATATATTGTTGGCAACTTAAGTCGGACAATGAAGTTCAAAAGTTACATTAAATATCAGCAGTAAAGTAATTCAAATTCAGACTTGTGCTGCAACAGGTACATAACTTGATTTAAAATGACCCACATCCAGCACATGCCTTCAGGCTTATCAGTTTTTTCTGAGTTTTTTTGGAACAAGTTTTTCTAGTGCACTTATTGCTTCATCTATTTTAAACAAGGGCTTGACTTGAACCCCATATAAATTGTGAGACAGAGAGGCTGCCATCCAAGTGGGTGTGGGTTCAGTAATATTTCAACTATTCATATATTTGGTATTGTAACTCTTGAGTCAGTTATCTTCTAGTGCTTGGTATGTGTTTCATGGATATACAGGCACATGTTTTAAATGTATATAAAACAATATGTGTGTTTTAAAAGTTCAAATATTTATTATAAAAAAACAAAAAGTGATGTAATTTTAATTATGCCCATAATGTTTTTGTTTCTTCACCAGCTATTATGAAAAGTTGAACATCGCAAAACTGGGATTGGAATTTAGCACAAATTTAGGCCCACAGACCAAAGGTGACCTTTCATGTCGCTAAAGAAAGAGAAAGATATGAATGTAGTGAATTAACACACCATAGACACGGCACAGACTGAGGATGTATTTTGAGTGAACAGTCAGAGCAAGACTGCTGCAGAGCAGCGCTGGCCCAACCCGTACCCAGAACGTGTTATGTGATCTAGCTGCTTGAAATGAGGGAGTCATCACTAAATGTTTAAGCACGCCCAGTTTTTGGTGTGTGTGGTAAGCTAACTCTAGTCAGTGGATGATATGGCCCTGGGGGCTTGTTTTGTGGAATATCAAAGTGGCTTCTTAATGTTTAATGTCTGCCAGTGTATTTTATATTACCCCATCTCCTTTTCAAAAGGAAAGGCTAATGACTAATACCGCACCGCCGCTATTCATTTGTAATTAGCAGTGCCGTATTCTGTGTGCAAATGCACTAATATCAAAGTGTGCAAATCATAGTGAGCTCTCATTGGTTGACATTCCATGGCTTTTAAGTAAACAGTGGGAAACATTTATATTCAGTTTATGATTTAAGATGGGCAGTAGAACCTTGCACATGTTAAACCAATGTTTGCCAATCCTGATTTAGCATGGATATATATGTCAAAATCAAACCGTTGCAACGCTGGAAAAATAATATAGTTGAACAGGAATAAGTGTCACAGCATGTTGCATATTTATATAGTCATATTATAACATATGTAAGAATATATTGATGCGTCAGAACACCTGTTACCATCTCCATGACCTTTGAGTTTCCTATTTTAAGTGTAGTGATGAAATACATGGAATAACTCACCTACTTGTCTGTATGTTATTTTACTGCATCCCTTAGGCCCCTATCTTGCTCTGTGTGCACTTGTTGAGTTACATTTCATTTAGCTGACGCTTTTATCCAAAGCGACTTACATGTTTGCTCTATACACCATAGACACAGCAACGGGGAGCAATTAGGGGTTAAGTGTCTTGCTCAAGGACACATCGACACACTCTGATTGAAAGACGGGCATGCTAACCACTGAGCCACAGTCACCGAGTTCATGTCAAATGTACAGTTTTACCATACCTCCACATCGATATTGCGTTCACAAAATATTTACATGTTAAATGATCACTTACTCCATCTGAGGATATTTAAAATCTAAGACAATATCTACCGTACTTTTCGGGTTACAAGCCGCTCCTACGGCTGATCAGTGTCCCCGCTGTAGCAAGCTAGTAGCGCTGCTAGCTATCGCTGCTACTAGCGCTGCTAGCTAGCGCTTCTGCTGCTACCGGCCACTGCTGCTGCTACTGCCCGCGTCCCCTCTGCCCAAGTCGGGTGTCGAGCCTGGTCTCGCTACCTTCGGTGGTTTTCAGGGAGCTAGCGGAAGTTAGCGGGGAAGTGACGGAGCGCTAGCAGGAGCCCCAGCTGGCTACAGCGGGGAGCTGTCGGGGACACTGACCGAAGGTAGTAGCGGCTTATAACCCGAAAAGTACGGTAGTCTCATATCATGAATGGATATTCTCTAATTATATATATATTCCTTCATTTTTTAATTGTATCAAATTACTTATTTTGTCACATGCAAATGTATGCACACTGACGTGGTTGTCACACAGTAAACATCAGCATTGTCAGTTTTCGGCTTTGCAGTACTTCTCTTCACCTCACCATGGCAACAACCTTTCCGCCAGGTCTCACAGGAGTCTTTCGTATTAGCCATGCTTGTTATTATTGTTTATCCCTCTTGTCAATCACACAGATCACCACGAAGCTCATCCGTATGCATGAGCCCATCATTTCACGTGCTAGCTCATTGGCTGCCGGGTTCTGGCAGTGCCCATGCCAGCCTTTGTTCTCCGCTGTAACAACAGGTGATTTTTAGCAGCCTGGCACATTGTCGGGCATCATTTGCATGGTGTAAAAGTGCACATGTGGGGCAAGGTGATAAGTATGGCTGTGCAGAGCGCCTGTTGGATTAGAGTTTAAGCAGGAGAAACAGGATCCCCCTTGGGCTTAATTGTGGTTTATTTTGGCACACAGCACATAACTGTCTTCGGCATCAAATGCTAATTTAACAATGAAATGTGAAATGCATTATGCTGATTAGGGCTGGAAAAATAAGACAGAGAAGGAGGAGAAGTATTGAATAAACAAAGTAAAGGCAGGGGAACGAGAGGCACGGCTTGGCACGGCTTGTTACAATATCAAATGTGTCTTAGAAATTGATGGCCAGGACCTCAGGTGCTACATGTACTTTTCACCGATCATCAGCAGCGTGCTGATCTGCAGCTACAGGTTCCAGGCCGGGCACTCTGTCCTCAGGTTGAATATTGATTAAAAGCACACACACACACACACACACACACACACACACACACACACACACACACACACACACATACATGCATACTTACAGATAAGTTCATGCGCAATACAGCACAGCAGTAACATTTTGATTGGGTGGAGTCCATGCAGCTTCTCCTCAGGCACACTGGGTTCTGTGTTATCTTAACCGAGTAAAATTTGTTTTCTGTTTTTACTCTCCAATTCAGCGTCTTTGTTTCTGTGACAGATGGCACATCACTCACAGAGACGCTCACAGACAGCACATTCCACAAACAAATTAATTTCTATTACTGTTTTGCATGCTAGCTCTCTTCTTATTTGATTGACAGTCTCATCATATACCAGCACTGCATAAGGATGACTGTATGAGACATTGTGATTTTGAGAGATGATTTTCAATGCAGTGCGGTGGAGTTCATTCCCTTTTTTTCCACCTTTCAAACTTGTCTTCATGTATTAAGCAAAACAGTTTTGTCAAAGTTGATATAATTAAATGAGCATATATGTATTCACATTTTGAAGCATTTTCCCCTTGCAGTTAATATATTCAATTCATCTCTAAGTCCTGAGGGCTCACAATAGATTCAAGTTAGAGTGGAACACGCTTTCAAAAATACTTTGTCTTTGTTTTTTAAAATGTTCTTGTTTCTTTTCTCCCTGTCTTACTCTTTTCTGTCTGTCTTTCTTTCTTCACCAAATTCCATCTCTGTGTTTGTGTCTTTTCTTTCTCGATGTAAACCCGCCTATTTGCTGGGTTAATTTCTCTCTTAATCCTGCTTCACACCTGCACAATCCAAGTAGGTGCTCAGGTATGCACATTAAAAAAAAAATCCTCCGTACTTCCTTCTAAAAGACACATTTAATGTCATAGATAGTCTGTCAGGATTTCCAGCCCCAACCCTCAAATTAATCCCTCCCCTCTCTATATCTCTCGCTCAACCTTTTTTTCCTCCCTCTCACTGCGTCTGTGTCTTTCTTTCCCAGACTACATTTCTCATTTGGTTTAATGCGATTTTAGAATCTGCCACACTCAGTGTGTTGCCTGTCAACATGTCACTGTAGCTTTACTCATAGTGAGGTTTCAGGTGTTTGTGCTGTTTGGCAGCGTGTAGAATCTATAAGACTACAACAGCCTAACTGATGGCCATTGTTTCACATATTTTCCTGTTAGATAATATTTGCCATTTGTTGTTGTTGTTGTTTGTTCTTTGCTTTCTTCTAATGTTGAGGTTAAATGTTGAAAACGTCTGCTTCTATTCATTAAACATTTTAGAAGATAACCTGCTAAATGATTGTAAATACTTAACATTTCATATAAAACAGATTTTTTTTTTTTTTTGTAAAATTAACGAAATATTAAGATGAGGAATCCAATATTTTGGAAGGTGCTGCACTCCATTTTACTGAGCATTATCTGTCAAAACTCTCCCTGTTCTCGTAAACAAAAACACAACTTGATAGTCTTTGTTCCACAGCCACGTATTCATTTTTAAGTGCTCTAGTAGTAACCTTTTGTTTGAGATGGGTGCTATCTACACCCACAAACTGCTCTGCAAAGTGACTCTTTTCTCTTTTTGGCTCTTAAACTGAGTTAAAAAAAAAAAGAAAAGAAAAAGAAAGAAGTTCCACGTCTTTTTTAGAACTGTCAAATGTTGGTTTCAGAAGTTAAGGCTTGTAGGATGTCGAGAAGCCGCCTTGTCTGTCTATTGTTTTGTTATTGATTCAAACTGAAGTCTTCACTGATTTGCCATGAGCCAGGTAGGGAGCCTGCTGAGGTGTCACGGCAGGGAGATGGCACTCCCATGTAACTCCACATCACAAATCATGGGCAGAGTGCCACATGTTTCTCTCTCTCCCAACATTGAGGAGGAAATCAATTAAAAGGAGAACATCACATCTGTCAAGCACATGGTAGACGTGGCTCCTCTCTCGTCTTTGTTGTAGACCGCCCTTAAGCCTAGTAGAGAGGAACACAGTTTACTCTGATCATCTCTCAGACATCAGGTGATTTCTCCTTTATTTAACCCTTCTTATTAAAGCCTTTATTGCTTCATCGATTAACGTGTCGAAGACAAAATCTCCAGATCTCTTGGCTTTCTTTATCATTTTGACATGTGTCCATGGCGTGGAATATGGTTCTCTGTGCTCTAATTGTATTTCAAAAGGTACAGGTCATAAACTAGGTGTGGTACATGTTACATGTCCTTCTCCACACGACAAGGGCACAATATAACTTGGCTTAATATGGCAATATATAATAAATAGACACATATACAACATATAAGACGAGTCAAGGCAAGTTTATTTGTATAGAGCATTTCAACAATGTGACTCAAAGTCTATAGCAGAAAGTGTTCTTGATCCATATGTGGAATAGTGCACACGTACTATTTATTGTGTGCTGAATGTTCAAACATGTTCACTTTGCAGCACATTAGCACCTGCTGTTTTAACAGCATGCAGTGCTGTAAACTGTATGGTTAAGTGTGTGCCTGATACATGCTTAATACCCCTCTTTTCAACTTGAATCACTGGAAGCTAGTTGACAGCGGCAGAGATCAAAGTGTGGAAGTGAAAACCCTACAGATGCTGTCGTCTTATACAAATGTTTAGTGAACGGGAACCTGTTATCATTACTTTAACCTCACAACCGCTTCCATTCCTCAAGCACACCTTTCACGGCCTGGGAAGCAGTCAGGGAAATATTCCAGTAATGTTTACTTTGCTTGTCTTGTCTGTATGTGTACCAAAAATGTAAAGTTCCAAGGTAAAGTGACAGAAAAGCACCAGTAGCAGTGTTGTGAGCTTCTCTCAGAGTCCTTGAGTTGACCTGCTGACAGTAAATCTATAATACATGGATTGAGTATTTGTGTGGAATGATATCCTTAATCTGTTTCAGAAAAGGATAACAACCAGAAACAATGGCCTGAACAATCATTTTAATGGTTATACTTTAAATTGAACGTTGACACATTTTGACAGGCAGGCACAGATATTTGTGTATTTTCACCCTGATGGAAATGAATTGTGCTTGTTCATGTGCTATTGGACTACCGCGGTCCCTGACAAAGATTCATTGATTATGATTCATCGACTGAGCATGTGGTTTATTGACAGTTACTAATCACACCCAAAATTTGTGGGGCAGATTTTTTTGAGCCAGAAAAAGATAGGCATAACATATACACACTACTGGAAAGCTTTTCAACTGTGAATGTCAGCAGATGAAGCATGAATCTAGAAATGCAGGCCATGACTGTTGTTCCAATGTGGAAGGCAACTACAAACTATTGAAAGGAGCAGAATACTCAAAAGGTCTCCATGTTTGGAACAACCACATTTTGCTGTTTGCTTTGTTGTCAGATAGCTTTAATTTGGCTCATGGTGCTGATATGTTGCGCCTTCATCTTTGCCCAAGGCAGTAAATACATGTGTAGTGTTGCTAACAGACTTCCAGTAATCTCTCCTAGACCACTGTGTGCGTCTGCTGGCCTGTGGTGAGGAGTCTGGCCCAGCATCTTCACCCAGTCTCCCACGTTGCTACACATATGGTGCTGCCTTTGTGTCAATTGTGCTCGATGGGGTCTCTAATAATTAACAAGATGACAGACAAGTGAAATGACGAGCACAAGGTGAATTCGATTTCCCGTTACCTTGTCTTCTGTCTGTTTTTTTTCAGAGGGTTTATTTGAAGCATTCAAATGTTATAATTTCACCTCAAAACGGTCAATCCATTCTAATGTAATTATAAACTTGCCACTTTGGAAATGGCAAATCCATCAGATGTTAGTAGCTCTGTGTCTATTTATGTTTCTATGTGGCATCATGGATTTCTACATGCTGACAAATGAAAAAAAAACGTTGTTTCCCAGAACAACATACATTATAGAAATGGGCTGAATTACATTCACCAGGCTCTGAAAGGGGACCTCAGTTTAAGAATGATATTGTTTTTCAGAATTATGTTTTTTTTCTTTTGCCTTTTTCCTCATAAAAAGGTAATCAGGTGCACTGTATGAAACCGCATCAGGAAAAGTTTCTTTACAAAAGGTCATGAGTGAATAATTAACAACATTAGCTTTGTGCTGAATGCAGTATATTCATTGCTCTCCACCAAAAGGAGACAAAAAAAGGAAACCCATGTGCCCAGTCATCATTTAACTCCATAAGGGCCATCCTTACAAATCCAATTACACAAATATGTTGTTTTTTTACTTTCTTATATCATCAACAATCCTTTCTGCTTCAGCTGATATGATCAAAAGCCTTCATTATTATGGCACCGTCGCTTGCCGCAGACCCTAATTGGAGCTTCAGCAAAAGCAAGCAACATTTGATATAATGGCTCCCTCCCAAACAGGAATGCCAGGCCTGCATTATAGCTTACTTTTTATATTGCTGCATTCCCGGAGGGAAGGACAGAGATGTCATCATTAGTGGGCAATAGACACTGGCCGTGGCGCTGAGGTCTATGGAGTGGTCAGCCAGGGCCGTGGCCCAGCAGCAGTGTCTACTCTCTGTTTTCCTTGTCTGGGCTCCCATCTGGCCACGTGATCCTGCGCCAGTCTGCTCCCGCTGAATACATTTGGGGAGCTAATGAGGAGGGAAGCTTTGTAAAAACCTGGAAAAGGGCACCTCTTCTTCTTATTCTCCTCTGAGGAAAAAGAGGGAAAAGTCGCTGTGGTCAATTTTATTAACTTGGCTGACCTTCACACAAACAATTAACATTTACAGAAAACACAGTCCCTCCCATTATCTTCCTCATCTCCATCTTAATCTTCAACCTTAACAGCAGCAGCATCTATTTTTCTGCTTCTGCAAGGGAAATTATACAGGCAAGTAGCAAATTAATGGCAAAACCGTTGCATGTGCTTTTAAGACGATTGCAAGGCAGCGTGGATTATACAGTAAAGGTCAGTTATCTGAAGGTCCCTGACATGTTTGGTAATTGGCTAAGGGCCACGACTGTCACAGTAAAAAGCCAACAGTGAGCAGTGATGATGTGACCTTATCTACTTATTCTCCTTTTCATACCACCAGAAAACCTCCATGCATTCTGACTGAAAGCTGGTCTAATAAGGATAGAGACATAGTATGGATATTGTTTTGACAGTGTCAGAACCCCAAAGGAAGTTTTCTATATAATCTGTATTTATTTACGAATGTATGACAAGCCTTACTGTTCATGTGAGTGACATTAATTGTTCTTCCATGGTTTTAGAAAAACGCACCCAATGGCACATACCTGTATAATGCTTGTTCGGTTTGCTATATAAGGTGAACAGGATCATACACATCAGCTTTGCTTGGTTGGACTCTCTCCTGCTACTGTGTAAGATTCTGTTCCATCCTCGTCTATGAGGTGATTTTTATCCTGACATGGACAGAAAATTTGCATTAACAGTCGCTCTCTGCGTGTTTTTGTCCGTGTGTGTGTGTGCTCTCCCATTTGTAGAACCTGATAAAGAACCTGCCGGAGCAGAAAGAGCTGAATGCGCTAGCAGAACTAAAGGGTGAATATGAAGAGCTGGTGGAGTCGGAGCAGTTTGGCATTGTGGTGAGTATAATTTCCTGGAGACTACTGGATCGCCCCAAGAGAATGCACAGTATACACAAGCATAGTCCCAGTCTGCTATAGTCAAACACTTGCAAGCATGCACAGTTGAGAAATTCTATTTTTTTCTTCTTCATTGCTCACTCTCTCTGTGTCTCTATACCTCGCACAGAAGCACAAACATCCACTGAATGTTGAACATCTCTTTGTCTTCCTCCATTGTTTCAGAAACTATTTTCTGAGGCAGACTGCTGGATTTGGACAGCAGTTTAGCAAGGGACAAGGGGATTAAGAAATAATTTAGAGGGATACCTTCCTGTGAGTTGCAGTAATGTTTAATTAAAACATCAAACAACATAAAGAGCATATTTAATAAAAAAAACTTTTTGCAGCCCAACGTCAATATGACAGCGGCTATGTTTTTGACTCTTGCTAAGAACATTCAAATTGCTTTTGATTGGCAATCCGCAACAAGAACTCGGTGAATGCCATATTTTTTTACATCAACTGTCAATGTTTCCTCATGATGAAACCATACCCTAAGGCTATGAATCATGCCTGCTGAAAAGTTCTTTGAAAAGCATGCCACTGTCGTCAATCAGCTTGGTGATGCTTCACAGTCCTCTGATTGATTTACAATGACCGGCCAAAGTGTTATCTATCGCATCAATAGGATAAATAATGCTGTGAGGAACACTTTAAACAACTGTAAAATGAAGTGTTATTTTTTAACTTAACTTTACAACAAGATCATAGAGGTACGTTACATGGATTTACAAAAGAAATGTTCAATTCGACCCAAGGGTCGCAGATGTGCTCCAGCTCCCTAGCTATGTTCTTTATTTGTTGAAGGCTTCTTTGCATATGTCTTTTAAGAGATGCAATGAAGCAGGGGGTGGCAGTTTCCCTGGTGATCTCTCCAATGTTGTGATCACATACCTCCCCACTGATGAAGTAGCTCCTCAATGCAGAGCTATTTAGTTCCCCTGGGAAATAACCTGTGTTGCAGCTTTTCTCTGCCAGATATGTCACCAATGTCCTCATTGTGATTTCTCCTTATTGTATACAAATCAATTCAAGTAAGTGAGAGGGAATGAGTGTGAGCTTATGTGTGTTTCTGTTTGTGTGGAGGGGAGATGAGGGTTATTTGACAGACAACTTGCCCATACACATGAATATTTTTTAGCAGTAATGAAACATGTCTTGGATCCGAAGTTTGCCTTGAAGCACCAGATCATCCGTCAATCTGTAGAACTTGTCTGTGGTTGCCGCTTTGCCACATATCTTACACCCAAAACCCTATTTGTTTGAATTCTCCTCCGATTTCCAACTATTTTTTTCTCTATTTTTTTTCTTCTGGTTTCAGTGATTCCACACCTAAGCCCATAATTATTGATTGAGGTTGTTATATTATTTATGACAAATATAAAACAAATAATATATATATATGACACATGCATAATGTGCAACTAACTAACTCTTGTTTTTTTATGTACAAAACAAAGTACTACAAATTTATTTATTTATATTTTCAATCTTTTTTTTTAATATCCATGCCTTCAGATGAGTTCAGTCAAACTCCTACGACCACGTCTCAACGGCATTCTGTTCAAGCTGACATTTGAGGAGCAGGTGAATAACATTCGGCCAGACATCATGAATGTGACATTTGCCTGTGAGGAGGTGAAGAAGAGTGAAAGCTTGTGCAAACTCCTGGAGCTGGTGTTGCTGGTCGGCAATTACATGAATGCCGGCTCCAGGAACGCCCAGACGTTCGGTTTCAACATCAACTTCCTCTGCAAGGTAACGCACCACCACGCCGCACAACGCCGTTTTGGGAAGATGTCTGAAACATGAACTGACATTAACACACAAGTAAAAAAAGGCGAAAACATATACATTTATTTTTGTCATTTGTTCATATTGATAGAAGCATCGTACAAATTAGGTTAAATCTAAGGCACAGGAAATCACAGAGAAGCTTCAGAGAAGTGTGATAATGCTCACTTCCTTGCTCACTTCGGGGTTGCAGGTGCTTGACGTAACACATACATGCAAATTACTTTTTTCACATGTATGGAAGTGAATGTATGGAAGTGATTTTTGTGGACAATAAGGGATTGTGCTGGCTGAATTGAGTAAACACTAACTTTTTTCACCGTTGCGGAACAACACAAAACAGTTTGGAGATTTTTGGCCTCACAGTGACAGAAGGACACGTACGTCTACATCTTCATACATGAATGATCTTTTTAACTCCAACTAAATATCCCAAAGTAGTTATCTACATAAGTTTAATACTATTAGTGAAAATGTTCTCCACTATTTTTGCATCAGACATTTTTTAGACAGTCATTGAGATGTAATTGCATTATGCTTTAAAGGTATTAATAGATATACAGGCATATGACTCTCAGACAGACATGTTCTGCCTCTCTCAGATAACAGAGACATGCTCAATAAGATGTGTCTGCTGTATGAGAAGAGGTGGTTTAACAAATGTTAACAGGATCTCATTATGTTAATTTATTACTTAGACTTGATATTCTAAAAATCAACAGTACCTATCAAATAAATAATGTTTTAATAGATCAAACATCAAAACCATGATGAGGCGCACAGTGGAACTTGAACTTGGAAAGGGCAGCTGTGTCCACTAACAAAGCATGCAAAGTGTTAGCGAGAGGACGCTACACTAAGTACATTTGTACGTGCATTCTGTATCGCATGAGAAAAGCTGTATGGAAACAGGACAAATTTGATAAAACTTCCTCAATTCTGAAAAAAATATCCTTAATGTGTGCTTGATGTTTTTGTTTTTTTTGAGGAAATTACTTAGCAGAATAAATGTGGACGTAGCAAACATTTTAACTCATCTGTTTCTGCTGTGAGCGTCTTCTAGGATATTCCCATAACATACAAATGCTTGTCTTTGTCTCCAGACAATATGTAATGTGGCCAATAATAGCCGACATGAGAGAAAAATTAACCCAATTAAAACAAATTCCTGAGACCTCTCGATTTTTCTCTCGTAGATGTGATAGATGTACAAGGCAACTTATTTTGTTTCCACTTAGTCTGTTTACTGGTGGTTTACAGTCAAGCAAACTTCTGAACAAATTACACTGCAGCTGAGTTTATTAATCCAAACCAGATGATGGATGACACTTAATTGGCATTTCCTTTTTTTGAAACATTTCAAAATATTCTTGACAATCCAAAACATGAAAAGTGAGATTTTTCTTCACTGTGTTCTGAGAAAGAAAACAGGGTTTTAGGTTTGGATTTCCTAAAGGTACTCGAACCACCAGAGGAAGGTGGTTGCAAGAGTAGGAAGTCGTAGGAGGAAAGCTGCTTTTCCACAAATGGTGTGGTTGAATTAAGAAAAAGTATGGTATAGTGTAAAGTGATATACTGTTATGGCATCAGGATTGACCATGTTGATCAGAGGGTGGTTTTCAGAAATATTGCGTAAGTGCAGGTGTATAGTCTACATCGGTGATTCTCAACGGTGATTCTCAACGGTGATTCTCAACGGTGATTCTCAACGGTGATTCTCAACGGTGATTCTCAACGGTGATTCTCAACGGTGATTCTCAACGGTGATTCTCAACGGTGATTCTCAACGGTGATTCTCAACGGCTCCGCGACCCACTAGTGGGTCGCGGACCCGTTTTCAGTGGGTCGCAGGCCTTTGCCTGAAAAAAAAAAAAAAAAAAAAATCTCTTTTTTTTTTTCATCCTGTGGTTTTATTTTGAAAGGACTTTTTATGCAGCGGAGTGTCGTTATTTTGCCGACTCTGGTTTCAACTGGTTTTGTACTTGTCCCTCCATGTTTTCAGCAGCGTGGGCCAGGTTGGGTCAAACCATCCTGATATGAGGGAGACTCTGGGTTTTTAGGATAATTAAATTAAACAGCCTACTGAATATAACATTGACAACTGATGGCGCTGCCTGCATGACAGGAAAACACTCTGGGGTTGGGAGGAGAATTGAGTGCTGCTTAATTTTCTGTAAAGCACAATGTTTTTCAGTATTTACTGATGAGGTAATCACAAGAAAAAATAATGTTGTATATATGAATACTTTTGAATTCCACTTTTGTTTAATTTATTTTGAGTTAGTGGAAAAGCTGCTCCTCAACACAGTGACGTGTTCCACAGTAAAGTGTTTGTCATAGATTCGGTGAGTGTGTGTTGTCAGTTAAAGTTAGGTCATTTCAGTCTTTTTGAAACTACTTCTTAGTTGTTGGACTGTTTGTGCATGAAAGCTGTTAGTCTGTTTAAAAATAGCTGAAGATTCTGAATTGTTATATATGTTGTAATACCTCGTGTCCTGAAGATGCAGTTTTAGTTTTTTTATTAAAATGCAGCTAATTGAGTGTAAAAGGGAATAGTTCCCTCTCTATCATCGGCACCAGCTGCTCGTTTTGGTTATTAAACTTGTTTTTGTGTTAGCATACATATTCTGTACTATCTCAGGTTCAAACTGCACCATCTTTTCATTAAATACATTGGAGAAGTTGAGAATGTTCCTCGATTTGGGTCGCGGCTTGTCATTCAGGGATGATAGTGGGTCCCGGAGCCAGACCAGTTGAGAACCACTGGTCTACATGTATTTGGACACATTTTCTGCGCAACCACATTTCGAAGACAACGATGTATTTATTTTAACATTGTTTTTTCTCTGATTTCACATTTTTTATTTCATTTTGACTGATTCATACAGTTTTTCAAACATAATTATATTAATGTAGTTGTAGAAATGACCAACACATCCAAGTTCACTTAATAATAATAATAGAATTGTTTCCCCCCCTAGCGCTCCACCAAAACACTGAGATATAGCCTCATGCAAAATGCTTTAAAGAAAGGGGAGAAAAATCAGACCAAGTTGCCCTAAATGTCCAAATTGATTTCATAGCAACTGCTCACAGACTAGTTTGACACAGCAGATGATTCAAAATCAACAGCATGTCAACAAATTTGTATTTTAGAGAGCCAAAAAAGTACTTTGTTGTCCTGTCCCTTTTAAGTAGTTATGGCAGTATGGTGCTTTGTAGCATAGGCAACCGTATTCAATGTCTTATCTAATTGATGATGAAACTGATGCCTTCAGAGTGCTTTGAGAACTTGTGCCGGTGCTGAAGAAGGTGTAAGCCTCGCCAACGCTGCCTTAGATTGGCAATCAAGCTCTGGGGATAAATTAGTTGCAAATTCCATCTTTAAGGCAGCCTGTGTGAGACGTTTACTTTTGGTGGCATCATTCTTTAACTCTGCTGTTCGGAAGCAGTGCTACAATAAGCAGAAAGAAAAAAAACATCATGTGAAATAGATCAGGCATGTGACGTGAAAACACTCAAAATGGGAGATCCAACTGTGAATGCCAAAAGCCACACCTAACAGTCACTATAAAGCCAGCAATCTTGCAGGTGTGAAAAGGGCTTTGGTATAGTGAATGCAGTGTGCCTTTCGTATTCCTGAAAGCTGACTGAATCAGTGTGGAGTGTCAAGTGTAGAGCCTGGTAATGCCTTGGGAGTCTGATTGGGCCATTATAGATGGACAAGAAAAAAAGTCTGCTTTCTCACTTTAGTCAATCAAATAAATGGCCCCCTAGGTGGCAGGTCTAGGGTACCTAATGGGCTCATCAGTGAGTGGGAGGTTGATGATGGGAATGAGCAGAAAGGGGAAGGGCATAGACTGACTCACCTTCGCGTTCCAACTTCCGTCCTCCACTACAGCCCCACGTCCTGTCAAGGACACCCAAATCTCCTGTGAGCCAGACTGGTCACATATATTCCTCAAGCCGAACATCAGCTCTGGCTTCACAAGGACCGCGGTGAAATGTGGATTTCATGTCTCTATAGCTTAGTGGGAAAAGTGTGTGAGCAAATTTCACGATAGAAAAGTTGTTGTACGTATGCATTTATTTCACAGAATACCTGTATTGTAAGAACATTGCATAAAAAAACCTATAGAAGATTATAGAAGTGACTAATGACATATTGGATAAATGGATCAAACCATCTGCTGCATGACTCAAAACATAAGAAATATTGGTTCTCTTGGGTTTCATCCCAGTCTTACTTAAGAGGTGAAACACTTCTAACATGCTCTGCTTTATAATTAGGACCACATGGCAATGATTTTTTTTGTTGATTTTTAAATTGAACAGAAGGGGCTACCTATTAGGCACTTGACTTGGAGTCATCTACTCAAATTCAGTGTGACCTTGTCTCCTTCTCTCAAAATGTCCACAGCACATGTGACAATTTATATATGTATAAATTGTCCCGTGTATTCACTGAGCTCCTCTCTCAGCAGTGGCCTTGTATGCTTTCTTGTTTACAATATATACTATATATCCCTTTTCCTCTCATCTAATATGGCATAATATAGAACTGTGTGTAGTGTGCAATGGGTTTGGCCTTACCGGCTGCTCCATCTGCAGAAGTTAAATTGAGCAATCAAGGGCTGACGATTCTTCTGCTAGTGTGAGTGTTTCTATATTCCCACCGCCACTTCTTCTGTTAGTAGTTAATTATTGTGTTATTTATTTATATCCGATCTGGATATTCAAATGGAAGTGAGTTTGCTTGTAATATACCTTGCCGATCTAAATGCGGAATATATTGGAATGTATTGTGCTAACTAGTGAGGGATTTGAAATAATGCTACCTCGAGGCAATTTATGTTATGAAAGATTGAATGATATCCCAGAATTTGCTTTCGGCATACCATTAATGAAGAAGCAGTTCCCATCTTTTTCAAATGAGCTGATTTGTTTGAAGGAGTAGGCATTTATTTACACTCCATCCAGCTCAACCATTAAAACATAATGGGATAAGACACATACGCTCTTCAAGTCGAGCATTTCAAAGCTATAGGAGCGCTGACTGTAAAAGCCTTTTTCACTTTTGGCTTTCAGCACAACCTTAAAATGGCCAGAATAAGGGATGGACTAGGATTAAAATCAGACCTGGACAAGGGATGGACTAGGATTAAAATCAGGCCAGTACTTTGACACAGACCATCTCACTACAACCTGTGCACAGATACTCCACAGCCCCCGGCACAGTTCTCACGATACCGGGAAGCTGCATTGACTGAAATTTCTGATGTAAAATAGTGTGAAAATAACATCAGCACCTTGGGTTTTATGTCGGATTCCCCCTGCCCCTACAGAGAGACGCTTAGCTGAATGTGTTATTTTTTTTATATCTCAGCAAAGTACATTTAAAAACCGTCTCTTTGCTCCTGCCATATAAACTAGTCCCCTTGTAAATGATCTAATCTGCTACCGAAATGTGCAATGACCATTTTAAGTGTTTCAACATATAACATAGCATTAAAATGTACAATGAATCTTACACATTCCAATGTTTTGTGGGTCAAACAATAAACACATTTGAATTTAAAATCCATGAAATGATATGTGATTACCCAATGTGAGCAAATTATTGATCCTCATCTAATGAAAGTATGTGTGTTTTTGTGTTGGTGTGTGATTGTATGCCTCTGACTGCTTGTGATTGTTTCAATTCACTATTGCCTAAATGTGCGCGCGCGTGTGTGTGTGAGAGAGAGAGAGTGTGTAAGTGTGTGTACACACATGTTTGCACATGCACATATGTGGGCATGTCCACATGCAGGCAGTTTACAGTGAGAATATTATCAGTAGGAGTACACAGAGGTGGGTTGTGATAATTAGTTTACCCAGCATGCCATTCAAACAGCATGGCAATCACGGTGGGGGATGAATATGAGACAAGTTTGATGTGAAGACTCTGCCTGTATGCATGTGTATGGACACATGCACATACACACACACACACACACACACACACACACACACACCCTTGGCAAACAGAGTACACTACTTTCATTCAGACTTTCCTGCCACACTGTTTTATTCTCATCAATGCACCATCATTTTATGTGTGTATCTACTGTACAGTATTTGTGCGTTTGTTTTCCTAGCTATTTGTAATTGGATCCAAATATATGTTGTGTTTCATATTGCAATTTTATGTTATGAAGTCTTCATCTAGTCCCTCTTTTGATACTGGAGATTTACTCATTATCTTGGTGGCCGTGTACCGTACCCACAAGAGCATAACAGACTTTGTACTTGGTTCTTGTATCCACAGTTGTTGCCATTATGTATGCACCTTAATCATTAGGCTGTGTGGTACATTTAACGCTTAAATGAGTGTTCATGAATTATTTTCTCTTTTAAAAATCTTGTCTTGTGTTTGTTTTTAGCTACGAGACACTAAATCCACCAGTCAGAAGACAACACTTCTACATTTCCTTGCTGAGAAGTGTGAAGAGAGTCACCAAGAGATTCTGAGGTTTCCAGATGAACTGGAGCATGTGGAGAGTGCCAGCAAAGGTATGTCTTCATGTCTTTATGTATTGAGGTGGATGCATATTATAATACCCAGACATACATTAGACGAGCACCAACATCATCTGGTAAAGGATGAACCTGTACAAGGCTAAGGACGTGGCCGATACGACGATCAACACATATCAATAAATGCATTGCTCTATATTCATTAATTTATTTTAGCGTCTTATCAACATCTTTTCACCCTTTACTTATCATATTTCCTCCCTTGATGGCAGCTAGCACTCTCTCTTTGTGACAGGAATAGAGTTGTTTGTGTGACCACACTGTCATTCAGCCTGTCAATAAACTAATTCCACTTTAAATCTATCCCCAAGAATTTGGTGGAATCCCTGAAGGCTTATTTACTTTGTTAGCCTCGTAATTGGTTATTTAATCTAATTCAACTAATTATGCACTTGACTGAGGCTGCCAGCCATTGTATAAGTGGAATGAATAGTCTCATACGCCGTATATATATTTAGATGTCTATATTCGCACATTTTGAATTATATCAATTTGTTATTTCATGGAAATGATTTATTCCAAAAGATGCCCGTTAATTGACTGAGGACTCAGAAAATATCCGACTTTACTGTGTTCACACCATACAGCTCTTGTGTTATTGAACTTCACATACAATTAAACAGGATTTTCATTCGGATACTGTAACGATGAAGGAAACCACCTGACATCAAAAGTGCTAACACACTTACTTCTAAAAAAAAAAGAAAAGAAAAAATCTGCACCTTTTTTTTAATTATCTTTTTCTTATTGTTGTACCGTTATTATCATTGTTTTGCCACATTGTATAATGTATGTGTTGTATTATTTATTTCACGGTGTCCTTAGCATGTTGAAGCTAGGTAAATGAGAAAACCTTAAATATCTGCTGACGAGCCTCTAAAAATCTATTTCATCAAATTTACTTTGAGGCACAAAATAACATAGTGACCAGAGGCCATGTGATGGCCGACTCCAAGTCTTTGAAAAGCTTTTACTGCCTGTAGAAACAGTAGAGCATCATTAAATTATTTACCACTATCTTCAGATCCTTTACAAGCTCTTGGTCTAGTATCAGGTAAACTAGCTAAAGAACATACACAAAGCTTCCTTTCTCTCTTAAAGCAAGGGCAGGCATATTCTTTTAGAAGCATTTTTGTTATATTTATTTACATTTTCTTTAAATCCTGAAAGCAATGAATAAACGAAATGGTTATCAATGACAAAGAATGTGTTGCGCTCTCAGCAGTACTCATGAAGTATCCTCAAGTGTTTTCGCTTCGGAGGGAGGTCTGAAGAGCTGGGATTTGTTTTATTTATTTAAATTGGTTTCCCTAAAGCTGCCTACCCCTGCTTTACCAATCTACACTAAATTACAGCCTCCTCTCCTCTTTTTTAAGATAACATTAGTCTCTTACCTCAACCTCCTTTTTATTTAGTTTTTTACTCTCTGATAGGACAGTTTTCCTCCAACGTAGTGCATGGTGACTTGAATGTCTTTAATGCCAAACATTATTTATTCATATAGCCACGGTTTGAAAAATCCTCATTGATTATTTGGAAACCCATTAGCTGTAACCATGGCAACAGACACTCTTACTGGGCCTCATATTATAATGATTATACACTATAATCAATGTCTACACTTGCACTACTACATGAGTAAGCTATACCAACATAATCATTTTACATAAAAAACTAAAATATCACATATAAGTGAAACGGCTCATATTGTTTTGTAGACTTGGGTCATTCATCTTTTTTGAAGAAACATGTGTAAAGCATGTTGCTTGCACATTTATTTATTTTTATTGGATTTCACGAGACGGATTCAAATGTAATCAAATGGCCATATACAATGGTTGGATCTTGTACAATTATTGTATTCAATAATAATTGCAATCAGGCCGTGGTGATTTCCCAAGGAAATCATAATTTCCCTTGCCTTGATTGGCTGCTTCAGACTTTCACTCATACAGTGCACAGTTTCTCCAATAAATTGGATTGCCACCTTAGTTGTTATCGTCTGGACACAATTTATATTTCACCGACATTCAAAATGATGTAAATAATTTTCCCACAGTAATTCCAAAGTGTAAAAATATATTAAACGGCAGACCTGTCCATTTCTTAATGAATGATCATTGTTAATTCCATAATTGGTAATTCAAGGTGATAGTGGCCTACTACTATTGTCAATATTGTACTTTTTACTCTACCTCAGAGGTTCATATTGTACTTTTTAGTAAAATGTTCCTGTTTGTGTTTCATATATATATATATATATATATATATATATATATATATATATATATATATATATGAATATATTACATTTTGCTCTTCACATAGTGATGTGAAGCGCTCGCAAAAGTAATGTGCGCACGTGGCTGTTTGAGTTCCACACGTGGGACCTCTACACGCACGCACGCGCACGCACGCAAGTATACGCGCGTGATCTCAGCATTTAGTGATAATAGCTATTTAGTGATAATAGCTATATACAAGTCAGTGGATATATCTATTACCATGGTACGATGTATCCATTGGTATTAAATATACCATTGGGGAAATTTCACTGCAGGGAAATAACAGTAGTTTATGTTTGGCTAAAATGTATCAAGGTCAAAATATGCATGGTTATGTAGAAAGGGCAGGAAGTTTTTCATAGGCCCTGTACATTGACCGGTATTGTGGATTAATGGCTTCATTGAGCAGAAAATAACAGTCTATGTAATATTAGTAAAATAATTATACTCTGGTACTCATTAAGCGTTTAGCAGCCTAAAATATTCTCACAACCAAAAGAAATTAAAACCTAAATGAAAATGTGTAATTGTATCTAAAAATACATGTTTTTGTTGTTATACCTTAGCACCACAAACTGCAATTTCACTGGTTGGCAGAGGCATACAACAGCAAACCGTTAGCATAAAGACATAATTTTATCAACACTAAGAAATTCATTTTAGGTGCTAATTCAATGTAATTATTATCTGATATTTGTTATATTACTATGTGGCACAAATGCTTTACAATAAATGTTTGTAACACAATAACCATACATAACGACATTACCATACTAAGCTTAAAAAAATACTTCATAGACACTTAAAAAAAGACTTCCTTCAGTACAGTCATGAAATCACAAAATGAGAATAACTACTTGTTTATTTGATGTGAACTTTTTTCCTCAAAGACAATTTGCATGCAATCTACCCACAGCACTAATGGAGGCGTTTTTAGGTTTTCTGTTGAAGGGAAAAAATTAAGGGATTATCAAGGAAGTATTGTGCAATAATGCTCCTTTTATAATCAGGAGCTGTGGACAAAGTGTTTGTGTAATGTAATGTAGTGAGGTCCTTTTCAATATAATGTGGAGCAGCACTTTGCCTTCACTTTCTTTGATCTGGTCCTCTTGCGGCTGCCAATGCCTTCCCATCTTAATTATCTTCATCAAGGAGGTTGTTAGCAGCATATCTTTTAAAAATGAAATGTGTTGAAAAGTTGGGCCATGGGCTAAGGAACATTGATTGATTTGCTATGCATTTTGCACCATCATCGCTTGCTGTGACGACTCCTATAGGCCTACTGTAGATCCATTGATTATACCACTGCATCACTATGTAATTGTCTGTATGTATATTTTGATGCAAATTCAGACACACAAGCAATTTACAACTAATAATAGTTGTCCATTATTAAAACACCCTACAGTGCATTTTGATACATGTGCAGCCTCTGTCGATGTTTTTGATCTCTAAACACTTTCAACTGTCAACACACAAGAAATACAAACAGTAGCAGCAGCAAAATGTATTCCCTTTAAAACCATGTCTCGATGTTCTTTATTTTGCATACAAATACATCGCACATCTTGAGAATTGCAATGTATACACTTTGGGTCATAGAGTACCATTCATACCAAATTAAGATGAGATCAATTTCAGAATTAATCATTCTCTATTTGACAAGTTGTATTCACAAGAAAAGAAAGCAGGCATATAAATGGTTGGTGTTTCTTACCCTGAGGTCAGTGATAGAAAGGAGCGTGCTGCTCTATTTATTTCTTCTAAAAGCATTGGTTGTGGAACCTGTAGACAAGACAAGGACATGTACATGACAGTATTTTTAACCGACATCTTTAGTCGCACTTTTCTTCAGCTGCTAAAGAGACACCACTGTCATTCAGGAACTCAAATTAATTTCAAATGGAATGGACCTTGTGGAGAGAAGAGATATTATATCACATGAAGCTTATTGAATTGCATGTGTTGCACAGTACAATCTTTAACCTTGATACTGAGTACTTCATCAAGTTTAATCTTGACATCAGTGCAACCATTTTTTTAAAACCATTATTAAGATAATACATGGAAACGTCCAACATATAAAAATTTGTCTTTTTGACAACACTATATGTTTAATAAAGGTAGTAATACTGCATAACGCCGAACAGAGCGTTTGACGTGGCGGGAATTCTCGCAAGTTGAAATGTTCCAACTTGGGCGGCAAACAAAATTTGAGTGACGCAAAGTTACTAAAACTTTGCGTCAGCCAGTCAGCATGGAGAATCAGCGTGGAGAATCAGCGTTGAGAAGCTCCGCTCGTCATCACCGCCGTCTTGCTGTTGCTAAATCAAACTGCTGCTGGTCCGCCTGAAGTAGCGCTGGTAGCAGCCGTCATTCAGACGCTGTTGTGGGTCTATGATAGCTCTTTTCACGGAGACAAGCAACAGAGATAAGCCACGCCCCCTTTGACGAGGCGCGAATATTCGCAATGCTTTTGGTGTGAACACAGCTTTTATTGTCGAGCGAGTAAACTGACGCGTTTGGTGTGAACGCAACGTAAGGCCTCTAGAACGGCTTCTCCCCCCCCCCCTAGTGGGGGAATCGGGGCTCAAAACTAGCCTTCACCACATTCAATCTATTGAATTACGTTATGATACAGATTTAAAAAAAACAACTGATGAATAGCAGCCCACGGTCTAAAGTTACCTCGCCCGGACAAGGGAAACCGGGGCACCCTCTCGGAGCCAGACCCAGGAGGGGAGCTCGTCGGCCAGCGTCTGGTGGCCGGGCTTTCGCCCATGGGGCCCGGTCGGGCTCAGCCCGAAGAAACATCATGGAGCAGCAGTCGCCCTGTGGACCCACCACTCGCAGGGAGAATTATCGGGGTCGGGTGCTATGTAGACCGGGCGGCGGGCCAGGCGGGAGACCTGGGCGAGCCAATCGCCGGCAGCATAGACTAGCTCTAGGGACGTGGAACGTCACCTCGCTAGCGGGAAAAGAGCCGGAGCTGGTGCAGGAGGTGGCTCATAAGTGTACCTGGTACCAGAGCACCTTAGGCCGGAGATCAATGATCGACTTTGTAATCGTATCATCTGATCTGCGGCCGTATGTGTTGGACACTCGGGTGAAGAGAGGAGCAGAGCTGTCAACTGATCACCACCTGGTGGTGAGTTGGATCAGATGGCGGGAACTGAAGAAGGAGGCCTTTCGGGCCTGGCTGGCCCAGGGGTCTCCTGAAGCAGCTGACAGGTACCGGCAGGCCAGAAGGGCTGCAGCTGCGAAGGTCGCGGATGCTAAAACTCGGGCATGGGAGGAGTTCGGGGAGGCCATGGAGAAGGACTTTCGGTTGGCCTCAAGGAAGTTCTGGCAAACCATCCGACGGCTCAGGAAGGGAAAGCAGGGTCTACCCCAGGCTGTTCTCAGCGTGGGGGTCGGGGGGGGGACTGCTGACCCGGACTGGGGACATCGTCGGGCGGTGGAAAGAGCACTTTGAGGAACTCCTAAACCCGGCCAACATGTCCCCTGGAGAGGGGGCCGCGCCGGAAGACTTTGGGGTGGTTGCACCCATATCCCTGGCAGAGGTCGTTAAGGTAGTCAAAAAGCTCCTTGGTGGCAAGGCGCCGGGGGTGGATGAGATCCGCCCTGAGATGCTGAAAGCGCTGGACATTGTTGGGCTGTCTTGGCTGACACGCCTCTTCAGTGTCGCATGGGGGTCGGGAACAGTGCCCTTGGACTGGCAGACCGGGGTGGTGGTTCCCATCTTCAAGAAGGGGGACCGGAGAGTGTGCTCGAACTATCGTGGTATCACACTGCTCAGCCTCCCGGGAAAAGCTTATGCCAGGGTGTTGGAAAGGAGGCTCCGACCGCTTGTCGAACCTCGGATTCAAGACGAACAGTGCGGCTTCCGTCCCGGCCGTGAAACAGTGGACCAGCTCTTTACCCTCGCAAGATTACTGGAGGGGTCCTGGGAGTTTGCCCAACCAGTCTACATGTGCTTTGTGGACTTGGAGAAGGCTTTCGACCGGGTCCCTCTGGGGTTTTTGTGGGGGGTGCTGCGGGAGTATGGGGTGCCGGACCCGTTGGCACGGGCCATCCGGTCTCTGTACGCCTGCAGTAGGAGCTGTGTTCGTATCCTCGGTAGTAAGTCAGACACGTTCCCGGTGGGTGTTGGCCTCCGCCAGGGCTGCCCTTTATCACCGGTCCTGTTCGTGACTTTCACGGACAGGATATCTAGGCGCAGCCAGGGGGCGGAGAGGATCCGGTTCGGGAGTCTCGGGATCGCCTCTCTGCTGTTCGCGGATGATGTGGTCCTGTTTGCCTCCTCGGACCGTGACCTCCAGCATTCACTGAGGCGTTTTGCAGCCGAGTGTGAAGCGGCAGGGATGAGAGTTAGCACCTCCAAATCTGAGGCCATGGTGCTCTGCCGGAAACCGGTGGATTGCTCCCTCCAGGTGGGGACAAACTGCCTACCGAAGGAGTTCAAGTATCTCGGGGTCTTGTTCACGAGTGAGGGTAAGGTGGAGCGGGAGATCGACAGGCGGATCGGTGCGGCTGCAGCAGTAAAACACGCGCTGTACCGGTCCGTCTTGGTGAAGAGGGAGCTGAGCCGGAAGGCAAAGCTCTCCATTTACTGGTCGGTCTACGTTCCAACCCTCACCTATGGTCACGAACTCTGGGTCGTGACCGAAAGAACGAGGTCTCGGATACAAGCGGTCGAAATGAGCTTCCTCTGTAGGGTGGCCGGGCTCAGCCTTAGAGATAGGGTAAGGAGCTCGGACATCAGGGGGGAGCTTGGAGTCGAGTCGCTGCTCCTTCGTGTCCAAAGGAGTCAGCTGAGGTGGTTTGGGCATCTCATCAGGATGCCTCCTGGACGCCTCCCATTAGAGGTTTTCCAGGCACGTCCAACTGGTAGGAGACCCCGGGGAAGACCAAGGACACGCTGGAGGGATTATATCTCCCGGCTGGCCTTGGAACGCCTCGGGATCCCCCAGAATGAGCTGGAAAGTGTTGCGGGTGAGAGGGAAGCCTGGGTCGGCCTTCTGAACCTGCTGCCCCGGCGACCCGACCCCGGATAATTATCATCGGCTTCATATCCATACGAGCATATCTCACTGTGCGCTCCATCTCTGTCTCTGTAGAGGATCGCTAACCTCTCCTGCCACCATGCCGTTGTTGATCTCTACTGATAAATCACTCTGAGGGGTCAAGGATTTGAAGGAGTTCTGGGTAGCTTCAAGGGGCGCAGGTCTCCTCATTGAAAATGTATTTAATTTAAATGTATTCTTCCTATTCTGCTTCCAGAATGACTGGTCACACCAACCAGCACACTGCCCCCACTGCACACTTTAGTTTGTAAAGAAACACCGTACATCCTTCATTTGCAAAGTAAATATTGTATCGTGGCACATAAAGGTATCATTTGCACTACAATGTATGTAGTAAGTGAATCATCACAATCCTGGTAGATGTTACCATTCTCATATTAACATTGCACCATGCAAATGTGATCTATATTGTATTACTTAATCATTTATTTTAGATAGGCTCAGGTTAAACATTGATGCTGGCAGTCTAGTACCAAACATGTGTGACAATCCAAAGTTCTCTCCATACATAAAAAAGAAAGCTGTTGACTGTGTTTGACTGATATTTTCCCCCATATTAGTTGTAAAATAAGAAGAAACAGATTTCCTCACCCTTTGTTAGCATTTGCCAATCATAACTCACTTGAGTCTCAGCCACAAGTTCTCTATCAATATCTCTTGTGAGATATGCGTTTAATAATACCATGAGTGTCTTGGTGATGGATGTATATATTAATGCCACGGATCAGATCGTAACAATACAAAAGCAATTCACATCAACTCCCCGTCGTCATATGCCTTCTTAAACATAGATGAGTATTGTCTTCGTATCTTCCTCATTCTTTTAGTATGACGTACCACTGAATAAGACTCTATTCCATCCATTAACCATATATACAGTAGGTATTGCATATATGAAGGGTTCAGTAAATCGCTCAGTTTTTAATTATATTCCTTTTTCTATATTCCTTATATGACTTACTATATTATGTGTTTTGCCCTCCAGGGAATATCAATGAAACTGATTTGCGAATTAACTATTCATGTATTGTTTATACAATTATTAGTCATAGATTAGTCATATTTCACACTATTTTCATACCCCTGACCTCATCTTGATGGCAGCGGCAAAGCCTTAAGAGAAGTGTCAGTGGCCAATTTGCCTCGTTAAATCCCCCCCAGAGATGAATATGTGGGGTCTGACAATGGGAACTAAGTCTGTGTGGTGATTCCACTCAATCAGTGGTGCGCTGACAATCTGTCTTGACAATCCTGGAAAAGAGGAAATATGACACAAATGTTCTCATAAATCTATTTAGTATAGGGCTTAGCCAAGGGCAAAATACTTTGGAGCCTGTGAGAGAGAAATGGAGAATGAGGGGAGAAAAAAAATAAAGATGAACTCTGAGGATATTAATACCGCTGTGAATATATCTATTATCCACATTCATTTCAAGGCTCTGCAGCATAATAAAGCAGTGCCCATTTCCCATTTAAACTCATAGCAGTGCTTGGCTTTGTATTATGTAGACAAAATGCCTTTCTGGATGGGGTGGAACACAGTAGGGGTCGTTTGTCTTTTGGTTTCAATGGAGTTGCAGCGAATTATGCGGTTGAGAAGATATTCCCTCATGACAGTCCGGGGAGGGTATCCTACTAAAGTCAGCCGCAGAGGCTTGAGGAAGAATGGATGTAATTCAAGCCAAACACTTAAGTACTACTGCAACATGACCGAATGTTCTTCTTTTTTACTTAAGAGATGTTTGTCTGAGGAATGGGTCACCTACGAGGTAATGCTTTGCACTGAAGTAGTCTCTCCATCTTTTAATTCACTGCAGACATGTTGACTAACAATAAAAAAAAAAAATATTGCAGAGGAAATTATGAGAAAAAAACAAACATTTATTGTTGTTTTGTGAACATTTTGAAAGCTAACAGCTGGGGTGTACTACCAAAAAGCCAGCGGCAAGCTCAAAAGCACTATTTTAGGATATTATAATATAATTTTTTTACTAGACTGCAGAGGAACGAAGAGTTGGATTTGCACTGTTTCATAATTTAATAACAGAAACATGAATGATGAATTATATGGTTGAGTTGTGAAATAAACCATGTTTAAACTACTCTTCAAATCAATTACCAATCCCAATCTCAAACAAGTGATCTATACATATTTTGGACGCAAGCAATTAGTGAAATTCTGCACTTAATCAAACAACGTAGCCAGATTGTTCCTCTTCATACTGAACATACAGGCATGCACATTATTTGTTATTTACATCAGTTGCCAGGTTAGAATGACGAAGTAGTCTACAAAGATTAAAATATAGTGTAGTCGTATGTACACGAGAAAGGAATAGCTTCTGTGGCTCAATCCATTGCCAGGTCTTTTTCCCTTGTGGTAACCTGACAAGGGATTCTCCAATTACAGAGGCTGTGAGCCACGATATCACCCGTGCCCTCTGACCACTACTAGTGTTACCTTTGGTTTGCCAGTGCACAGTAACAAGCTCCTTCTTCTATGTTGATATCTGGCCACCTCTTTTTATGTTCAGTAGTGGGTCGGCATTCTGGTTTGGCTCTCTGAATTAGCAGCTTTCAAGTCTGCTGAGATATGCAGCCATTTGAAAAGTAAATCGGGAGTGTCACAACAATGACTATCAACAACACCAACATCAGACCATCTCAACCTTTGAATTTTTTTTATAAAAATCTATTTCACACTAAGTGATGTTTCCCTTCTAAGATCTGTAGTCAAACTCCTCCATTCTCCCTCAGAAGTAATTGAATGACAATTGGATTTAGGTGCATATTAATATTCTCAGTGGGAATTCCATTTGCCATTTAATCGTGGGAGTTAATAAGGTGTGGTATGAGGCTCACGAATGTGAGGCATTTCAAGTTTATTGCAATTTAGAAAGTGGGAAATTGCGTAGAGGTAAAAGTAAAGACGGGTTTTTAATCTGGGATTCTTTTTGTTTTTTGAATTCATTGTGTTCATTGCAATATTTCCAGCAGCAGAGAAGCTGGTCGTGACTATAGGAATTATGAGCAATACAAGTAAAAGAATGTCGACATAACTGCAGAACCCGGTGGAGATTCACCTGACAGTGGTACAATGACCCAGATTGCACATCCAAGACAACAGGGGAGTGGCTTTGTTTCTGTATCTACTCGAGAGGCCCAACGGAAGCCTGGATATAAACCCCTTTGAAAATCTGTGGAGAGACCTGAAGATTGAAGCTCACTGATGCTTCCCATCCAGTCCGACTGAGATTAAGAGGGTTCGCAAGGAAGGAGAGCTAAATCTCAAATCTAAGATGACTCGAAACTACAGCCACAAGTTTAAGAGCTCCCACAAGAAACAAAAAGTATTCCAATGACTTCTTGGCAAATGTGATCAATTTTTTTATGTACTTACACTCCTGGTTTTTACGTTTTATACTTTAAACGTATAGTACCAAAAGTAAGAAAGGCTTTATTAATGCTAAATTACTGGCGTAGATACGGTTCACACAGACAATAAATCACATTTTTGATTGATTTTAGAGAGAAGAAGAAACTAAAATGATCTAATTTCAGTAAATTTAATATGGTTTATTTAGGATGTCAACATCTGAACACTGTTTCCTAATGATTTGGCATGTTGGCTGTAGATTAAACTGAAGTCTGGATACACGCACTTCAGTTGTGTCTATTTTATTATGTTTGGGGTTTCTGGCCATCGCTTGTTGGTCAAGTCATAATTGTTTGAAGTGCTGTGAATGATTGTGGACTTGTTTACATTTGATTACCCTGCGTGTGCTGCTTTAAGTCTGCACCGTTCCTTCTATCATTTGGTGTATTTCTGGGTCTAAGCGCCAGGCAATCTCCTCGGAAGCTGTTTGAGAACTCATCATTTATACATCAAAGGAATTTGGCAAAGGGTACTTGTATTATTGAAAGCTCAGTCTTCAGTAATACACAACCAATGGCTGTCTTTGGAGTCCTGAGATCGGGATTTCCTGTTGATTTGACTGGACATATTATGCACTGCTGCACATAGAGATTTACACAATTGGAGTATTTTCAAAACATAGCAAACCAAAGCCAAAATAATTTCATTATTTAGAGGTCTTAATCACCCTCACACCAACACATGTCATTTTTTGGAGGCAAAACATACATATAAAAAACTGCGATGGCTGACACACTGGCATTATTTAAAGCTTCCACAACCTGCTGGATCATAAGTAGTAAAGTCACATTTTTACATCAAAAATGTTTTATCTGCCCACCAGTATAACGTCAAGTACAAACGGCCATTCGTCAATTTAACGTGTTCACTGTGGCTAGAAATGGAAACAATTTACACACTCGTTGTTTAAGGTATCCTCATCCCTGGACCCTGAAAGTGATAGCTCAGGATCAGCGAGGCCAGCCATTTAAATGGACAGTCTGTCATGAAGAATATTAGGAAGAGGAAACAGACCTGTCTAGCTCCACCAGCTCAGGATGAGTGATGAGCTCTAGAGACATTTTGTTTTCTTTTTCCTTTTTTTTTTTATTACTCACTTCATGCTGGACGAGTAGTTCATTGTGAGACCAAACCAACTATTCTCTCTCCTTTTATTTTCTTTATGTCCATCTCTCTTTCTCCCCACCTCTGATTTCTTACATCACCACTTTGGCCAGCCAGTATGAATGCAGACAGAGATAGACACATGCAGGGAGGCCAGCAGCCATGCTTAACATCAGGCTCCACTCTGTGACAGCAGATTTCAATGAGAGGTGACAATTGGACCAGGGGTGAGAATAATGCTGTTTGCCAGCCTAGAAATTCAGCCTGTCACAGTAGACCATTCCCCATGCTGGGAGTATTCCATGAGCTGAGGTGAACAAAGAAGCCCCATTTCAAATGTAACTCTCAAATGTAGTTTTCTGCACTAACTCATAACAAGAACCAATCCAACCCTGTAGATATAATGTCAAAATAAGTGTAGTATTTTCAGAATTTAGCAGTAGCTGATAAACAAACTGGCCTCGAGAACAGCTGTTAGGGGTAACCTAAATTCAAACAAGTTCATATGAGTTCAGATCTTTCAAACATTGCCAAATATAAAATTCTGTTTAATGACATACACTGATTCAACTCAAGACCCAGACCAAGTGAATCCCCAGGGTAGCAAGCCAGTGTGTGTTTGCAGTAGAGGGAATGCAACCTGGTGCACCAGGGGCTCATGGGGGAGCTGAACTGTTTACTTGTAAAGTCATTACCAATGACGGGTCCTGTTTCCTTTTATATATTCCTTAAATATACATTACCATAAGAAATCCAAGGTTAGTTTTTTTGCTAAGCTGAAGAATGTCTCAGAGACCACATGCTTCTTGGGGGATGACCTGGGTTTGAGCTGAGCAGTGATGGAAGCAACATTATGTGTTTCCCTGTTGTGGGAAGACTCCAGTTGACTATAATTCTCTAGCAACAAGCAGATGGTATCTATAAATTGCACTTACCTCCTTCCTCATCTATAGTATATGTCTTTATTAAGTAATAACCCATATTATTTCCCAATTTGTTCATTTCAGTTATATGTTAAATGCTTTAAACACGTTTTATGTTTCAAACAATGTGTATGTGTTATCAGTCTCAACTAACCAACCCCTGTAGGGTTGCTCATTCATGGAGATAGGCAGCTAGTCAGCGTGGCCTCAAACGGTTACAATGGATACCAATGGCAACCTAGAGTCGCTGCACAAAAACATAACAAAACGTTCATATATGCTTCTCAAAGTACTCCAGCACCATAATCAGCCTTTAATCCATATTAGTAGGATTGCTAAATCATTACCAAAATAGTGGATGTAGCTATGTTGTGGGAAACTATCAGTGCTTCTCTGCTAACCACCTGCCTCAGCATGTTTGTAGGAAGCAGGTGGTACTCGTATCAAATAAAGTCATGTCTATTTTTCCCCTCAGAAATGTTAATGATGTATTGATAGAGAAGACGTTCTACATTTGAATCAGGCAGATTTTGCGTCTGCATATTTATTAATTCATTTGCAGTGTTTATTTAGAATTTAGAATACATTTTGAATATTTCTGTCCGACAGCACCACCTCGTAATACCAGAGTACTGTGCTCCTCAGTGGTTCAGATCTCCAGTGATTGGCTGAGCACATTATCACAATGCTTGACATCGGCATTTGCTTAGGACATTATCACAAACCTAGATTTACAGTTTGCTGTGTGCTTTGATAAGGTGAGGTGTGGCAGAGCCAATGCTTTTAGCCTTCATAACAATTGTTGAGCACTGATGCAACTGCTGTATTCTTGAACGGTAGCAGTCACTGATAGGACATTTGACTAAACATTAGGGCACTTTAAACCTGTTTTCATGGAGAAACCTGTGACAGCATGTCTGTCAGGCGATTCTGATAAGCGAGATAATGATGTGAATTGTACAAATGAGCAGGAAATTGAGTTTTCTCTGAGGTGATCCCTGCACCCTCTAGATAAGGCCTTGTTGAGGCATAACAATAACAAGTGCAGGGATTTGTAATATTGACTGACTGAAAGAGCATAATCTACACTGCAATATGTCCACCCTGTTCCGGATTTATGTCTTGTGCTCGTGTGATGGCTCAGTGATGAGATCTATATTAAAAAGGCTAAGCTCGCCAAATAGGTATCATACCATTGTTAAATAGTCATTTTAGTATTAACATGAAGTGCCCTTCCAAATTCTACTCCACATACCACTTGTATTTTCTTTTCTATTTCAGCACAAGTGGGATATGAAATGTTATTTCATAATCCAAGGATGACTGATATAGTTTTGTCAAACTCTGGAATCCCTCCACCTCACTCCCCGCCACTAGGACACTTCTCCGCCGGGAGGAGAGCGGACGGCAGCTCCGGAGACAGACCTTCAGTTTGCAGCTTTTGCAACTGAAAACGGCAGCAACAGCAAGCTTGCTGATCCCGGACCACCCAGACTTCCTGCCGGATCAGTGAACTTTCTGTTGCTGCTCTGTCACTGGTTAAACCCAGCGCTGCCGCTTGACGCCAGCTTGTTGTGGCTAAATTAGAGTTTATACAGCCACTAGAAACAAAAATGTTACCCCCTGTTCTCCTACCATAGTAGTAGTCTCCGAGCGGTGGGGAGTGAGGAAGAGGGACAGTGGCATGCAGGAGCTAGCTAATTTATGTCACATTTGTGGTCTGAAAAACAGTAAAGTTATCAATTTCAGTGCCCAATATCACTTTTTCCCAATTTACTGTCATAATTCACGAGGACCGTGTGAGCACGGTTTTAATGGGAATGCAGCCGGCTAGGCTTTCATCACTCGGAACTTGGGAGTGGTTTCATCGAAAGTAGTTTGGAAAAAAAATAGATACAATCATCAGGTCTGGTCAGTACACAGTATTCTCCTCAAATATCTCACACTTAGAACTGTGCCTACCTCCAATCACTTAACGGATGTTTCCATGCTGCCAAACTGGCCTGGAAAAAGTTAATCAAAATAGAATTAAACTTATCATGTATGATCAAAATGTAATTTTATGAAACATATTATAGTAACCTAAATATAATAACTTAACTTATTAGTGTGGTGCATGCCACAAATTACCTTGCAAAACAATATAATCTCAAACAAGACAGAGATCAAATTACACAAAGGCAATACAAAATGTAATAACAAACTATAATCAAGGAAAAGTGTGCCTACAGGTTGAAAAAAGGCACTAACAAGTACCTCAACCTGACTGCTTGTATGTGTCAGTTTGGTTCTCACATTTGAGTGTTCAAAAACAACAAAATCCAGGCCGTAGACCAAGTATTAACTATGTAGGAGAGAACTAAAATATATCAATCACTTCTGAGTTTTTGTGATCCTTTCCACTTCCACTTGGGAGTGAAGATGCTCTTGTCATTATGTGAGCAGAAATGTGCTTTAAGTGTCTCACAAAGATTAGGCACGGTGTGTCTATTTGCTGGTGTTGCTGTGTGTTTCGGTGTTATCCTCTTATGGTATTTAGGAGCAAGGCTTCCTGCACAATTAATTACTCCCAACATTAGCAGACAAAAAAAAAAATGACAAAACATATTTCAAACCACATATGCAATTGTAGGTTTCATGTCCGATACGAATAGAGAAACATATTCCAAACTTTCGCAGGCCTTTGTCACGGTTGTATGTTTTAAAAACAATAGATGAGGCTATTTTTTTTTAATCAAAAGCAGTTTAATGCTCTTATCTATTATGCCAAGCCTATTTCAGTCCATCCACTTTGTTTTATTCACACCATGCCATGGAGAAAAATACACATCATACTAGACATACCCAGAAAGGCAACCGATCATTTACCGACTAGGTGGTCATTGCAATAAAGTGCTGCTGTTTTCTCTCCATTCCTTCCCACTTTCTCTGCCTCTATTGACCACCGTTAGAGAGAACGTGTCTGTGGCTCAAATGCTGTCATAAGAACCAGGGCAGCTTTCGCCAAACCCCTGTGCATCAGTGAGGGTGGGAATTGATTTTGGATACCAAATTGGGTCATTTTTATCTTGGGCTGTCATCAATATATATATAATTTAAAGGCATGGCTGAAGCAAGCATTGCAGGGCTGCTCATTGGAGTATTACTAGGGCCCAGGGGAGTAAGCTCCCCAGGGCCCTTTTCAGTTAATGCATGCCGCTATGTGTGAAGATTCCACCATAACTTGTGAGGAGGAGCAAAGACAGAGCAGGCTTTCACTGCCTGCTTTGAAACATTCATATGCTACTCAGGTTGTTTCAGGATCTATAAAAACCATGATTATCTGTATCTATCATGGGATATCTTCCTGGTATTTGTCCTCAAAAGGCAACACCCCATTCCAGGAAATGATGCTCAGGTGAATTCCAAACTAATCAAAGCTATGTTGTTGTGAACGTACAGTGTGTATGTTCTGAAGGATTTATTACTTTGTAAATTGTAACTTTTAGAATGCCACCGTTCTTTTCTAATTGTTTTTAATCTCATTCTGTGCTTTACAATGTAGGATTGAAAACAGGTACCTTTGTTACATATATGTGTCATCCAAACTCACCACATCAGAAACTTCTTATTTTGTGTGGAACATACAATATTGTGTTTGTTTGTCTTTATGATGTAAATCATGCAGATCTCCAATTTTGTCCTCAGGCAATATGGAATGAGTTTCATTTAGCAGCCAGACATTTATTTCCAAAATAAATCTAACAGGCCCTGACTATGACCTTTCTCTTACATGTTGATGATTTGCATTTTCCCCCTTCTTGTTTCCCAGCTCTGTGATATGGAGTCACACTGTGTGATCCATATTCAAATATTATTTAAATCAGTTGCACCGCATTTGCATGTGAAATTGACAATTTGAAGCCAGGTCGCCTGCATACTGATCAGAGGGACAACCTTCATTTCAGTGAGGGTTGATATTGCAAATAAATGGGACAGGGTATTAATAATTGTCATGAAAGGAGGGTTCTATATTGCGCACTGCCATAAAAGAGTGTTTTTCCTCGCATGTAATGAATCTGATATCATGCTCAACCCTTTCAGCTCAGGAAATGATTATACTCTCTTCAAATAGAGAGACTCAGCCATGGTGTCACTTTTTAGGACAAAATTACCGACAAGACAGCGGCTTGTTCACACGCCAAAAAACATTGTTATAGTTGCGACCAGTAAAGAAAAAGAAACAAACAAATAATGCTTGTTTACAGAAGGTTACATCACCTTCCCTTTGTGCTCTGCAAGACAAATGATGTCATGCTGCAGCACAATTTTAAATGTAAAATTATTAAATCATGTTATTAATTATCGATACAGAATAACGCTAGTTTGAGTCAAGTTAGTGTTTCAGTAAAATCTGGATAACATTACAACATCAATAACTAAAGTGGTATTCTCTCTCTCTATGAATATCACATGGCATATTTTAAATAACCAAAACAATGTAAACAGAACGAACCGACACTTTTGTATAATTTTGTTTAAAATTAAGGAATGAAAGCCTTTATTTTGATGTTTCATTACACACATAATTATTGACACATTTATAACTGGTCTGTAAATATTAAACAATAAAGTTGTTCTTTTAAGTACTATAAAAAAAATTGTAATAAAGGTTGTCTGATCCCTTTTCGTACTTGAATGACCTGTTGCATTTTTGCCAGTACTTTTTCTTAATTTCATAACCTAACCTCAATTTGAAGCAATGTTGCAGGCTGAATTTGATTCGACCATCTAAAAGCCATCCTAACCCACTTCATTTGCATTTAAATTAATTTATACATTTAAAAGTTAAGTTTTATTACTGTGAGCATGATTAAAACGTTTTTGCCAAGAAAAGCATGCGTGCCAGTTTCATTGGCAATCAGAATTCAGGTGTGTTTGTGTCCCTACTTTTCCTCTTCTTTGCCTTGACATGGCATACCAGCTGAGACCTGCTCCTTACAGAAAGGTCTGTTCTTATTCCACCGAATGAAGCAGAGGTAAGGAGGGACAGAATCGATTGTTGCGGGCCAAATTGAACCTGTGTCGAGCTGCAGGCAGCCGCAAGATAAAGCCTCTGACGCTGTCTGATGTGTTTATCATCAGGTGGCCTTTTCTGTGTGTGCTATGCTGCCATTTTGATGTGTTAAGTCATAATATGGGAGCCACCATTCTTTGGAGGGGTTGCCAATAACATCGCAGACAGAGGGGATTATGTTTCATGTCAGCCCATTATTGTTTCCAGCTTCCCCTATACTTTTTTTTCCTCACCTGGAGAGGCATCTGCCTCGATTTTGTGGCTTTCTATGCCGCTTTCCCTTTGTCCCTTTTTTGTTCATATTCAAGAGGCAAAGTTTTTTCAATGTGATGCGTTGAAATTTGTTTGCATTTGATTTGATTGTGGGCCTTTACTCTTCATTATGCTGGCCATGACTCGCTTGCGTTGTGAAGCCTGGGTCAAGAGAAGATATATGCTTTCCTTTTTACATGGGAATTATGTGGTCAGAGCAGAGCTTGGTTTAACAAACAGAATCATCCATTTTCTCATTGAACCATGTACGCCCAGAAGTTCAATAAAACACCTTTTTTTTTCTTCACTAAAGTAACGCGTGCATTTTAGAGCGATACACATGATTAGAGTTTACTCCCACCATACGGCTAATCAACTCATACCTGTCACCATAATACAGCAATTCCACTCGCCAGGTGCTAGCTGGACTTAATGTATTGATTAGGTTTTTATGACAACAGTACGTGCTGAGCATGCCGCTGTCAATCTACTTTTTGACCAGTTCACTTTGATACAAAATACTCGTTCCGCATATATATTGACTGTCAGTTCGATACACAATCGTATTACATGAAGTAAATAGGCCCGAGTCATCTGATTGTATTGAAGACACAGCAGCAAAAATAACTGCATTGCTACTGCCCGTCATCAGCCAAGCCTTCTCCCTCCATCAACAGGGATAGTTTGCCACTGAGTGTAAAACCTTTGTAGTAGAAACATACTGTGTTTTTGATCTGCCTTGAACTTGAATATGCCTCAACAGCGCAGTCACTCCTGGCTTGTGTGAACCTTGCTTGTGGTTTAGTCTTAAGAATTTATTTTTCAAGATTGCCTGGCCTACCAATAACTCTTGTTGTGATCCACTACATACTCAGTGTAGTGTGCTATCTCTGTTTCACCAGTCGTTATCTGGGATGACCAGCTAAAGACTGCCCACCTGTTCCCAGAGAAAGTGGGCAATAGCCTCGGAGCTAATCAGGCGGGCCATTAGCAGGAAATGACAATGACTCTAGTAATTTTATGGCAACATTAAAAGCTTTCCTCTTTGGGGAAGATGATGGTAATCCCCTTTTTCCACCCTTGGGCTATGTTTCCAAGCTGACTTAATCAAGTGCAGAAAAGAATCATATCAGTGTTTCTCAAGCATGCAGCATAGATCTTAAGAATGTGTTTGGATGTCGGCTATCTCATGGCCCATTGTACTGACATACACACCCACCCCTTGGTTTAATGGAAAATGGGTACCCAAAGCTAGACCTCCCTCTGTTCTTTCAGACATGTTTCGAGGAGAGGGTTCACTTCTGAAAGTAACTACTCAAGTCGTATTTGGGGAAAGTCTGAATTTGACTGTGTGGATATGAAGCTAGATGGACATGGACCACATATCCCTGGTCAGGCCTCTGGTTGTCTGCCAGGTTGTATGGCTTTACTCTTGCTCCCACTTTACCTTCAAATGCTGACCATCTGCTGTCACCAATTGTGGAAAAAAGAGAGCGTTATAACAGTTGTGTGACGTGATGAAGAGGTGTACACGGATATAGGCATGAATTGAATTACTTGGTGATCCAATGGCAAACAGTATAAAGGAAGAGGGTCTTTTCACAATGTATCTTAACCAGGAGCTCTTTTGACCTCTTAGCAGGACTTAATTCAACCCTTCAGAGCCTTACGTTTAGTTTTAGTTATATCCATATCTATCATCCGCAGTATAATCCATATACTATTGAGAAACATTGTCTTAATGCAGTATACAATCAGGAAAGGCCACCTTTAATTACCCTCCAAAAGAACGGCGTCTCCAAGGATATGTTTCGCAAACACATTACTGGTACATTACAGGTTAAATTTTCATTTTCTTGGTGACCTATATTCATGGGGTAATATTGTACATTCAGGGCAATGACAGCTCTCAGCAAAGCCTAAAGCTGTTGGTTATTACAATAGGCTGATTGGCTGCAAGCTACAAACCCCCCTAAGTAATGGCTAAATGGGAGCACACGTTGAAGCCGCCTTGGGCTACAAGATAACAGCACAAACACCCTGATTACTGTATGTCTTGTGCCGTTCTAGTTCACAAATGTTTGTGTCAGCCCTATGGCACTTAGCACCTGAAGCAGTCAACTCTTAACTGGCAACAGCCTCCTCTCTGTCCACACAGTGTGCCAAGTTTGTCGTGTTTGTCAGTTTTGTAACATTTTGTCTATTTTACCTGTTTTCTTGTTTTGCATATATATAAAACAACTGACATTTTTAAAACAAAACCTTAAAAGACATTTCAAGACATAGTTTTGTAGTTTGTGATAAAATTAGGGCCCCAAGTGTACCATTTGTGTAAGCGGGGGGCACACACATTTGGTACCGTCCACTTAGATATACTTTTACTGCATGAGACCTTTTTACTTTTGAGAAAACTGATGGCCTTGAGTGAGAGCTTAGGCATTTTCTCAGAAACAGCATGATTGGATGCAGATAGCTTAACCCCTATTATGACTGTTGAGCATCTTTCATAGAGGGTGTTACTAAGGATTGCATATTAGCCTTAACTTACTGTTATCGACAGAATAAATCTGAATAACCTTTAAAGCTTATTGAGACTGGCACTTCAAAGTATAATGTCCAATTTTGTATGGCCACCCGATACATCAGCATTTACTATTTACATTTTAAATAATCCTTTCTGTTCAGGGTGTAGATCGCCATGCGTCCTCTCCTGTTCTTTTAACTTGTCGGTGGTAAATTGACTGCTCTATTCTACCTTAACGATTAATGAACTACCTAACAATTTGCTTAATGAACTACCTACCAATTTGCCTCTCATTAACACAACACTTGCACAGCAAGAGCAGCGAATCAGTTTATGTGGGCTTCAGTGGTTCTAGATATTTCCAAGCAGGCCAAATACTAACCAGGCCCAGCGCAGCTTAGCTTCTGAGATCGGGACAAGGGAGGTATGGTTGGACGCTTGTGAGGTTGCAGTGATCCTACCCCTCTCTGCAGAGACACCGAGGCCAACTAGTAGAAGTGGCTTGTGCAGCATCAGTAACATGATCCCTCTCTAGCTTCTGGCACCAAGGCAGTCTAGACGCACTACACATAAATGGTTTTGATATTGTTTTGATACTGAATTGCTTCCCTGCAGTGGATGAAAAATGTTTTCCCCCAGTGCCGCCTGGGCACGGACAAGAACACTTTTTTTTTTTTTAAGTAAAAGATACGCAATTGCGATAAAATATGCTCTTTTCTATTTATATGTGTGTGTGCTTTCATGTATGTGTGTGTGACCGTGGGCTTATACATCACAGCTTTCACTGCTTAAGGGTGCCTTTCAGTGTGCTGCTTTTTTTTTTTAACATTGATTAATGCGAGAGCCTGATTGTCTCATACTGTTCTGGGCAAATGACAATCAATTTCTCTGTTTTCACACGTCTACGTTTCTCTGAGTCGTGGTCATGCTACATACATCACGTCCTGGATTGCTCCCTGCGCTATCTTCAGCTACTGTGTATGGGAGGGAGGGGGGGTAAGAAAAAACAAGAAAATCAGCTAGTTAATTCATCTCTCAGCTCGAAAGTCTCATTACACTGCTGATGAGTTTAAGGATTGCCTGAGGTGGAAAGGGGCTGTGTTTATGGCTCCGCAATCGTGCATGCCAAGTCTCCTCGTCTCATGTGGATGGAAGACAAAAGACATGCCGACACTCCGGGCAAATTAATACCGAACACATCCCTGCTTAAATACTTCATGAGTGTACACTTATTTAAACATATGTTTCTTATGAGATCTTATGTCCTATGTCGTCTCTATATGGTGGCTGCTAAATGAAGACAGATATGGTTGGTGGGAGAATTGATCTGACCTTTCTCGCTGTGTCAGGGATATGAATCTCTCCGCATCTACTTCATCAGTGTGATACAGGGACACAGGAAACCCGAGTTCAGGCGGTTACATGTAGGTCGCAGCACAGCTATACAAGCAGAAATGGAACGGGTAACATGCCTTTCATTTTTAGAAAATATTTTAAGTAGTTGAAACGTATCTTGTCAGCCTACATGTTTATTTAATTAAAAAAATATGTAAGGTAAATGTATTTCATTTAGTTACAGATTACAACATATTTGCGTAAAGATTAGTTTAAAAAAGCCAGATATGTGCCTTTTTGTTTTTTGCACAATTTTTGTCCATGGATAAGGCACCAATCAGACAGAAATGCTTGTTACATTTAATTCTCATCACAGGGTCACAGTTTGATTTGTGTTGATTGGTGTGGTGGCTGCTGGATCACGTCTGTATAATTACTCTACATATTTTTACCGGATTCTTATAAAGTGAGTTAAGACAAAGAGTTCTCATAAATTAGTAAACAGTTGATGTTTAACAATGAAATCATCACTTTTCAAACTTGTCAGGTTGCAAGTGCTGCAAATGCACACACACACACACCCACTGTAAATATGCCAATAAATGCCCCTTATGGGCATCCTCATCATCATCACCACCTATCAGTGTGGTATAAATAAACTGGCACAGACTCCTGGTAAAACATAGGTAATGATTGAGTGGTATAGGTTGCTGGTATTTGAAAGAGAACATATTCAGATTATATTAATTATATTTTTGAATCGCAAAACAAAGTTGAGGTTATTGTGGGGTCAGTGAGTTTATGATCCAATATCCCTGGCTGTTTATTTCCTTGCATGCACATGCATGAGTTGCTATGGTTTGGATGATGACATATCTTTGCTGCATTTATATTGAAGCTTCTTTAACTAAATATTTCATAAAGTATTCCTGCTGCCGCTGCCAAATACCTTGTACCCAGTTCCACATCTTCCAGTCAGTGAGCCTATTCACTGCATTCAGTTACCTTACCATCCCCTGGCATTCTGTTGTTAGGGAAACACCATAACCAGTCATCTGTGCGAGAAGATGAAACCAATATGCTGAAAGGATGTGACCTACCATCTGACAGATGCCTCTTCAGTATGACTGCTCAGCTTAAAGCCAATCAAGAAGAGGCTGGTTGTCTCTTCTCCTCCAGTGAATAAATCATTTCCTTCAAAATATCATCAATAATCAGGCATGGGGATGGCAGCAATTGGCACGATGGCCAGAGTTCACAGAGCAATGTTTGGAAAAATGTAAAGGATTGCTGTCTGCATGCAATGGATGGTGTGAATCAAAAACACTGTGTTGAAAGGCCGACATTCCTCATTGTTGAGCCACTGGAATGCTGGGTAGTGTGGTCGCTTGGGACACATGACGTAACATACTATCAGCAGAATGGATTCTAATGTTCCTTCACATCTAAGCATGCCTAAACATGTATTAAAACAAAAAAAGGGCACATTTGTGCTATCTCTTTGAAGTCACGTTATGTTAGTGTTTATAATATTGGCAGTGGAATTACTTTGCTTTTATTTGTATCGTCCCATTGTCTGTACCTGAATACGTACATATAATTAAAAGGAATAGTTACAGCTTTTTGGAAACATGCGTATTCCCTTTTTAGTCAGATGAGAAAGTGTCAAATCAGCATCAGAACAAAAACCTGATGTAGTTACAATATTCATCAAAAGATTAAAAAATAAATTCTTCACCCAGATGCATCCATGACAAATGCTGAGTAATAGAATATGTGGCGAATGGTGTGTGTGTGGGGGGGGGGGGGGGGGGGATATCTCATTGGTTCATCAACAAAAGGAGGAAATAGGCAAGCACAGTCCTTGAGTCACCCACCATCTTCTCATGCGTCATTCGCCTCCACACATTTGCAGATGGTAAAAATCTAATGACCAAAATATGTTCAGTGGTCCACATGATAATTTGAACAGACACAGATTTCACAAAGTTAAATAGCTGAAGAGTTTTAGGTAGAACTAATCCAAATATATGCATCTGTTTTATTTCAATATCTTGGTTTTTAATTAAGAGCATGGTCAGAAGTTTTATTTGATATTCACGATTTAGTTATGCATTGGCATAGCTTATTTCCATCATCACAAAGAAAAATATTGTCAAACATATTGTTGTAGAATTAGTTGAAACAAGTATGTGCAGTTTATATCTGTTATGTTCTAAGAAATCAATCTTAGTTAGGAACTGTATAGACAGAGTCAAACTCATCTGTCTCAACCAGATTTTGTTTTAACATTTTTCATTAATTATATTTTGTAAGATTTGTATAAACATGCCCATGCAGTGTTTTCTCTGTGCGGCAACGATATCTCTCACAGAGGGAGCTCTTGAGCTATAAATGTGAACATAACAGACACCCTAAAAGACAGGAGGGGAAAGGGACTGAGTCGGAGGAAAGAAGAGAACAAAGAGTGACTAAGCTACAGGATGAGGGAAAGACGGGGAAATCTGAGCAAGATGTTTTGGAAAAAGCAAAAAAGGTTGAAGACTTGCAATCAAGGCACCTACTATACCTCTCTTACTCCCAGCCAGTTGACCTCGGTACTGCTGGAAATGAAAACCAGTCAGTTTTCCACTGAGATTACTGAAAGAAAAAATAAATGAAATTCCATAAGCATGACAAATTATGTTAACGTCAAATAAATATATATATATTTATTTATTTTACTTTTATTTTGCTGAGAGGTTAAAATTGCAGTAATTGAGGTTGTAGAGTATATCAGTGAGACAAGTCTTACAGATTGGCTCACCGATAAGCTGAAGTACTATATGACCAAAAAGCAGGGCATCATTCTAGAGTTCAAGCCACTCCTGACCTCTAATAGAGAGATTTAATTGGAGTTGCTACACATTACTGTATCATCATTATTATAAAAGGTCAATGCACTACTTTGAGTGGAACCATAACATGTTTTATAAATACATAGTACTTTTCAGTTATTATTTCATTATTTTAGTTTATTATATTTGGTCCACATACAAAGACGATATGTTTTAAATCCAACAGTAAGGCAAACACAAATTCATAAATAGATCTATAGATGATTGAATAATGTTCCTTCTTGTAAACACCATGGTCAACTTCAGGTCAGTTATGATAGATTAAGAGGGACAAGTTTTCATGAACACGGTATCACCCCGGACTTGGAAAAGGCTTTCGACCGGGTCCCTCGGGGGGTTTTGTGGGGGGTGCTGCGGGAGTATGGGGTGCCGGACCCGTTGGCACGGGCCATCCGGTCTCTGTACGCCTGCAGTAGGAGCTGTGTTCGTATCCTCGGTAGTAAGTCAGACACGTTCCCGGTGGGTGTTGGTCTCCGCCAGGGCTGCCCTTTATCACCGGTCCTGTTCGTGACTTTCATGGACAGGATATCTAGGCGCAGCCAGGGGCCGGAGAAGATCCGGTTCGGGAATCTCGGGATCGCATCTCTGCTGTTCGCGGATGATGTGGTCCTGTTTGCTTCCTCGGACCGTGACCTCCAGCATTCACTGGGGCGTTTTGCAGCCGAGTGTGAAGCGGCAGGGATGAGAGTTAGCACCTCCAAATCTGAGGCCATGGTGCTCTGCCGGAAACCGGTGGACTGCTCCCTCCAGGTGGAGACAAACTGCCTACCCCAAGCGAAGGAGTTCAAGTATCTCGGGGTCTTGTTCACGAGTGAGGGTAAGGTGGAGCGTGAGATCGATAGGCGGATCGGTGCGGCTGCAGCAGTAAAACAGGCGCTGTACCGGTCCGTCTTGGTGAAGAGGGAGCTGAGCCGGAAGGCGAAGCTCTCCATTTACTGGTCGGTCTACGTTCCAACCCTCACTTATGGTCACGAACTCTGGGTCGTGACCGAAAGAACGAGGTCTCGGATACAAGCGGCCGAAATGAGCTTCCTCCGTAGAGTGGCCGGGCTCAGCCTTAGAGATAGGGTAAGGAGCTTGGACATCAGGAGGGAGCTTGGAGTCGAGTCGCTGCTCCTTCGTGTCGAAAGGAGTCAGCTGAGGTGGTTCGGGCATCTAGTCAGGATGCCTCCTGGACGCCTCCCATTAGAGGTTTTCCAGGCACGTCCAACTGGTAGGAGGCCCCGGGGAAGACCGAGGACACGCTGGAGGGATTATATCTCCCGGCTGGCCTTGGAACGCCTCGGGGTCCCCCAGGATGAGCTGGAAAGTGTTGCGGGTGAGAGGGAAGCCTGGGTCGTCCTGCTGAACCTGCTGCCACCGCGACCCGACCCCGGATAAGCGGTCGAAAATGGATGGATGGATGGATGGTATCACCCCCCAGTATTCCACAGAGAATTATCGCTCAACTGTCTAGTTCTTTGAATGGAATTGTTTTCCTGTTTTTAGTCTCTTTTTGGCCGACAAACTCTGCTTTGCTCAGCTATGAAGCTTATTAACCCACTGTGCGTTACATGCTTAGTACCAAACATCAGACAGACACAATTTGCCACTAAATAGAGCATTTTTTTAGAGTTTGTCAAGACGTAAACAAAGCTAAATGGATCATTTGCATGTATCATGAGGCATGAGCATGTAACTAAATATAGTTGTAGTTAACTGCTAACGTGGCTCTTTTGTCTGCTAGAGGCTTAAACTATAGATGTTCGCTACTAAGTTATCTTCAGCAACTGGATAATGTAACAAATAAAATGTCAGATGCTGTGATTACAGCTTCTACTGCTGTCCCCAAGTGGCAAAACAACATAGATCATATGAACTTTGAGCTACGGCATAACATTCATAAATATGTGTCTCTTGCCAACGAAGAGCATGGCATTTTTATCAATCATGAATTATAATCTGGTAAACAGAAACAAAATAATAAAAAATAGTGACTCAGAAAGCCAGATGATAAAAGAAGCGATAAAAGAGATGTCACTGAGTCAGTCTGCCCACGGCTGAGGGCCCGGACTGCAAATGGCCAGTCACCTTTAGTGACAATTTGAGATTTTGGAACCATTAGTACAACCTCGCTGGAGGATCTCAAGCACCGATCAGGCTCATAGGGAGTTAGTAGATCACAGATATAGGCAGGAGCCTGGCCATTCAAGGCTTTAAAAACAACCAGGTAAATCTTAAAATCAATTCTAACACCTCTTTTTTGTATTGCTCCTGCCAGGCAGACCCAGTAAACACTGCACTTTACACAAACCATATTTCCACTGCTGCCTCCATGGCTGTCCACGAGAATCCACCATACGTTTTTCTTGTCCTTTGTATTCATATTTAACCCTCTCGTAGAGAGAGAAAAAAAAAAAGTTTGACGCAGAAATGGTGTGTGTGTGTGTGTGTGCGTGCGTGCGTGCGTGCGTGTGTTGTGTGCACGCGCGCCGTAGGCCAGCACGATTATGTCCAAAATAATAATTATGACTATGTTGATCAATACTAAGATCACTATTAATTATCACATTTCTTTGATTTAAAGGCCAACATATTTTGATTGCACTTTCACATTTACATTTCACTTCCATGTCATGCTACATTCCTGATAATAATTTGTTTGAATTTATGGCATATTACTCTTCTACTTTGGACTGCAGCCGCAACATATAGGAACATTGTTCACAGGCTGCCGCAGTGGGGGAGCCACGCAGCATGACAGCTCCCCAAAAAGTGAAGCCAAAACATTGTGATCGCCCCCTGGTGGCTGGTTGTTAGTTTAGAGAGCGCTTTATTTTATATGCAGCAGAGCTTTCCATATGCGGAGCACCCAAGTTAAATGGCAATCATGTTGATTTTGAATGTAGGAAGCCAAAATCGTGATCATAATTCATATTCTATTAATTGGGCTGCTTGCAGCTGCATATACATCGACGTTGTCATACTTAATTATAAATATGTAATTTTTTGCTTCATTTAGTAGATTCTTGACCCTCTTTGTAACTGATCTCTGGCCAATCAAGTAAGGGTTTTGGGTCTCTTGCTTCTAGAAATGTCAAGGGGAGTGTCCCTCGGAGGTCAGCTGTGTGACAAGGTGCAACTTTGAAGTTGTGAATGAGGTTGGAGGCATGAGTTAACCTCTGTTAGCGAATATGACTGCCACACCTCTCCTGTGACACAAGTCACATCCTTTCCCTGCCTCCAGAACACCGTGTTCCTGTGAAAGCAGTCTGGTTTGAATTCAACATTACAAGTCTGTTATTTACCTGCATCGTTATGTTGAAATTAAATCTGTTTATATTTACTTGTTTACTGAAAGTTAATGTCTGCAGTTTTATCAGTCATTTAGCCGCTGAGCTAAGTCATTAACAAACTGTAATTAATTAGTGTTTTTACTAGCATGCGTGGCTTTCACAAAGATACCAGAGACTTTGCATCTGTTAATTTACCTCGATGGGGTAGAACTGAGATTTTACTAAAAATATCCTCCAGCTGAGCCATCTACTTCACCCGACATCTCACTCTTTCAACAACCCAGCCGGCTCTAACCATAGTGTTCGTAAACAACGCATCAGTATTTTTCATGCACCAAATGCCTTGTCTCTGCAGCCACCCAGTGCACTCCTCACTCCTAACTTTCAGTTATTTTTGTGACACCAGAACTGTATCACAACAATACCACAACACCAGATACCTTGGAAAAGAGAAATAACCATCTTCAAGTAAGTCCATGACAAGCATTTAGATGGTTGATTGTCAGTAGAGTGAGGTAAACCATTGTGCCCCTGTGAGTTCCTGATTCTTTTTATTGCAGAGGGCAGAGTCTCGCATATAGCACCAGCACATCGCCCTGACTGATTTCCTCAGCACTTCCTGGGGAATTGTCATCACCCCAGGTCAATGTCTAAACTTTCCCATGCATCAAAATATATTGTAATTGACTCCATTTGTAATTCCTCCAGAGATCTGGCACTGGGCTGCAGCTCTGATGGCTGCCGAAAGCAATAAAGTCTCACAGACATGACCCCCATTGTAAACAAGTCCTCCTTCCAGAGTGGGAGGTACAGTGAAGTGTTTTTTTTTTTGTGTGTCTGGCTATAAGCTTGCTCTTTGGCTCCAGCCCATACTTCCATTCAAATGTTGAAATTTCACAATTATGCAGTTCCCATGTCAGGTTTTATTCTTCTTGGCTCATGTGCTCCTACTCCATTATAGATCTTGCAAGCGGTTTTAAGATATTGGATGATCCGATGCAAAATATATGTGTGTGTGTGTGTGTATATATGTGTGTGTGTGTGTGTATATATATGTGTGTGTGTGTATATATGTATATGTGTGTGTGTATATATATATATATATATATATATATATATATATATATATATATATATATACTGTATACAATCTACGGAGCTTGAAAGACTAAAAGTGCTGATATTATCATGGCCGCACTCCGGCAGCCGTACAGACTTAATTCAACTGAAGATAAATAGTGTCCACCTGAGGACGAATTGTAATCAAATTGTAATCAAAATGTAAATGTTTTCAGTGCTTTGGTTTCTGACCAAATTCTGACATTTGCATGCAGCTGAAAGTATCGCTGTGCTAGCATTGGTACAGCATCAGAGCAGTTAACATATAACATATACATCTCCATAATATTATATTAGAAAACAATATTAATTACACCTTGAATTATTGAAAAGGCTTGAGTGTGTGATCCTTGCTGCAGTCGGCATTTGCAAATTGAACATAACGTATTTTAACCTTATGGTGTTGCTCTACGGGGGGCCATCAGTTCTAATCAGAAAACCAATCCTTCATTATGATAACAGTTCTGTAACATGGAGGGTTTAAGGAAAATGCAAATTAAAAGAGGAAATAGAGCAAAAGTAAAAAGGATTTACCCTTTTATGTGGAAGCAATTAGTGTAACATTGATGAGAAATTGTGATCGTGCATAGTGTGGATTTGTGTCGCCCGAATTAGATGCATTGCATTGTCTACCAATGTCATTGTTTATTTACTGGTATGCTGTAGCAATATAATTATTCTATATGTGTGTAATTATTTATAAGGCAACATAAGTAGTGCATTTCATTATTTACAAATAGATAAGTAACTTGCTTTTTTATTTCCACTGCACTGAAAATCCCAAACAAGCTGTTATAATTTGCTTGCAGCCTGATAACTGGACCATAATGTTGAATGCAGGGCCACAAGGTCTCCTTCCTTTCTTTTGTTTATGCTGTCCATTAAATTCCCTCATTTGCCACTTTTCCCAGCCTGCTGTTTTTAACATCACATGATCCGAGGTAATCAGACAGAACAATGTGACTGCTTTGTCACAGCAACAATATCACTTTCACTCCTGCAAATGGAGCTGCTTTGATTCCTGCTGAAAGGGGAACACATAGAGTTGTGTTTATCCTTTTGTCTCGTTCCTCTGATGTACTCTAGTCTGCCTCCCACTTCATATCCTATTCACTCTCAGGTGCCACCAACAGCTAAATGAAAAAAAAAAACATGATTTTTATTGGGGAAAACATGTAAGTGTTCATTTTAAAAGGGGATGGGAGGATTTTAAATGACTCTAATTGGTCAAAAAGGCTTCTGAATCGACATACAGTGCATTATTGTCCTGGTATCATGCTGCTGATCAATAGTCAGTTTTGCCCCGATGTGATGAATATGCCCTTTGGCAGACATGTGTAGTTGGTCATGTGTAGAGTCCCCTCAAGGGCATTCCCTCTTTACACCCCATGCTGTATATTCAAAGAGGCTGTGAGAGGAGGTCTGATGAAAAGATAACAAGCAAGGGCTAGATTACTTCTTCAGGGCCCTGAAAGGTTTTAACATCTATAATCTCTGGAGCTTGAAAGACCTTTTACCTATATAGTGCTGATATTATCATGGCCGCACTCCGGCAGCCAAACAGACTTAATTCAACTGAAGATAAATAGTGTCCACCTGAGGACGAATTGTAATGACTTTGGTGATCATAATCAAAATGTAAATGTTTTCAGTGCTTTGGTTTCTGACCAAATGATGACGTTGGCATGTAGCTCAAAGTACCGCTGTGCCAGCATGGGTACAGCATCAGAGCAGTTAACATATAGCAATCTAGGTCCTAATTCAACTCACGGACCTCCACCAATATTGGCGTTACAATGTTTTTATGGGTTCTACCACCATGTTTACTTCATTGTTATTATTAGATTTGTTCATAGGCTATCCTGACACATGATTAAATATTAAATATGGATATAATATGGGAGCCCTAACTTCCTCTTGTTTCCATCTGTGAAACAGCTGGAGAAAAAAAAAGTAAAGCCAGGTGAAAAAATTAAATAAAGTTTGCCTGGATCGTTTTCCTCAACTTTTCCTCCACACGTGTTTTACAGGTGAAAACAAAAGTGGAACGACCGTTTAAAGATTATTCTGGTAAATCTCACCTGCTCCTAAATACAGGAGATAAAACTGTTTAGAGCAGTCTAGGAAAATGTATCATCAGATTATTATGTTTTCCCCTGCACTTCTGTCCTTATTTATGCATGTCTTCTGTGTCTTTTTGCCTTTCTCTCGTGTTCATCTGCCTTTCTACACACCCACAAACATACACTTATTTAGCTAAAGTGATGAATGCATTCACGAACGACCTTCTCCTTTGGTTTTATGTTGCATTTGTCTTTGTTTTCACAAGTGTGTAGATTATTTAAAACTTGATCTTTTATTCTGCGTTGGCAGCAACACTCAAAATAAATCTTTATTTCCTTTGTAACCTTTGGTGGCATTGCAAGAGCAGAGGATGATAGATTGGTATTATTTGTCTATAAATCAAAATGAAAATTGCCCCCTTCTACAAATGACTGAATATAAAGTTGACATATTCACATTATAGCAGTTGATTTGGTATTGTGAGCTACACTGTATTTTTCCCAGGCAGTTTATTTGAAGGAAACGGGACAAAGCTTAATGAACTACGCTTTGTCTGTCTTTTGTTCATGGGAATGAATAATGCATCGATGGCCAGCATTACGGAGCTCATGTCAATAACTGAAAGATATTGACCACAGAGGAGCTTTTTTATGTTGTCTGTTATTCACACAAGTTCACTTCTTGTCCTCCAAATTGCGTTTGTCTTTCTTGTCCTCTTTTGTGTCCCCCATGCATCACTCAGCCTCTGCAGTTATTTATTTTGCTTGACAAGAACGCCAACAAAAGTTGAGAAGAACAAGTTACAGTCCCTGAGAAGAAATTGTGTGCCTGGCTTAAAAACACAAAGACCGATATGTTTGGTGTCATTGAAAGATACTGGTAGGCCTTGCAGTCATTAGTATAATGTTACATGTTAAGATTGTTTTGTATGAAGACCAACACATTATATATACGTCAGTCGATACATTGATGTGTCAGTTAGTCTCAACTGTGAGTAATTCCCATGTCAACAAATGTTGTCGTATTTGCTGTATTGTAGTCCCATAATGGCTTCACTGTGATCCTGTAAATGGCTCCCCTGGAACACCATCGTAGTTAACTTGAGCCCCTGTTTCTTTGGCTACCGTGATCAGTGTTAGAGACAAAATATAAGCAAAACACTATCACTCATGCCACAAGCAACTATCCAAAGCCACAATGAGTGTAGAAGACCTTTCCATTTCTTTGAATATAATAGTTTTGTCTCTTGCATCCATCTGTCCACCTATCATGAAGTCTTTTTGCCATTACTGAGGCTGAGATCATAGTGACAAGAGCATGTGGATCTCAGAGGGCCTATCAGTGGAGGAACAGGCAGATAGTGTGGTTTTCTCACTGTAATCCCCAGGAGCCGGTTCTGTTAGATTTGAGGAGGAGGGACTGTGAAATTCCCTGTCACTGAATCTGTCCAGCCAGTCGGCTGGTTACAAAGTCTAATAATGACAGTGACCTCACTCCTTACTGTTATTGTATTTTTTTCGAGACTGATCGCAGCTGGCAGTTTGTGTGCATCTGTGAAAGTGTGCTTTCTGGTGGGAATGCTCTTTAGATACCTTTGTATTTGTGCTGAAGGTTGTTTCAGTGTGCCAGGGGTGCGCGTCCACAATCGTGTCATTCATTCTTATCGTCAGAAAAAAATGGGGAAAAAAAGCAAATCCAAGCTATGGAATTGATGTAAAGCAAGACAAGGTTGACCCTTATGTCATTGATGCCATATCTCTTGACAGCTTGTCCATTACCCAACTCCTCACTCCCTCAGCACTTCAATTACAGTCTAGTGGCTGGGCTAACCTTGCAGATGTGGAACAAGTGTAGGTTTAATGACATAAGTGAGGAGGGCTGTGCTTATTGGGCATTATTTTGGTTATCAACCAGTGTCTGAAGTCAATCACAATGGCCAGCTGTGAATAGGATGGACTATTTGCTGTGAGAGCATGATACAAAATTCCGTCTTGTGATGATTGTCCAATGGTCGGATATTCATCATTTTATTTATTCACTAACATCTGTCACTTACAGTTCCGTAGACACCCGGGATTTCAAATGCAAGTAAAAGCAAGATCCCTCAACACTATCAACGATCAATGGACAACATCATTCCTGCAGCAGGTCATGTTTATGATGTGCGATTGTCTCCACCCGTCGGTTTGCTTATCTGTTTATTTTACACCAACATGTTGAAACTCAAGGCTGCAGTGGGATTGAATGTTCTGTGCATATTAACAATCTCAGGAGGAAGAATCTTTGGTTTTGTGACCCTGCAACCTTCCCTCTTGTACAGGCCCACACTTCAAGTTTCAGATGAATGTAGCTTCAAACTCGCATTGTGGAAAGTAAACCTACTTATAGTGCATTACAGTACAATGTTGGCTTTGCACGTAAGGCTTACAAAATAGTTTTGGCAGTGGTCTAATCTCTGTACTTTCTTGGTTGTCATATTTCTCTCTTTTCAGTCAGTTCTGTGCCTCAAACACCAATGGATTTAGTTGTAAAAGAATATCAAAAGCAATATAAATTGAAAATCAATACATTTTATATAATATAATACATTCTGTGTTATACATTAGTAAAAACACAAGATCTTCAAATCAAGTATTCTATTTACTAAATTCCATCTATAGTTTAGTTAACTGATACAGTACATTGCTTGCGATGAATGAATTGTAAGCTGGCAATTTGAATATATTTACATCTTGAAATAGATCAAGGAAAATGTTTTAGACTTTCTGACTTCTGCAAATAACTTTTAATTGAATGTTTCTTTTTTTCTTTTCCGACACCAGTTGTTTTCAAAGACCTATATACTGTGTGTGTGTGTGTGTGTGTGTGTGTGTGTGTGTGTGTGTGTGTGTGTGTGTGTGCGCGCAAGTGTGCAAGCGAATATCTGTGTGTGTGTCAATAAGACTAAACCCTGAACAGCAACCGAAACATGGTACTGCATCCATGCTCCTGTCCCGTCTGATCCCCTAAGACACTGCTTACTGTTTGAAGTCTCCACTTGAAAGGCCTGATCTGAATACTGTGGATTCCACAGCAACTTTGCAAGCAGTGATTACAGACTGATTAATGAGCCGCACGCACACTGTACAGACACGTTTACACACGACTGCTTTCTAGGCCACACACAAATGGCTTAAGCAGGAGTCAGTATGTCACGACATATAGTCTAACTCAGTCATATGTTGTTTTAATATGTAAACTTCAACAAAGCTTCTATGTTTTATTTTGGACACGTCCCGTTACTGGAAACCTGTCAATGAGCCCAGTGTGTCTTAATTGTGGTTAATGTATTATGTGTATTTTCTTTCATTTGTCCCACAGTGTCGGCTGACATCTTAAACAGCAGTTTGGCCACCATGGAACGTCACATCCAGAGGCTTGAGAACGACATCAAGAACTTCCCCAAGACGGATGACCAACAAGATAAGTTTGTGGAGAAGATGATGATATCCTTTTTATGGTGGTCATACCTTGAATAGTTTGAGACTTTCTGCTCCACAGAAGCACATGTATTCTGGCATATTAAGGCATCATATGTTTCATTTTGTGGGCGGCAGCGGCAAACAAGCATGCTGTTTGTGTTCTGCCTGGCATTGGTAAGCAGTTTGAGTCACTTGGTGTGAGAGGTGGCACCCAAGGGAACGTAGGGAATGGATCTGGCTGCCTTGCTATGAGATGTTGATCGGATCTCCCCCTTCACTCCTCCCTGTGTCCCAAGAGTGAAATCCTGCCCGTGGCTATTTTTACCGCACTCTGCCACCACTGCCTGTCCCCTGGGAGACTCTAATAGGGGCTCTAGCCCCTCACACCAACTTATCGCCTATCCCTGATTTCATCTCCTGACCGGCCACGAGTCTCTCCACACAACCATCCGTGCACTATCTCTCATGGCACCTCTCCTGTTTCGATAACAAAGTGTTTCACTTAAAGCCAAGCGTCTCTGCTCTCAAATTGAATTAGCCATGTCTCTGCACTTTCTTGAATGCCCTTTCTGAGAGGAAAGGTCCTCACTGTATAGGTTTGATCAATGGTGGAAATCAAGTTTGTTGTCAATACCCTGAGGCTAGGGTGCCTTTCATGGGGGTGGGGGGAGAGAAACAGTAAAGAAGTCAGCAGTGTCTTCTTTGCTTGTCTCTGGCATTATTAAGAAAAGAAAGAATTACTTGAGTAATTTAACAAGTGAGTAGGTGTATCCATATGCTCGGCGCCCTCACGTAATATGGAATTCAACCTGATTTTTGCTTCCTTTTAATCGAAGATTTATTAAGGCTGAGTTTGCACATTGGGTGGTTTAAGAGTAATAGCCTCCTAACACATTAACAATCTGCTCCCAGTCAAAGAAGGGCACTTAAATTTGTGTAATTAAAAAAAACTGAAGCAGAGACCTCCCTGGCGGCAGCTCGAAGGCAGAGCAGGCAGGCAAGAAAGCTACTCTGCTCCCCGATGTCAGTATTGATTCCCAGGCTCCTCCGAGAACTAGAGGCTTGAGTGAGAGGAAATGGAGAAGTGAAGATATACTGCAGCATGGCTCTCCCTCACTGTCTGGAGTTCCTCCCCAGAGAGTGGCAGAGAGAAGCTGGCTGGCTGGCCGTGACCTGAAACACCCCACTTCCTCCCCCTTTCGCCCCATCCCACCTGATCGAGTTTTGGTGCTAGAAAGGAGGCTTAATAGGATTTAATGAGATCTATTTTGGTTACTGCCTTATTTAAAGTATCCACCAGTCGGAAAGCACTGACAAGCATATATATTTAATTCTCCATCTGCGCTGTTTTCCACTTTGGAGTGTTTTTGTAATGATTAGTAGTTTCCCATCCCTTGATTTTCCAAGTGGCAGAATTGCTTTAGTTGTAAATATATTTAAATCATAATTTTCACTGTTAAATTTTTTGGGGATACAATCAAGGCACAGGAAGGATTCAAACGATAAAAAAGTGCATGCTCATTTGTTCTCCCTACCTGGTGTTTTATCTGGATTTCAGCTCCTGTTTGTAATACGGTGACATAATTAATAATAATGTCATCATAACAAGGCTTGCTTCCACTATGTGAGAGTGAGTATTTTGGTCTCATGTAGTATAAAACAGTTTTATTTTCCATCTTTGTCTTGATGTTCATACTACAATGCATAATAATAGTCTGCAATCACATTTTCCTCAGTGCCTTTGGAGTAGCTATGCATCTGTTTGTTACACCAGGACATTTGTGTTTGTGTGTGTATATATATATATACACACAAGTGTGTGTCTCAACTTAACCCACTTTTCTGAAGTCTGTCACCAAGGACAATATTTTCTACTGCCTTAAACCTCCCAAGACATTCCATTTTGTGCTGTTTTCGTGCAAGAGATAGAAAGCCCAGGCTGTGCTTGATTTGCTGAGGTTTTTAGTACCAGTGTTTGCAATGAGCTTAGGTAGCACTCTAATCTGTGTTGCACAGCAAAGTGTTGGAACAATGACAGTGTAGAATACAGTGCTGTATATTTTTGGTTGACATTTCCTTTGGTACTCATAAGATAGCAAAGTCAAGGTAATCATACCTCTTTAAACTTTTCCGTGGGATAAAAAAAAAAAGGATATTGGTTCCTTGAAGCATGACAGATGGAAGAACAACAACAGCTAAAAGTCATGCATTTGATGCTTGAGCAACCCTGAAAAAGTTAAGTGAAGCTCTGTTGTCGCGACTGCTGGGCACTGTGATGAATGAGTCAGTCTGGATGTTTGAGAGAGAGAGAGAGAGAGAGAGAGAGAGAGAGAGAGAGAGAGAGAGAGAGAGAGAGAGAGAGAGAGAGAGAGAGAGAGAGAGAGAGAGAGAGAGAGAGAGAGAGAGAGAGAGAGAGAGAGAGAGAGAGAGAGAGAGAGAGAGAGAGAGAGAGAGAGAGAGAGAGAGAGAGAGAGAGAGAGAGAGAGAGAGAGAGAGAGAGAGAGAGAGAGAGTAATTTACAGTACATGTGCCTCTATTTCACTGACTCTTGTGAGCTTTTTTCCTGAGATTAATTTCAGGAGGCCATGGTCACTGCAGGGTATTTTAAATGTAATATGTGCCCCAAAGCAGCATAGTTTTAATTAAACCTTCAACAATAAATTATGTTTTGTCTTTTCCCCACCACGCATGATTAGTGTTCCTAATTTGTTTGGGCTTCAGAATTTTCAGGTTTTGCCCATTAAAAAGTCAGATTTATGTCTGGCACAAACAATGTGTGAGAATCTATCATCTTTATCAGTCATCTGATGTGTTTACCTTTCAGACAAAATCGTTCCACAAAACAATGTGACAGCAGCAGCAGATCAGTAGCAGTTATAAAATATAGAAATATGAGAAGATACAGAAAGAAAGAAAGAAAGAAGCATGGAATGAAAGGAAGAAAGCGGTGAAGAGCTTAGTGGAAGCACTTCATTTGGCTTTATTGATACATTTTTCTCTTTCCATTACTGTAATGTATGCAAATGACTGAATGGGGTGTTTGTTCAGCAGTTTAGTGATCTCTATCTGTCAGAAGTAATGGGAGCCCACAAAGGCTGTAGAGTTGAGGCACAAGCCCCCAGAGAGCCCTATTTCACCAGAGAGGCTATCGCCATCACACACACACACACACACACACACACACACACACACACACACACACACACACACACACACACACAGTTCCTGCTGGATATGATAGAGTAGCGCTGGGAGTTTAGAGCGGGACTCTGCATACTGGAATATTAATAGTAGAGAGGTGGCTCGATGGGGATGATGAGAGACCGGACTGAACCTTGGGTGCCTGGACATGTCCAATGCATCTCCCCCACTGTACTCAATGCCGTAACCCAACCCACTGATATTACGCTTAGCCTTTTATTTCCCAGTAGGCCAGAGTCAGATGAGATCACATCATTCTCTCCAATTCCCATAAATTGAGTGACAAGAAGCTGTCTTCTGGGTCCAGCTTCATGAGGATATGTTTGTCTTAATTTTGTCTCTCAGAATCGTCTAATGCGAATAACAAATCAAAAGAGGGTTAGTCCCTCAACACCATAGCTAAGAGTTGAGGTTCAATGGTAACAATCATGAACTAGAGGAACGATTGTGATTTGTGGACGCTAGCAGCGTTTGTTTGCATCTTTAATATTTTCCTCTAGATCTTTTTTTGAGTATTTTGTATTTATTTGGCAATTTCTTAATATATTTTTTTCTGATTCTACCATTTACTGACTTTTTTTTTTCTTCAGAAAAATGTGTTGTTTTCCCCTGTGCCTATGTATGTAGTATAGTTACACAGTCATTGAATCCACTGAGTAAAATAATGAACGATTAAACAGCTACAAGGACGAGTGAATGGAGCTGAGTGGCTTGAAGCCATTGCTCATGGCCATTTTATTATCTTAATTTGCCCAGAATTCCAAGCAACCTCCTTAAAATAGTCAAGGACTGGTCAGAATTCTCCAACTGGTGAGCTTAGATATGTGGTAGCTATGTATCTAAAGTGTATTTGTTAAATCCAAGTAACAGTCTAGGTGTGTATTTGGGAAACCACCTTCTTACCCAAGAGGGAGGGGAATAATTCCAATTCCAAGCAAGTCGATGATATTGACGCCTTCCTTGACAATTTCCTGCCGTCACGAAGACGCAGCTGTTCAAAAAGCTATACAGATTTACTGACTTACCTGTTGATGAATTCGGAGCCTCAAGTCCTGTGAGCCTACAAAGCTCACACACCTACCAGTGCCAGCTTCTCGCACCAAATTTGTATCTGCCCACACAGGGTCAGCCCAGACACACTTTTCCCAGTCCCAGGGCTAGGCCATAATACCACCAAACAACCTTTGTGGCCTAAAAATCGACAGATGCATTTATACAGGTACCAGCTTTTTTGTTGTTCTCAGATGCTTCAGCCTGATTTAGTTCACGCATCAAAGAAAGATATTCACCACAATGTGTTTATGGAAGGCCTTTGTCAAACAGCAATAGCTGTAGACCATGTTAGCTTCAGGCTAGGTTTGTGTACAGGTGCACACGGCATTCTCTTGTTTCAGCACCAGGTAATTAAGGTTAAATAAATGGTTGTTAGTGAAGCAATTGTTCTATTTAGCAGGCTGCTGAGTTTAAACTGCGAAAACATCCCCTGCTTCTGGCTTGTTTTGTCTGGAGAAGCACAGTGCTGTTTGGAGAAGTTATTCCTCTTTATCACACCTTTATGTGTGTGAATGAGAGGTAAGTCAAATTATTTACAGAATGTTCGTGTTTATTTCTGAATGTTTGTGGATTAGAAAACTGGGTTAAATCATGCTGGTGGCACTTTCAGTTGCACGTTACATTTTTTAAAGCACAAGTACACAAACACCCACCCCCTTGCCACACACACAATTCCTGACTTAATCACCACCTTACTTTAAGCCCCACCACCCCTCCCCCCAACACACAGTGTTTTCCACCGCTAATGAAATTCACTGTGTGGCCAATTAACTGAAGCACAGATAAACCACGGAGCCTTTTAATTATCAAAAATTAGAAGAAACCAGTGTAAATAAGTAAAGGTGCATAAAGCAGACTATTTGTATGAATACTGTGTTTGTATCTCTCCCCTCAATATGAGAGTCCAGCCTCGTATAAAGCAACAGAAAATTGCAAACCCTACAACAAATATTCATCTTTCATGTTGCATTCCACATGTCAGAGGGGGTATTACAATTTTAATTAACACATTTTAATAGGTGCCTGTCTAAAAAAAAAAAAAAAAAAACATTTTCTAAAACTAAAATTATATTGTAATTATGTTTTTGCAAAGAAATAGCCCCAAATGTAAATAAAAAAAAGGTTGTTGATTATGCTGCTGCCTTAACCACGATTTCCTTTTTCGTTATTTAGCCAATGCTGTCGTATTACCTTTGAGGACAATTATAGAAAGCACCACATTTATATGGAGTTTTTATTAACCTTAAGTAAGGCATGAACTGGCATTGTTGCGGACTGAGTCCATTTAAATTTACTTTCCAAAGCACAAACGCTATGACCAACATTTGTATTTACAGCTTTATAAACCTTTGCTTAACCCACCGTACCCAGTATCATCTATTATACTGTATTTCTCTCATATTGCCCGGCTGGGATTCATACAGTACAACACCCTCAGTGCTCCTTTGCAGGATACAGTATGCACTTTTTTGTTTAATTACTTTTGTAATAATGTCAGTTAACTTTCTCATTAGGGCTACATTAATATTTATTTTCAATTTTGCTTTAACTTTTTATTATTGTATTTTTCAATAAAACCAATAATGATTTGGCCCAAAAAGCAAATGTATTCACTATCTTATAAGACTATCTGTATCTCATTGATTTATTGATCATCTTGTTACACCTAAAGATTAATATAATCTAAAATTAAAAAAGGGAAAGAAAAAGGCAGTTATGTTTGATACATTACTTATTTTAATAAAATAATTAATGCATTATTAAATTAGTGGCCAGTCAATTAATAACCAATCATTTCAGCTCTACAAATCATTTTGTAAAATATTATCGTTTCCCCGAACATTATCTATAGATTTAAATGTATTGCTTTACAACCTCTTGACACTTGAAGCCAAAGATATGAATAAAATATGTTGAATTGCAGCTCCAGCACATGACATACCGTATTCAAACTACAACTCTTCACACAGATCTTTGAATTTGGCTCAGACAGCTCTGCCTCTCAGAGCAGAATTATATATGAGACACATCAGCCATGTATCAAAGTCTGATGAATCCCTTCCAAAAAAGAAAAGTGATAGATTTCACAGAATACATGTACTGTACAAAAAAATATCATGTTGCCATTGCCTTGTCTGTCGTCCATCGTGTTCACCGCCAGACAGAAGACCATATATTGGTGCCCTATGGTCATATGAGTGAATTCCCAAGAAGTTCGCCAATCAGTATCTTGTTAGGCTGTGACACTCGGCCTGATGTGGCAGCTCCATTAACCAGTAGAGTAAGCTTGCTGACAAGCTGCCTGGACTAGAGCTCCCAGGGGCAGGAGGGTGTGTGGTGTTGGAGTGCAGGAGGTACACCAATGATGTACACTGGATCTAGCCCTTTGCTCCTGAGTGAACAACTGTCATATTCCACTTATAAAGCCTCCATGCCCTGCCAGTCTTGGAGGGTGTCCTTTGGGATCTACTGGGTCCTGTCGGGATTCAGGGCAGCTCCCCAGCAATCGAAAATTCCTCCTTACACGCCGTCTGCATTCATTCTTATACTTCCTGTGTACGGTTGGTACACAGTATACAGGGTCACGGAATAATATGCAGAAGGAGAGGAGCCAATGTATGTAACAGGCTATAGTGTTCATAGGAAATTATTTTAGTTAATCTCTTTTATCTCCATGTATCCATGTGTTGCTCTGCTGCTTTGTCCCTGTGGGCCCAGGTCTCCACTGATTATTTCTGCTCTACAGAAAGTCGGGCTAAGGACCCAGTGGCAGCAGCAACAATCTGCACCTCATTACTTCCCCAAAAGGCCTAAGCTTAGTGCAGGGTAATAGACAGAAGCCCAGCCGCCCTCATTTGTCATGGGCTCCTGGGTTTGATGCAAAGCCCCCCTTGAGCACTTGTTGCTGAGCTCTAATCCTGCAGTAGACACCAGCCACGCTTCTCTGCTTAGCCATCCCCACTCTCCATCGTCATGGCTCATGATTTCACTTTCATTTGATGTTTTAATGAAATCCCTGAGTCTCAGTTGAATGGCAGGCCTATTGTTGGCAAATTATTCTATCAAATGCAAGTGGAAGGGAAACGTGACTGGAGTTATTTGTCTAGTGAATATGAGCCACCAAGCATTTAGGGTGTTTTTCAGCATCTGAATCCACAAAAGAAGATGGTTGAAGTTGAATAACGCAGGTTGACTCACAGGAAAAAAGCATGCAGACCAAATGGCACATAGAATGCTGTTTTCATGTGCTTAATAGCCCACTACATTATCCATTCAGGTAAATTGTTAAATGAGTTGGGTGAAATTTACTTAATGCTAGTGTAGAGAGCACATATGTATACAAAGGCTGATATTTATTCCTCTACAGACCAGTATAATACCTAGTAGCACCATTTGTTGTCTCTTATTGCAAATAATTGCGATGGGGCAGCATCCAAAAGGCTGGGGAAAGCTCCTTGATAAAAAAGGCCTGAGTATCATTAGCTGAAGTTGCTGTGTATGCCAGTTGAAAGCCGCTCTAAAATGTAAATCAAACTAATGCCCAAACACTTCCTCTCCTCTCCCCACAGTAATGTTATTCTTTTCTTGCTGATGTTGTCGAGGGAATTCAGTGTTGTTCTGCTGTTTGCTACTGGGCTCTCTGTTGATTTCTAACTTTGCTCCGTGGTGGCTATCCTTTCTCCCCCCGACAGGACCAAGAGATCACTATGCAGTCTGCTCATATATACGATTAGCTGAAGTTATTGACTGCATTTGCACGCTTGGGGGCAATTAAGCGCTTCATTATGCAAATAAAGTGAACTAATTACCTTACATTTGCTAATTGATTATAAGATACTGTATATGGTCGACATTAGGGTTGACTCCGTCAAAAAGATGTGGCCTTCAACAGTTTAAGGCATGGTACTTGTGTATAAATGAATGACAGCAAATAACGCAGTGGACCGTTTCCCCAGCATGTCGCTGTGCACTCAGCTTCGCAAATTTGAGGCACAATGGAAAAGTCGGAGGAGAAAGAGATCTCTAATTAAAATGAATCTGTGACAGTCAGAAACACTAACAGTTACAAACGGCAATCTGATGGTAGTCAACAGGGGATTCTCCAGTAATTGGCAAAATGAGGCTCATCAATCACACAGAGGGGGAATGCTGCACAGACAGTATCCTGTCAGAGTCACCCACTGTTGGGGGAGCAGCATGACGTGTGTCTCAGGGACAGAGTCATGGAGAGAATGAATAGTTTCTATCTCTCTCTATCTTTCTCTCTCTCTCTCTCTCTCTCCCCCTATATGTCTCTCTCTCTCTTTCTCTCCCTCCCTCTCCATCCATCCCCCCCGACTCTGTTTCCCACCACATGTGGCTCTCAGTAGACGTCTCTCCAACTCATTCTGACAGGCTTTGTTTTTCCTTGTCGCATTTCAAATGGGGATTGGCTGGCATTCTCTGCCAGTCAAGGCCGAGACAGAATTGTCAAAACACACTGTTGAATTCCAGCTTTTAGAGGATATTCTTTGCTTGTGACATGTGCTAGGAGGCCTCTATACTTCCTCTTCATTCAAGCAATCAAGAAAATACTGGTACTGCTAATTTTCTATTCAAGAGACCGTGCTTTTTTGTGTGTGAAAATAGCGTGTTTTCTTTTCAAAAGTCTTAATTAGTAGAGAAACTAGAACTGGTAGCATGGAATGGGAGCATTGTATAAACTTAGTTTGAACCTAAAAGGATAGCAATATCCTGATGAGCAATGTGTTGCGATGATCGATCCACCCAAATCAATGATGGGTCACGTAACATACCGCCTCTGCCTACAGGTCAATAAATAGTCAGTCAATAATTGACTATTTTATCAATTGACCCTTCCCCTCGCAGCTACTCCGTCAACCTGTCAGAGTTACCCACGCTGTCGCTATCTGATTCAGCACTGAAAACAGGTAGAAAGATAGAAGCTAAAGTGTCAAAGTGAACCACCACATCACCCGGCAATCAAGACAAAACACAATTATGAAAAACACTGTTTCTGCAAAGCCAGGTAGATCTTGATTCACTCATCAAAGCAAAAGCAGCACGGTATACATTCTGTATAACAGCAATTATAAATAAGTATTGGTTTATTCTGCTTCATCTGTGTGTCTTATTTTTCACTTGATGTATCTTTGTGGTCCAGATTACCGTAACTGACTTGGCACAGAGTCTATAACGTCACCTGATACGTCTACACACTCCCACATCTGCATTGTTGTGTACTGATATCCTCATAACCGCTTTGCAATACATCAAAACAGTTATATGTCAGGCATGTGCAAATGGAGTATTCACACGCTATATCTTTATAGCTTTCACTAAAACGGCTTCGATAGTGTGAGTCAAAGCAACAGCCATGCCCGTGTGGGTTTTTATTGACAATTAACCTCTAATTAGCAGATAAACTGCATGGATACGTAAGGTAACCTCCAGAAGTGCCAGTGGTTGTGTTGTTGATGGCTCCTCCATGGACATGATTATATGAGATGAGCCAGTTTGCTGTGAAGAGGGACCTCTGGCTGGTGCACTGACAGACAGAGAGAGAGAGGCATTTTACACCTTGCTGTTAGCTGCAATAGCAGTGACATCCAAAATAACAACTGATTAGTGCCGTAAATGTTTCTAATCCATTTCCCCCTTTCTATTTCCTCTTTCTGTTTCTTGCGGGGACACACACACACACACACACACACACACACACACACACACACACACACACACACACACACACACACACACACACACACACACACACACACGTTGGGTCTAAGCCCTGCCATTTAACAGCAACAGGAATGTGTGAGACGCATCTGCTACCCGAACCTGCAACTGCTGCCCTTGAATTGACTTTCTATGATTAAGACTTATGGTTGATCCCCGGGCTTTTTGCCTTGATGCCTTGCAGCTTTCCATCCTAACTGAAGAACATAGGTTGGAAGAGAGCATATATGGAGACAAAGCGACCATATCTCTCTTTCTTTGGCTCTCCTCTATTTTTCTTTGCCACGACTTTCAAAAGGTACCAGTGGAGGGTGTACAGAAGTTGCAAAATTGTATGAACTCCCCTTGAGATTCTGCACATTTTATTGTTCAAATTACTTGATAATACACACAATGTGCTCTTTTTATCCTAAATTGCAGACTGGAGAACTCTACTCACTTTTACGCTTTCACACAGACTGCCTGTGAGTATGTGAAAGCATATATTTTGAAACACATTGACTCCCCTTTACTTATTTGGGCTGTCTTGTCATTGGTCTATAAAAAAGTAGTATTTGCTCCTCACTATGAAGGAAAGTACTTCTTGTTTCTTTCACCAAAGTTAAATTAAGTGTGAATTACCCACAGGGTATGACCAGCATTCTGAGGAAGAAAAGACCCTTTAATTCATGTTTAAATATCACTTTATACTGTATTTATTATTAGCATTGTCCCTTTATTCCTTTAGCATTTTCCAGGATACTTCCATTATATTACTGGACTCACTGAACATTGAGGTTGTTGTGAAAAAACATCTTTGAAATGTTAGTTAACAGTGGAGCAAAACTGATTTTGAAACCAGGGGCTCCTCCCACTTCACACAATTCCTTTGTGATAATGAGATTTATTTTTCTATTTTGTTTTTGAAAATATGTATAAACCTCCTCCCTTCCAAGCCAAGAGTGCAGCAATGTTTTAACACACTAACAGCGGTTGCAACTGTAATACATTCAAGCACATTTCTGTCTCACTGTGTCCTGATGTTACACGTCACAGAACAGGCGCAGGTGTGAAAACACATATCCAGAGGTGTAGGTAGAAACAGGCGTTAACTGGAGGGACGCGTCAGTTTGGTGCTCCCGCAGCTCAGTGGTGATGTGGTGGTGTTACTGTATGGTTGCCATCATCAAAGCACCATTCTGGAGATGTGCATGCTTTCTTTTGTAAAAATGCAGTGAATAAGATGTCCAGTGCAGAGCCGATCCCGGCACCAATCATTGATTTAAACATGTTGGAAAGGTTCCCACAATGTTTCTTGAGGCAATCTGAAACAGGATATTGAAAAAATAAAGACTAACTTGAGCAATTTAAATGACTGCAGTGTGTATGTGCTCTGTAGGCTGAATGTGCTCTTGGGTCATGTTTGTGATGAATAGTACAACGGGGGTTATGATGCCTCAGGCTTGATTGATCAAGTGGTCATATTCCTAAACCTCTATGAGCAAGGTCAATGTGCTGAATCTAAAATATAATATATGTGCATGTGCTCCATTAGCTTACTCTTACCAATGAAATGAATGTGTACCAATGAAACTTTTAAAGACTGCTTAAATAAAACCATATATTATGATGGGACTGTGTTCATTTGACACTGTCTATCCCTTTAATACTAGTGATGGTGGTTTTAAAGTATATATTTTTTTCTGTGCCACCTGGTTCGCAAATTCGATTTGAATCATTAAAGGTAACCATTGCGAACAAGGCTGTTCAAAGAATGTCCATTAATGCATGTACTGTATTCGGGAAGACTGATAACAGTACTAAAATGCCTATGGTTTGTTTCTGGGGGGAAAAAAGGCTTACATAATCGGTAAAGCACAAAATCTTGATGCCACTGACTGCTTGAAAAAAAGAAGAAGCCTGTAATCACCCAATTGAACCGTCGATCACCTTCACTCTGTCGTCTCTTGTCTCATAAGGTTTTGCTTTTAGTGGAGCAGTGTCTACCCGAGAAAACAATGAAGTCGCTCTCCTTCTGTTTGTGTTGTTATCAAAGCTTCTCCTGGCTTCGATGACATGCAGGCTGTGCATGCTCTTAGTGCATGTTAGTGCATGTGAGCGTGCTCCACTGGTTAGCTTACTGCCGCTGCTCCGCGCTCATACGGTATTTTCAGCTGTAACACACACTTGCAACTTGGCTGGAAAGCTTGTCTTACACCATCTTACAACCTGTAGTGCCGTTTGTTATTCCAACTAACCGTAGCAAAGACCATCTTTAAAAATATTTGACGCATAATTGGTTCACTTTTGCAGTTTTAGGAACTAAAATATGTTTGACCGACAAAATTATCTCAGCTGTGACAGTTATGCAAGTAACAAAAATAATATGCACCAACAGAAAATGCAAAGTAGTAATCATCATTGGGGCTGCCTCCTGTAGAAGAGACTCGCATGTCGAAACCAAAATCAGCAGAGCAGGATTCCTACTCAGGGCAGTGCTCTTCAACTGACAAATCTGTTTACTTTTTTATGTCCAATAAAAATAATGTTCCACCTTTCCTCTTTCGTGCATTTCATAAAGACAAGAGATTACCTTTTTTTTTCCCAAACATAAAAAAATTACTTGAAGTATAATTCTCATTTTAGCATTGCCATTGTCCGATAAAAATAATGGATTGTAGCACCCTCCCTTTTTCTGTGCTTGAAGGCTAGCGATTACCTTTAAAAGAATCATTTGAATTATATTTCTAATGTTAGCATTTTCATTGCTTGGAGTGCCATGGCTACAAAGGAAGCTTCTGCACCTAATACATTCAGGGCAACCTTATTTAAGCCTCACATCTATATTATCATTGATATTCATCACATGAATGTTCGTTTGAAATTCAAAATGTTCCAGAGAGTTGTCAGTGACTCGACATGATTATGTACTATCCCTTATTGTTTGAACAACAGGACAATGAGGTGAGGAGTCTTGTTATTGAGTATCCTATATGCAGCTAAGGTAGTTAAATGGTACAATCATTCCCAAGTGGGTTTACATTCAGCCATTAACTGTCTTTCACAATGTTGCTCTGTAAATGTGCTGTCCTCAAACCTCAAGATTATGTTGTACGTGGTCATGTTTTTTTAATCATAGATTTTACATAAGGAAAAAATAGATAGAGCATAGTAAACATCATGGTGTGAATACTATAATATTGTTTTTATTTTTCTCATTCAAACTCAAACTGTAGATCTCGCAATTAGCCTCAGTTGCTTTGTGTTTGTGAACTATTTGTATACACATTAATGTATGTGTTTAAATGATTGTAAACTAATAACTGTGATCAGGCATCTTGGTATTAGCCAGGAAAGATGGTCGAGGTGGTTACGTGGGGCTCTAGTATCACAGGGGTTTGTACGATCAGAGAGGGATGGTCATTGTGCCTGTGAGGGGGCGTTTGAGGGAGTGAGGAATGTGTACACATGAGATCGCTGCAAGGCAGCACAGAATGATAGCCGTGAATGAGGCATTTTCCATTGAAGTGATTAAAATGATAGAGGACAGTGGCAAACTCATTCATCTCTGAGCAAGGTGACGAGGGACATTCGGTATGTGTGAGCGTCTGTGAGAAAGGTCCTTCCCTGCATTAATGTTTATGTGAGAGTGTGTACGTGTGTGTGTTTGTGTGTCACAGATGTAGAACAAGTTGTGAAATGGGTCTGGCGTGGAGGCGGCCAGAGAGATGTGGAGCGATGCCCACAGGAGGGCCATGTCTTTTCACTCTGCATCTAAACAGACAGCCAAATATTTATCATCACCCCACCACAGTCTACATTCTACATATTAATTTGACCTTCATGAGAACAAAGAAAACCATTCCTCATTGCCAACCTCAGTGCCAGTTGTTTTTAGCATTTTGCTTCAACGGTAACCTAAAAAAAGAGGAGCAGTAGTAGTCAAATGGCAGTTCCTTGAGGTTTCTGTGGATGTGAATAAGCTGGAATGTAATCCGTTTGTCTCCTCGGTTCAGCAGATTCTATTTCATTGTCTTACATGTGTGCCTAAGTAACGTTTCTATTCTCTCTCTACCTGACACAAATGGTAAACCATGCCCTATACTTTAAATGTAAGTGCCGCGAGCCTCAATGGACTTATAATACATAACCACTCTCAAGCACATTGAACCTATGTCTACACCCGGTTAGCATTGGCAGCCTTGTGAGGACGTTGATTTGAGGTCCTTTGGTTCATGTTTCCATCCTCTTTCTCTCTTTCACTATCTCTGCCTCTCCCATCAACCGCTCTAATCTCCTGAATGCCATCCACACTCACCGTTCATCCCCTGCCTTCTGGATTGGTTTCACACAGTGATCCCCTCACTGACCAGACAGACGAATCAACAATTAACCTCTAAGGCTGACCTGAAATATCTCAAACCTTCCCCCCTCCGCATCCTTATTGGCCTCTAATAGATTTCTAACAGGTAGGGGAAAAAAAGTGGATTGAATTTTGCCCGTCTAACCCGTAGGCTCTGTGCAGGAACACTTTTCAGTTTGTTGTCTTTTTTTCTTCTTCTTTTTCTCCTTGCTAAATACCACAGTTGTGACTGTGCTGTCTGAGCTGAATGTGTAATGTTAGGGCCAGGCTGATGATACATCGTGCCAGTGTGTTGAAAATGGCATTAGACTTTGTGACTTCACAGAATTGTTCTACCAATTGCCTCTCCATTACCATCCTGTTAAAGCCCTCCATTTTGGTTATTGTGCTAATAGCTAAAAAGCACTTTGCTGGAGCCAGTTTGACTGAAACTGTATTCTCCACGAAGAAGATATAGTCCCTGTGTCATTGAATGTCACTTTAGCCATTATTGCAGGATTTACAGCTCATGCAGCATCTGTTCTCTACCTCTCTAGTTATCATCGCACACAGGGCGATGGATATGCGCTGCTGTGCCTTAGACGCACGTTGGCCATCCACTGATTACCATCGCTCTATTCTTTTCACTGTAGCTGAAAGGCCCCCAAAGTGACCTTTCAGGGCACCACTGTGGCACTCTGTGCTTGGAGAAGATATGTCTTGAAAGTGCATCGTTGTGCTGTCAGGTGTGATGGTTTAAACCATAGTGTGTGTGTGTGTGTGTGTGTGTGTGTGTGTGTGCGTATGCTTTCCTTTAACGTGCATGCATGTGTCTGTGTGTGGTCATTGTGTTGGTAGTTGAAGGAGATCAGATTGTAACCAGTAAGGTAATGATTCATAAGACAGCCAGTAGGATTTATCCACTAATAGATCTCCTGGGAGATAATCTAATCCCCCAACAATATCTCCTTATCATATTACAAGTGAACTATGTACAGAATGGGCTTCTCTATCCACAAATGAATACTAAGCCCTATACTTACCTTTAAGCTTATTAGATTTGATCTGAAACAGAGCAGTATCAAGTATTCTCCCAGATGCAAGGCTGATCAGAGATAATAATCCTATAATCCTTTCTGAGTTTAGTTTTAATTTCACAATCTACCGATTGCTAGGACTTCATATAGAATAATGTATGTATTTTTATTTATTTTTTTATTCAAAGCTGGAGGCCTAGTAGCCTAGTATTTAAAAACATTCATGAAATAATTTGCTAAATTAAATTCATTAAAATCAAGGAGGACTATTCTGTACTGGAGGACAGTAAATACACTATGTAATCTGTTCATTGAGTGCTTTTGTCATCCACAGAGATCACAAGAGGGAGCTTGTCAATGGCAAATGAAAGTTAGACTTCTTTTCAAGGTGCGGATTGGAGATTAGTAGTAATACTCCTCTCTGTCTGCTTTCACAGAGATGATACGATTTGCAAAAGATGAGACCCCCTTTTCTCTCTCTCACTTGCTCTCTCTGTCTCCCTCACCCATATATTACTGCCTTGTCCACACTCTCATGTTACCCATCGTCTTTCTTCTCTTTATCCCTTTCTTTCAGATTGACTAAGCTTGAAAGTGGGTTGCTAACTCTTTTTAGGATTCTAAGAGGAAGAGATTGTATGAGTAAGTAGATCTTTTGAACAAAGCCCCAATTGGCTTTGTGTTGCCTTACGGACTCCCAGGGCATCCACTAGCTTTTTGGAGCCCTTCATTTTGTCCCCACAGATGTGAGAGCTTCCTCATGTCCATTCTTAGTGATTAGCAGTACTATTGTCTGCACCACTTGTTGACAATAATATGTAATGCCTGTGGTCTAAAAAGTAATGCATTGTTACACTAAAACCTTGATGAAGTAGTAGGAGGACAGGGTCTGAATGTCTGTTAAGGATTTAGTTCCTTTTGTTCTTTTTGTTTTCACAAATTGGCCCTGTGTAAAGGGAGGGACCAAGCCTTCCTGTTGCCGTTCTGTGCTCATCTGGAATGTATTCATGTAGGTCTGGGTGTGTTGCTCGATAGTTATCCACATGTTCACAGATCACTAGCCAGTAAGGGAAGGGAGTCGTCACGGACAATTAGGTGCTTAATGAGAGAGCACAGATGAATTAAGGTATTTTCCCCAAAGAGCGTCTTCTTTCTGTCTATCATAACGGCAGTTTTTAGAAGAGCCACTTATATCCTTCAAAGCTTTGCTGTAGCACTGAGAGATGGGGTGAAAATGTGCATTGGTCTGCATACTGGATATTGGATTGCTTTAAAGTTCAAAATACAATTTTACAATATCTACAACTATATGTGTATTGTGGTTTACAATACTGCCGAGCAAGATTACATTGTTTTCTTTTTGATTGGGGCAACGTTTCATGCATTAAAGCGATGGTTCTCCATGGAGTTGTTGATCCCCATTTTCTCTTGCTAGTGCTGGGAAGAACAATCCGGGAAGAAACACTTACTTTTAAGATGAGCTACTCGCAGCTCATATGCATATGCAGCCTGTAATGAGGGGTCAATTGTAGAGGTCACAAGCAAAAAAAAATGGTTGAGAATCACTGGGTTAGAGGGGAAGCCTAGAATTACACAAGTATTCATATGAGTAACCGAGGGTGTTCCTGTAGCTTACTTGACACAGTCAGCCGGAGACGCTACATGGTGCTACATGCAAAGTCTATCCACCTGCGTTGGATTACGACACATAAATAGGTGCTGTGCTTTCCGACACATTTATTTACAGAGCATACAAGCATTTCATATCTGCCTCACTTGCAATAGTGTTTAATTTGGGCATTAAATCTAGGTTTCCTTTTGAAATGCAGTTTTGGAATTGTGCCAGTGTCATCTTGTGCCGCTTACATTCCACGTTCTCAGATAACGACAGGATTTTGTATTGTCTGTCGAAACTGCACTTATTTCAGCTCTTGTTTCATTACATGGCGTTGGCGTGCGTTCAATGGGTCGCTACAGAAGTTTGATTCATGATTGTTTCCCACTGCTTGTTATTAGTGCAGCATCAAAGCTAGGCTTGGTAATCCATTTGCATTTTAATGACTGATATAGATTGTTCTCCTGCTCAATACCACCGTCAACCCACAACCCCTGCCCACATAGATATAAAGTGGGCTGCACCTGGTCTAGTTAAAAACACAGACCAAACACACAGTACTGTAAGTGACAATTATAACGCAGAATTAGGATCCACGAGCATAGAAGAGTGCTTAATTTCAAAGCGGTATAGTGGCCTATCAACTCTCCAAGGTGACAGCAGGACAAGAATGAAAAGAAAAAAAAAGCCTGGAAATGATAATTAGGAATACAACTGGGTTAATGTGTCCACATTGTGGAATGGTGCAGTTAATGTTAATGAAGAGAGATTGAGCGTTTGAAAATGATATCTCAGAGCACAAACGGATGTCATCGGAGCAGCAATCAGCATGTGAGGAGGCAGATAATTTTTGTGTTCCCGACTCATTTTCTTCCCCTGCCACCTGCAGAGGATGATGCTACCCATTAAGAAGAGTTTGCCTCTGTGGGCATGTAATCTGATGCAAATTACAGCAACAGACTGCCAAATGGAGCGGTTTGAGGAGGTAACACAGCCAAGCCACATACTCGTAGTGTTGTGGTGTGTTTGCGTGTTACTCAGATTCCCGTCTTGATGGAAATTCAGTGAAACCGATGATTCCCCACATTGATCTTAGTGTCTCTTTTGATTTTTGCTTTCTAAGAAATACTGAACACTGCAGCAATGGCTGGGTGTTATGTTTACAAAGGAAGTGTTCAGAATTTGATTTCTGTCAATGTCAAGCCCAACACCAGTCCCTCCTTAAATATGAGCTCAGCGAATTGTCTATGAAAGCTTCCTCCTTGAGGTGTAAGTCCCCAAAAAGTTTTTAAAAAAGGATAATAAGTCTATTGTCTATTTACTCCTATTACACAACAATCTTTTTGTCCCCTGTCCACTCCGCTTCCTCACACAGTTTTCTATTTTTGTTGTGATAATACATATTTCTTCTAGTATTTTCTAGGGAGAGCAATTCATGTATTGCAGCAGAGACAGCTTGAGCAAATGTTATCTTCAGTGGTCCTCACTGTTAAGATCCTGTTCTTGGATGTGTACAAAGCCTTCAAAACCTTTTTGCTATGTCACCCATCGACAACCAATTAAGCCAATAACAATGATTTTCACAGATAGTTCTATGTTTTTGGAGAGAAAAGAAAATATAATTGGCCAGAGAAAGTGATGTTTAAAAGCAGGGGTTCTTGTTTCAATAACATAATTGTTTTATTTATTTGTTTTATTCCTGACGGTAATTTTGTCACTTCACAGTAGTAGACAGGCTGGAGGATGAGAGGAGGGCAGTTGGGAAGGCTCTAATTTATCTGTTTGTCTCTGTTTTCCTCCCCACACTAGAAGGGGAGAGGAGGCTGTAACAGGGCCCATCTCCACATGGGAGAGTTGTGTTTAGTGGTGGCATTGATTTTTATAAAAGGTTGCGCAGTGGGGAGGCTAGGTAGGCCTGTCAACCGTAGCTCTCACCAAAGCACATTACACTGTCAGGCTAATTGTGCCCTCTCTGTAATTCCAAAACCCTAAAATGGATACAGTACGCAAACATATGTAAGATGTTTTTTTGTGTTCTTTTACTGTTCATTACTTTATAACACAGATATTGTACTTCGCTATGTTTCAAGTCGCATCTGCACTAAAAGGACATATCTTGCTGCCCACTGTTAATTCTATTTAAACTATCAAGCTATGTATATAGTATGTGGCTCAATAACCCACCTTGCTGTATCCTCTTCTCTGGTTATTCTAATAATGCTACACCGATGCAGGTGGTTATATATTTAAATTTGATCAGTTGTGTGCACAGGCTCCAAAGTGCCGTCTATAGAAATGGAATGTGTTATTGGTTTCGACATAAGATGATGTTGTTCCACTAGTATATATGTTGACATTTAACACAATTCATTTTGTAGCCGGAGAGCGTTCTTCATATATCATCATATACATTTTTTTCGAATAATGTCGTTCCTATTTTTCTCCACCCAGCGCTTCTCAACAGAAACAGTGTCTTGCAGTAAGATACATACCATGGATTTAGAAGTTAAGGAAGCTGCTAAAAAAAAAATGCAGATAACAGAGAGAAAAGGTGGGTTGACGGATTTGCATACATAGTTTGACAGCTTCTGCAGTTATACTGTATGTTGGTCAGGTGGGATGGAGGAAGTAATGAGATAGAGAGAGCAGAAGTACAACATGACTCAGAGAGATGGGTCAGAGAGATGAAGACAAGAAGGCAGAGGAAATAGTTGGTAAGAAGGAGATGAACTGGCAATAAAAATCCTTTTATTTGTACAAGTTGGAGGACACACACATAGCCAGAGGCAGTTCATCAACTCCTTGTCACTGCTCTCTTCCCCCTCTTCTCTCTTTAGAAGGAATCTTGTCAGGGTCAGGTGTGGCGATAACCTAACTCGGACACAAAGCATCCACTACCTCTCCTCTGAACTTACAACCAAAAGCACTGCACTTTTAGTCACCACTCTCTGTTTAGTCACAGTGTGACTAGGCCGCAATCTTCATAATTTGTAGAATGAGGAGAAATACTGTGGTATCATTGCAGTTTATGGTGCTTTTTGCAAGGTAGCGTCTCAAGAGTTTGTGTGCCTTCTGTGGCTGTTTATTTTTACATGCATGCGGGTGTGTGTGTGTGTGTGTGTGTGTGTGTGTGTGTGTGTGTGTGTGTGTGTGTGTGTGTGTGTGTGTGTCTATTATCCCCAAACAAATAGATTGTAAGTGCCAGTTTTCTGTCACTTATTAGGCACTATTCATTGTCAAATCCACTTGCCTCCTCGTGAGTACATCTTACTGTATTCCCCCTGTCATTTATTTTTATTTTTCCTGTCTGTACAATGCCACCCAGCAGTTTTTTGAGTGGTGAGTCACACTAAGCTCCTCTGTCCGCCTGCTGTGCCACATGACAGAAAAACTCTTGGGGTGATCATTTTATCTTACTCTTGATTGCCAGATAATTATCAGTTAATTATTTAGAGCCTTAAATTAATTTGCTAAAAATAGCCTCTGTGCCTCTGCGTTGCCAATGGAGACTGCTCCATTATATTCCCTTCCGGTCTGCATCTCTTCTTCTCTCGCTCCCCATCTTTGACAGCTACTTCTGCCACTCATATCTGACTGTAATCTAATCAAAGAGGAGGATGTCCTTTTGTATTTAAAGAAAACCAATTTAGGCGTAATGCTTCATGGCTGATTGTTTTAATTTTGCTATCTTTTGTTTGTCGTGCTTCCCTTTGCCAGTTTAGAAAACTAGGTAACTGCTATAGGAAACTGAACCTACAATTACAGTACATATGAAAAGTTATTTACATTTCGAGGGAAAAATGTACATCCACTATCGTCTGACTCTGCAAGTGGGTTTGTCCACTCTTTAGTGGATTGCATGTTCTTTTTACTTCTAACTCTACTCTTAAGACACTTCACTCGACTGAAAGTGTCCTGAACAAAGAAATGTACTGGAAGTGGTCTTATTCATTGCCTTAAAGATTTTAAATGTACTCTTCCTTTTCTTTTTTTCCACCTGCACACACACACACACACACACACACACACACACACACACACACACACACACACACACACACACACACACACACACACACACACACACACACACACACACACACACACACACGAGAACCAGAGGCCAAATAGGCTGACCTTCTGAATGGGTTTGTGCTGTGGTAATGATAAGGCTATTGAATGGAGCTGTACTCTGTCACGCCAGCTGCTGGGCCAGTGGTCATACTGAAGGAATCTGATCAATATGCAGTCTCTCGCTCTCTCTTTCTCTCCATCGCTCTCGCTCCCTCTCTCTCTTCCAACCCGTCTTTTATTGCTCTTGCCTGTATTATTACTTCATATACAAACAAATGAGTCAACCAATGTTTGACTATTTGCACTGAAGCGTGCTTACTGAAAGCATCTTCATAGCAACACTTCAGGCTCCTGAAGGCTATACGTATCAACATATGTGAGCAGTCGCTCCAGACAGCCTTACCTTTTATGAAAAGATTGATTATCATATTTTGAATGAATAAGTGAAACAATTTACATTGATTGTCCTCTTATTTGAGCAATTTTAATGATTTGTGTACAAACAACCCAAGTTGACCTTGAACGGTGTCAGCCTCCTCCCCTTCACACACACAAACACTCGCATATTTAATTGATCTGAATATATCCTCCTTTGTTGAGGACTATTGAACCATGTTGGTTCGCTAACCCTTGCTCTCATTCCCATATAAATACAGACCCACTTGTGATGTTATCGTTGAGTTATTTACAGCATATCAATCCCATTTACGGTACATATTATCAAGACATTCAACTCGTCCATGTTGTGTTCCTTGTGCAGCACAGAAAGTTGAAACAGTCTAGCTTGAAAGCAGGAGAATCCATTGACATATAAACACTGCCAGCAGTCAAGAGGCACACATCAAAGGCAGGCCGACATGATATCTTTATGCAAACGGAGCTGCCCAGCTTGATTGCTGCTCTTTTCAGGAGGCATGCATTAAGTGGCCACCTAAGAGGTCCCATTTCCAGCTTTATGCACAGTGATCGCAGGAAGAAGATGAAATCTGGACATGCTGTGAGCAAACCTTGGTCAAATACCACTTTTCAAATACTTCCCTACATTTCTCTTTTTTTTTTTTAAGCCTCTAGGAGTAGCAGATTGGAGAGAGAGTTTACCGCTTCACAATCATCCAGGCAATTGTGATTTGTCAGTTGGTATAAGTGATAATTTGTTTAGTTTTTTTAACATTTGCATCATTTTCCTTTTTTCGTTGCAAGCGTTATTTCAGATTTCATGCGTAATGTTTCTGCTTTTACCACATCGTAATGACCAGTGAAGATAAGCAAAAGTAGCTGCATGACTGGAGTCGCAGCAGCTGCAGTGATTTATGTCTTTCAAACCACAGCAGCAGCTTGGTGCCATGTTTTTGTGTGTTTTATATTCTGAAGGGCCTCCCAGGCTCATCATGCCCTGCAGACCATGAGACTTAATTGTCAGATCAGATAATTGATGAAAATTCAAATAGATATTGTAACATTAGATTCAGAAAGAAGTACTTATTGATGATCAACACAAAATTGTACATAAAGTTAAGACGTATCCATATTAGAAAGAAGACTCGTAAATTAATTTGAATTTATATATGACAGATCAGTAGGAGTGCAATAGGTATGAGCCGGTGAAAACAGGCTTGACAATGAGCGTACGTGTCTGTGTGAGAGTCATTTTGTGAAACGCTTGTTAGAAGCATATAGACAGTTAAAACAGAGACAGAGCATGAAAGCCAATTCGATTCCTCACTGTCATTGTCACGTAGAACGGCAAAGACATATATGCAAGGAAACAAGTCCATACTGTGCCACACATTATTTGTACTCCCTCAGTAGAAAAACCAGACATGTCTTTTAAATGGATCATACTGTGAGGAAATAACTGGTTATTCTCCCCAGTAGGAAGCAAGGAGGCTAATATATTATCTTGAAATAAAGCGAGCCAGGTCAGAAACTGGGGCAATGTAAATGAGACACAATGCGGCACCAATGGCAGCACATTGTGGCACTAAGCTGTGTGGATAAGGCAATATTATATGTTAAGTATTCAAAGGTGTGCAGTAAATTATTTGAAACAATATTAAATAATTAAACTAAGAATGGGTAATTATATCAGGAAAATAGTGTGTTCCTTTTCCGACCAGATTCAACCAGCTTTGTGCTGAGGAAAAGATGTTGTAGTTATTGAAGACCAAATCAATGAATGTGCAACACTGCGTATCACTAACATCTTAAAGATTACTCACGGGTGTTTTTTTCTCCAAATAATAAATATTGAAACATGCACTCAAATTGGATTTCCTGTGGATTTTCATCTTTCTAATACGGTTTACAAGCGTACCTGTGTCTATTAAATGGCATGTGTGGCGTATGTATCCCGGCACATGCTTGTCTCTTCAAGGGGCATCTCGTGAGCTATTGTAATGTAGCGGTAGGGATTGATGTGTAGCGATTAGATCAGCGTCAGGGGACGCGAGGGACTTGACCTTTCACAGTTTGACAAGTATGAACATTGTAAACACAGTGGATTTGCATCATCATGTTACCACTCTGAAAAGTACACTGAGAGGCACAGGCCCTGGGCATTGATGTGACATGAGATTGCTTTGAAGGAGGATGAAAGGATGACAACAGAAAAAGTGTGTGCGCAAGTGGGTGTGTCTCAATAATCTCAAAAGGGCTGTGTTCATTTTACATGCACTCACTCATCGGCACCATTATAGTGGACACCACATTATTTAAAAAAAAAAAAATCTCAGCTTTTTAATAGCCTCTACATGATTCAACAGGTCATTCCCATGGACCTAATCCCCTCATATCTTATTTATCTAGTCTCTTTTCCTTTTTCAGATGTAGTCATTACGACCAACAGTCTGGCCCTCATTGAGTTGTTCCAATACCAGCTGGGTGCTGTAGTGAAGAGCTTTGAATGCTTAAGCAGAAACAACCTTCCTCTCTACAGGTATAAATATTTCAGAGGCAGATGGGCAGAATAAATTGACAGTAAAATTGACATCAGATCTGGCTTTTAATTTCAAGAGAAAAAGGATGTAGGAGCTGTAGGGGAGATGATGGAGAAGAGTATAGAAAAGAAAGGTCATGACCCCAGTGCTAAAGTGGGAATATCATTTAGTGAGCCTGTGATGTGTAAAAACACAGTTATTAAATATATATGTACATGCTATATATTACTCTTCACACTCTATATATTATATTATGTGTGTGTATACATGTAAAGTGACTTAGGAAGCATTTGAGACACTGAGGTTAAGGTAGAGTCTGATAGCACTGCAGTGGCACACTAAGTATTACATTAATTACATTTTGTGAAGGGGAGGGAGATGGCATCGAGTAATCACTACTCCGTTGGCACCTTCTGTAATCCAACGGAGAGGGGGGTTGTGCGGGGGCGGTACCGTGTGTGTATGTGTGTGACAAAGTCGGTGACAAAGTCGGTGACAAAGTCGGATCAACAGGATAGAGTTTCTCGATGGCACACGATTGATTTTCATCCAAGGTGTTGCTTTGATTACTTTGGACAAAGTCCAGCAATTTTCAGAGAGTAGTATTGTTTCACTCAGCCATTCAGTTTGGTACAGATTTAATTATTTTCACCATGTGAAATAAACATGACTTGAATACTTTATTCTTGGCCTCTCAGACTCCCATTTCACACGAGCTGAAATTGTAGCCGCCTCAAACAAATGTTATCTTGTTCTTTAAGTATCAAGTAATTTTTTTACCCCGATCAGTTCGGAAATATATGTTGACTCAAAGACACAAGACAACTATTGCTGCTTTAAGGGATCATTGTGCTGTGCTTTTTTTTATTGGACATGGTTACTGCAGGACTCATGAATTGAAAATGTTGACCTGTTGATCGGTCGGTCGGTTCACCACTTCGTAAAATGTTTCCACATATTGGATTGATGGCAGTGGAATTTGGTGCAGATACAGATTTAATTATATGAATTCAAGTTTTGACTGAAATGTCTACTGAATGCAATAAAAAATCCATGTTGTTCATCCCCTGAATTTCCTGTAGCAGCATATGTCATGATAGAAATTAGATGAACTACCTTGATGCACAGACATTCATGAATCCTAGAGGATTAATTGAACTACCATAACGATTCACTAATTGTCATCTAATTTGCATCGCAGTAAATATTAGCACGCTAGCATCATTTGCTTAACATCACCACGTTAACATTTTCATTTTGAGCATGAGCAATTAGCTCAAAGCACCACTCTGGCTCACTACAACTGTTGCTTTGTTAAAAGTACTAGCATCGCTGGAAAGGCTGTAGCATGGCTGCTTTTAAAAAAGCACATAACTTTTCATTTCCTTTGACTTTGTAGATGTAGTGTATAAACTAAAACTTTTTTTTTTTTAATCAGATTTATTGAGATTTATTAATGCACAGATACGGATATGTGACTACACCTTTAAATTGACAATATGCTGCCTCGTTTAAATTTTGGCAAATCCTCCCTCCTTTCTGCCCTCCCTCTTTTCACTATACCCTCACTCCTCTCACACACTTCCCTCCTCCCTCCACCTCACCACCAGGTCCCATCCCAATTTTCCGGAACTGGCTGCTCTGCTAATTCCCTCTGAGAACCCTATTGCCGGTGCTTTGGTCCAACTCAGGATGCTGTCAGCATCAGAATGGACCTGTCATCCTCATTTAGGATCCTGACCTACCATACTGGGAAAACCCTTGTAGACAAAACAACACAGTATTAATGAACTTACTCTGCTTATTGGCATCTATATAATGGGCCTTTTAGTGTATGAATTGACAATTTTAGTCAATTCATACACATATATTTCAGTAGCTAAAATATTTTACATCTAGTGGCCTTTACATTTTTCTCTCTCTCTGTCTCTCTCTCTCTCACTCTCTCACTTTGTGCCCTACATCTGCACTCCATTCCTTCAACCCTCTCTCATCCTCCCCTCTCTCTCAACATGATGGGTTGTGTCCAGTCAGTGGGTAGCTTTGGTGTAATTTGGCCCACAGGGGCTGTTGGCAGTAGGTGTGGGGATAAAGGGAGCAGGGATGGTGGGGTTTGGAGAAAAGCAGGCTTAGTGTGGGGCCTTGGATGGAGGGGCCAGCGAGCACATAGGAAAAGCATTAAATAAACATTAATGCAACTAGGTTACAGGAGATTTATTAAGGAGGCTTTTTGGGCCCCCACTGTTGGGTTTTATGCAGCACTTTAATAACTCTCTCATGCACACAGGTAAACAAACCAGGTAATTTATGGCCATCCTCATAGGTGGCCATTGTAAAAACTGTTTTAACTTAGTTTTGGCTCGTTTCTCCTCTTTCTCTCGGTTTTATCGCAAAATTGAATGGAGTCTGGCTCCAAAAAGCTTTTTTTCTACATCTAGGGTAAGTCTGACTTGGATATGATTCTGATGTCACTTTGTGGTGTTAAAAATGAGTGCCCTTAATCGGAGCTTACGGATGTTAAATGTACCCTTTTTGGCATGTCAAACACACAGATAAAAAGTGACTGATTAAACACAGTAATGAGGACACTGTGACAGGACAAGGAACTAATTCGAGACTTTAACAAGGACAGGACGGCTTTTGGCAACAACCGGAGATTTGAGAGAGAGAGGGAGAGAGCGAGAGAGAGAGAAAATTATAAAAACATGAACTAGTAGAGAGCACTGCCATCGACATCACATTTTACATCTGACATTGTCTTTGTAAATCAACACTGTCAGATGAGACGCTGTCAGAAACTGGAGTTGCTTAAGCCAAGCCGCAGTGTGTTATGTTTAGTGACATGCCACTATTCCACAAGCTCTTTTTGAACTCTGATTGTTTATCCTCCAGTTATTCCAGCCTCGGTTATTGAAATAGTCTTAGAAATCCCTGGGCTTTGCAGAAACCCAAGAAAGACAAGACCCTGAGCCATAACATGCCCATATTTGCGTAGTATATTTGTGTTCTAATCTGACCCGGATATCTTTAGTAGCATGTACATTTGCAACATTGAGCACTCAAGCCCTGGAGCAATTGTCTTGCTTTGCGTTGTGGAGGTGCAGTGCACAGGAAGTGCAGCACTTCTCTGATAACGGCTAGAAGAGGAGAGCAGAGACTGACAAACAGGGTCGGGGCAACCAAAGGCTGCGTGCCGCTTTACCATGAGACCCATCGCCTTTGCTCCCTGCTCGGCTTCAAGCCCCAGCAACGAGAATACCAGACATAGCTCAGACAGCCCGCTGCTGAAAATTCACTCTCAGTAGAAAAGAAAGAAAGAAGGACAGAAGTTTATGTTTGAGTGAGAGACTTTTATGGATGGAATATCAAGGGGAAATGTAGAAAGAATTACAAAAGGCCTGTGTTTTAAAGAGACAGTGGTGGACGGGGAAAAAGGAGAAAGACATAGACAAAGATTTATCTTTGGAGAAGGAGAGACAATAAAGGCTACAATAACTGTGAGAAACTGAGATAAAGAAAAGAGTAACAGAAAACCTGACTGAGAAACATTTAAAGAATGTGTGTGTGACGATGTGCATGTGTACTATGTGTATATATTATATGTGTGTGTGTGTGTGTGTGTGTGTGTGTGTGTGTGTGTGTGTGTGTGTGTGTGTGTGTGTGTGTGTGTTTGCTTGCCTGCTTAGTGTCTGTGTGTATTTGATGAAGGCTCCAGCATACCGGTTGTCTCGCTGCAGGATAGTGTGCGTCAGGCTACATCAATATGACATGTCTTTGATGTGGAAATACAAGGAGCAAAAGCCCAGTCAGCCTCGGTCCAGTCCCCAACGGGACACTTTACCACTGTGGATGTGCATACATGTGTATTTGAGCGTGTATGAAAGAGAATAAGAGAGAGAGATAGGGGAGAAAAAGAAACACAGAGAGCCACACGCCACAACAAGCAGCAAAAGTAACCACAGCCTCAATTTTTTAAACTACCATTCGACAAGGAAGGCAACAGTTGTGACCTTAACATTTCCTCAGCTCCAGGCACTATGGACTCTGTAGAGAGGAATCAATAATGTATCTAAATGTCGTTATTCAGTCAATTTCATGATAGAATAATATAAACTTCATTTTTGGCTTCCTTTTTTTAAATGAACCCATCGCTGATTCTTATTTTCAGTTGACCACGATACATATTCAAGCTTTTCATATTGTATTCTTCAGAGATATTTTTTCCCCATTCTGACCAATTAGGCCTTGTTGGGCGGGGTATTTGAAGAGAAGCATTGTCTAGAACTTGAAACTGACTGCAGTAGTATTTTTGGATTAAGCACTGATATTCAATGTCACGATGGCGTTGATGGTAGATTGGAACCTAGAAAGAGATTATTTGTATTTACAAGACTCATTTGTAGACTTAACCAAACGTACACAACTGTAGTACATATATACAGTGCAACTCTGTCAAGTTTGGATGTTAAAAAGATTTCTTTCTTTGGCAAACTTTTAGGTCTACCGGGCCCCTGAGTTTTCACACACAAGTGCAGCGAGGGGGAGGTGGACAACAGAAGAGATAAGGGCCGGCAGACAGAAACAAGGGGGATAAATCAAGTCCAGGCAGACAAGGGGATAGAGCGAGGGAAGAGGAAAGACAGAAGGATGAGTCCATCCTTCGGGCCCGTGTGTGGGCTTGCTGCTAACCTGGCCTGTGCCAATGATACTGCTGTTTTAGTAAACACTTGCAGGGAGGTAATCCAAGCCGCCTACCCTTCCGGTGCTTTTATTCCCTGTCAGTTACACAAAGTTATTTTTGGCGTACACGCTTACATGCACGTGTGAATGTGTTGTTTATACCCACATGGGGGGAAATGTGAGTTAATAACTTGCCGAAGGACACAGCAATACCCGAACCTCAACGTGGACGTCTACTAAGATGACAACAAACAAACAAACCATGAATACATGGCATGGTAGATAAACGGTGGTTCTCACATAATAATGGCAGATTGATCTCAAAGAACAAGATCTTGGGAACTGACAATCACAGGCCGGGTGTACATCTGCACCTGACGCTGCTGCCTTAGTATATCAGCATGACATGTAGCGGCGCAATTTAAATCACAGTTCTCGTTATCATTTGGCAGTAACTGTGTCAATGTATTTATAATCAGTTAAATTGCAGTAAACAGCATGTGTTCATGCCTGGCCATGCAAAGCCCTTTGCCCAACAGATACTTAGAATTAGAGACGACTTGGACCCGTGACCAGGTCATGCACTGCATTAACTCAAATTGTTCTCTTCTTTTTTTTCTTCTCTATGTTTGTAACTAAGTGTGTGTGTGTGTGTGTGTGTGTGTGTGTGTGTGTGTGTGTGTGTGTGTGTGTGTGTGTGTTGGGAGTCTCAGACTCACACACAGTGCAGTCTCCATGAGGTCAGTGGCTGCTGTGATAATGCTGAACTGATGCCGGCTGTCAATAGCCATTCACCAGGAGAAAAGTGCTCGCCTGTTCAGTAAATTACACAGTGCGACGTGAGCTGTGAGGTTCACAACAACCTGACCCTACTGTTGTTGGGAGAAACAATAGAACAATGACTGCAATAAGCTTTTCCAGCAACCATCTGTGTCATGCTGCTGACTACAAAACACCTTTCCATTACTCCAGGGCTGCAGCTATTAGCTCACCATGGCATTGACTCCAAAGTGATTTAGAGAGGTTATTGTAATGGTACATTAGATTGTCTCTGACCCTTCTTCATCCAGTCTTTTGTTTTGTTGACCTTGACATAGGTGGGCTTTTTGAACGCAATAAAGACTGAAGTGATCATTTCTCAATATGGATTGTTTTGTCAGGGATGAACATGTGAAGTTTCATTGTATTGTTGATTACATATATATAGTATTATAGTAGTTTTGTCTTAGTTTGTGATGTGTTTTTCTCAATTTTTCCTTAACTATGTCTTTCCCACGACTTCTCCAAGCATTCACGGGAGCAGTATGAAAAACTGTCCACGATGCACAAAAACATGCAGAAGCTCTATGAGAGCATAGGCAGCTATTTGGCCTTTGACCCCCACTCGGTCAGTGTGGAGGATTTCTTTGGACAACTGGCCAACTTCCGCATCCTCTTCTTGGTGAGTATATAGAATATGGTTTGGCACATGTATATGAAATATATCATGTTTATGGTTCTTTCCAAGTTGAAACACGCGCAAACTAACAGAACCCCACACCCACATATGCACAGTCTTTTGTACACAGTTTCACACAGAATTTGTTGGTTAAATATGTGCAGATCTTCTTCAGATTTCCAGGAGGTCCTTACGGTGTTATTCTTTTCTGGATGAAACTCATGTGAGCGGGAAAATATTTTAACTTAAACTTACTTATAGTTAAACTTACATGATAAACAGTATGATTCATATAATGGACAATATTTCAACATAAACAGACTTAACACACAAGGGCTGATCTCTTACTTTGCACCACTATGAAATTGTACCTGAACGATCTGTATCACATAATGTTGCTAATTCCACGTCCACGTCCACGTGCCTACCTGTATCTACCAGACAGCGTGAAAAAGCAGAGTAGATTATAAATAAATGTGCCGAGGAAAGTACAGCTAACATGTAGTGTCACTTGCAGTGCTGGACGGCTGGTTTTGGAAATTCTTAAGTGTTATTGATAATAAAATGATTTTGCTATGGCCAGTTATTATAAGCAGCTCCTCTCAACCTTTAGCTAAGGTAAAGACACACAGTCATTTCCACTGTGTTTCTTGCCAGCCTTTGAATACATTATACAACTGTAATCTAGAAGTACTGTAAGTAACAAGTGAAACATTACAGCTGATAGTCCATCAAGAGTTTTGCTTTTGAGACAATCAACTTCTAGTTTCAATTCAAGGGGTGATTTCACTTTCCTTGTATAAAACTGCAAGAACGGTTTTGGTGATGGAGTGTGCACCCTTTTTTCTGGCCACCTATTTTGGTCTTTATATTCCCTTGATTGGCCCTGAAATGCTTTTTAGTTTTTCTTCCTGCACCTGCTGTGTGATTTCAAGTAATATTTTAGTACGACATAATGCCACTGCGTCTGCCAAAGATTTTTTTTTTAGGAATCGCAGACGAAACCTCTATTTTTGTTACTTTCATTTGTATTTGTTATTTTCTCCAATCCCATCGTAGTCTGGAAGGTTATGAATATTGGTCTTGGTAACACTTTATTTTCAAGGCCCTTTTTTATTATATATACCGGTAATCATTATATATATAAATAGTTTATAACCAATGATAATGTAATTGTTAGTAGATATAAGTGCTTAATAATTTATTGGTGAACAACTACAACCCCTCCTGTGGTTACCAGGAGGTTGCTGTATGAACAGATAATGAATACAAATATAGTAAAAAGCATTTGTAATGGAAGAAAATATGTCTTCATAGGAGAAGTTCTAATAGCTTACAAATCACATACTTTAATAAACTGTCCTTACATATGCCCACAAGTACATTATAGTACATCATAAACCATTTATTAAACGTGTGTACAGCTTACGTGTGAAATATCTTAACTTAGAGGCGCTTAAAGTAAAACCATTACCCGCTTCTATTGCTAAAAATGGGGTTGCAGATGTTTTATTTAAGATTAGTTTGGTCCAATCAACATGCTGGATCTGGTATGCATTTTAAATCTGGATACATAAGAAGATAATGACACAAATGGTACCCTTTGTTTTAAAAATACATCGTTTGAATGCAGAAGTAATGCAATTATAAATAATTATATTAATTGTGATATAGGTATAATGGATAGAAGCTAACAATGCATCTTTTCCAATCTACATGTACTGTTCTTTACATCCAAATGGGGAACACAATTGCTTAATGAGATTTAACCAAGTAAATGCTCAAACCTGCAGAACATAACTTGGCTTATGACTAGATACTTGAACTGCAAGAAAAAGACACAATTTTAAAACAGATTTTTATATATATATATATATATATATATATATATATATATATATATATATATATATATATTGAAAGTAGCTTAGAATAGGATAATGTATAATAACCGTGTCGTACTGATAAAAGAGTGATAAAGGCTTGGGCAAGCCGCTTTACCTGTTAAACACAGTTCCATTAGCTTGCAGTGGTGTGTGTCTGTGTGTGCATGTGCCATCACTACAGGGCATCTCTGCAGATCCCGCTGGAATGTATTAGGGTGTAATGAGTCTAGAGAGGTTAGGATTTTAAAATCCTAAAGTCGGTGAAAATGCTCCACTCTCTACCTGAGAGTTTTAATGTATTATGGTTGTGGAAAATAAGTATTGTATCTACTTCTACAAAAATTTTAATTATGGGACACATTCACAATTATATATTTTTTACAATATATTTCATAAACACTCCTCCTTAGGCACTATAACACAATTCACTGTCTGGATTATGTAACACATTTAAATGTTTGTCCAAATTTCTCCGATAAATGTAGAGAGAAAATACACAAGTGGGAAAAGTCTGCTTCTTGCAGTGTTTTAGGAAATGTGGTCACCGAGAGCAGTGACTAAAGCGAACAGGGAAAAGCAGATCAGTTGTTAAAGAGGTAATAATAATGACAAGCAAACACCACATCATCTCAGAACTAACAAAGAGCTCTTCTGCCATCCCTCCTGGCACCACCCCAAATATTTCTGGTGTCAGGATGATGACTTGGTATCTGGAAGGCTCCGTCTTCTCAATCCATTTTTTGTGAATGACAGGGTCCCCTTGTCTGAATCCTTCTTCTCTCTTTATTCTAATACCCATCTGAAACCAACTTTTCATTCCCACTGATCAAAGTGTACCAACACACAACACAACGCTCCCTTAAGGATTCCAGAGTTGCATATCTCTAAAAGAGGCATCCACCCAAGAAAATAAATTATTCTCTCAAGCAAATAGCTGCATATGAATATTTTATTACTGATTTAAACTTCCCTGCTATGGATAAGGGGAGGGAACTGAGTGGGATAAAGTGTTGTGCTGTTGGAATTGGGGGGGGGCTGGTTATAAGTTAATGTATTCATATAAAAACAATCCTTTAATCACCATTTTCTTCAGATATTATTTATAGTTTTTGGCTCCTCAGCTATGCTGACAGAAAGGCTAATCCCATCTGCTTGCAGAGTACAAGGAATCAATGGCTGTTTCTACTTGAATGTTTTTATTTTCCTACTCTGAAAATAACTGAGCTAGCTCCTTTGCAGCATCCTCCTCAGCTTTTTTCCTTCTTCTTTTTTTGTCAGTGAAGGAATTTTAGGGAGATGTCTGCTAGTTATTTATCTTTGACAAAGTCGAGCTACATCAACCCTCACTGATTTGTTTCAAATGGCAAATCTGATGAATATTATGACTTCTTGGCAGCTAATATTTCAGGGAAGAGCCCTGAATTTAACTTCTTGATATGCCTGGTGTGCCTCAGACTTTTATTTCAATATTGAGTTGTTTGACTCAGACAGAACATGTTCACTAACTTCCGTCTTTGTTGCATTGCCCTGTGTAATGCATTCACAGCACAAAGCATCTGCAGTATTACAGAATTCCATTGCAATACAGTCACCTTAAATTGCTTTTACTAAAAAGCTAGGGCTTAATGCACCCGACCGACATGAGCATTTGAGTAAACGCATTGACAGACAGTCCTCACAGAACTGAATGTAACTGATAAGAGAATCCATTAACTCTATTTCCCTTCTGTTTCATCTCTCTTTCTCTCCCTCACTCCCATCCCATTCTCTTTTTTTGTTCTGTGACCAATGAAATATTATTTGATTCCAGCAAATGGAGACAGTATTCGAAGAGTCCAACAATTTGTTAATTTAATGCTGCTTCCATATTCTGAAATAGATTATGAGTGAAATGCAATCGCAGGGTCTGTATGTGTAATCCTGACCAGGAGCATTGGGGATGAGGATTTTTCCATTAATGAGTTATCAAAGCGCAGCAGATGGGCTGGGATGAGTTAACAGTCTTCCTTGTTAATTGAGTGACTTTCTAATAAGACCAAAAGATCCAGACCGGGTTCCCAAAGTAGCAAGATAGAGCATCTATGAGATTAGAATGATGGTGTGTGTGTGTGTGTGTGTGTGTGTGTGTGTGTGTGTGTGTGTGTGTGTGTGTGTGTGTGTGTGTGTGTGTGTGTGTATCTGTCCACTTTTGAGCCCATTTGATATTTCTAAAGCTGACTAATTCCTTCACAATATGACAAATTATCCTAATCATGCTAATAATGCTGAAGATGATGCTCCGTCAGTGCCACTCTCCCCACCTTCTTGCTGAATAACTGTCACGTTCCCTCATTATTTTCTCTTACACTAGCATGACACATAAAAATCATTGCACCAGATTTTGGAGGTCACCTCTCAATATGGGAATACATCTATGCCGCAGAGCAGAAGTCTCACAATCTGTAACCTATAACTTCTTGAAGCCACCGCCCCCCCACCTCCCCACACACACACCCTGGCACACAGTGTAACAGATGGCTAATAAACACATTTGCTGCTTAAAGCCCAGACGCTGTAGTGTTTGTAAAATTCAAATGAGATATAGCAGTGACACTCTCTGTGTGAGATCACTGGTGCAACTGAGCAGTTGGAAATACTCATTGCTCCCTCATTGCTCCCTCACGGGAAGGGAGTCGTGCTGTGGGAGATGTATTGTGCTGTGCAGGGTCAAGGAAGAGCAGCAAATACATTGCATGAATTATTGAAAGAACAAACCCCGAAAAGGAAAATGCTGCCGTGCCCTTGTTGGTAGATTGGACCTGTGGGTTGCACAACATTCAGTTTTCCAGCCAGTTATAGATAGAGGAGTACTTATAATCTCCATCTTAGACACACCGGAGGCCATGAGAAGAAATGAGTGCATGTCACATTCATGGCCTCTGGTGTGTCTAAGATGGACAGGCTTTTTGGCTCATAAAGCCTCAATGTGCCGCCTCAATAGTGTTGTTGACAACCCCAGCTGGCATTAAGGTGCTATTATGCTAAACCACACGTTTTGTTTTGTCTTTTCAAGAAGATTCTTACTCTAGATTTACATACCATTTACATACCCCCTTGAGCAATATGTATACAATACCTGCGCCACATTTTCCAACTAAAGACCAGAAAGTTTCAGGGCACAAAGCCAGTCAGAAACGTGGCCTGTGGACTGCAGGGTTCAGTGTTTTTAAAGGATTATTAGGTAGAATCAAGGCCACAAAGGACATTTTCTATCATGCTAGATAATCATAGGGGAAATATATTTTGACCTTGTGGGTTAGTTTGAAGTGCTGCACTACACTTCTGACTTCTTTCTAGTGTATCTTTGGTTCAACTCCTCATGCGGTATTTGTCAAAACTTTCCAAAAATACGTGCCTGTGGTTGTCTATATTGGTTTAATCTTTATTCTTTTTGTTAAAAAAACAACCTATTTATAAGAATTTGATTATTTATTTGCAAACAGAATCCTCCATTTGTTGATTGGTAGCCAGTACTAAAAATAAAGTGGGTCATTTTCTTTCTTCTTCCCAACATCTCTTATGCTCAAAGCAAAAATATCAGCCTCGGTACCTAAGAAACATTAATAATACCTGTCATCACAGAAGGCCGTGTAACGTGGTCAATATTTCTGGAAAAGCTTTTAAGTGATCCTTGTGTCCAAGGACAGAGGATGTTGTAAACTGTAGTCTGAGGACAATTTTGGATTTTTGATATTGGGCTGGACAAATAATATTGAATTTAATTGAATGAATGAACCTCCATGGTCAATTGTGAATGGAATAGCATTCATAGATACTTCATAGTCTTCCAACCACTCAGAACTTATTTTGTTTCTTATGTAATATGTAAATTGTTCTGTGGTGCTTAATTATGTCACGTTTCAAGACCAAAGAAGGTAATACGTCTTGAGTAGACTGTGGGAATTAATGGTTATTATAAATGTATACTTTCTTTAGCTCAAGTAGAAGTTCAAAGTTGACAGTAGATGGTTTCCTCTTTAATACATAATTTAGCTCTCATCGGGTGGCACCATAACTGTTTTGATGATCTTATACAACGGACAGATGCTCAAAATAGCTTGTTTCTATGGTCACCTGAAATCATATATTATACTTTGATCTTTAGTAGATGAGAGTACTTAAGAGACTAAATGAAAACCAGAGATGTATTTTTTCTAAAAATATTTTTCAACAATCATACAAAATATTTAAGAGAAACCAGGTATTTTGAATTGTATTCAGATGAGGTTTAAATCTGGTTCTCTGCACTGAAGATTATTTTTGAAAACACATCCCATGAGGATTGTTTATCTCTCGTATGTCCTCCTACAATATAGCGTTGGCAAGAAAATGAGACCTGATACAATCAGTTGTTGCCAACGGCGAAATAGAGGCCGTCAAAGAGAATGGTAAAGGGAAAATCAAGAGATCAGGGAAACATATTTGTTGCTATGGCAATTAGTAGTGCTGTGTGATTAGAGCAACATAATTACATTGCATAATCATGTTTACAGTCAGAATTAGTTGTTTGTTTAAAATAAGTTTAGCCGGCAGGATTGTATTTGTAATCTGCATAATTTATCGTCCAATTTATGCTGTAGAGGCTGAGCAATGCAGTGATATTACTTCCAAAATGACCTGACTCGTGACAGTGGACGAGGACAGTAATCAATCTGATGTGTGCTGCCAGTGCTGCCCGTCACTTGAAAACAAAATGCCCACGTTAACTATTTCGCCACTGAATACACATCACAGTTCTCATCCACTCTAATTCAAAAGAGCAGCAAAGTGCACACAGTCGATCGCCCTCTTAGAGTGTAGCTGCATCGTTTACACAGCCGTGATGCGGTGATAAAATGTAGGTTGATTTTGAGTGTTCACCGTGAGCTGACGAAGCAAAACGTCCCTTTATATTCTCGTAATGCACATAATACGAAAACACATTCACTCCCTGTTATTGTTATTCTCTCTCTCTCTCTTGCTTGCCCTTGTCATCCAACAAGGAGACGGAGACAATGAGGGCTCGTGTCCTTGGACATGGAGCAAAGCTCTACTATTGACTGCCATCATGAGCTGCTCTTACCTTGTTCCTTCCCCGCAATCCCTGTAATCCCTCTGTCTTAGCTGCCAACACGACACACACATCAGCACCACAGGGGCATTAGATGGAAGGGGGGGGGGGGGGGCCTACTGTCGCCACTTATTATATCAGTGCACAGACAGGGCCATGCCTTCACTTACACACTCACACACACATATGCATACATAAGGGAGAACATCACAGATGAGCAGAATCACAAAGATGCCTGCGGACAGCATAGGCACAGGCTTATATGTATGTATCCATATACAGTATGACCTCTCACACACATAACACCTATGATGGGTCCTGTCAAGCACTCTGCCACAGGCCTGGGATGAGAGAACATTTTGTTGTCTCCAAAGGTCACACGGTTGCATCTTACTCTCTGTTGGCACGAGAGCAAACTGACACATTTGTAAAGGCTGAATCCGTACCGTTGATTATCTCTCTTTCTCTGACTCCTTTCTGACATTTCAGCTGGTCACGAAGGAGGAGGAGGATAATATCTCTGTCTCTGTCTGTCCTCTGAGACCGGCACACTGCTGCGACTCTTTTCTCATGCAATGGCTCCCCCATATTGTCAAAGGAAATATCCTCGCATTGTACATGTGTATGATGATCATCTAGCCTTATTTTGAGAGCTATATTGATGTATTATTGACAACAAATCAGCTCTGTGTGTCATTGAAAATATGTAAAGCAGTGCAGAAGCCTTGCAGACAAATATGCTTGTATTAAAAGGAATGATTTATTGTTTATTCCAGCAGCTTATCTCTAACTATCAAACCCTTCTCTGAATAAGAATTTGCGGATGGCATGCTGCCGCTTCTGAACACTATACAGTAGCGAAGACACTAAAAGAGTTGGGGTGGCAGGAGACAGATTCTGATTATATCTGTGTGTGTGTGTGTGTGTGTGTGTGTGTGTGTGTGTGTGTGTGTGTGTGTGTGTGTGTGTGCCTCATCAGGAAGCGGTGAAGGAGAACCACAAGAAGAGGGAGATGGAGGAGAAGATCAAGAGAGCCAAGCTGGCGAAGGAGAAAGCAGAGCGGGAGAAGCAGGAGCGGCAGCAGAAGAAGAAGCAGCTGATTGACATGAACAAAGGTATGCCACTTCTCCCCGAGCCACCACAGAGACGGGGAGGCAGGTGGGGAGTTAGGACGAGGAGAACAGGAGGATAGAAAGGTTTCATGGAATTGTGCTTCACACAGATTTGAACTCTGAAGGAAGAGGATAACGTGGAGGAGTGGGGGGAGTCATCTTTTTCAGCTGTAAAGGAATCTCATACTTACTCTCATAGCCAATACAATGCTCCCAAACAACAGGCAGATTATGCTACTTTCAGCTTTTTTGTTGTTTTTTTGCCACATAGAAAATAACATTCCCTTCTGCAATAATATGCATATGCATGTCTAAAGATGTAACACAACTAATAGTTACAATTCAGTAATAGTACCAGTTATTGAAATGCAGTCATTTATAATTACAAGGACTTTGTTTGAGTCCTTTAGAACTGGCAGTGGCATGCAATATATAGGTCACATGTAAAGACAGGAAGCTGTGGTTGCCTTATAAAAGAGGCTGAAAGTGGCTCTCGATGGCACTTCTAACACGATCATGCTGTTGTTGTTCATTTTCATCACTTGGCATGTGCAAGCAACACGACATATAAGTAATCATTCCTCCAGTTAAGACTATTTGCAGGCAGCGCGCTGTATTTATTGTTAACCGCTGGAACTACTCTATTGTCCTCCAGCGACGCCAGTAAACCATGTATTGATCAGTGGAAGTTGCAGTTGTTCAGACATGAAAATTAGAGCAACAGAGCTGGATGCCTGTGTCTAGTTATACCAATGACATTGAGATAGAATTTCAAGCCTGAAGGGGCTTTGCAAGTAGTGTGTGTGGTCTTTTGTCAATTTTTTTGACAAACAAGCTGGGATTTCCACAATTCACCATCTTCTAAATGTCAGCGTCAGCCAAGGACCTCTCTGTAGCTCAGCCACATGGGGAAATGTGACAAGACAGTCTTCCGTATGCCACAAACTCTCTTAGATAATTGATGCATACTACAGCTTTTTTTTATTTTTTTCACCCTGAGCAGTGACCTCTTTGAAAGCTTCACTTTTAATAATCCAACATGGCTGAGCTGAAGGAGTCTGTCTAACCTTCTCTCTCATGCTGGCTAACCAGATGAAGTAGGTATGATATTACATATTTCTACCAGAGCAGATTTTGATCTCAGTTTCTGAATGCCATCATATGACTCGCATGAATAAAACATGAGGATGACATGGGCAACGTTGCCTGCAGCCTTGGAGATAGTGGGGATTGTCCTCCACACCAACACCTAGCTTGTTGGACTGTCACGCTCACAATGACCTTGGCAGTCATGAAATACATACTTTTGAATTCAAAGCTGCGCTAAACCCAAGATACCTTTTTTACACCGTCAAAGCTCTTACCTGCATTGACTACACATTTTCATTAAACCTTGAATAGTTCCCGTTCTGTGTACTAACTTGTCTCTAATGCAATCAGAGAAAGGACAATCAGATGTGGCGGTCTTTAAATGGATGCTGTGAATGGAAATCTGAACTTGAGCCAGTAGCAGGTTGGAGGTTACAGCGAGCTTGGTATTCTGCTCTTGTGTTCTCTCTCAGTTTCTCTTTAAGCTGTTTGGTTGGAACACACATAGCAGGATATTCAGTGTTTTCTTGTTGCACATCTTTCTTTTCTCTGCCTCTACTTCTCTCAGTTGACAGCCTTGGCTTGAGTGTCTTGGCTCTTCTCTCCCTTTCTGTTCTAAAATTCTGTGTGCTTCAGATATTTTGAGTTAGTTATTTGAGGAGCCTTTTCACATCAATATTGCATGGCATCAGCCATGTTTTCTGTGAAGGTTGATGAAAATAAGGTAGTGTTCGGCACAAAGAGGGCTTTTTTAATTCCTCTTTCCATTAATTAATCATGCCCAAACATTTTTCACATTAATTTAGCATTTTAAAGGTTGAAAGGCTAAATGATGCGTTGAAATAGATCTCCAGTTTTGATCCTAACCTGGGTTTCAGACGGATAGATACGATTGTTGACCAAAATGTAGTACATTTTTATCGTTTGTATGTTTACAAATCCATAAGCATTAACAGATGGTGTAAACATATGGCCATTGCATTATAATAATTAAGTACAGGTCAATGTCTCTTCAATGGATTTACTGATTTACTGATTTTATTGCTAAGACTTTTTGATGGATCATACTATTGTGTTTGGTGCAATTTAAAGAGGCTATTTTTGAGAGGGGATAGATTTGATGTAATTTCACAAATTGCGACCTAATCCTTTTCGCTTGCAAATGATTAACAATGAAATGCATATTTAATGAGAGTTTAATTAATTTAGCTTGTGTCAGGATGGGTGGGGGAGGGAAAACAGACAAATGCTTTTAGGAAACTGATTTACAAAATATATAAACGTTTTACCTATTTGATCAAGTTTGAGATTATACCCTCTCTGTAAGAGGATTGATATGTGCAGTTCTTCACCAAGCATGATTGATAGATGAGACAAGTGCAGAGCTAAACGTGTTTTCCTTGTAAAGTGTTAGAAATCCTCATGTAGGAAATTGCTTATGAAATCATTACCCGCTCACCCCATTTGTTTTAATTTGCTCTAAGTGGATTTCCATATTCTCTTGAACTGACCAGATGTTCAACATTTACCAAATTGCTTTACTTCACTGGGAATAACTGTTGAACACTGTAGAATAAACCCAAACTATTGCTTCTGTTTAAAGATGGTTTAGAATGGTGGTTCATCACAGCGGGATTCTTTTTCTTTTTTTTTCCTGCGACAAATGAAACAATGTTGCGAGCAGCATGCCGAGTGTGTCAGGATTCGGAGCATGGAAGAGCATCTGGACTTTGTTTCTCTAAGGCATTTGTGAGGAGTAGCAGGCCCCTCTGGTCGCGTACTCGGCTGGCATCACCGGGGTCATTGCCCCCGTCTGGGGCAAGTGTCTGCACCCACATGTCAACTGTGTACCCCAGTCAAATCCACTAAGCTTTGAACAGAGCCGGAAAGCGCACATGCCGCTTTGAGCACAATGCAGCTTGGCATTAGGCACACAGAAATAAACAAACAAGGACAAAAAAAAAGTTATTTGAACATTTTATATAGCCCAGGAAATTTGCCAAGGTACTGTATGTACCACAGAGAAATAGTGAAGAACTTTGTGTTTAACATATTTACTGTCAACTTTGCTCAGGCCTACTTAATACAGTATGGTTTTCAGTGTGTGAAAAGTAGTAGTAGCTTGTGTCACAGCCTACTTCACCATATAAACCTCTGAAAACATTGTTATTGCCAACCGGAGGAATATCAAGTTTAGGAGCATATTGGTTGGAGTCTGCGGGTTTTACAACACCTTTTATGGGTGCACCGACGGTCTGCTATCTTACCTGACTACACACATTAAATGTAATCCAACTGGATTTATGTATTAAAGGAAACTATTTTCATAACTAATCGTAGCTCTCAAAATATGATTTGATTGGGAAAAAAACTTTGTTCAAACAATTATTGAAATGGACCGAGACAGTAATATTGAAACCTTAAAAACACATTAAGAGGCTGCACAGATGCTGATTTTATGACTACATTTTACCTTCAAAGTGATAATTTTTCCCTGTATGAATTAGAGCCCACTCAGCCGCTTCAATCCATTCTTGCAACAGCTTGCAGACACCAGCAGAATGCAGACCCATACAGCGAGTTGCTCTGAGGGAATATTATTGTGGAAAATAGGTTCTGTCAAGGTGTTAATATAACTATTGAACACACATCATTATCATCTTTAATATGGTTGTCTTTGTTCACACAACAGCTGGAAGTTGTGTCTAGTGATATATAAAATGACTGAGCCCATTAATATAAAACGTTGGTCTTATTATATTAAACATCTCAAAGCCACACAGCCTGAGATATTTAACAAAATGTCCAATAATTTAAGACCCTGCTTGCGGCGTATGGTTTATTGTTCATTATAAGTTAAATGGGCTTATATTTCCATTTCAATTTATTTTACAATTTGCATCTTCCTTTTACTCCCCAAAAGCTTATTTTTTGTGCTGTTAATAGTTGTCTAGGTGTTTTTTTTAACGTTCAGCAAGGCCTGCTGGGACGAGGTCTCCATGTCTGTATGATTCTCTGCAGAGAGCAGTTGGCATGTTGACAATGATGGGCCTGCAGCTTCTATTTATGCATCCTTCTTGTCAACCTTTCACACGCTGAGGATGAACTAGGGTATGTTGACATAAATAAACGTGGGCTCCTCTCAAAAAAGCATTCGGTTTACTAAATACAAATCAAAATAAGTTAGTTTCGGCTGCATTTCAGTGTCTGTGTGTTTTTACATATCAGTTCTTTTCAGACATTTAAATGTGCTTCTAAGAAGTATCACGCGTAGCATTTGCGAGGTAATACACATTTAGGCTCCACATCCACACAAACTAGCATTCAACTGTTTGTAGAGGCTAATGGAGTTTAAATAGATCACCTGTATTGATTATATGAAGCTAGCATGTCCTCAACACAGTGTCTTATCTATTGTTCCTATGGTTTCTTCGATCTGTGCATTTTCCTGAAAGACAGTTATGGATGTTTTGTTTTTCTTTTGTTTACCAACGTACATTTTCCAAATTTAATTATCTATTAGTGTGGCATGCTAAACTAAATTGACATATTGCCATGCAGTTGTCTGACTGGCTGTGGCCGACAGAGCCCTGTCAGCAATGACAGTGGCAGAGATGTGGATTGATGGCTTTGTGAGGCACTGACAGCTGCCGGAAGGCCAGTGCATACCTGCGTCGCAGCCGTGCCAGCTAGGTGATCATAGACAAGGGCTGACAGGCCGCAGCGGGGTGGACGGGGTTAGCGCTCTAAGTTTGCATAGTGTCTCCGCAGCACAGTCGACATGGCAAACAATATCAACAGGGGAGATAGCCTTACAGCGACGTGAAGGTCAGAAACTTATGGAGATAAAAGAAATGTTTCTTCGAAGACTCACCATTCTTCAGCTTAGCTTGGGAAATTAAGCTGGTATTAGGAAGCTAAAGCTGACCTTCATGTTCGCTACAGAATATAACAAACAAGGACAGACCTTTCCAGGATGTAATGATGATTTATGGCAAAATGCCTCTGAATTTGTGGCCTGTTTATTCCCTTAAGTGTCATTTCTTTGTCATGCCACTGATGGCTTTCATGCCGGGTTATATATTTGTAGTATCTGAGTTATAAAAATGAAGGATCTTTCACTACATCTGCATATGGATGTTGCTGCAGTGGAATGCCAAACTCTGAGCAAATTGCTTTTTTTCTTCGTCCTTGCATTTGAGCTGTCGCTCAAGAGTGTAGGATGTGCAAGGCATGCTCTGGAACTCCTGAGTATAGATTGGCGAATTCCATCATTACCTTAAAAGATGGGAACAAGGGCACCAGGATTATCTGCTGTCAGACACCCATTGTAATAAATAACAGCATATTAGATTGCGCTATCTCCGGTCGAATTCGGAATCTGCCCCAAGGCGATGATGCCGCACAGAATAAGGCTCACTGCATCTCAACTAAGAGCAAACAGCATGAATAGAAACATGCAGAAAAAGAGAATAATTCATAAATAAATGACATGCAGACATTAAAAACATCTGATTGACTGCAAAATGCCATGTTGAAAGTGAAAGTACTACAATAAGATACTCATCCTCCCAGATTGTACCATGTCCAATGCGTTTCTATAGATATATGACAGCATGAGGAAAACAAGCCCGGCTTCATTCTATGATAAATACCATTCATTAGCAATTAAAGGCAACACCAGGGTATAGTCTCTCTCACATTTAGTCGTTCTGCTTCTTGCAGTGATTTTCTCAAGCTGAATATGTTTTTTGATTTATTTTTTAAAGTCTTGTGGCACTTAGTATCGAGAGAAAGACATAGAACACTAAGTAAATTGCACCTTAAAGCTTTTAATCCATTTTATCTTTTATCTTTAACTTAATTTAGTTAAGGTCACAATCAAGGAAGTGAGACATGCATCAGATATCTACTTCCTGTCCCCCTCCCCCCTCCCCCTCTTATTCCAATCTGTGTGCCTCTCTGTCTGTCTCTCACACTCACTATACTCATCCCACCATGTTCTGTTCTTTCATCCCATTGCTTTCATAAATGTCCTTCTTCTTCTTCTTGGTGAACTCAGCTCTGGCGCAGTTGAATCTCGTTAATTTGTGAACGGTTCAAATGTCAGATAATTTCTCCTCCCAGATCTGGACCTCACCAGTCACTTTATAGTCAATCACAGCTAATTACTTTCACTACAAAGACTATCAAATCCCATTGTCAAACCCGTATAGCTTCCCCAGACAGCACCGCCTTTCACTGATGCAAACAGCCCACATGTTTTTTTGGTTCAGATGTTATCTTGATCTGGATTCCAAAACTCTGCATCCTCTATCCAAATGTGCCACCCGTGTAAAATGGGTAAACTTCGCTGCTCTGGAAGGATGAAACACAAAATGTTTAAAGTACCTCAATATACTTCCACATGCCAAAGCCTCTTTGACGTCCCCCGCCATTGTAATTCATTTATGCCAAAAGTCTGTACAGTTATGATGCCTTGCCACATACTGTGATCAGACCCTGGGATGTTGGCATGGCACTAATGGATCAGGCCTGTTCTGGTCCACAAGCCAGAGCTAGACAGTAAAAGCTGTAAAAAGGTTTGAGGTTCACCCAAACAATAGGAATGTCCGTCACCTGCACCTCTTCATCTAAAGCACTGAAATTGTCTTTCACTAAGCAGTCCATCACTAACCTCGAGGATGAAAGGAATACTCCACCCCCATAATGATTATTTGTATATCAATTACTTAATTAGTCAATGTGAATTTGAACTGTTTTGCTGTTTGCTGTTTTCCTGTTTTAAAACACAGCCCCCATGTTTTTTTTATTCCTATTTTAACAAGGAAACGTGGGTAATACAAAGTTTTCTTCCAGATTTAAATAAGTCAGAGTAATTGATAAACAAATTGTCATTTTGGGGATGTTCCTGGAATATATTAATTGAGGTACAAAAAAAAGAGAAGCATGAATCTTAAGCTAACCACCGAAACAGAGCAACTTTTGCATTGCACAGGTGCAAATGTGCTGAAATTCGAATATGATGAGCCTTATAAGATTGCGCTGTAAGACCACACATTTTGATAATTTTACACTGAGCAGACACCATCATTGTTCAACCCCTGGTGTGAGACCACAGTACGAATGTATACAGTTCAGGGTTTTCCATATTGCAGCTAAATTTAGCAGTACCCAGCCTACGCAGAATCATTTTTTGTCAATAGTTGTCTACTCTGCTGTGACGACAGGCTCTTGTGGTCCTGCTGGCACCCTGACATGTTGACCCCATGTGGCCGAGAGAAAGTGTGTCAACTTAACATCTGTCAGTGCTGTGTTGAAGCTCTCCCTTGTGTGTTGGTGGAGTTACTGGGCAGACTAGCCAGAAGCAGTGGATAAGCTGGGGAGCGCAATATGGTAACTGGGGGGGCCCGCAGGCAGTAGAAGTAAATTATAGCCAAAGAAGCAGAGTAGGGTGACTACTACATTGCATGCATGCATCTCCCCCTTCCCATCTTCCAACCTCCCCTCCCTACTGTTTCTCACTTGGGGCCTGGCAGCATCCATCCAGATGGAGGGTTTATTTTTGTTTTTGTTTGTTTACTTATTCATGCATCCAGCTATTCGGGGCATCGCAGGGGCTTTCGTTCCACCACGGAATGCAAATCGCCACGGCGGCTAATCCACTTTCATCGCTCCCTTGTCGACATCCAACTTCTCCCCTCGTTTCCCACAGTCTCACACAGCCAGAACGTCTCTTTCTTTCAGGGTATGGGATCAGGCCTGCAGTGACCAGGCCAGCCTAGCTTCAACACTTGTCTCTACTTCATGCATTTGAAACACAATATACCTCTCACCTCCCACCCGCCTTCAAGACATTCTGCCTTCTCCACATTTTCCCTTCCTCTCCCCCGACTGACCCTGGCGCCACACAGGGGCCATATTAAGAGAAAAGTAGAAGCTACTCGGCCATTCCCCTTGGAATGGAGGGTTGTGGGAGCATTCCTAATTGAGTTAGGGAGGACATGAGTGGGTTTGCCCATCAAGTTGTTACAGTAAAACAATTCAGATGAATCAGCAAGCAAATCTATCTTTTTTTATTAGCCATCTTACCCTTCCGTTCCCCTTTTTCCTCCTCTCGGTTTCGCTGAAGTAGCCTCGCTGAAGTAGACTCGTAAACATGCACACCTACAAATTACAGGCCTGTCTGAAAAGTTTCTCGGATCATTGTGTCAAAGCTTTTGCCAGAGTTGGGTGGTTGGACTGCAGGGAGATGACAAAAAAACTGGGGGGGAGAGAGTGAAAAACAAAGGAAAGACATCTAACAGGTGCATGACTGCTGTCCTTCGGGCACTTTAGTTCTCTGTGCTTTCTGTGGCAGTATGGTCTATGTTTGCGCGGGCCTTAGGAGCTGCTGGGACTGCAGGTAAGAGGGCGAGGGGAGGGGATGACTCCACTCAAAGCCAGACTGTAAGAGAGTAGACACTAGAGCGGCCAGAGTACAGGGATAGAGTAATGCAGGTGGTTGTGTATGTCTAGGTGGCGGAGTCTGAATTCAGATGTGGAAGGAACACAAAACCAGGTGCAACACAAGTGAGAGTAGAGAAAGGGAGACAAGATTAAAAGAAAGTGTGGTTGTTGCCTCTCCACCTGGCCATAAAGCAGCAGCCCCCCTCCACTGAGTCCTTTGTTTCACGGCTAATGGTCCAGGTTAATTGCACAGGTGACTCTCTGTGGGGGAACAGATGGGCTCAAATGTGTTCAAAAACAATCTGCAGCAAGCACAAATAACTTGTAACGACTTGTTCCTCTCCTCTTGATTCTTCCTTTTCCTTCTAATCTGTTCTACTGGAGTCGTGGAGGGCGACTTGGGTGAGGTTAAACTCTCACTGCATTCCTTTCTCACAGTGGTTTTAATTCATCAAGCACAGGGCCTGTAAGCACTCATTAGATCTCATTACAGTGCAAATTAGACTCAGGAAGTGGCTGCTGGAAGAGTGGATAGTAGTGGATAATAGACATATCTCCTATGCCCAATGTTCCTCATGTTAAACACTTTCATTTGTTTAAGGAGAAGTGCACTACGCTTGTATAAATTCAGATATATAGCTGTGATTGATTCAAATATGTCACGATGATAAATGTCATTATTTTGTATGCTTACACTGTTATTTATCTTTTCAATTAACATGGCACTGTTGCTACTAGTTCCACTTGGGGCATAAAAGATGTCATAATTTGCCATTATATTAGAAATCCATGTGTATCAGACAAATGTGTTCATGAATTCTAAGAATTATGCGTCTCTCTTTTCCCCCATGGATCATGAAGGCTGCATGTGAGCCATCAGAAATTGAGTTCTCTATCGATCTACTGTGTTCTTTCTCCCCTGCACAACATGCAGGTGATGACAGATAGCGAATTTATGAACAAGCTTTGTTGACACTGCGGCATAATTATAGGAATGCCATGGTTTTGGTGTTTAGGAAAAAAGACCAGCATTTCATTCAAATACATTTTCTGCTTGGATGATTGAGTGAAAGACTTTGTCACGTTTTCGAGGCGACAGCTGTTCTTTTACACTTACTATATTTTGATTGTTGTAGATGACTGATTGTAATTGGCAGACATAAACAAATAAGATGTCAGGTTTTGCATAATTTAAGCTTGTTTGTTTGATTCCTAATTGGTCCTTGGCTGTGGTTTTAAAGCTTGTATGGGGGCTTCGATGATGCATTGGTTTTCTGAAAGACTTGGCTAGATGTCTGTGTCTCCTCTAACTGATCTTGCCATGAGCAGCCGCGAGTAGAGGTCATCCTGCTGACAGTACAGTATGCTCTCTATCTGCCTCCATCCAACTTTCTATCCACCCCTCACTGTCTATGTTTGTCAAGCACTCATTTGCCTTCTGAGAAATCTCAAGTCCCATCAATTTAGATTAGTTAGTTAGAACTAATTAGTTAGTTAGAACTAATAGTCTTACAAATATACAACATGCGTATCACTCAATGTATAGGCAGGTTTTTAAGTGTGGGTGAGTGTCTGTGTTCCTGTGCTTGCATACTGCACTGTATGTTTTCGAAATAATTAAATGTCACAGGGCTCAGGCCGTCAAGTAGCCAGGAAGGTGTTTTACGACCTTGTGTCTTGCCTCGCTCCACTAGTCCCTCTCAATAACCCACTCCACCGCACTGACTGGCGCACCCAAAGACACCCTCTTCACTTTTCTCCCCAGCTGCCTTCTTTACTCTGTCTTTCTCCCTGTGTTTTGCCTCCTCTCTAATATTTTTCCTCTACTTCCTTTCTTATATACTATTTCTACTTATTTTCTTATCCCGCCCTTTTCTCCCTTGCAACTGTTGACACTTGACTTTGTGTTCAGCTCCGGGGATCGGGGAATAGTACATTGCAGTCGCTTTCTTCCACTTGTACTGTGGGTACTTTTTTCTTCTTTTTAGGGAAAAACTAATCTTGTGTGTTACGTTTGTATGCCAATCCTGCTGAGAGCACATTGCTCTTGTTATCCCTTCTAATTAGAAAATGTGATAGTGCCGCTTGTAAATATATTACAGAGTGAGCCAATCCCCAAGGCTCACTGTTACATTTGGCACAGCCTCTGGGTCCACCTGATATTCAGGTAAAGGGCGGGGGGACTGGAGGTAGGCAGGGATCAAAGGGGAAGATATGGAATAGGTACACCGTCTCTCTCTGGGAGGTAGAGTTTCACAGAGCTTTATTTCTGCTCTTAAAGGTTTAACTGTTTAAGAAAGTACCTAAAAGTGCAAAAGCCTCAACCATGTTCCACACTTCCACGAGATTTAATAAGATCATTAAAGGACCCCGGGGCTGTCTGTTGAGGTGCCCACCAAGGTGTTTCATCACTGGAAGGGTTTGTCAATGTCTTGGGTCTTAGCCCGTCTTAACCCATTTAGAAAGCAATTTCCTGTGAGCAGAGGGGATCTTTCCTCTTGAGAAAGATCTTTGGGCATAAAAGGTTAGCTTTTCTGTAATTCCCCCCCTGCATGCAATCTACCACTGCTGCTAATGAGAAGAGGATGAATATTTGCCCTAGGTTTAGCAGCTCAAAATAAGACAAGAGTAATTGCAGGAACGTGGCAGAAATGTCCACTAAAGTGGGCAATGTTACAATAAGTGATGAAGAAAGTTTGCTCTGAGGATTACTGGAATAAGTGTCGTCAAATAATATTCAGCTTTATTTCTTTGTCTACTCAGTGCTAACCTTGTCTTTGTTATATATACACACAAATGCATATATATGTTAATAAGTTCACAGTCTGAAGGCTCATTTGTGACAATTCTTTGCTCGGAGTAAGGCCTGCTCGAGTTTAAACTGTGGTCCAACAGAACAGAGTTAATTGAGCACTGTGGAGTGACTGGGGAGTATGTTTCCCATTTTAGTCATTTTGCTTCTTTGTGTCTGCAGTCCTCCTGCTGAACCCCAGTCTACTATGGCTCACGAGTCCTGGCCATTACGAATGATGAATTGCGCTACAGTTAAGCTAGAAGTAGGACAAATTGATCAAAGTGTCAGGTGCCCCCTGTGATGTCTCGGTCTCCATGAAGAAGGCAGTGAAGAAGGGGCTGTCAAAAAGTTTCTTGTGCCAAGGTGGTTGTGGATAAATGTTTACCTGCCACTTAACACGTCCTACCTTCCGTCAGCCTCACAGCGTGTCCTTGCTAGCCTACATAAGAAGAAGTAGCTAAAGATCTGGGGAGTTGATAGGTTATAGTAGCTGCAAGTTGTTCACCATATTGTTCTTTAGGTCCAGAGAAGACAAAACCCATGCCCCCCCCCCCCTTTAAACCAATGAGCTTGCTATCTGAGGTGTAGTGCTGCAATTTGAGATAAGCACTACTTGGCTCGGCTTTGGGTTTTGTTCTGATAAAGCTGGTCTAATTAAGCTTGATTTAATCGGAATTGCTTTTAAGCACAGCACACAGCCGGAACAGATACTTTGATTTCAAAGTAGCCCTTGGGAAGGACTTGAGGAAGAAAGAGAAGGAATGAGATAGAGAGTAAAATTAGTGTGAGTACGAGTGAAGAGTTGTTTTTTTTATATATATTTGCATAAGACATGTTTCTATTCTTAGTTGTACTGTCTTCTTTTACTTGCTTGAACGATTGCAGGTTAGGTGGCTTGTTGCTGGAGGAGAAAGGCAAAACATGTACAACACCGACTTTCTCTCGTAATGGCAAAATATGCGCCATTTCGTGAAATTAATCGTGTAGCATTCCGTGTCAACGTGTTTTGTTCATAAATTCAATTTGCCCATGTGTCGTGTCTCTTTGAACACACGCGGGTAACAAAAGATTGATCACCCCAGCGTCGGGAAAAGTGCTGTGTGCTGAAAGTAGCAGTTGTCTCCACTTATTTTCGAACGCTTCCCTTCAGCCATAGCTGTAAGCACAGTAGAGAAACAAGGTGCCTGGACCCTGATGGTAAACATTGGGGACGAGCTAGTTCACTCATGTACGCAAAAGAATTGATGGCCAAGTCTCCAGCTCCACAATACGTCACCCTAATGATCCTAGTTTAAAATAATGTCTGTACTGGGCCGGAATGATAAAAAGGGTGCTCCTCTGACTCATTAGTAGTGGGGCGTAAAGATAGATGACCCAGATATAGAACCTAAGCTTGTTTTTGAACCCTGTTTCCATTGAGCAGTATGCCGCGTGTGCACAGTGTGTGCACAGCTTGCCATGCTGTTGGCCTCATAGCGCTTCAAGTATCTCCTACCTGACTTTTCAGCCATGCTGACTGACTCCAATTCTCTAGTTTCATGGAGCTACACGACAGCTGGAACGGTGGGCCAGGGGACTGTTTTTCGAAGGCTGGTCCTGGTGTCATTGACTGAACAATGATAGAGCGCCCGAGTATTGAGCGGGCTCCACACTAAATCTTTGTAAAGAGCACTTAGCTCCCCTGCGTTAGCCACAGAAAGAATATCTGTCAATGACCATCAGTGGATGCTTTCATCCTGAGGCTTCTCTGCCTGTATTAGTTGCTAAGCTCTAAGTGTATTTTTCCTCCTCCCCTGCTGTTTACTGAAAAGAAGAACAGGCCTGAGTGACAGGCCTCTGTCTCACTCATACGTTCTATAGGAGGCTTGTTTATCACACTCAGCTCTCTCATGCTATCGTGTAAGGTGATCGTTAATGCACCTTGAGTTAGAGAGCATCCATTGCTTCCACACCCGAATGCCTATAATTAGTGGATGAAGTAGTCTTCTTCTGTGTTTAATGCGTTCATGTACAGTTGTGTTAATGCATGTCCTGTAAACAGCTTTGCCTCTGTTATCTGTTCTCTTACAGAAGGAGATGAAACTGGTGTGATGGATAGCCTAATGGAAGCTCTACAGTCCGGAGCAGCCTTCCGTGATCGGCGAAAACGCACACCACGCAATGGTAAGTCATTCAAAAACACTGTATTTATGTCTCAAGCCATACTCTGTGTTATTTCTATCAGTCGTATCTGTCTGCAATTTCCTGTGTGTGTGTGTGTGTGTGTGTGTGTGTGTGTGTGTGTGTGTGTGTGTGTGTGTATATGTGTTTCCTTTTAATTGTTTTTTAAGGATTTGTGATTGATGCACATAAAACACGTACAGGAACTTATGCACTTGCAGAAAGATGTCATCGAAACAAGCTCACATGTGGCCCAGGAAGGTCATGAGCGATTTATTGTCCCTTTGCCATTCATGAAGCACTTATTATAATGTAGTCATGCTGGGTGCAGTTGGACGGAGAGTGATTTAGTGTAATCCTGGAGTTTACACATTCCATTCTCCCATGCTGTCAGGGTCAATTCATATGCAAGTCAGAGTTCTGCAGAAGAGCTACAGGTGCTGCCTGATCGCCACATTGGCAATCAGGGAAAAAACGAAGGGGGACAAATCAGACCAGTGGCTTGATTGGATGGTTTTGCAGCAGACAGACGCACCACTGCAAATCAAGCTGTAAAAATGAGCATTCATTTGAAGGCTAAGCAGCTAATTCTTTGTCAAAACAATATTTTTAGATTGTTGCTAGTCAATATTTGCAATTAGAGATCTTGTAGAGTTACAATACATACAATTCAGCCGATAGACTCCTAGTCAATCTGCCTATTTAATGCAGATTGACTTGCTTTGATTAAGAGTTTACGTTTTTTCAAGTCATTTCTGATTAATCATCAATTCCTATAAATAGCAGAATCATTATTAGAAGATATTCTCTGTTGGTTTACAAGATATGGTGCTTTTAAATTGATAAAGAGAAGATTAGTAGTAACAAGTAATAAGCTGTGTCCTGTGTGTGTTTTAATTTGCATTTGGCAGTGAAAAGGTACCTAAATGGGGACGTGGCCAGGACATAATTTTTTTTATTTTTCTAACCATTATTATAGACATAACCAGCTCCATTTTTCACTTTGTTTATTTCCATATGTCTGTGTTTGTTTTTAATGTGAGCCTATGTCTGTGTCCAAAAGTGTGCATGAGTGTCTTAGCAAACCTGAAGGGATTTTGCCAGACTCTGGGAGTGGTTCATTCCTACCAAATATCTGAGATGTGTCACTTCTGATGCCTTTTTCTCATTTCCCTTTTCTCCATCCTTCTCCCTTTTCTCTTTTTCCATTTCTTTTCTTCCTTTTTTTATTTTATTTTATTTTATTTACCACCAACACTGTTACAGGTGATCAAAGCCCTTCCAGTCCATCCTCTCGGTGGCCGGGTGCTAACTATGGTAACAGAACCCTAGGTGTGTGTATTTAACTACCATTTAAATGCCGACCCAGCACCACCTCCTGCTGCATAACTCACGCATCCTTCCTGTCAGAAAATTCACGCTGAGCTGGTCTACAACATGCAGAGTCCTGTGCTGAGATACTAAATTTGACTTAGCAAAGCATGAAAAGGTTTAATATGGACAGAAGGTTTACTCTATGTAAAATAACAACCATAAAAACTTTAGCTGGATGACAAATTTGAATTAAAACGACAAGACAACACACTTTAACACACACAGCTCACTGAAAAAAGAAACATATTATAAAGCAACTGTCACAGACAATATGATGTCCTGTGTTTTATAGGATAAAATCAAGTCAAACTATTCCACAAGGAATTGTGAAAAGATGAGTAGATGTCAACACTAGTGGAGGTCGCATCAATACCAACAGTCAGTACCAACAGAAAAAACATTTAACTTAAATAATGCAGCATATTTCATGTCCAGTAATACATCTTTTTTGAGCATAGGATCCCATTAAAACGTGCAGCAGTAGAGAAGAAAACTCTGTACCGGACAGAGCCTTTAATCTACTGCTTGTTCTGCTGAGTGACATGATGTAAATCTTACATTGAATACCTTTAAAATCCAATAGAGTAGTGTACACTAGTATTGAAGTTGCCCTTGTGTTGGCCGCTTGATCTCAAATGTTTAAACTTGTAACACTAATAGCTACTTGAAGGAGATTATTTTGATCCACTCGGCATAATGTCTGTCTTGTAGAGCAGCTCGAGTTTTCATCTAATTGTCTTGCTTTTCCTGTTAACCTGTGCTGTTGAAGCATGATATCACTTCCTGTCTTGTGGCACTATTGAGGCAGTGTTTTGTTGGACCATGCTTTGGCCACTCATAATGGTTTTGTGTTATTTTGAACCTATATGTTTTGTAAATGTCAAACTGATGTCCAAAAGCTTCCCAGGTATGCTTCCTTCTTGCCATGCTGTGCCATACTTCTGTGAGGCAACTGTGGGTAAAAACGATCTGCCTGGTTCTGTGTTGCAAAAATCTCTCACACTATAATGTGTTTAATCTGTGTTGGTTGCATGTCCAAATACCTGGCATTGTGCTAGTGACTATATGAATGACCGTGTATGTCAAGAGTACGTAAAGTGGTATGCAGAACAATTAATTAACCAATAATTATAAGTAAGAGTAATGTTCACCTCTGAAAAACATGTTGATATTTAATTAACAGGAAGCATTTAAAGTATTTTTCAGTAGGAGAGGACCTTGGCAAGCTGACACCGAGCTATGAAAACCGTTGAAACTTTGCAGATTTTCTTCCGGCTCTGTGTCATCGCAGTGTGTGCAGATGAATGTCGATTGACTTCCCTCCATGTTGCCAGCGCCTGGAACTCCCCGCTCATTTACTGGCGTCATCGAAGGCGTGTTTTGCGTCACCTGGTGGACTCTTTCTGGTGGATGGGTGGGGAGCTCCGGGCTTGGGCAGCGCAGGTTGTCTCACACACTGCCCACGCTGCAATGACACAAAGCTAGGGCGGTCAATATTGGCCCAAAAATATTATTGGAGATAATTTTTTAATAAAATATTTTACTATTTGATTATCTAATTTTGCGTATTATGTCCATGACACAGTGTCCTAACTGGCCGTGAGCAAGGCAGCACTGGACAGTGATCCGTTTTGACCTTTCTGTGGATGCCCGCCTGCTTGTTGTTTTGTCATTTCCAGGACATATCCCGATATCAAACTTAAACTCACCTATTTTGTATGTGGTTACGTTTCCAATCTGATCTGGAGCACACACTGATAGTTATGTGGTTTGTACTTGACGTAATATAGCGCTAGCAGCAAGGACACCTTGTCTCTTTCCCTCTGTGACCGAGTAGGTTTTTTCCCAATTGAATAAGAATTTTCATGTTCAAATATATTTATTTTAACATATATTCAAATTTAGAGAAATAAAAAATTTGGAGCATTACTAAGCTGTCGTTAGGTTCACCTCTATGCACAACTTCATCTCTAGAACCAAACTCCTGGACAGCGTTCCTCTGTTGTCCAGCATGGACATATTAGGTGACAGATGCCAGGTTGGTGGGGATACTCCCAAACCCCAAGATTAGCTCTGCTATGATCAATATTTCAATAACATGAAGGTCGAGAAAGCCTCTGACTGCCTGCAACTGTGTGGCAGTTTAGAGTGTCAGGCTTTCTTGTAGTCCTTGTCGGACCTGGAGAGGGTACCACCTAGTCGTCTTAAGCTGAGCATGAAGGTTATGCTTACAATGCACCAATTTAAGTTCTAACCCTTTCCTACTGTTATGAATTCTGGGCAATGATCGAAAAAAAGTAGTTCATGGGTAGGGCTGGCAGGTTTCCTTTGCTGAGTGTCTGAGTTCCTCCTGAGGAAAAAAGCCCTCAGTAGAATTGCAGCTCTCTTGTGCTGAAGAAGTCAGTTGAGCTGCCCTGGGCATCTGATCAGGAAGCTTCCTGATCATCTTTCTTGATCTGATCATGTATTCTTGATGTGTCCAATTGGGAAAAGACCCAGACCAGGAACTTGTTGGTTTGATATAACCTGCCTGGATGTGGCTGGGTGGACCCTCATAAGTACCGGTAAAAAGTCAGTTCCGCGTGCACTACATTATTTGGTATGGAATAATTGTAAAACTCTCTGTCTCTGTTTGTGAATATACTTGATATTTAATTGAATATTTTGTATTTTACTATTCTTGTGAGACAACTAAGATAACTGTGTTCCTTATGATGACTCACTCTCCTGCATGGCATTGTGCATGACAGTCTTCTCAGTGTACTTTTTTCAAAGTGAACATCACTATGCTAACAGAATGTATTATGCACTGACGGTCCCCCGATACGGACCTCAAAAAAGGTTTTGATAAACAGCTGCATGCATTCTTTACTCTGAGGTGATGAGGGGGGTAAATCCTTTTTACATGACGGCTCCATGGATTCTTTTTAAAGAGTCTGGAAGTGATAGTTGAATAGAATATGGGGGTATACAGATTTCTGTAGTCCCCCCTATGTTCTCTTGCAACTGCATTTAGAAACCAAGGAAAGGGACTAACAGATGTTTTAACACACAGTTTGAGAAAAAACTTTGTTTCTATAAAGAAAAACAATTAAGTTCCCCAGTGACGGATGATTTTGTGACAAAAGGCATCTCAGTCACTGAAAGCTTTCTTTGAGTTGTTACTACTTTCTGCATTGTGGTAACTGTCAATGCCTTAGCCAGTATTTCAAGAGTAATGGTATAATGTTAGGGTCAGTACAGCAACATTAATGTTTCTATACTTCTGTGAATACATTGGCTTTCTCTCTGACTCTAGGACTGATGGCATTTCAGTTTCTGAATTTACTGGTGGAGGAGGTTCTCTGAGCAGTTGTATCAAACAGTGTGCCAACTCTATTCACTCCTGCTTGTCATGTCTGTTGTAATCTCATGCTTTAAAGCTTGATTAACCTCCTGTCATCTTCAAACGAGCAGCGTGTACAAGAGAGTCTCTCAGAGTCGCAGAAGAATCTTCGCTTGCGTCAAAGAAGTTCATTTAAACCTGGCGTTTAGTTTTTTGTCGTCCTTCAGGCTAAACTTTACTCCAGCAGAGTACCTCAAGTGTCAGGCCGAACACAATTCTAGACACTGCCAGTCACAATTACACCCAATTCCAGAAGCATTTCCTATTTCCTTGTCTCCACTTTGTGTAAGATGGAAAACCTAACCCGGGAGTCCATACTCATGTGTTATGTAATTACACCAGCCAGTCCTAATTCAACACACAGAAGCTGGATGGATTGATGGAGACCAGAGAATCCACATTTCTGTTGTTGGTTCAACTCATTTCAGGAAGATAAAATATCAAGTAGTTTTAGTGGCCTTAAATCTGGTTGATTTTACCCTGTATATTACTCTTTTTTGCAAACAGTGTTCTTCATGTTTAAGTTAATAACGATACAAAAAAACAATCTGAGTTAGCCTACTCCTTTTCTGTCTCCTATTCCCTTTCTGTTGAGACAGTTACCTGGGTATCTTGCAGGAGATTGGTGGGTAGAGAACAGGAGCATCTCGTACATCCTGGCTCATCGATTTTCGGTCGGGGATGAAAGCCACAGACTCAGTAGGTCTTTCATACTGGGGGGCATCCCAAAAGACACATCAATCAGATTTCAAACAGAACCAAGCCAATCTTATTTTTTTACTGCCTTTTCAACGTCATTACAATCCCAAACCAGGGCCTCTCTTCTTTATATCTCTGCCCCAGTCTCCTGCTTCACCTTCACAGGTCAGTCCATCAAAAGTTCCCTCCTGTGTTCTATATAGTAAGCCTCTTAAGGACTTATTTGACATTGAACAGGGAGGGATCATCTCATGCCCATTAAAAAATAGAGATGCAGTGATATAATGCTTGTCAGGGTTACGGAAATTCAGCCCAACTGTCTAATCCCCCGAAGCCTGGCAGTTAATTCAGCTGGTCAGGCCAGAGAGTAGGCCCCCCTGTAAGTTTAATGAAGATTAAATTACCTATTTTCTCTCATGAAATTTTTAAAGAAGAAAGGGGATGGATTTGCAAAGAGGCAAATGAAAAGACCAAAGGGATGCCTGTAAGAAGGAGATGATGGCAAAGATAAATAATTTCCCCTTGTTCTCTTATATGACCCAACCTCATTTGTGACATAAATGATCTTTTAATACTCATACATATTACTCCTGTATTTGTTATCCACATCACCCCGATATAGACGTACATAATATGTTCAGCCTGGCAGCTATTTTCTTATCTTTCCCCTGATCTGGGGGGAAAATCACTGTTTTGTTTCTTCAATAACATCACAGGAAGTGATAGTGATGGTAATTCCCTAAGCAATTAATTTGCTCACACATATGTTGTACCCATCGCTTTATCTCTCTCTTGTTGTCTCTCAACCTACAGCAGTTGTTCTCCTGTACTGTTTTACACACACACACACACACACACACACACACACACACACACACACACACACACACACACACACACACACACACACACACACACACACACACACACACACACACACACGTGCAAGCTTGTGTCACTTATCAGATAGGGACTGTTGCTGTAGGGTGTCTCTGAGTTGAGGGCTAAAGCCCTTCGCCTCCACAAGCTCCTAGCTTCCACTTCAGGGTGTTGATAGATGTTATTCATCGAAGCAACCCCAGAGGCGATCCTGCAGGAAGTGGAGCTAACATGATTTGGGGCGAAGAGACCCAGAGGGTGTTGGTGCCTCTTGCTAGCTTGGATCGCTTAGTAGATGTGAGATATCAATTGAGTAGATGAGAGCAGAGCTCTGTAGAGACGTGCTGCTCGAAATCTATCACCTGCTACTCATAGATAAGGATATATATCAACAGCCAAAGGGAAAGGCAGATGGGAAGGAACTGAGGCATGGACAGCCACTCCATTTAACATTTTACGTCCTAGAGCATAGACAAAGCCATTGTCCCTCCCATTGACCCATAGGGCCTTTCTCTGGACCTGATCATTTTTCATCCACAGCAGAAAACCCATCATGGAAATATAGATGAAGATTTGATGTACCATTTGAGTACCCTTGGCGCATAACTGATCCGTTGCTTGACTCTGCCAAGAGAGAACCTAAAGTAGGTGAAGTGTGACATGGAGCCATTTTGAGAGGATAAATCAAATCTTAATAAAAGGTGGTCTCTCTGAGTGGAGACTAGGGGTATCTTGCCTCAGCCCCTGCTGTTAAGTACACCCTAAACTATTTGCTGTTTAATTCATATTGAAGGTATCTACTTGAGTACAGGGTATCAACAGGGGGGCTCTCTGCATGCCCTTTCGATGCCATTATGCCCTTTTACAGCTCCATGTCTGAGAAGACGTAGCATGTGGAGTGCAGCTCCCATGGTAACACTTACTTTTTCTTTTCTTATTTTGAAATAAAATCAATGACCTAGTGCTATAATGGACTCAGAGCTCTCAACACCTATGTCCAATACTGTCTGACTTTATTGGCACAGGGCCTCATTGATGTAAAGAGTACTCAGCCCTCCCGCCTAGTGGACCGTCAACGAACAACTACAGAGCAAAAATGTCGACTAGCTTATCATATTCAATAATATACCAGAGTGTTTGCAGTGGGCTGTGGTTTTTTTCTTACTCACTCTCCAAACAATATTTGCTTTCAAGTATGTGGGCAGTTATGAAAGGTCACCCTAAGTGTAAATTGTCAATGCTGGATCAATTTTAGAGGGCAAATATGCTTTGGAGGCCCCATAATGGAAGGTTTCATCTTATTTTTACCCAGGGCACACTCACACAATAAGATTGATATCGTTCATTGTTTGATGAATTCCTAATAGACCTATAAACTTGCAGAGCTTTAAGCCACAGGAATGCCTGTGAAAGTCGGACCATCCCACAAGCTGAAAAATTGCCCTCATATAATTCTAAAGGAATCTCACCCAAGCCATCATGCTTAGTGTTGAAGGATGGGCGACTTGTGTCGGTTGAATTAAACCTTATTTATCGCTCATTAGGCATACAGCGGGGCCTACTGATGATCAGCTAGAGAACAAATAATGTGCGATGGAATAGTATGCCATCCTGTATAGTTATGTGTTCCACTGACAATAAGAGGCAGCGCCAGAATCAAATGCTTCTTCCTCTGCTGTCATACTCATGTGCTTTTTTAACCTCCTTAATATGATGTGGCTATTATTGAAGTATACGATATAATGCCCAGGCTGACGTTTGCATTTGAAGTGTCAGTCACAGCAATCTGTCAGCCTCAATGAGGTGGAATTAATATTTCAGGTTTCCATTAGGTGGGCTGATGTCTGTAATAGGGAGGTATAGGAAAGTAACGGCAGTTCGGGCGGATTCCCGATTGATCCAGATAAAGAGAGATTGTGTCAAAAAAATGTAAATGTTCCATTCAATAGAACATACTAGTAAAGGTGATGTTGGGAACAAGGATATTACATAAATTGCACTGGCAGCTTGAAGAAGCTGGCTCTTGCAACATTGCTGATTATTTAATTTTTTTCACACTTAAATCAATAGTGTTACATGATGAATTTAACATGTTATGCAGGTGTGTTAATCAAGTCATACCCTCCTTACACACTATCCTGTGATATGAAACATAGATCTACAAAAGGCATTGAGAAACTCCCTGTAGTTCTTAAATGAAAACACAAAACTCATTGTAAAGCAGAACATTGCAGACAAATGCATGATTGATTAAAATACTGAACAAAGTTACTTTTTAGGTGCTGTAGGTGTGGATTTAAAGTTGATATAAAAAAATATAATTTATAACTTCTTTCAGTCTTCAAAACTTATTTCTGCCTCATTTGGAGATCATAAGCAACCAGATCAAGGTAAAAGGTGAATTATTTCTGAAAGATATGAGACACTTTAATTGGATTATTGTGCACATCCTTCAATCAACACGAAGAAAATAATGTTGGAGAACATTCACAACAGCAATAAGCCTCCCACACCTTTAGTAGGATGAGCACGTTTTCACAAAAAAAGGTATTTTGTTTACTTAATGTGAATTTATGCAGTAAGCCATCTATTTGGCTTTCTGAACAACAACAAAGTCAGATATTGGTAACAAGCACTGACCTGAGCATGACTTTAGGGCCCAACAAAAATCTGTTCTTGATTGATGGTCAGTACTGCATCTGTGAAGCGTCAAGGGAATCCTATTCGGCAGGAGAGCAATGTCTAATGAAAAAGAGCAAGGATATACATGTGCAATAATGTCAATGTTACATCTATGTATGATATTATAGTCATATAGTTATATATGACTATAATATATAAGAGCTGTTAGCGTTTGCACTTGGGGCCTACGTGCTGGGAGACTGGGAGGGTTAAAGAAGGGACTGGGAGGGTTAAATGAAGGTAAAAAGCAGAATAATGCAGAATTCCCCCCTCTACTCACTTTTTTACACGCACACACACATACTGGGTGTGCAATCAGCAAGAATGCTGCCTACACTCAGGCACTCCCCCTCCAGTCAAGCATGATTGTGCTTGACATGGTTCCATCACTAATGCTGACTGATGCCCATTAGGTAGGCTCTTCACATTTATTTATTTATCTGTTTATTTGCGTCATTTTATTTATTGATGGGCCTCGAGGGTATGATGGCAAATATCCATTTGCTTATATAGGCAAGTAAGAAACGGAAGGCTATAAGAATGTGCAACATTTACACATGACTGAACAAAAGACGACGAGAGGACAGAGTCCACCTTTTTTTATTTAGATTCCAGCAGTTGAAATAGCCATCCCTTTCTGGTAATGGAAAAGTGATATGGCCCATTTAGTTACTTAGCACTAATCCCAATGGTTTAGCCGCTTCTCTATTTTTTTTCTCCCTTTTATCTCTTTGTCTTTCTTCATTCGTTCTTTTGACTTCTATTTGGTTAGTGTCTGATGGAAGGATTTGAGTGGGGTCAAATTACTCCCTTGCCTGTATGAGTTTTCCCAAGCTTCAGCAGCACTCTCAGCTACATTAAGTGCATGCAGCACGTTGCTGTTGTAGTTGACCACCAAATACCCACAAGGGTTTTTAAATGCATGCTCTATTTATTGTGTTTACACAACCTTCTATATTTGTGTAAATCTATTTTTTTAAGTTTTGAGGCTATGTTTTTTTTTTTTTTTATGGCTTTACATGATTTCCGTTGAAGCTTTTAAAGAGATGTCCCTTTGCTTCTTGTGATTATTACATTGGATGATGCAATTAGAACGCAATGAACGTAAGTGTAATTGTTGTTTATTTTTACAATGACATATTTGCTGTTGTTAGCTTCTGGGGGAACAGCGATGCTTAATTGGCCACAAGTGTACAATTTGAAATCATTAGCTTTGGAAGCCAATATCTCTGTCCTAAGATCTGCCAGAAGACCTTTGGTCCATTCTTGTAGTGGTACGAAGAATGCCAAGTTTATAACTGCTAAAGGGTCATTGTTTTAACATCCTTCCTATCCATACAATCCTCATCATTAAATTTCTAAGAATCAGTTTCCTTAATCTACAACTTTCATTAACTTTTTCCAAAGGTAAATCTTAGATCAGCTGCAGCATAATATAAATGGAGATTTAGCAGCTGATTTAAAAGTGATAATGCCTATAAAGGTGGGTAAAGGGGGACTAAACAGAGCTGGGGATCTCCTCTAATAAGGGGATCAGTTGTCTGATTTAAGACGCACTATAGGATTAATGGGAGAGGATAAAAGAGACAGGGAAACCAAAATACAGAGTGTTTGCACCTGTGTATTCAAGAGCAATTGTATCCCTCCATCGGAAGTTGAAGAGGAAAGAAATCAGTTACAAATCTTTATACATTTTTACCACATGCCCAAAATGATACGAGGAGCTACCAAGCTCCCTCTTCAGCAGGAGCTGATTAGCATCTGTGCTCTTACGGAGATATGGATCCTACCCAACTGCATCTGTGAGTTTATTTGAATTCATCCAAAACACTTACTGTGCTGAGAAGGAGGGGGGAAATAAACAAGAAGGGAACACAACAGCTTGGTATTCATGAATTCCATAAATTACAATGTCGCTCCCCTTCGAGATGACTAATATGTCAAGTTTAAAAATAGACTCTTTGCCACAGTTCAGACCCTCTGCCTCCAGTGGATGAGGGTTAACAGATAGTAGGTAAAGGGGAGAGATTTGTGATTTGGTGTGTTTGTGTCGCTGGGAGTGTGGTGTCTGACTTGACTACTTGTATACATGCAAAGATGTATTTGTGTGTGTGATTTATGTGTGTGTTTATTTGTCTATATAAAGGTCATAACCTGAAGTTATGGTGGCAGGGTGAGGGCTTGAGAAGTAGCTGAACACTATGGGCATGGGTCATGCATTAGTGGAAGTCCAGTGGAGGTTTAACATCTCCACCCTGAAGGCATTGCCAGTGAAGTAAAGGATGAGGCTGCACACTGCATTACAACTCAACTATTATTATTATATATTTTTTTACCTTACACTCTGGATGACTTTTTTCAAGTGGCTCAGGTCACTGTTGCCCCGGGGCGGATTATGGCCGATGGAAGCTGTGATGATGTTCCTTAAGATTTCCGACAAGTGAGGGAAAGGACTGGGTGTCTGGGTGTGTGCGTCCATACGTTTGATGTTTTTTGTGTGTGTGCATGTTGTTTTTGTGTGATTGTGTGTGCTGCCTATTTGTGGGAATGTTTACTGAAGCTTAGTGTTCCTTGGCAGGCCAGCGGTTCACCGGATTTCTGTGTCAGTGTGACTCACACAGGTTCGCTTTTTAAGGAGACAGTGAGGTCAGCGTAGAAACTACTGCCACAGATACGTCGCCTGAATCTTATTCCAGACGGACTCCAGCTCTGGCATCGCTGAATATGCATACATATTCTGTATTGGCTAAATATAGCATTCCATCATTGTAAATATTCAGCCACCATACATTATGATTAGTGAGAGAGCATGTAAAATCGTTTATGGTCTGCATTATTAAAGTTGCATACACGGTAGGGCTCTTTCTTCACTTGTGACACCACCATTAATATGTTGATGGTGGTGAAAACAGTCTGTCTTAAGAATTGATTTTTCTTTTGCCAATTGTAAAAGTTTTATGACAGTCAATATGGCTGAAGAAGCAGCCCTTTCATTATTTTACTGGATCTGCTGCTTGCTGAATAGATGGATCCTGCTTATAAACCTTGAATAATTGAACAGGGGAATCAGTCAATGAGAGGGGGAGAGGACCAAGGTCTTGATGGCTTGATGGCCGGGATGACAGCTTGTGAAAGAAAAAGACAGCAGACTGATTAGCCAATGTGTCATATTGCTTCATTGCTGTCTGTAAACTATGCTCTCTCGTCTCTTTTTGCCCTCTCACTCATCCCATGTCTTAGTCTATTACTCTCCCTACTAACTCATTCACTCCCACCTCCACCGCTTTACTCTTGTATTACTACAATGTCTTCCTCATCAGCCTCACTTTGCGACATTCCTCACCGTCCCAATCTTCAACCTAATGTTTTCTTTAAATGTGTTATTTAGCCTCACATCCTGTCTCTATCCATCCCAATGACCCTGTGTCACTCCAGGCAGAATTATTACTCTTGCATGGAACATCGGCTCAGTGGCGCCGTACTCTGCTCTCTGCATTATCCATTTATGGAGTATCCCCTTTTGTGGTGAGCCATCTTCCTATAGCCCTGTAATGATAAGAGTCTTGGTGACCCTGTGCATTTGCACTGTAATATAAGACTTTCTCATTAGCCCATGGATTGTGCGCTCTCTCATGTCAATTACATTAATTGCCACACATCACTGCCTGCCATGCCCCTCAGTATTCTGTTACACTACTGGCATTATCTGTCCTGCATCACCCAACTGTGGCCCACAATCTCTTCGCCCGTTTAGTGAGAAAGGTAATTGAAAAACGTTATATCGAAAATTGGATAAAATGTTTTTAGTAAAAAAATCTCAAGGAGATAATCTGGCCAGTTTGTTTGTGTTTTGTTACATGAGTGGATGCCAATGAAAGAAAAAATGTTTTTAAATCAAATAAATTGGAGCCAAGTGCCCTTCCACCCCTACACCATCTCTCTGTTGTCAGTCATCTCTCCTCATAATAGGGAAGCAGGCCGCTACCATAATTGCTTTGATGGTCCAGCCTGAAAAAAATCACTTCTGGGCATAAAGAGAGGCCTTGGAGATGGCAGCCAGAGAGAAAAGGTGCGAATGAATTAAAGCACTTTGCGTTCCTCTGGGGCATGTGGCCCAGATTTTTCTTCAAAAAAAAAAAAAATTCTAAGGAGAGGAATGAGTGTGGGGGTGGGGTGTGCCGCTTTCCTCCCAGAGCAAATGGCAGTAAAAGCAATAATACACATCCAGCCTCCATTATGCCAAAATGGAGAGCTTTTTCAGGAAAAACACAATGGCACTGACATAGTTAACTGGCAGGTGGAGAAAGGAGGATTTCATTGGAAATAATCTGATTTTGAACGGAGCTCCCATCTATGGGAGAACCTCTGGCCATGCCTTTTGTGAAGGAACAAAAGTTTAGCCCTTTGGAAGCAATGCTTTGAATGTTTCAGTAGAGCTGGGTGAATGGGCCATGTTGATGTCCCAAGGTCCCAAGTGCTGAGGATTGCAACAGGCAGACGTCAGACAGGGTCTTGTGCGGCACCCCATAGCTTCCGTTGGACCTGAATTCACTGCCCTCCCTTCCTTCATCTTCAACTTTGAACCAAACAGAAAGGTTTTCAGCAATTGTACTTATTAGCATTGTATTCACACTGAGAATGGTAATCACCCGCAAATACCTACTGAATGAAGTAGCATGAATTTAGGATACTATGTCATAACTATGCGGCTGAAGTAATCTCTCTGTATAAAGAAACTGCAGTCTTATATAGCTCAGCTTGGGGTTTGATCTGTTTACCAGCAGAGGTGACGGAGAGTTAGATATATGGCTGAAAAGACAGATTTGAGTAAGCTTAATGTAACAAGACTGTTCAGATCTCAAAAGCTGTGTAACATTATTTTAAAATTGTACAAACAGAAGTCTGGTCGATGTAATACAACATGTTCAGTTTCCTCTGACTAACTGACGTGCCCATGATTCAGATATTTTCATTTTTCTGATTTGAAGCAGACGGGGGATGGATAGATGGTGCCTTTAGCTGGTGGGTGACTAAGGAGAAACTGCTGTTTTCAGTAAAAGTTCAATTATGACTACAAGCTGCACAGGGTGAGTTTTCGTGACTATGACACAAAAGCAGTGGGGCCATTTGACTAATCCTCCTACAACTCCACAAAACCTCCAGGGGTCACAAGCCCCTAAAACAAGACTCCATGGGTGTCTAGAACATCATTCTTTCCCAATGGCCTTGTCTTTTTTTCCCATGCCGGCAAAGGCACGCCCCTTGTTAGTTCCACCCGGATCCTTTTGCTTCTTTTGAACTCAAACCACCAACCCAGCTTGCATCCCCCAATTCCTAGCTATTGAACCACATCGTTGACCCCCTTTTTGGAGGGCATTGCTTTTGTTTGTGGTTGACAGCCCATTCAATCCATCAGAGATCCAGGTGTGGATCACTTGCAAGGGAATTAGTCGTCCACATAAATGGCGGTTGACTGCATCAAACGGATAACATATATAACTTTGAATCTTTGAAAAGGAGAAATATTAAAGCTGTCAAATATGTGTGTCATCTGCCAAAACGTACAAAAGAACTACAAACAAAGATAAGTAAACTGATATAATTTCCCCAAAAAGAAAGTTTTGACACAAGTCAACTTCAATCCTTTATTCTCTCCTTTAATGGAATTATTTTATGTCTGTCTTGACAATCACGTTCCACATCAGCCTAAGGATGAGCAGTGGTTATAATTGCGTTTCATATAATCATTTTGCTTCTTTATTGTCGACAAGAGTACAGTTTTCCTTGTCAAGTTAAGTTAAGCACACTCATCTTATGCACTCATTTGAAGAGTGTTCTTTAACAAAAATGAGGTTGCACATCCACATGCAACAGAGACCAACCATTATCAGTGCCGACTAGCTAATTACGGAGTCTCTCTGACTTGTTACTTGCCAAGAAGTGTGCAGCGAGTATGTCGCCGTGTATCCGACCATGTGTTTCATGGAAATGTCTAAGGCATTACTTCTGCCCTCCCTCCATCCATAATTAACCTCCCTCCATTCATAATTCAGATGTGTTCTTCACACATCTTCTGGTGATATGACATTATTTTACAGTGGCTAAACAGACATTGTGACGCCCCAGGTGCATGTGCATGCGTGTGTCTGCCTGACACATTTTTGACTGTCAAGGCTCCACCCCAGCCACAAGTGCACGGTGGAAGACAAAGCTGCCGCCACTTCCTTTCTTGTTACAATTGCAGGACGAGTGTATCGGCTTATTTGTTTACAATGAAGGTTTATATTTTTAGTTGTCATTGTTTTCACATGGTCTGTGCCAGCAAATACACCTGTGCTTCCTGCTCGAGCTTAGAGAGAACTCATAGCTTTTCATAGCATATTATGAGTAATACGTTTGCCTTTTCATGGGCAGAAGAGTTGGAAATAGAACCACGAAGGGGGGAAAGGAAAAGAAAGCGGAAGAGAAAAGAAAGAAGGTGTTGCATGATTGTATCAGCTGATGCAGAGAAGAGGCATCCCATTGCCCAAACAGCACTCAATATTGTGTCCAGTCCTGAAGGATGTGACATATTTCTCCAGTCTTTGTTTGCTGCTTTAATCAGCTTACATATGTCCTGGATGGAAATTGAATTTGTCTGGAAGAGAGGAAGATACTATTGGCTCTACCACTGCCTCGTGTGTGTGTGTGTGTGTGTGTGTGTGTGTCTGTCTGTCTGTCTGTCTGTGTGTGTGTGTGTGTGTGTGTGTGTGTGTGTGTGTCTGTCTGTGTGTGTGTCTGTGTGTCAGCGCAATTGCTTTTGAGTGTCTGTTTCTGTTTGTGGGTATCTGTGCACGTGTGCAAGTATAGCCGCACCAGAGCCAACCAATTCATAACAGCAATGGATTGTGTTCTCTCATACATCATTGTCAATGCTGCTCACCTCTGCAGCGCCAGCTTATTTAATGGCCACGACCTAAACTCAGTGTGTGCAAAAGACCCCCACTCTCCTTTTCTACCCATTTGGCCTCTGGCATTTGGAAGTGTTTGTGTTGGTTACATGTGTGAAACAGACGGTGTGTGTGTGAGAGTTTTTGTTCATTTATTTTTGTGTAAATGCAGGTTTTATAGAAAAGGCTTTTCAGTGTTATTGAATGTTACGCACATAAGTAGATGTCAGTTGACACATTGAAGCAACCCACCTGGGATTCAACAAATGACACATCTCACCACTATGCTGTTGAAACAGCCGAGGATTGCACCCAACTTCATCTTTGGTTTAAGACGACTGTATATGAAGGCACACTTCATTAATCTGTCCATCTACTGGGGGTTTTGAACAATCTGTGTGGCACAGCTAGACTTTCCTCTGTGGAGTTCATCCCTCAACAGATCACAACTTTATGGATAGCGTCTTTTTATTATTATTTTGAGGCCGTGCAATCTTTTTCCGCAGTCATGATTGATCACAAATATCACAGAGTATGTTCCTGACTTGCAGCAGAGCTTTTAAATAGGGAAGTCTAGCACCTTTGAACTGCAAATTGCACTGGAGTGAGTCAAGCATTCTCAGAAAAGGAAGGCCAAGATTATTCACCGTTTTCTATGAGGCACACTCACCCTGTTTTTGTTCACGGAAGTAGTGTATGTCAAGTAAAAAAGGGCAGCCCAAGATACAGTATGGATACAGACATCTCATGGAAACATCCTTATTTGGAAGTAAAGAAATCAAAGAATATTTGATATGTGTGATAGATGCAAGTATCCTGCTACTATCCACACAATGTTGGCATTACTGTAGGTTCCATACTGCAGCCACATTAACACACCCTCCAGAGTAGGTCACAGTTTCTCACAAATACCTAAATACAGTACCTGCTCTTTTTAGGTCACTTCATTAGCTTGGGAGTGCTGCGTTCGGGGGGGAAGGTTATAAAGGCATTCTTGATTCAGATGCAAATGGAACAGTTATCAGCAGCCAGGACCTGATGAATAATGGGATGTACAAAACGCACGGCCCTGCATAAGGAAATGAAAGAGCGCCTCTTTTCTGCTCCACTGATTTCATTATAGACACTATTATTGGCTTAGAATGGCAACATCTATTATCTCGAGTTAGAATAAGACCTTTTTTTTTTCTTTTTTGATGCGGACAGTCTTTTACTACTGTCAAACCTCATCAAATATTGCTGCCCCAGATAGGGCAACAGGCACAATGTTGAGTGCGGGAGCCTTCAGGCAGTGGTCAGATATAGGAACTGTTAATGTCTTTTTAGCCTTGAGATGGAGCTCTGCACTGATGGCTGTAATGCATGGCTCTTACCCAACTTTTTCAGTATCTGGTTATTATGCAGCAGCTATATGAAGGATAATTTGGTTTGTCTCTTTGACCACTGAAAGCTGATTTTACTTCTGAAATATGTGGTTATTTTAATCCATATATTTTTGTTATGCACTTTATTTATAAGGGTGTGGCAACATACTAAAACTGGTACTGAAATGTTGAGTAGGTTTGTTATTTTTGGGAAGCAATACCTATAAAGTAAATGCATTTTTTTAGCTGTTTAGTTCGTGTAAGATATTTCATTCTTTTCGACAGCTCCACAACAATGACATAATACAACATGACGTGACATTCATTGTTCAATTCGTAAAGCCTTTTTCAAGTGCAGCATCGTACCACTGAATTTCTCCTGAATTGACTTTAATAAAGGGACAAAAAAGTGAAAAGTAGATCATTTGGAGTGGAGGATCTAAGAATAGAAGTGAGCCTGTGGCATAGGGCAGAGGGAACAAGGAGGCAGAGGGTTCGGCTGTGAATAAGACTCACTGACGATGTGATAACACTGTAACTAACCTCTTGGGATTTGTAATGTGTTTATTTAACTTAGCTAATACGCTATGCCCACAGAATTATCATATATTTTCACAATGTCCTAATTGTATAGTGCTTTATAGTGAATAACCACACATTAGGTGATTCCTGGATATTTAAGTGTATTGCAGTGATTCAGTTACAGTTTAGGCTGTGTCAAGGACTGAGATTAAATTGATCGCTACTAGAAAATGTATTACAATTACATTCCAAATGATGTTGGTGAAGTAGTGTTTTAGTAATCTTAAAAAATATTATGTAAACATTCAATCAGAATAAATTATTGGGAAAGCTTTCAAAATTCGTATTCTGCCACATACTGAGACACTGCCACATGCAGATGCTCTCAATCTGCCTTTTTACAGCTTTTTTTGTGGGATCACCATAGGCACAACTGTATGTGCGTACGATGAAAACAAATCCTAAATTGAGCGTTGGTCTGAGGATTTCTAAGAACCCTTGTTTTAGATAACAGACAAAAGGTAGATCTTGGACAGTCTTGCCTTTCCTATATCCAAAATGACTGCCGTTCTACCCCAGAAGCATATGATTACAATACACCTCCAGTCTAATCCCTAAATTACCCCACAACGATGGCAATCTGTCTTGCAAAAATTGACTAAGCTGGCAAGGTGGCAGAGGAACAAAGTGGATAACAATATCTTTGCCAGCCACCGCATAGGACAGACACTTTTATCAGAGGGCCCCTGCATGTTGTGAAGTTAAGCAAATTTGTTTTGCTTTCAGTGAAGCACTGTGTAGTTTAGGTACCTTTTATAAAAGGGTTTACGGCGACTCTTGCCAACCGGGTAAAACATTCTTTTCTTCACAAAAATATCTGGCTTTGGTTAGATTATGTCTGTTTCTATTCCTGAGCTCGGTGTGTTGGGGCTCAATTCGCCAGGCCCTTCACCTCTCATAGCTTAGTCTTAATCTGCATTTAACGGAGGCCCGGAAAAGACACAAGTGATGATCACAACGTCATGTGCACAGAAGCCTTTATTTAATAATTTGTTTTAATGTCTTGTCTTTGACTCTTTTCTCCGTGTCATCTGAATGAGTCAGAGGTTAGGTTATTTGTTTCTTAAGAAGATAACAAATAGAGTATGGGGAGACAGGAGCTCATTTTATTATTTGAGAATTCCCCATTTGATTGTGTTGTATTCATGTTTTTTCAATTTGTGGGAAAAATTTGTTTGGTTTCTAGGACAAGAGTTTGATGTAAATTGGATATAATTCAGTGAAACAAACTGTTAACAGGATCATGTTAGGGAAGCCACAAAGGGGTTCAGTTAATTGATCAGTCTTTATAATTCCAAACTAGGAAATCATGCGGTTTTCGAATGCAATTTATTGTTACCCGTGACAGTTATGCCTCTTTTTCATTTGTTCAAAGCATGTTGAACCTTTAGTAGATTAAATCCATTCCTTGTTGAAGCCGTGTTCTCCTCATTTCCCCTTTTCTTTACTGTCATAGTCAAGAAACCTTCAGGCACCTTCTCCCCAGCACACACACACAGGCACACACCATACCCTCTCCTCTAGTCTGGTATGTAGTCCAAGTGATTGGATGAATAAGTTGTGCCATCCCATATGGTGGGCTGTCCTGCTGGATCTGATCACAGTAGTGAATGAAGGAGCCCATGAGTCACCACCGGTTTGTTCTGCCGCACTTGTCACGCTCTGCTGTCGCATACTTCCCTCTCTCCCTCCGTCCATCCTGCCAGCCAACAGACGCCGTGCCTTTTAAACTCTCTCGCCCTGTCGTTCACTGTCTCCCTTTCTCATGCACATCATAACTGCAATTCTTTTGCATGACCTCCCCCCTTGCTCCTCCCCCTTTTTCCTCCGCTTTCACACTCTCTCCTTCCCTTTCTTTTCTTTCTCTCCATACCCCTGGATGAGGTAAAAAGCTGTGCCCTGTTCTCTGACAGCCTAAACGTCAAGATGTTCCCCAAGCTATGCACTTCCTTCACAGTCAGCGCCAACATCATTGCCATTTATAAACATTGTATGCCAGCTCTGTAGGGTAATGGCTAATTTCTCCCACCACACAGCTCTTCATTAAAAGTTGATTTTCTGTCAAAATGTATCCCAATCAAATTAGCTGCAGCTACTTGAACAACTTTGGTTGCTCACTCTGATGCATCCATGGTTATATTTTTAATCAGTAAAGCTGTTCATGTATTTGCTTGAGAAGATCTGGTTTGATTTAAGTAAACATTATGTGGTTAAATAACCAATAAAGCACAAGAGATGTCTTGATATAAGAAAGTAATAGACAAGATTGAGGTGTGGACTTTCCCAACGCATAATGGAACTACCTCCCACCTCCATTATTTTCATGGATCAGGACACCTCAGAGGTCTTTATCGGGAGAAACTACTGCCAATTACCAAAGAACATAAAAGAGTAAATTGTGTTTAATTAACTGAGGACAAATAAAAGGTTTGAAAAAAAGAGATATTTATTAAAGAACGTGCTTATCTGACTTAAATACAGCTTGATAACATCATCAGCCTAAGTGCTGCCCACAAAGACACAGTTGAATAGACCATTTGACAAGGGCAGCACCAGACTTCTAAAGTTTAACAAGTTAGGAGGCCATTTAGGCACCAGAATGTGACTTTGCCTCATTGTTAATAACTATATGACTGTGTGTCTTCGGTTCATCTTTTACTATTGACCGTGTGGTCTTTTATTTGCTCAGGTGCAGCGTTAAACACAAAATGGTACATATGCACACGAAACAAATAACATTCTCAGGCAGAAATGATTGCTGAGCACAGGGAACCCTTGGTGAGATGTTATCAATTTGGGTGCCGGGTGTAAGTGATGGTCAGCTGCTGGAGGTCATTGCTCAAGCTACTTTGATGCTTTGTTCTATATTAGGGATATCAATCCATATCCAATAGATTTTATCGCTCGACACATGCAAGCTCTCATGAGTGCTGGGTTTAAAAGTGTCCCCTTGTTCCAAGAGTTAAAACATCGATTCACTACTGTTTCCCAATAATATTAAAATAATATTGGGCAAATATTTGGCAATTTCTTCTCTTCCTCGATGCCTTCCACACTCCCTCCTCTTCTCCATAACCTTCTCAAATTTTCTTTCCTTTATTTATGTTCCTTTCTTCTTCAGTATTATTTTTCAGAAAAAGGAAAATCAATACACTCCCTCTCTCGACCATGAGAAAAAGCTGAGAAAGTAAACACTTACAATAAGTCGAGAGTGGTGTTTTCTGTCCGGATTCCAAGTTTCTGAAAGTGTGTGCACACACGCTCTTTGTCTAATTATCTACTTTTGTCCTGTTGCCACAAAGAAACCACTGGGTGCTGGAGTGGCTGATATCAGGAGCATATTATTGCCATGGAATGACGGCACTGGCGATAGTGTTCGCAGTGTCTAAATTACTGCTCGCTGGGGTACTGGCTGCTTTACTATCATTAGCACGGCTATTACATAGATTGGTGAAGGAAGGGTGCTGAGACCCTGGCAGGAGACCAGCTGACTATTCCTCCGGCTGGCAGGGTCATGCAGGAAGTGTAGTCTGCTTCCATCACACAAACACCCTCCTCCCACTATGTCTCCATTGAGACCTGGCTGCAGCCCACAGATTAGGTATCTGTGTGTTTGTGGGGACCAAATATCCTCATGAAACATGAGAACATATTTTAACTTCTCCCAAGGTAATTTGGGTTATTTCTGGAAAAGAAGTTAGGTTTAGAGCTATGAGAATTTTAGGTTGCGGTATTGTAAACGGAAGATTTGACTCCAAAATGAAATTTCAGTCCTCACAGACATGGAACAAATATCTATGTTTTTGTGTGAGGAAGAGAGGGAGGAGGAACGAAGTTAAGGAAGGTCGGAGTTATTAGTCCAAAATCTCGCCTTGGGCGCCAAATGCCAGGCCTGCAGGCAGTGAGCAATCATTCTAGCAAGACTGCTGCCACTTCTACCAAGTTATTTAACCTTTCATGAAAGAATAGTAATCCGCTCTTCATGTCATCTTCTGTTCCACAGCTATACACTCAGCGCTAATGAGACGTCTGCCCGTAACCTTACTTAGTTAACGAAGGTAAAGTGTTAACTGCATCCACTGCAGCCGGAATGGCATTTCACGGAAGCTCAGCAGAGTTATGAGTGATGACTTTAAGTACATGTGTTTATGTGCGTAAGTGACAGAGAGAGAAAGATAAAAAAATAAATAAAAATAAGGCATGGTTCTGCATTTAGTCGATTACAGGGTGAATATGGGAGTGAGCCAGCAATGCTGCATCAAGCACAGGGCTTGGAGTGGAGAGGTTTCACCTTGCCAATAACATGACATTTTCCACCAGCAATAATGCAGGCTTAATTCGGCTCTGAAGAGCATCTGGTGCAAATTGGACATTGTTACTCCTTAGCATCACTGCATGAATGATGGTCCCTCTATTTATACCTCTCTCCAGTGTGATAATGGTGTTGAGTCTGTTGACATGATGGACTGTTATTTTCGTGAGATTAATGTAGATGTGGATTTACATTGGACGTTTATGACAAGAACAGCCATGAAAGGAGAATGAGTGTGGGTTTGTACACGCGTCTGCACGTGTACATGCACCTGACTTTGTTTTTATACATTTCTATGTGTGTGCCTTTGCATGTACCTGTGCATGTGGTACCAAGGTGTGTGTCGTCGGGGGCCACTGAGGAGGAGCATGTTAACCAGAGGAGCAGCCGGTCCACCAGATGTTCTGTTCCCACTAGGCTTGTCACAAGCGGACCTTTACTTCTCTCCCTGCAGTACACACACACACACACACACACACACACACACACACACACACACACATCCCTACACACACATACACAGGATTTCAGCAGACTATACATAGCACATGCACTGCAACACAGAACGGAAATCTACTTTATGCTGTTGCCAATGTAGATTTGCATACAATGAGGATCTTGTTCAAAGGGTGCTGAAGTGAAGAACATGCAAACCCACATGGTCTCAATGATAAGGCTTTTTTCCCCTCACCAACAGTGTTTTAGATCGTGTCCTTAGAAAATCTCAGACGTTTCTTCACAGCACTCAAGTGTATATTGTTAATTGGTATTTTCAAAGTCAAAAGCATGTTCCACATACTTAAGATATGTGAGGAATGAGCAGTGTTTTCAATAAGAAACTACCTCTGCACACAGAACAGCGGTTTTGACAATCAATGCCAATTCCCAGTGCCATTTCCCATGCCACTGGTTTATTTGCTCCCCTGCATCCTGGTGCATTCTCATCTTCATATACCATGGTTGGGTGCCTTTCACGGTGCCATGATCCTAGGTAGAAGATGTGGCCATTTGGAAATGTCATGCGAAAGGTCAAGACCATCATTGCGGACCAGTTCAACAGGCTGATTTATGAGTTTCTAGTAAATGAAATATAGTAAGGGGCTAGTAGAACAAGGAGGCCCCTATAGCCACCCCAAAGGTCACCTAACTTAATTTCAATTAGGCCCAGTGGAGGTCAGGAAAATATGTCACGGTTGGAAATAGTGCAGAGGAAATGGATTTACTTGGAATGACATTGTGTTTATGGGGATTAAAAAGAGGCTAATCAATTGAAGGTATCGATGTTAGTGCAGTACCGATTGACAAGTTTAGAAAAGATATGCCAAATGAAATAGTCATTCTACCGAATTCCACACAGTGGCACATGGGCTGTATAGTGTTTAATAATTTACAGAGGGAGAAAAATGCAAGTCTCAGTGCTTTCTTTCGCTCCCTATCAATCACACTGAATTGTGCCTGCACTGAATGCCATCAATTACTGTTTGCGGTTTGACACATGCAACACCAATTCTGATTAGCCAACAATTCTCTGGAAATAGCAGCATTGTAAAGAACAAAATGCTTGACATTTTTAATATTTAAGTCAAAGTTTACCACCAAACCCGACTGCCTTCAACCCACTCCCCCATCACTACATACATATGTGTCAAAAGCACCCCCACACAAAACGCTTTGAAATGAGTCACAAATTGCCAGCAAATGATTTCCTCCTCGGGGAGAATAACAGGGTCCCCATTCAGGCTCTTTTTTTCATCCCCTCTTTGTTTACCCATGCTGTCAAGCAGCCGTTCTTCTGGAATCCCTATTGACAGCGGCCTGACAGGGGGGCTGGGTGGCTAAGTACCCCATAGTGGGTAGTGTGGTGTGCAGTTTGTGGCCGTACACTGTATGAGTGCATTAGAACGTATGGCATTTTCTCTATATCTTAATTGTTTTTGTTTTTTTTGGTGTCTGTGCCACCATGTTTCGTCTGAATAAGTGTGGCATCTTCATATATGCCAGAGAGTTAGCAGATGCGTTTGTAGCTCTATCTGTCTGGGTTTGGTGTGTTTGTGCGTAGGCTTGTGTTTGTGTGTCTTGTGAGGTTGATGTGGCATGGAGGTCACTTCTGTCAAATCCAACGTCCGGGCCCATGCTGTGATGTGAAGGGCACTGTCAAGAGATAACCACGAGGCAGCACAGGTACAGCTGGCCTCAGTGCTCTTTTTCCTTTTTGACACACACACACACACACACACACACACACACACACACACACACACACACACACACACACACACACACACACATAGGCAGGGACAAACAGACAAACATGCTTCGTGTAAACTGACACATGGTGGTGGGAAAGCCCCCCCAGGGAGAAAGCACCAGGATTATTCAGTTTCTTCAAAACAAATGCGACCACCTACTTGTTGACTATCTGTTTCCTGGTGATTAGTTACGTGACACTGTGAGGATCTGGGAGGATGGGAGCTCTGACATATTTGTGGCTGAATTGGAAGGATAGACACCCATACTGAAGCTGTTTAGAGCCACATACTGAGCTCTGCAAGGGTAAAGGTTGAAAAACAACTGTAACCTGTGGGTTGAAAAGTCAGATACTCCAAGTCAGAATGGATGACCTCGTTAGAATCCGGTTGTGTTTGTAAGACTTGAAAATCAGCCCAAAAAAAAAGATGTTGATAATGTAAAACCAGTGTTACAGAAAATAGAGGTTGGCATCCTGTCAGTCTGTGAGTGGAATAAACTCCTCTGCATTTCTTCAAAAGTACATTATGTAGTCAAAGATAAGAAAGAAGAAAGCATTAGCATTGTCATGGAGGGATCAATTCAGTAGAACGGAAGAGGAAGAGTGATCAGAAAAGCAGCCGGCGTGTAATACAGGTGCAGCCAGAGCAGAATATATAACACATAGTGTTGTCCTGATAGAAAGGGAGATACCGTATATGGATGAGTTGTGTACTTCTGAGTTCTGAACTTTGAGAAGTTTGCAATGAAAACATTTCTGTGATGTGTGGTGATTTGTAGTTTGTTCTCACATGAAAGAACCCCCTGAACTTGACCCAGAACTGCAGCTAGCCAGGGGTTAACAGCAGAGGAACTTGTGTATGTGTCTGTCTTTCAGACCGCTGTGGTGTGTGTCTACAAATCTATCTCTCCCTTCACGTTTCTGTCAGTCTTTCTGTGGCTGTTCTCAGGCTGTACCCCTCCAGTGTACACTATGTCCACACTGCAGGAGAGCAGCTCTGAAACTTTAATGCTAATTGATCCCAGTGAAGAAGTGTGTACACAGGTGTGTTGCCGCAGGCCCTGGCTCTGACATGGATGCCAAGGGATTCTGGGTAACCGAGGGGCTTAGAGGGCCAGAGCAGAAAGTACCACTAGCCGGGGCACAAGTGACCCAGTTCTTTTCTAATCAGCACAGGTTTGATGTGCTGTGTGTGTGTGTGTGTGTGTGTGTGTGTGTGTGTGTGTGTGTGTGTGTGTGTGTGTGTGTGCACATCAGACAGACAGAGAGAGAAAAAGTTTAATGGGCCTTTCCAGCCAAATAGTACCAGAAAGTAAGGGGCCCCAGGAACTAAATCTGAGACTAGAAGTTAATTCACTCAACTTAAAATTCCCATTAAGACTGCTAAAGGTTAGGCTCATTAGACTGGTAGAACCTAAAGCAACCACTTGGTTTGTTTGACACATCATTTTTTGTAGAGACACAACTGGATGGTTCCTGTGGCCCTATTGCAAGTCATATTTATATTTAGCTCCTGTGGTGAGGGGCGGCCAGAAGACACAATATGCAATAATGCTCCTGTATGTGCGTGCACAAGTTTGAATCGTGTCCTATATGTGTGTTGGTTTTTGAACAAATGTGATAATTGTGAGCCTTTAAGCCCTGGGAAAACCCACATCTAAATCAAACTCAAGCTGCTGAGTAACTCCCAGAAGTTTACAGATTGTGTGTGTGTGTGGGCACGTGTGTGTGTGTGTGTGTGTGTGTGTGTGTGTGTGTTGGTCTGGATAGAAAAGAGACTTGGCAGTGCCAAGACGCAGGTGTGCGGATTAGGTGTGATCCCTTCTCATATTCTCAGTAGTATATCTTATTTGATGGCTTTTCTGCCATGTAAATCTTATCAAAAACTAGCTAACAATAGCGCCACGTTGACAGACGCCCAGGCATCTGGCGAGCCACCGCTCTGAATGTTCAAACTGCTGTGAGCAACCTGTCTCCAGAAAGAGAGAAAATAACTAAGAAGGAAACTCAGGGAGTTTGTGTGTGCGTGTGTGTGTGAAGGAGATGTGAGAGAGAAAGAGGCAGGGGGGGGAGAAAGCGCATGTTGATAGCCTCATAAATCATGAAACAGATAGTGCTGTATCTTAACCAGTGTTGAGCCAGGTGATGGCACGATGATGATCTGAATGTGACTCTGCTTCTCATATTTCAGCTACCTCCAATGACTTTGTTCCCTCACTTTGCTCAGAGATGGAGAAAGATAGAAAGGAGGAGAGAGCGAGTGACTGAGGAAAGAAATAACTTTGGCCGGTACAGGGCCCCATTAAAGTGTGATGAGTGACCTCAGTGAGGGGCTCTGTGTACAGCACTTTATTCAGGAACGATCACTTATTTATAGGTGTTGGAATTGTGTTGTTTGCTTGTTTTATTGAAAACCTTGTGGGTAAAGTGGCGGCAGGCCGCCTGGCATGTGAGCGCCACATCTCTAGAGGGCATCCCTGCAGAAATATCTTCCTCCTTGATGAATAAGTGAAGGGGACAGATACATTTTTCATTCACACAGAATTCATTGTCGCCTAAGATGTCTGGTCTGTTGGTATGTGTCGTCAACCTGCAGGCGGTTAAAAAAAAAAAAAACACCCTCAGACAATCGCACACATGCACAACACACACGTGCGTGTGAGCACATAATGTATTGATGAAATCACACATAAATGCAAGAACACACAATATTCCCCATGAAACTTGTAGACTACGTGGAGCTCTGATAGGCAATTATTGCCTGTCGCTGTAAAGGAAGATAGATGCATTAGTATTGACTCTTTCATCGGACTGCAACTGAGGTTATCAGTCTCTTAAGATCTTTTCACCTTTTAGAAATTGTAAAATGCAATTATTTTCCTGTGAAAAAGACAATAATCAAAAATATCAACCGAAACTGACCTTGATGATCAAGGTGCATTTCCAAATCAAAATATACAAGAAGAGACAGTACGTCTTTATGTTCTGCGTCTACCACCTCTGGTCTAAGTCTTGTACACAGAAACGCACGATGACAATCGCACGAGCAAAAACATGAAGGTAGCAAAGTGTAGCCCATCACAGGAAGGGTTCTGGTGTTTTGTGTACATGAGGGAGCATCTCTCAGTATGAATGATTTATATAAAAGAAAGAAAGTGAAAAGTCTTTCTGGAAGCAGACCCATGCTGCAAACCCCCTCATGTGAACAGAAGAGAGCTTCCTCTCATGGCCAAATGGGTCTGATGGTGATGGCATGGAGGAGGCAGAGCGAGGCTGCTCGCTTGCAAAGCCTTCTATGATTTCCTCCACCACTCTCGCTGCGCGCTGGGACACATCAAAAAGGGAATTAATAAATAACACACAACACCATGTTTTATTAACACGGGGAAGGCATCGGTGGTGAGCGGTCCCAGAGAATCCTGAGATTGGATGGCGGCTTGGTTTGTTGCTGGAAAACTTGTAGCAGTCGTCTAACCAGTTGCAGGTTCTGTGAGTAAGGCTTTCTTGAGCTGGGCCATCAGTGAAGATGACTTTGTAGGTACCTGTCCGTTATATTCCTGACAGCTACATCTAAATCTGATAGTCACTGTAAATAGATTTAAAATTATGATAAGTGGGTGTGTGTGTTAGAGAGAAAAGCAGACGCAGAAATACTAATTTATTAATGTACATATTCAGTCCTACAGTTATTTGAAAACTCAGTCATCAACACTTACATTACGATACACTACAGGAGGGCCGCAACTAATATTTAGTTATTTTTGTTATTGATGAATGCTAATTATTATTACTCCACTATATATTTACATTGCAAAGTTGTTTACTGCTATATTCATGCTCTGAATTCCATATGTAGAACATTTAACTGATAAATTATTTGGTCTACAAAATGTCGGAAAATATTAAAATATAAAAAAAGTCCCTCGAGCTCATTTTGTCAAAGCACAACTCCAAAACAGTCCAGATATTCAATTTGCAATATAGAACAGAGAAGCAGCACATTTGGACACATTTGAGTCACTGGAATCATCAAATGTAGGATATGATTGCCCAAAAAGTTGTTGTCAAAGTTGTTTTTCTTCTTTTTTCTAAATGTTCTTCAACATTTAAACACTACAATATAGGGCAATAGTAAAAGGAAGAAGAATTTGCACGCAAAATAAATGATGGACAATATTTTTAGAGCGCTTTTCGGACCAAATATTTTTGCATCACATGCCAACATTGACCCGTTCACACACACACATTCACACACTGATGGCAGAGGCTGCCATACAAGGTGCTACCTGCTCATCAGACTGCATTTCATTCGATCATTCACACACATTCACACACCAATGGCAAAGCCTTGGGGAGCATGCGGACAGGAGGTGCTGAGGATTGAACAGCCGACCTGCTCTATATCCTGATCCACAGCTGCCCTCTATCCTCATGCACTTGGATTGATACGTGCACTGCAAATTCTTCGTCAAACAACCACCTCTGGATACTTCTTCACCTACTATGTGGTTCTGACATAAATCCAACACTATTCCTAGAGATGGAGCTTTCGCTGTATTTTTGTCTACAGTGAGGGAGCTGTACTGCTTTCTGAACATGGCACAAACAGATGTTTGTTTCCATAACCCCCTTCTTGGAGAGAATGCAGGATGTTTTTATAGCCTGGCTTGTTTTATAAGTATTAATACTGTCAGGATGATGCTGAGTTTCAGCTTGTCAGGTATTATATCCACCTCGCGGGTGGATTAGTGTATGTGCGTGCGTGACCGTGAGTGTGTGCACGCATGAGTTTAGGTGCGTCTCTGTGTAATTGTGCGCATGTGCTGCCAAACTTATTTGTGTTTCTGAGAATGTGAGGCTGAGCATTATGCACCTGTGAGCGAGTGTGTGTGTTTGTGTGTCATCGCGAGCGCACTGAAGGTGTCATTGTGCAGCCGAAGCCCTGTAAGCTGTCAGACAGTGAGAGATGCTGCACCTCTAAAGGGCATGCTTTCTGGGCCTTCCCTGTCTATTATAAGCCCTGCAACACTCATCAAGGCTGTTGAAGTGCACCCTCATGTCCCTCAAGCAGCCACAGAGAAAAGCCACCTTTCTAACTAGGAGAGCCCTTGCCTCTAAACTTCACATACCCTTGTCTTCCATTTTGACATGATAAACGCAAGCAGCAGTAATGAGGCGTCGGGGTTGTCAGGGCATCCATTTTGTTTTTCTCAAATCTGAGTGGAAGCAAAGAATCCTACCCTTTCACCATTTTGAGACACCGAAACCCGCTTCACTTGGAGCTACAGCTCCCTGCCAGTACCAGCGGGTTAACGCCTCATGGCATCCTTACTTCACCTGGTGATTCACACTCACTAATTTAAACCCCACCCCCCCATCCAATCTGACATCCTGTGTGGTGGTAGGGATTTATTGGAAAGGATACATTGCACATAAAGCGTTTTTGATAAACACACTCAGAAGTGATGATGGTGGTGCTAGCACTAAAGCTAAGATAGACTGCCAGCTCGCCAAAGATTGAGATGTGTCGCTATCTCGCCATCTGTAACAGTCATGCCTGGAGTCGTCAGAAGCAGATCACCTTGATATCAGCCTCATCAAATCTCCAGTTTGCCAAGCAAATAGAATAAAACAATCTATTGATCTTGCCCCACCTCCCTGTAAATCAACACAATCCATCTGTGTTCATCAGACTATCTGGCTCTCTATCTTTTGTTGTCTGCAGGCAGGCACTCTTTTCTTTTCTTCTCTTCTCTTTTCCTCCTTCCTCCTCCCGCATTTGTTTTGTGATCCATCAGCCTATTTACCTTATCATGCTGCCAAACCATCCATTTACGCTCCCATCTGTCTGTCAAACTATATCTTAGCTTCCATTTGTCTAACTATCTCTCTGTTTACTCGTTCACCTGTCAATCATGTGGCTTGCCTTGACTGCCGCAGGTTCCAGCCGCACGTCTGGCTGATGCTGTCTCTGACCTCGTCAGATCAGAAGACCGTTAAAGTAATTAGATAAAGTAATTAGATTCCTATCACTTCATCGGAGGTTTTATACTGTATTAACTACAGCACAATGTAATCATTATCATAAAATTATGTCAGTTTCAGGGTTGAAATGAGGCTAAATATATGAACAGAGGCTGGGAATTCTGGAAGGTTGACCTATTTCGACATATGAAATGTGTATTATGTATATTATGTAAAATATTAAAGTTAAAGCTGTATTTTCACATGTTTCCACAGAACATTATCTGTGATCTAGATAGCTCCCTTCACAGAAATCAAACAGAAGCAGGTCACTGCTTTGGCTGGGTCCAGTTCAGATCAAGCCTCAGTGGAGCAAGCCAGGCACTGATGTCCGTGTAGTCAGGGGGTCTGGCCTCCCACAGAGCTCCAATCAGTCTTATAGGGTCAGTGACGGGCCCCCCTAGGCACCAGAGTGCCTTGGCCTGATGGATTACTCTCTCTCCTGGCCTGTGAAACACAGGCCTCTGCTACAGGCCCCATCTGTGCTCTCCGTGGTTCCTGCATGCCTTGTGGTCAAAGTCTTTGGCTGCTGGTGAAGCCCCAAACCAAAAGTTTCAGTCTGGGAGTGCAGTGGCAGCCAAATGGTGACAGTGCATGCCATATAAATGCAACGTCCTGGGTTTGATTCAAGCATCGGGACCCTTGTTGCATGTCGCTCAACCCCCTTTCCAGTATGCCTATATGCTGTCATCTGTCCAACAAAGGTGAAGAATGGACAGAAAGTAATCTCTTAAAAAAGCTTCGGTCAAGTGTACACATTCTAACACTGCTGGTTGCCCTCCTGCAGGAAGTAGACTCAAACTAATGGAGGCTTAAATTAAGTTTAATCGATAAGTAGAGTAATAACATGCAACTGTTTTGATAACCAATTAATAGTTTGGCTTTTTTCAAGCATGGTTCCAGGATGTCAAACGTCAAATTCTTGTTTGGAATATTTTCTGTTTTTTGACTGTTGTTCGGACAAAACAAGATATTCGTTGTTGTTACATTGGTGTTTAGAATATTGTCTCATAATATCTGATGTTTAATTGGCCAAACGGTTCTCTATTAATCAACAGATTCACATTTGACAGTAGTGGGAATGCTCCTGCTCCCTATACACATTATGTACTACACATCCTAATACCTAAGCTACACTGTATACTTGTGTTGTGCCAAAGAAAGGAGATAATGTCAAAGTGAAAAATATTCTCAAACATGCAAACAGGTGGGCAGTGCTTGGCAATTTCATGAATTTACTCTCAAGGATATGAGGTTTTTTTTCCATGGTTATACTTTTTGGAGTTGAAGCCTACCTCCTGAAACTTGACTGCTGAGAGGACAATCATGAACGGGAGTTTTGCCTCAGGCACTGATCGATCGCAAAAGTGTTTTCATATAACTGTTCATTTGGACTGTGTGTGCCTCCGCGGCATCCCAGAATGCAAAGAGGTATTGTTCCGTGACTGAAGAATCAAGTCCAGCAGAGATATTTTGAAGTAGATTTCTGAACCTGAGGGGCCCAATGAGGAATCTGTGCTACAGCAGTCTGTCAAGCTTGTTGTTTTCAATCAAAAATCTAACAAATGTTAGCCGAGCTTCAAAGAGAAAGATGGATTTTTTTTAGATTACCACACACATAGATTTCCACAGAGTTACAAGAGCATATAGTACACACAGGTTTTAACAACAACACGCAAAACCTCTTTTCTTCTCTCCTGCTGTTTTGTCCCTGGTAGACCTGTCAAAGCTTACCCACTGAGAAGATAAACTAGTACTTTTCTTCCCTCCATTTGTATATGCAGTGATTTCCTTCTCTCCTGAAACTGAACATTTGGTGCCGAGGGGTAGTAAGTGAATATGTTGTGTACATGTGGAAGCAGGACAGAAAAATAGGATGCATTTATGCACAGTATGTCTGACAATAATAGCACTTTGAGGACAGATGGGCCTAGTTGCAATTTGGGGGGGAGGGCACCAAGAAAATCTGCCCTGATGCCATTTTTTGAGTGACGGGGCACAGCCCAGTTTTTGTCAGAGAATTTTGAACTTAAATGGAATCCGTGAATAGAGAGAGAGAGTTGTTAGAGACTGTTTGGGAGGCGTGGGACGGTGGGGTTGACTGGCTGTATTTACTATCTGGGTCAGTCACCAGTATTGCCAAGCATGCACATCACAGTACCCACTGAGATAGAGTGGTGATAGAAGCATGGAAAGATTAAACACGTCCCTGTGCTGTCAAAACCGATTGCATGTGTTATGACCACCCTGCTCTCTGTGAACCTCTCCTCATTACCGTTTATCTCAACAGACTGTCAGTTAAACTCACTTTGCTCCGAATGCGGTATACAAACTGTCAAGCAGGATGGTGAACTCGTATGCATGCATGCAGAAACTGAATTCCTCAAGATGTAGTGTTCATTTCAAGTTAAAGTGTGTTGTCAGTGTTTAGATTGCTTTCTGGGCTTTCTGGGTCTTTAGAAATCACAAGTGGTCTGCTTTTTGTAGTTAAAGTTGGAGGTAATGTCAGCATTGGGAGGATTAAAATATATAAGTAGGGGAGGGCAAGAGAAAGACATTTAAAAAGGGAAAATGTGAGACAGTGTGGAGCAGAAGGGAGTTAGGAACACAGAGTGGGAGAATTATCCAGGCCTGTCTTCAGCATATCCCTCTGTGCTGCCGTTCTGATCGCCTCTGCCTGCTAAGGCATGCTGGGAAAACACAACAAAACACTTCAAGCACTGGATTGCAGCCCCCACATCTCAGATACCCTGACATGTGTACACTCCCCTCATTTAGATGATACCAACAAAAATAAATAAATAAATGGAACAAAGCACACTAGCTACAGGTAATATACGGTTAAACATGGGAGAAAAGTCTCCATAAACCTCCACAGTTTGTATTTGGTTTTGACAATGAGGATCACAGATGTATCCTTGTATTCACAGACAGGTTGGTTAGCAAAGAATATCTATACGCCACGTATAGTTGTCTTTGAAAGTAACATGTTTATTACCCAGGGAATTTGTGAAAGTCATTCTGGGACATATAGGAAATCGGTCAGTGAACATGTTGGTGAGGCAGAATGGGAGAAACTGCATGTATCAATATCGTAAATAAAAAAAAAGTCATATCCCCAAATTCAAACACATCAGCTGAAACACTGAACAGCTTTGTGTTTCTCCTTTGTGTGAGTGTGTATGCCTCCACCTTTCTTGTGAGTGGAATTGAAAGGCATTGATTAATCAAAGGTATACCAATACAATCTTATTGTAAGTAGCAATATTTAAAATATTTCCTCATTGCGATGCATATTTTTTAAATAATTTTAAATAGATGGAAACTGTATTCAACTTTCGATTACAAAATTAATAACCATAATTTGTATTTCTAAATAGTCATTTTTTGAGAACCTAGATATTTCTCGCCCCCAAAAAATCTTTAACCTATATGGTGCAGTAGCTGATAGAAAGCATGTTGGACTTTTAATCCTTTAATACTCCACTATGCACTGGTTAGTATTCATTTCAACTGCTTGGTATAAATCAACTTATAAGTGACTTGTAGCATCTGATAGAAAAGGGTCACTGACATTCTTTCTTCTTTGAACCACCATCCTCATCGTCCTTCCCCAGTTTTATATATTTTTTCCAGCTCGATCTACACAACTTAAATCACCTTTTCTTCAGTTGCACTATTTTCCGCCTCCCCTCCTCCTCCTTTGGGGTGATTACTCTTACCAGTGAACGAGGGGCTGTGTTTGCCACGACTGTAGTTTTGCGATAGCCGGCCCATAACTTTCAGTGGGAAGAAATAGCTTCTCTCCCTCTGCATCCCATTTATACACCGTATCTTGTTTCTGTGTAGGGAGTTCCATTACTCTGTAGCTTGGAGGCTGGCAGAGGGGAAGGGGGAAGGGAGATGCAGAAGATGAAAAGAGGTGATAGAAGGTTGCGGCTGTTGCTGCCACTAATGCTGCAGACGTTTTCCCCTTCGACAGAGAAGCAAACACAACATGTTGATGCGCAGCAAGCTGAGATTTAATCACCTTTATTATGTTTTATGTTATCAAAAATATGAAGTGCAGAGAGACTCTGAGAGTGAATTAGACAAAGGCAGTGACATGTCAGAGAAATAATGTCGTTGCTCACTCTTTTTTTTCAGCACAAAATACAGTGAACGCATGATTTGCAAAGCTAATTCTAAAATAGATGGAGCTCCAGTCAAGCCTCATGATGCATCCTGTTTGCCTTCTGCAGCTATTTACACACATGATGGGTGATTATGTGAGCCTGACCTTGTTATTGTGGCCTTGATGAATGTGAGTACCATGTTTAGATGCGGGCCCAGGGTCTGACGCTACCCAGATGATATTTAACGAACACAGCATAATCCCTCCAAAAGTCTTCCTGTTTACACTGGCCACCGAGAGGCAATTCCTCACAGTATCCCATGCTGAAAGCGTTTGATAGATGACTGGCAGCTTTTCCTTCTTTTGCGGATCATAGAGCCTTATCATGATGTAATTCCGGGTAATTAGCCAAAGATGACAGTAACACAAAAGTCATTATGATATTTAATCTGTTTCGGGGAATCCACCAGGGAAACTGCGGCTCTATCGTAACATGACTTGACATCTCACTGGAGGCCCTCTAAACAGTCAGGAGAGGGTTGGAGTTAACTGCACCGGCTTAAGGCCTCCGCTCTCGCTGTTTAGTAATCTTGGCGTCCTCCCCTCCTCCTATTACCCTTGTCTTATTCAGAGCCGCTCCCTTGTTGCCGAGATCATCATGATATACATGCAAGGATATTCTTGTGTGTGTGTGTGTGTGTGTGAGGGTTTGAGGGTGTGAAGGAGAGAGAGTTCCACAAAGCAATGCATTGGGCTTCTTTTCTGTGTACTTAAAGACTAAGCAACAATGTATTTTCGTGTGTGTGTGTGTGTATCAGTGATTTCCCCCTACATCTGCCCCCCCCCCCTTTACTGAAATCCTCAATGCATTTAGTAGCATTTTTAAGAAACAGTGCCAGCATTTAAGTAAGTTCTGGGATGCCAACATCTCCTGGCTGTAACATGGAATACCTGCTCTTCTTTTTGTCAATTTCTTCTCCCGTTCGTGTGCTCCTCTGTGTCACATCTACTTTAACTTGGAAAGATGGCGCTGCTGGGAGAACCAGGTAAAAGAAGCCATCAAAACCATTGCGAGTAGAAAGAGTTGCAATCAGTGCAGCAAATAACCGTAGAGTGTCTTCTGTGTGGATCTCTACTCCTATCCCCCAGTCTCACTTTGTTCCCCTCCCCGTCTGTATAATGTGTGTGTATGCGTGCTTGAAGTGTTCAATTCAGCTGAGGCTAGTAGTAATGTTTGTCCCCCAGTAGAAATGGCTGCTGTTTGTTAAATTGTTTTGATAGATTGATGTGGGGTTGGAAAAGATGGGCTTTTATGCATCTGAAGATAGGAACGGAAAAGTCTTTATGAGAAGCCATAGCTTTCCGTTCAAGGATCCTGTGATGGGAGATTCATTTCGCTGGAAGTTTTTCTCCCGTTTTGTGAAGTCTTTGTCGAAAGCTCTCCCATGTATTTAGGTAACCCCCAAAAGGGCACTTTTCATTTGCTGTTCCACAGAAAGCGGCCTGCTATACCTGTCTGCCGGGTTTCCACGAGTGGTCACACTAATGCTCCACATTGTTTTCACTTTACACAGCACACAAATTGCCGCCTCTTCAAATGACAAAGACAACAACTGGGGGCTCTTGGCGAACGCACACTTCTCATACACGTATCAATACGCCTCTACTTTGACACCAGGGTTAACTATGAGTATGCTGCATTGTTGCAGGGAGCTGATGGCAAGACTTGAATGCTTATGGTTTTCTGTAAGGAAATCACTTGCCACAAACCTCAGAGTGTTCAATAAAAATTAAAAACTGTTTTGAAAGGTTGATTTAATGGTGGGCATTCTGTATATAATGTGTGTATATCTTGCTGTGCCGGACTGGGAAAATAGTTCTAGTGCAGCCTGTATTCAAACCCCAATAGATTGTTATAGATCCGTTTGTGGATTGTTCCAGTTTTTTAAGATTTCACTTGTCTCCCAATTCATTTATGGCCTTTATAGTATTTTCTTTCATCCTCTTCGCTGTCTTTTCCCATCCTGTTTACAGTAAGATGTAGCTTAAGATCACCGTGCATTAGAAGCAGAGCGTCTGTATTCTCCCAGCTCTGGTTTTCATACTCCTCTCATAGGCGGATGGTGAAAGGGGACTGCTTGCCCAGAAATTAGGTTACAGCAATTGGGCTTGCAAATAATTGGCAGGGATGGATAGTGTATGAGCTACTTTTTTTTTGTGTACTATGAATGTTAGTTTTGAAAGGAGGAAGGTCGTTTGAGTCCTGTTTTGAGACTGAAGCACAACCTGTGCATGTAAAAAATGAGTGTGTGGATAAGTAGTGGTGATGTTTTTGGACACGCTGCCAGAACATGTTAGCTTTAACAATCACCTGTATAAGAACATATGTTAAACTAAAACAAGCAGATAACACAGAATCTTCCATCTGTTTTTTTTTTTTTTTTAAACATCTCTATCTGTCTTCCTCTCTCTCTCTTTCTGTACCACCCTTCCCTCTTTCTTCCTCTCTCCTCCTGTGCACCATCTGCATGATGCTTTGTATCCAATCTGAAGGAGTGCTTTCTGTTCTACACAGTGATGGTGGGAGTCCGTGTGTGTGTGTGTGTGTGTGTGTGTGTGTGTGTGTGTGTGTGTGTGTGCGCGCTGAAGTGGAATTCCCCTCGCCGGGATATTCCTCGAGTGTTCAAGAATTGACAGAACGGGTTATAGTACAATAATGATTATTTATTTAGCAATTACATACATGAAATGCATACCTAATACAAGGCCTTGGTCTCCGCTCCCCTGTCTGTCTGCCCTTCACACGGTCAGCACGCCTCAGGATGAGTGAGCCCCGAACTCAGAAAGTAAAGGATTCTTATTCTCTCTCTCTTTCTGACTTTCTCTTTCATCTGACTCCCAAATACTCCCAGTGAAACATACAACCCAGGTTCCCAAACAATTAATTTTGAAATACTGCTGCTTTCTCCTCAAGGCCGGATACAGGACGAGGGTGCATAGATAAGTTTGCAACTGTTGATAAATTTAATGAATAGTTGGAACAAGAACATAAGACTTGTGTGTGAGAAGACTTTCTTTTTTTCTGTTCATCAGAAAGAACAAATTACAATTCTCAACTCTTCTGCCTCTGCCCCAGTGACCAAGAGATAACCTTTACACCACACATGAAACTGTGACCCACAGACATTTGTGAGGAAAGAGGAACCTCGTCTTTTAGACAGAAACCGGACTATTCAGACAATGCTATATAAATCATAAACAGTATTCAGACAATGCTATATAAATCATAAATTCTCTTCAGTCCCCCTTTTGACCTCGGTTTCCCCCGAGGTCAACTCTACAGCCTAACACAATGATTTCTACAGCGCTACATCTTGAAGCAATAAAGGAGTTGATGTATAGTGCTCATCAAATTGACTCATTTGATAAGCGGGAGGGGCTAGTGGCATCTTCCCTTCAATGGCTGTAACGATGATGCGGTTACACAGTGAGCGGAGACAGGGAATACAGCAACATCCACAGAGTACCAGCAGGGCGGCGAATATTGCAATGGACACTAGGACTGACTTGACGCAAACATGAATAAAACCTTTATAAAACCTGGGTCTTACACCCTAACAGTTTCTTGCTGTTGATGAGTTGCGGATTGGCACTCCGTTGTTGGAGGGGAGAATCGTCCCTCTCCCATCCCCTTTGGTCCTCTTCTTTCTTTCGTGACTCAGGGTAGACTGCCTGAGTCACGATGGACACTGGTGCGAGGATTATTCTGCCTCTTTAGCACCCAGTGTCTGACACAGGGGAGAATCGTCCCTCTCCTTTCTTCTGTGACTCAGGGTAGACTGCCTGAGTCACGATGGACACTGGTGCGAGGATTATTCTGCCTCTTTAGCACCCAGTGTCTGAAACGCAGGGCCCCTTCTGGTGGCAGGCGCTGGGGCACACTGAGAGAGGTGGTACCACACTTCTCCTTTTCCTTTGAGCCGCACGGCGTGTGAGGTCCCCTCGGTGACCTCGAATGGTCCCGTCCACCGCGGCTCCGTCTACTTCCGCTTGAGCACCTTGAGGAGGACGTGAGTGGTTGGGGCGGTCTCAGGCGTCGATTCTGGCTCCTCCGGCGGACTCTTTGTTTGTCTGTCAAATCTGGAACGCATACAGTTTACCAATGCATAATAGTTTTTGTGTGGGAGGTGTGTCATACTCACTTCTTCCATGCACGGCTGCCCTGGTCCTGGAAACGGAGTACCTGTGCGTAGCTCAAACGGGGTGTAACCAGTGAATGAGTTAACCGACATGCGCACTGACATGAGGGCTATCGGCAGTGCCGCCACCCAGGTCAGCTTTCTGTCCCTGCACATCTTTCCCAGCTTTGATTTCAAAGTCCTGTTCATTCTTTCTACCTTTCCCTGCGATTGAGGATGGTACACAGACCCAAATCGGTGCTTCAGGCCCAACATTTGCTCCACCAGTTGGAGATCTTTGTTCTTAAAATGGGTCCCATTATCTGATCGGATTTTCCTAGGGGACCCATGTGTTGGAATGTAATGGTTCACCAATGCTTTAATAACTGAGGACGCATCCTCCCGGTGACAGGGGTACGCTTCAGGCCAGCCGGTGTATGCATCCACCAGTACCAGCAAGTAACGCTGCCCCCCCACACTTTCCAACATGTCAGTATAATCCATTACTACTTCCTGTCCAGGAAGTTTTGGCATTCTTTGTTTACCGCTGCCCACTCGCACTGTGGGTCTTACATTGAACAACATGCATGTCTCGCATTCTCCTAACGCGTCTTGTATAGTCTCTGTCATAAATGGATGTCACCATGATGAAAAAAGTCGCTTAACTTCTTTCTGAGCAACATGTCCTGATCCATGTGCTTCTAAAATCAAATCTTTTAGTAAGTTGGCTGGTGGGATGGGCAGTCCCTCAGGGGACTGCCACAGACCTTCTTCCGTTTTTGTGCCCCCCGCCCCCTTCCAGGCTGACCTTTCCTCAGGCGAAGCCTGTTTCTGGTGATTTATGATCACGTCTCTTCCCAGCAAAACCATTTCTGTAGGAGTCTCATCTACTCTTTGCACCATCATGGTAATCTGATATCCTCCTGCCTTCTTTGCTGCTTGATCTGCGCAATCATTTCCATGTGATACAAACGTGTCTCCCTTGTCATGTCCTTTACATTTCATCACTGCCACTCTCGAGGGGGCTTCTAATGCTTCAATAAGTTCCATGACTAGGTTCTGATGTTTGATTTCTGTGCCTGCTGTGGTTTTAAATCCAGCTCTCATCCACTCGGCTAAGTGGAAGTTCACAGCACTGTGTACATATGCTGAGTCCGTGTATATGTTTACTGTCTTCCCTTTGCTTAGTTTCAAAGCCTCTATTACTGCTTTTAGCTCAGCTGCTTGCGCTGAAGGTTTATTTTGCAATTTCTCTGCTCGCAAGGCGTTTGTTTGTTTTGTGGTGGGATCGCAACTTATTACCGCGTAAGAAGCTACGAGGCCATCTTGAGGGTGTTTGTAGCAACAGCCATCTGTGAATAATGTCAATTCGGGATCTTTTAAAACCTCTGACTCTAATTTTTCTGACGCTTTTATTTCTGTAGCTACTTTTTTCTCACAGCAATGTGGAGAGCCCTCTCCCATACCTTCCGCAGCGTTTACTCCCTCATGAGTGTATGTGATGTTGGCCTGTGTGATTATCTGTTCAATTTGGTTCTGTCGTGTGGATGTTAGCGTGAAAGTCTTTCCAGTAACATACGCCACTGTACTGTGTGATGTTAGAATGGTCAGTGGATGTCTCAACACTATGTGTGAAGTTTTTTTTAAAATGACCTTTGCAAGTCCTGCGGCGTATTGAGTGCATGATGGGTGCCTCTTTTCAATGGGTTCCAATAAAATGGAAGTGTACAACAAAATGTGTCTCTCTCCCCCCTTTTTCTGAAAAAGCACACCTGAAACAGAACCCGCTTTCTCAGAAACATCCAGATAGAAGGGGATGGAATAGTCTGGGACACAAAGGTCCACTGCACTAGACAGTAGTTGCTCCAGATGTTCAGTAAACCAGTTCTGGTAAATCAAGTCACCTGTCCTATCGTAATTAAGGGTACAGTGGAAAGGGTCAATTGCCGGGGTGTAGGGGTGGAGGGTTTGAAGCCAGGGCAACCAGTGTTGAAACAAATGCATCCCCGAGGCAAAACCCGGGTCGTCATCGAGTATTTTAGCCCAATAAATGTCCGCCACTGCATCCAATGGCTGATTGATCGGTTGTGCTCCAGCTGCCAGCTGCACTATTATCATGTCCATCATAGGACACTGTGAGTCTTGATCCGAAAAGCAGTGGTACGTCTGCCCATCAGGAAATGTCAATATCAACCCATCAGGGGAACAGTGAATGAGAGACGACGACTGAATGAGTAAGTCTCGGCCCAAAAGATTTCTAGGGCAGCTCGGTCCATAAATGAGTCTGTGTTCGTGGATCTGGCTGGAGAGTTGAATGAGAACGGGCTTGGTAAATGACAGGCCAGTAGAAGTCCCAGAGAAACCGGACAGGGCGACACTGTCTTCAGACAGCTCGACCCCTGGTGGCAGATGAGTGATAGATGAATATCGTGCTCCAGTATCGACCATAAAGTCCACTCTGGTGTCATTCACCAACACACTGAGGCACGGTGCAGCCAGTCCCGGTGCCTCCCGTTTTCCCAGGCCTCCTCATTGTTGTGGCGGCCACGGCCGCCAGGCCGGATACTGGGCAGCTGGTGCGGGTGGGGGAGCAATGGGGACCGGCATAGGGACAGGTGCTGCAGCGACAGGAGGCGGAGCCATCATGACGTATTGCACCTGTGGTTGCACCTGTGGCGGGGCAGTCTCGTTTGAAATGACCAGGCTGGCCACAGGAAAAACACTTGTACTCACGGCTTGGCCCTTTGCTGTTGCCCTCGACCTCTACCCACCCAAATTTGTTTTTCTTATTTTGCTGATAGTTGGCTATTCTCTCCTTCTGTTATTGAGGGGAGAGCACTAGTGACGCAGGACAGATCAGACATGGAGTATGGTTTGTATTGTAAGGCCCCGGTGGAGGTTGGGAGTAAAGGCGCCATCATTGGGAGTTGTGTTCTATTAGGCCAGTGATTGTCAACCACTGTGCCACAGCACACCAGTGTGCCGTGAGAGATCGTCAGGTGTGCCATGGGAAAATGTCCAATTTCACTTAATTGGTCCAAAAAAATATTATTTAGTTGCCGCAAATGATTTTCCATTGTTGAGCGTCTGAGCTGCAATATAGTGGCTGGCAGAGTGATATAGAACAGGTCTGCACCTTGTTCTGCTATGAAACAAACTAAACGGCCGTATGTTATTGATCTTATCTACACAGCTTGTCATTTCTGGGTCGCGTCTATACAACTCTGCTCTGCTCTGTGTCGCGCACGCGGAGTTCCGCCCGATGCGTTACACTCAGCTCTCAGCTACGACACAGCGGAGAGAGAGAGGCGAAAAATATGTCGCGTGCTTTTCACAATGGGATTTGCTGCTGAAGCTATCAGTATTTTAACCTATGAGCTCTCACTTTTAAAGCCTAACAGTTCATGTATTTGCAGGTCAAGACAAACAGCCTGGAGCTCCATAAATGACGTTTCTGACTTAGAGAGACTCTGGAAATATTCTTCCAAAAGCCTGAAAAATACACTGCAGTGCTAAAGCCTTCACACTTTGTGGTCGTCATTAAAATAAATGAACACCATGTTTCCTTTAAGTCAGTATTTATCAAACTGGGGCGCTATTTATTACAGGTGTGGTGCAAGAGGAAATGCTGATTTTAAATGTTAACCGTCCGCCGTTAACAGATTATGCTTGCGCATGCGCAGATTCTTGGCATTTCGCCAAAAGCCGATCTTTATGAGATCTCTGTGGGGTCGGCTTTCTGCTGTTGTGTCTCATCATTGAGCATGAACTGAGAGCCGTATCAAATCTACAACCCCGTTTAAAAAAATATTTGTAGAGGAAAGCAGCCACTAATACCGATACAACCTGATGCTCACATATCTGCACTCATTCCGTTTTGTTTTGCAATAGTTTATTGTTTTCCACAATAAGTTATTTAGTAGTAACTAAATATTAGTTCTTTTTTTCATAACTTTATTTTCATTTTTCTAACAAGGTGATTTTTTTATTTTGTCTGATGGAGCGATCTGGTTTACTTGAAACACTGAATACTCTTCCATGCCAGTAGGTAGTGCAATAACGATCTACCATATATGCTGTATTATGCTACAATGTGACATTTTGTAACTTTTTAGGTTGTTTTTATTGTAGAAAATGTGCCGCGGCTCAAAAAAGGTTGAAAAACACTGTATTAGGCGCTTGACGAGGAGTGACATCGATAATGTGCATGTCATCCCAATCAACTTCGTCAGCCTCAGTCTCTGTGTCTGGCTGGCCTGCAATGTGCATTCTCCGTTTCTCTATCTCTTGACTCAGTTCATCTCCAAAGGAGGCGGCCCTGCGGCCTGGCCTCTGTTTAGGGGCGTGGGGAGTGGCTCTAGCTTTCACAACAGGAGGAGTCTGATGACGCGTGCTTGTCACAGTCATGGCGCATGGGGAAGTGGCTGAGGTGTCTATTTTTAAAGTTCCCTCCCCCTCGTCCTCCTCCTCCGTGTCTGTACACACCCTCTTCCTCTACCCTCTCTCTCTCTCTTCCTCCATCTCTTTCATGAACAATTTCTGCTGTCTGTCACGACGTAGCGCCTCCCACCCAGACTGTTAATGCGCATTAATTATTGGATGCCTGGTGTAGCGTCCGGAAGAACTTAGTCAAACAACTTCTCTCGTTCTCTGAATTTATTTTCCTTGATCACAAGTAGAGTAACAAGCGCTGCAATCTTGATATCAGGGAGTCGTCCAGTCAACACGCAGGTTGACCGTCCAAAAAACACCCCGAACAGACGGAAGTTCGGCTCTTTTATACACGGTTTTCCGTCATGAACATCTAACATTTCTATTGGCTCTAACCTTTCTAAGGGGAGGAGAGTCGCGTCCTCATCTATTCTCACAGGGCTGGAACACAACGACCAGTCTGCTTCCATAATGTCAATATACTGATAAACAGGTGTGAGTGTTGTGGTGCAGAGCGTGGAACCTTGAGGAACAGACAACCGGACTGTTCTCACAGAAACTTCTCACAGAAAGTATTTGTTAAACTGACCTCGCACAACCTGAACTCTAATAGACAGAAGAATAATGAAATGAAGAATATCTACAGAATATAACGATTTATATTATCAATCCCCCTTTTTACATAATTTATTATGTAAACTAAACAATAATATAAAGCTACAACAATGGACTATATCAGTTAATAACTATGTGTGTTAATTATTTAACAGAGTGGAAATCTCTAACAAGACGCAAGATCCGCTATTTTCTGACTCTGGGGCTTTAACAGGGCGAGTAAAGGGGTTGTTAGGGTTGTCAAAAGTGACAGATGGTCCCAGTGGGCCCATTTCGTCATCCTCCCAAACTGGTCTCGCATGGCTCGGCTCTGAAGTCGGAGAGATGCACCCAGAGCGAGGCCCCGAACTGCTGACCTCACTTCTCTACAGTTTGCAGCTCTCCCTACTTGTCGGCGTCTCGCCGGACTGAGTGGCAATGTCTTTTCCTCTTCAATCTGACTGAGCCGTGTCACTATCGCACGCTCCGCGTGACCACATGCATCAAACAAACACTTCTTCTCCTCATTCTCGGGGAATAATCCCTGAGCCTGCAATATTGTTACTACACTCAGCAGCTTCTCTCTCAACTTTCCTTTTTTTCTTTTCATCACTTTCTCCTTCCACACAAGTCCTGATCAGACTCTCTTATGATGTTTAAGTCAAACCATTCTTCTTCCCTGCTGAATTCTCCTTCCATCTTACCACTGATTTTTACAAAACTATGTCAACTCGAAGTTTAAAAAATTATGACAATTCGCAGTTTACAAAATTATGACAATTCGCAGTTTACAAAATTATGACAATTCGCAGTTTACAAAATTATGACAATTCGCAGTTTACAAAATTATGACAATTCGCAGTTTACAAAATTATGACAACTCGAAGCTTATAAAATTATGAAAAATTCTCAAATAGTACGGGGCCGGTGTTTAACTGATCCGGGCGTGAACACTCAGCAGGTATGGAATTCACCCGAGTTGCTGAGCTGAACACCCTCTCAGTACACAACCAGCTAAGTTTGTTTTACGGAAAATTCTCAAATAGTACGGGGCAGGTATTTGACTGATCCGGGCGTGAACACTCAGCAGGTATGGAATTCACCCGAGTTGCTGAGCTGAACACCCTCTCAGTACACAACCAGCCGTATCTATTCAACAATTTCTCCTTTTTCAAACTTTTATTACCGACAAAATTACAACAGTGAAATGTTTTATTAATTTACAGCCTAATAGAATGACAATTGATCTACTTCAACAGGCGACAACCTTGTGTTTTCACCGTTAGGTTTCCAGTTGTCCGCTGATTCAATCAATTTCAATCTCAAACACACACATTCAGTCACACTGCATCATGCACATAAAAAACCACACTGCAATTAAGCACATAAAAACCACACTGCAATTAAGCACATAAAAACCACACTGCAATTAAGCACATCAAAACCACACTGCAATTAAGCACATCAAAACTACACTTGCAATTAAGCACATCAAAACTACACTGCAATTAAGCACATAAGAACTACACTGCAATTATTAATATGAGGACACGTGCGCTTACGTTCCTTTACCAATACTGTTTAAATGACCGCGTGTCAATCTTGTTCAAGATTATAAACAGGGAAGTTTCAACGACAACCGCTGTCGTGGGGTTTCACCGACCCACCCAGGGAGCTTTCACCGACACTGCTTTGTCGGGGGGTTCCCAAGACCCTTCCCGGAGTTTTCACCGACAACCGCTGTCGTGGGATCACACCGAACCCAAACCAGAGAGCTTTCACCGACACTGCTTGTCGGGGGGTTCCCAAGACCCAACCAGAGAGCTTTCACCGACACTGCCTGTCGGGGGGTTCCCAAGACCCTCCCCGGAGTTTTTACCGACAACCGCTGTCGTGGGATCACACCGAACCCAAACCGGAAGCAATATATATATCAAATTACAACAACTCGTATGCACTTCATGTATTTATCAATATTATAAATTTAGAAAATGGCGAATTTCAAAATCTCTCCGACAAATAAACTGAAGCTCAATTGACTTCTTACCCTTTTTAAAAGGGCTGGGTACCCGTTTGGTTTCCCGGAGAGTTGAAGAAATCCGCCTCGGTAACCCGTTCGTCAATCACGTCGGAAGGTCACCATTTGAAGTGGAATTCCCCTCGCCGGGATATTCCTCGAGTGTTCAAGAATTGACAGAACGGGTTATAGTACAATAATGATTATTTATTTAGCAATTACATACATGAAATGCATACCTAATACAAGGCCTTGGTCTCCGCTCCCCTGTCTGTCTGCCCTTCACACGGTCAGCACGCCTCAGGATGAGTGAGCCCCGAACTCAGAAAGTAAAGGATTCTTATTCTCTCTCTCTTTCTGACTTTCTCTTTCATCTGACTCCCAAATACTCCCAGTGAAACATACAACCCAGGTTCCCAAACAATTAATTTTGAAATACTGCTGCTTTCTCCTCAAGGCCGGATACAGGACGAGGGTGCATAGATAAGTTTGCAACTGTTGATAAATTTAATGAATAGTTGGAACAAGAACATAAGACTTGTGTGTGAGAAGACTTTCTTTTTTTCTGTTCATCAGAAAGAACAAATTACAATTCTCAACTCTTCTGCCTCTGCCCCAGTGACCAAGAGATAACCTTTACACCACACATGAAACTGTGACCCACAGACATTTGTGAGGAAAGAGGAACCTCGTCTTTTAGACAGAAACCGGACTATTCAGACAATGCTATATAAATCATAAACAGTATTCAGACAATGCTATATAAATCATAAATTCTCTTCAGCGCGCATGTTTGTGTATGTGTTCCTAGCCACCACAGTCACTCTCAGCTCATTACCTGACATGATGGATGGAGCGAAAGCCATTAAACAACGCCTAGCCCGGGACGCCTGGCACCCTACAGCTGGCACTGAGTAATGGGCATCGTGGTGGTGGCACGCTTGGAAACACCGGGCAGTCCGGTGTGGGTGTGCCTGCAGTCATCTCCATGGCTATGCTTCCTGGTTGTGTCCAGCCCCACCTGCCACCTGGCTGCCCAGCGGATGCCATGGGCATTTCTGGGCAGACATGGTTGGAAAGCATGGGAAGCAGTGTTTGTGAACTGAGAAAACCCAAAGTTCTTCCTGACCATTAATACGGCAGGGAAACCTTCACTAATTAGGCACACGCACATGACACAAACCCGCCTCGCTGTCCTCGTGTGCTCCCTCTGTGCATGTGCAGTCGAGGGGAAGCCTGGATCAGGAGCTGGATGGAGTTTACAAGCACCTCGACTCCATCAGCTTCTTCTGTTACTCCGTCCTCACCTGCTGCTCTGCACTCAAACTGCCCACATTTTCTTACCTCCTCCTCCATCTCTTTTCTCTGTCTCCTTTAGTTTTCTCTATACACTGTTTCATTTAGTTGAGCTCCCGCTTGCCAGTATGTATCAGTGTAACAACACTTTCTTGTTTCTGATTCTCTGTTGTTTGTTTTTTTCTGAACAGACAACCGTCGCGCAGTCCTGGAAAGGTCTCGTTCGCGCCACAACGCAAATCACCAAGCTCGATGATCGCCCACGCCTACCACAAGACGCTAGATAAGTGCCAAAGAGGCCTGCGAGGTGGAGACCTGGATGGACGTCTGAAGGAGGGACAGAGCACCTGTCACTGTAGCGCTCACTCACTCATACACACAACTGTGGATCAGATAATACCGAAAGAATCCACATAGAACGGAAGCATCTCCAGTACATCATTCACAGACATTTAATTTCCATGCCGTTCATCTGATGCCTTACATATTTATTCAACACTTTCACTCTAAATGTTCATGTCCGTTCTCGATGGTTTTGATTTATACAAACGAAACTACATAACATGTTTTTAGGGCTGCTGCTGTTTTTAAAGCAAAAGGTTTGCTGTGCTTGGAAATCCATTTTGATTCGTGTCAGTCTAAACTTCTTCTCATCCTTTTTGTTCAACAAAATACTACATTTCATAGACAGATTTGACATGGAACATCAAGACGAGAAGGATTGCACCATAACCATAGTGTCTGCTTATCATCCTGAAAAACATACCACACCGTACATTCAGCAACGGGGCAGAGGCCTCAAAAAGGAAGTTGGTGCTTCCTTCAACAAGTCTCTGAACTCTTCACAGAAGAGGGAGTAGTTGCTTAAAATGTTTTTTTTCTTTCTTTTTCTGTCAATCCCGTCTTCTACCAACATCAAGAACATTTTACTAGCAAATGTACAAGGAGTCCATCTGAATATTTTCTCATTATATATTTCCACGTTGGCCACAAGAGCTGGCCCGCCCGCGCCAATATTTCAGAGCATGTGACTCATGGATCTTGAAACTGTAATCGCCATTTTGACAGGATGCATTTTATTTTTAGTTGTGTAATATCTGACCAGTGCCTCCAGGTGCTGATCTCTGTCCCAAGGTCGCTTTTGCTGTTAACATGAGAGACTGACACATTTCTAAATGCATATAACTGCCAAGAAGAGCTAACACAACCCTTTGACATTTCCTGAAGTCACACAGGTTTTTATTGGGGGAGGATTATTGTGCTTTAATATGACTCTATTTCAATGTGTGTATGTATGTGTATGTATGTATGTATGTATGTATGTATATATATATATATATATATATATATATATATATATATATATATATATATATATATATATATATGAAAATAATTCATGAAATTGAATCTGTTTGGAAACCGATGGGGAAAAGTTTGCTCCATTTAGAATTCCAAGACCTTAAATTGCATCCCGTTAAAAAAAAGATAAAGAACAATAATCCCTGCAGGATAACCAAGTTAAATAATGTCAAACAAACACATTTTATTCAACAAGTATACATATTTTTACCATGTTGAAGAGACCATGTAATGAATCATACTGAATAATATAAACAGGGCTAAGCAGCTTACAAAATCACAGCTGAGATTTCAATGGCAAAATGTTGTAGATTAAAATACAAAACGTTATTAGGCTTAAATGACCCACCAGGCATATTGTATTCATACTGATGAAGCTGTAACACCTGGTGCGTGTTGTTCGTGTACAAAACAGTTGAAACTTGTAAGCTTTGTTTCGCTGTAAGGAACCACTCTCGCACAGTTTCTTCACGTGAACTATTTATTCATATATTCATGCCTAGAGCGACCCTGTCCCATCACTGCCCTAAACTGTACGCAGATGCTCCTAAAAACAACCGCTGCTGAATCCACATGGAGAGTGGGCTCGACCAGAATATTCGACTAAGGGTCAAAGAAGACACGATGATGCTCGTCTTGGCAAGTGAGTCTCCCACGCCCTCCGATTCCCCAGCACTAATAGCATAAGTGACCCTTTTTCCATAACACAAGTTACTGTAATAATACTATAACTCTGCTTTAGGCTTAGTGTATCTGTATGCGTGCGTGCGTGTGTGCGTGTGTGTGTGTGTGTGTGTGCGTGTGTGTGTGTGTGCTGTGCTCAGCAATCTGACAGGAACGCAGGCAATGTAGGATTCAATGTGCTTGACTCCTGAACTGAATAGATGGAGATTTTTCATTTAAACAACCTGCCGGTGCTGCTCGTGATGTGTCTGTTTCATGACGCCTCGTCTTCCAGCCTGCATGCTTCTAAAAATGCAATTTTACACGTCATCTTGGCTCAAGGTGCATCCACAGTGCTCCGAGAAGTCTGAATTTTGAAGAAGACAATAATTCTCCTGCAAATATAAGGTTTGAGCGGCTGCACAGAGGAAGCGTGGAGAATGAGGTTTCCGCATAAGGGATTCTGTGTGGAGGGGAGTTTTAAGGCTGTCTTGTATCCCAGCAGCGATAGAGATGTGCCATGAAAGGCACTGATTTCCTTTTTGTAATCGTGACTCATCCTCTGTCCTCAACCCCGTCATCAAGTACAGTCGAGTAAAGTATTGGAAATCAGTTCTCCCTCAACAATGTCTTCTGTGACGTTGCCATTGGATACTGTACATGCAAAAACAACCAGATGTTTGTGTTTTACAATTTGACTCAAAACTGTTTCTTGATTATTAAATCAAATTTGATTGTTCTTCTTTTTTTTTTTTACATGTGCCAAATTTTTGGGGGTGGGTACACAGTACAATGATGGAAAATTCTTGTTTTTTTAAATTTTGTTTTGTATATCAAAGGGAGTTACAGGTATTTGTTTGTCAAAGTCTTGGGAAGATTGTACAGGAATAAAAAACTAATTTGTATTTAATTCAAACCATTGTTTAATAAACTGATCCAATTTGGAACTGCAAAGTAGGACATTTTGGTGAAACAAAAAAATTATAGACATGTGGTATTTCTTTTCTAAAAAAAAACACTCAACATCTTTTGTAAGATGATGTTTATTTGGAATTAAAAAACAAATCTATTGTCATGATGCCATTGTAGAACATAATGAGCGTAGAGCCACGGTGTTATTAATTGTAGAAGTTCAGATCATGAACAGACGATGCAACACAAAACTGAAGAGGAAAAGTGCATTATGAAACTTTAAGTTTGTTGCCATTCAATAGATCAAATGACTGGAAAGCAGTGACTAAAAAATAATGTTCCTCAATGAAAGAAGCCATAGTTGAGGCAATTTAAGAGGATAAAAGAAACTTCTGCAATGACAACACCGTCATCATCCCTGTAAGTGGTTGTTGTACCCCCCACCCTCCGCCATTTCATCTTTTAGGATCATTCTGTGTTTGTATAGAAAATAGCAGGAATGTTTCGTGTCAAATAACCTGAATTTGTTCCATCATTTTAGTGTAAAAAAGCAGGCCTCTAAACAGGCCAATCATCCCATTGTATTTTAGCTTGTGACTAACACACCTGAACTGTTGATATGACTTGTGCTCATGGTAAATGTAAGCATGAGGAGGCAGGGGTATGAAAGATTTCTCAAAGAACTGTAAACAAAGCCATGTTGGTGGTGATTGGTGGCAAGCGATTTAACTACGAGAAAAGTTTGCAGTCTAACTTGCAGTCAATGAGTGCACTTTACCTCACGAGATGTTCAGCTCAGGCAGAGGAAAAGTTGTTTGAGATGTTTGAATACAACATTCCTACTAACAGAGTGAAATATTTGCAAAGTATTTCTTTTGGTAAATAGTTCCAGCTGCCACATAGCCAGTTCTTTCCGACACTGTGAGTGCTTAGTGTTGATTTGTTGAAGACCTATTGCGGCTGAATCAACAGACAACGCTCATAACTGTTGACTAACCCTCTCCAACCCCCATGTGCACGCTGCCATATCCCTGCCTACCCTCCTAGTTGTCATTGAGTATGTTTTATTGTCTTAAGAAACATTTATATTTGTAACATTTTAAGTTTATTTGTATCCTTAAGACCATTAAAAAAAAAAAAATGGTTATGCACATTGTCCTACCATAGAATATGTAATGGAATATGATAGTAAATGATAACCACTTTGTTATATAAACTGATTTCTGAAAGATTCTGTCTTTTTGTCTTGCATTTATTTACTTATTAATACATCAGAAGTATTGAGAAATGTCTTTATCAACCCTTGTTTGTTTTACTTTTAAGTCCACCTTTTTTCTGGCGTAAAGTTGTATCCTTGGTTTAGTTTGTGCTGGGCAGGAGAGAGGGCAGGAGAGACCTGCCCCATGCTGATTTATGGACAGGGATTACAGAGCGCTCGAGGTGTAAGTGCATGATGAATCGGACACCACCTCCCCGTAAAAGCAACACGTTTGGACCTCGGTGCCCCCACTGCTTTATCTTGCGCAGTGTCAAAGGCAAAGTGATAATGCTGTCATGTCCAACGGCCGTTTACGGAAATGACTACGGAGTCAGAAAGTGCATATCCAGAAAAATTGCCCTTTTTTTAATCATTTGTTGCAAACCCTAAATCTCCCTTGTCACTACAAATTTCCTCTGCGCATGTTGGAGGATAAGGAGAGAAATCATAAAGATTCAATAATGTATTAATCATTTGACACAGACGGGATTTTATGCAAAAACCAGGGGAACGTTTTCCGTGGATTTCATCTCTTGTACACAGTGAAAAAGAAAAAAAAAAGGCATTGTGCCTGATTCTGTTATAAGCAATCTGACTTTATAATTAATAATTCATTGTGAGACCATATTTTAGTTTAGCAAATGTGGGAAAATTAGACCCACTGTATGTGTGTGTGCTTCACTATGTGAGGTGAATAGACTTTCCTGTTTCCTGTTTGCACGTCCATGTGTTCCTCCCTGTCTGGCTGCCGGAGTCCCAGGAGTGAGTGTCAAATGGCGGGGCAGAGCTGTTCCTGTCCAAGCGCCTTAGTGTTACACTCCTCCCCCAAAACTTGCTCAAATCCAATGCCGTGTTCTCCCTGCATGTGCCATGTCCCGCTTCTTTGCTGCAGCATGACATCATGAAATAAAGGCTGACATGGGGAACTAACCCTGTGGCCACAAGGGCCTCCCTCACTTTCTTCCTGCACACACACACACACACACACACAGACTCACACACAGCTTCATTCTGTGACTCTTGGGACTTCTCTGAGTCTCTCCTCCCAGTTTGCAGCTAGACAGATGGAGATTCATCTCTCAACAAGCTGTGATCTGTGTTTAGAGATGTGTGCTGCAGAACACAACTCTAATTAGGTTTATTGTTGATCTTGGGAGGTTAATTTGTACTTGGCTGCAAGTAAACATGCTGAAAGAGGCCAAGCTAGTTCCTTACAAGGCACCAGTATTGCATCTATGGAGAAGGATAGCTTTTTTTTATCTTCTTGACTTTCCAGGTGATTCAGAAAGATTACACCTCATGCTCGATTTTTTTTTTTGGTCCCCTATAATTGTGCTCTGTACTGGAGGTGAGAGATCCGTCTTGGCTGGGAAGGTAGAACTCGGACTGAGATATGGAATGTGTTCGGCTAATAAGCTACAGTTGTGTGTATGTGGCAGGTATTAGTTATGTTTATTTGATCCTGCTTTTTTATTTATTTTCATAACCTCCAGGTAAGTAGCCTTGTCAGAGTCAGAGAGATGAGCCAAGTTCTCTTTTCTCTCCCCACACTTTTTTTTCACACTATAACAGACTCGTTTCTAATGCGTCTGGTGACAGATCAGTTGTCAGCGGCAGCACAACATAATTACGTTTCATTTTGCATTTCAACCTACTTGACAATACGCAAACATTATGGAGATGAGACAAAGCAGACAGTCACAATTCCCTCCTTATCGGAGCTAATTATGTCTGAGGAGAAATCTCATTCAAGCTGCACATTCGACTGAACGTGAGAGTTTGATAAATCTATGTGTGTGTTTCGGGTAAATGGGTGTTTGAAAAATGTACCTGTGAGAGAATTTTCTTGTCTAATGTACTGCAGGTGTGTGTGTGTGCCATAAATAGCTCTGTATTAAAGTGTGTCAAATAAGCTGACCATCTACTGCAATGCAGCACAAATGGTCACTGCGTGTTGATGGTGAGACTCAAGTATGAGCCTGGACAGCCAAAAGAGGTGTTTTTTTTATGGTTTTTGTCATGAGGTTATACACCATGACTCTTTTTCTTATACATTTTCATGGCACAATATACAATGGCTTTATATAACATGTTATCTGAAGTAATGTTTTTTAATAGCATACCATACTATGACTCTTTTAAGACATCCTATAACATACTAGGACTTTTTTATGTCTATTCGTTGAGATACTATACTATGACATTTTTATGACATACTATGACATCATATACAACGCCATTTTTATACAATGTTTTCTTTGACATACTGTAACATACATTTTAATGAAATCTTTATTTATTTTTTAACATAATACTGATTTTTCTTTTTAGGACATACTATTCCATGTTTTGTTTTTTACATTTATGACTAATAGTTTGACTTCTTTTCAACATTTTGATTTACATTCTACACATTGTAATAGTAAACGGAACAATGTAGTTTATTTTTGACATACTATGCTTTTTTAATCTAATGCTAAATTATGACTTTTTATTAAATGTTTTATGATGTATTTAACGCTGACTTTTTATGAAACACTATACTCAGACTTTTACATTATATACACTATAATATGAAGGTTAAATTAAATTGTTCGTGAGATGCTGTAATATAACTTCCAATGACTTGTTTATGACATACTGTACTGTACTATGATTTACCATAGTATGACTTTTGTTTAACATTCTTAATGATATACTGTACTATGACTTTTTTATGACATACTATAGAACGACTTTGTACAACATTATACTATGACTCTTGTATGACTTTAAACATACTGAAAAATGAATTTATTTATTTCTTCTTTTGACATACTATACTACACCACTATATACTTTTATTCAGACTTTTTTTCAACATACTATTCTATGACATTTTCAACATACTTTAGTATGACTTTTTAGACACACTTTTAGACACACTATTCTTTTCGACATGCTGATCTATGAGTGTTTTTTTCGACATGCTATAACCTATGTCTAATTACTTTTTCGACATACTATTCTATGATTTTTTTAGCATGACTTTTCCATTACTTTCTTGCCATACTATATGATTCTTTTGTTATCATTTTTTTTTTAATAACATCCGCAGTCCATTTCTATTCTTTCAGTTTCAATAGTTTGCACCTTTTAAAAAACAAACAATGGGGGAAGACTGCGCGATTGCTATATAAAACTGTAAATCATTGCTTGTTTTATGAAGAAAAAAAAGCCCCAAACTGCTGTATTTGGATGTATTGAACACCATAAGTAATATACAAGTGAAATATATGGTTTGGTACATGAGAAAATTCAAATGTCACAGATGTGAGCAAATGTGCCCCAATGCAAATTTTGGAGACCTCGCCTGAATTTTCTCTGTACTAAACCCTCTCTAACTTTGTTCTGCTTCACTTTATCAAAGTTAACCTTTGCAGAGAGAATGTTCACATATTGTGTTATGATTTGGGTCTGCATCATTTCAAAGAAATAATCATCCTGAAAGTGCTTTTTTTCTGTTTACTTAACCAGTAACATGTAGACATATATTTACACATCTGAACAAAATCTCACATGTGTAGCCTTTTATTATAACCAAAGTTATTCAAATAGCCCTAGTGGTTGCAGAGATACACCCTTTTTAGTTTGGGTACATGCAATTTTCGAGCAGAGGCCTACAAATAGGTTGGTTTTCTATTAGTTAATAATGCACTTGGCTACTGTGTAAAACAGCTACCTAAACAAACAACTGACATGAGAATGAAACCTTTATGTTTTCACATTTTGAAAAGAGAAAAAAGTGTAATAACTTGTGTTGATTGATTGACTGATTGATTGTCATGCATCAACATCTGTACTGTCAAAACCTCCACTTGGCCTTACTCCACATCTATAATCAGCTGTATGAATGTCTCCAACCATCTGACTGTAACACATTCGTTCGTTTAGCAATCTCTTGTACTCTTTCAGACATCCGGGCATCATCTTCAGACATAAAAAGCAAAGATCTGGCCTCTATATCTTTTTTCTCTCTCTCAACCCTGGAGTCACTGGAAGTCACTTGTCACCGTGTTTGTCCAGTCTGCACTGCCGTAGTGTTACTACTTACAAATCAATACTTTTTGTTCACGACATGAAATTTTAAAATGTCTAAGACAGCAGATGTGTCTTCTGTGTCACCATACTTCAAGTGACGGCTTGTAACACTGTGTCCAATAATGCTCCACGACACTGAGTGATGGTGGTATTAACCTGACTTGGAAAATTGAATACCGACAGATTCCTGCTAGAGAGACAGAGAGAGGGAGGGAGAGTGATAGAGAGCGAGCTTTGGTGTTGCTCAAATGGATATACTGCATGCTTACTATTGATCACTGCTGGTACTATTGCATGCAGCGTGGTCTTTCCATGATCACAGTTCATTGCTCCTTCTTATATCTCCTTTTCTCCATCCTGCCTCACACCACCCACATACGGGAGACATGGCTCCCAGCAGGGAGAGGGTCAGCGCAGAGGAGACTTCAACCTGTCAGACAGAATTCACATCTCGCCCCTCATGCCTCCCTTCACCATCCAACCCCTCCGTCTCCCACGCCTCCCTTGCTCCTTCCCTGGCACCCATCACTCCTCTTCCCCTCTTCTACCCTCCTCCTCTTGCCATTTGATTCAGATCACTGAGTAAGCCTCCGTCTCCTTTGTCTGAGGTTCCATTTTGCCTGGCAGATGGACAGGAGGAGAGAAGATGGACTCACATCGAGGTGAGGGGAGTGTGTGCGTGCGTGTGTGTGAGAGATGGAAAGGGAGGAAGAGAGAAAGAAACTTTTCTGGGAGGCAGAATGTCAAACAGCAATGAAGTGAGGAGACTTTTATCTGTCAAACCTGTGTGAGGTCTTGCCTTTCAGGCTACTGAGTGACAAGGCTGCAAGTTAAAAGAGAGCTGAGATGCAAAAGTGAGGGCGACAGAATGAGTTTACCTCTAATTCAGTTAGCTTGTCATACAGTATCAGCCTTATCTGTACATGCCCTATTTTACCTTAGCCATTGTGTGATATCAAAGGAAGTTTTTTTTGGGGCCTTTTTGAACAATTTCAAAAGTCAAATATTACTCATCCAGAAAAAGTAGGAGGCAAATTAACTTTTGCTTCAAAAATAGCAAGACATTAGCAAGATTACTAATCTAGGGTGACCAGACGTCCTCTTTTTCCCGGACATGTCCTCTTTTCAAGACCTAAAAAAAGCGTCCGGCAGGGATTCCAAAAACGTCCGGGATTTTGCTACGTCGGGGAGTTATTACCCCCTTACAAGTTTTGGAAATGGTACGTCCGGGAAAATAGTTATTACCCCCTTACAAGTTTTGGAAATGGTATCTCCCTCACGTTCCACCTTCTTGCGCAAGCTCTGACTGTAGAGAGAACTGTCATTGGTCGACCGATCTCAACGTAAATGTAAGTTCACGGCATGCTACACAATACTGCTACCCCCCCGCGACGAAGTGGCCTCCTCCTCTCTCTCCTCCTCCACCCCCCGGAACGAAGTGTCCTCTTTTTCACAAACTCAAATCTGGTCACCCTAACTAATCAAATATGTTGTCTTATTTCTGGTTGCATGATGTTTTGATGTCTTGCAATATGGCCGAAAAGTGGTTAGAAATGCCTGACTCACTGTATATCCCTGACGTGGCCTATATTACTCTACTACTAGGCTCATGCTCTTAGCCCATGGCAATGCTTCCACACACAGTATAGATTCAGGCCTAAGAATAGAGAAGAGGTTGATGGATGTAAAAAGGGACGAAGGGAGCTTGGTAATTGAGTAAGTGCCCTTCTGGATCTGGAAGCCTGAATAAAAAGTATTATTTATTTTTATTTTTATAAAAAGCCTTTCTTAGGATCATTTCACTCAAAAGTACATGAAAGCTCTTTCAAAGTTTCTCTCTGTTCTTTGCCCTCAACTGAAATAGTCCCTGTGGAGGATGCACAAACGCACAAACACTTACGCACTTTCTCCTGAAAGACATGGATAAAAGGGTTGACCCCACAAATACAAACTTACATGCGTGTGTACAAAAACACAAACACACTCACTCACACACAGTAACTCATGAAAAATAGAGTGCATTCCATTCAGGCTCTGCATTTTAACCCGAGATTATTAATAATGCTCTACTTGAAACACAACAACTCATTTTCCACTGAAAGGTTTAAAGTGTGCGAGCTGGCAAACGAAGTAGACTTTTCATCTTTGTCTCGCCCAGAAGCAAATAATGACCCACAAGGCGAATGGTCATCAGCGATGAAGGCGAGCAGGAAACACATGATTTAACACCAGAGAGGCTTTTGTCACTCAGCTGTGGAGAAGTGTGAGAGGAGGGAGAGGGAGAGCTGCTGTAACCTGGAGATGAACCTGCAGCATGATTTAAAACAAAAAACTGCAACGTCAGTGTTGAGCTAGCTAAACAAGCTGAAAGATAGAAGTTGAGAAGGTCATTCCTTTACCGTCATGGCTAATGATTATTTTTGATGTATACATTGATATATCTATGATTTTCAAATGACTAATTTAAAAGGTGTCCTTTGGAGCTTTTGACCCAGAGTAGCGCTGCAGAGCATTGATTGACAGTCAGACATTTGTCAAGAAACCTCGTGATTTTCCGGCAAAGGCAGCAATGAACAAAGCTGTTAGCTAGCAAATATGAATGTAAAATAAACAATGCAGATAAAAAAATAAAAAAAAATCGGCTTTACAAATCTTTTATAATGAAGAAAATGCATCAGACAAATTGTTTACTAGAATAATAATTATCTTGTCTGGGCAATGTGACAATAATATTCAATGTGAGTGTTTTGTCAAAAATCCTTTCAGTATCAAGGTTCATGATGCTGGCAATGAATGTTCGCTCAGATTCATATTATTTCTTCTTATTCTATGAACACACCTTCTGATTTAAGTCATAATCTTTCAACTTTTAGGTAGAACGTGTAAAGATATTTAACAGTTGAGATGTCTGGCTTCTTTTCTCCATATATTATTTAAGGCTTTAAAGTGTTATCGTCAAATACTTATGACGGCAGTTTTCGAACAAAGTATTCCTTCGGTATTGGTACCTTGAATGCATCAGCGGTCACAAGGCCGCGTCGTGCTCACACGTTTCTCCAGTGTATCGCGCCAAGCTAGTTCTTAAATGAGCATGTGTGTCTAAGTTGACTCACTCTCTCATACACTGAGTGCAGCGTCATGCGCACGCCTCCTTTGACCCTTGCTGCGACCAAATATGCACCCAGCATGTCAGTACGCAGGTGACAGTGCCAACACCCCCCCGACACTGAGACAATGTCTGACAACACTGCCTCCCCTCTCCCCCTCCCCCTCTGTGCCCGCCCTGCTGCCAGCCCGCTGTGGTGGTATGCCGCCTGCAGGTGCCCGTTCACCTGCCCGTGCCCGTTCACCTGCCCGTGCCCCATCCTGGGTTGTCGGTGCCACCGCATTACGCCGTGTGTTCAAACTCTCTCCACGATGTGTCCTTCTGGGGAGGAGAGGGAGTCGCACAAGGTGACTGTTGATATTAGGATGTAGCATTTGCTACGCTGGGGCGCCTCCCTCATTGGTATTTCATGTCGAGCGCCGTCGCATTCGTCACGTTTCATAAACTTCCTTATTATTCACTGGCGGGGAGTAATTTTGTTCTGCCGCTCGCAGTTGTGAAAGTGAGATAGCGGGAGAGAGGGAGGGATGACACTCTGAAATCCTTCTAATAATCATTTTCTCTCTTCCCCATACATGGACTTGTTTATCAGAAGAGCAGGTGGTTGATTGCCACTTACCTCCCACTGCAGCCCAAACACAGGCTCACCTCTGTGAATCCGAGGGGTGATCGTCTGTGAATCTCCTCCCAGTTGCAGTACCTCCACCCAGGGTCTCGGGATAATCAGCCGGCTTTCTGGGGCTTAGGCAAACAGAGTTGTCAGAGGAGTGACACATACAGTCACGCCTTGGGGCGACATGGACTTGCAGGGGGAAAGTAATTCATCAGTGGGTTCATGAACCAAACAGTATCCTTCAGGTCCAATGGTGCTCTGAAAGCCACAAGGAGCTGAGGATTTGCTCCAGCCGATGCTTATGACACCGATGAATTGCTTAAGTGCTCACCATATGCAGCAGGCAGCTATCCACGCACACGTCCTTGTATATCTTTGTTTAGTTGCCGAACGTGCCCATAAAGCCCAGCATTGCAGTGAGGGTTTTACGCCAAGCAGGTGGCTATGTTGTACTCGGCCAGAAAGCATAAAAAACAGCCTGCCCCCGGCAGCTGCCTGGCCATAAAACACATTTATACCATGATGTCCATGCCCATCCCTAACGTGTGCTTCAGGCTTCGGGGCCAAAAAAGTGGAACCTGGTCAACTCCAAAGCAGAAAAACAACAAACTATGACCTTTATAGCAGAAAGAGTTGTTTTTCTGTAAAACATGTAGCTGTGAAAGTTCAGTCCATATACAGTTCTTTACAGTAAAGTATAGAAGAGAAACTCTTCAAACTTTCCGAGTGACTTTTCTCTTACCCCTCCTATATTTTCAGAGGGTTCTTTGTTCCTGGACCCCGGGCCTCCTCTCTTTCTTGCTCTGTTCTAGAGTAAAGTGCCAGTGAAGTTGTCCCAAAGGCGGTGGATGCGCTGGAGCAGTAAGTGTGCCACAAGGTGTACTGGCGTATTAATGGAGTCCGGTTATAGCGGCTGACCTGTGAAGCAGTACGGTCAGCTGCTAGGTGAGCAGACCGCCGCTGTAAATCCCAAACAGGCGTCCCCTGTCTCTCCCTCTTTCTCTTCTCCGTCACGCCCATCAGTCACCACTTCCCCTCTATTCTGCAGCCCCTGCACTGCTGCTAACAGAATGTCAAGTCAAGCTTTGTTACCGAGGGCTGACAGAGTGGGCAATGGAGTTTGGATGTTCCAGGTTAAGGTTGTAATTGCCACTGTTTTCACCCTCCTTTCAGCCCATTATGACAAATAAAGGATAATTTTAGTTTTAAGGATTACATTTGTGCTCCCAGGCGGAGTCAAGATGCCGCTGTGTTAGATTTATGACCAACATGAAGCTGGTGACTAATGGTATAGCCCGCTCGGACGCTACACTCTCTCTGTACATTGGATTTGTGGCCTTTTGAGTTTGAACCATTTGACCGCCAGGAGTCATGGTGAGTTCATTTAGGGCTCAATACAGACATCCTGTACTGGGCAAAGAAATGATTATATATCACTAATCAATGTATATTCATTTGGTCCAAGATAATTCAAAAGCTTCATTTTTTTTGTTGCTAATTATGTGTCGTAAAATTCCTCTTTAGTAAAAGCGATTGCTTGTATAGAAGCGATCACACAAGGTGTAAATGTGTTTTTGTAGTTCTGTCACAATCTTTCCCTGATAGTCTCAGGTCACCTCTATACACGTTATGTATCAGTCCCCCATGCCCATGTCTAAACCCACCTTGCAGACTTTCCTTTCAATAATGTATAAAAGAGGGCGCAGACTTTGCATGTATTGTCAGTATGAGGACATGATCCCTGACATCTGGAGCCGGGGCTCATACTGAATGATAATGGCCTCTCCCTGTTTTGATGAATTATTAAATTCAAATTGTTTTGCAAACAAAACATATTTGTTAACACAATGAAATCTGGGGTGATAGCTGGAGCTTTATCAATATTTAATTTTCACTGTAGACAACAATATAGCCTTTGGCCAGTTTCTGGTACATAATTAATGAAAGGGCAATAGAACTAACAATACATTATGAAACAACGGCTGCAGTCATATCAGCGCGGGTTTTAACAATGAGGACACGCTACTTTGATACTTGAGCATTTGCGCTTGACACATGCTGATGACTTGAGATCTACAAAAAAAACATTCACTTTTTTTTTGTGACAGAATTCTGGAAAAAATTATTAGCACTCCACTGAAGCATTCATATTCATGCCCCCATTGTCATCGTTCACTCTAAACCGTCTATTGTTCTATTATTTATCTCATGGTGATCTCTCCATATTTAGGCATTTGGATTAGTTGAATATCAATGTCAGGCTGCAGTTATGGAGATATGCCTGTGATTGGGCCGATTAACATTTGATTTTATGTTGAAAGGCTGGACCCCCCACTGCACCTCTTTCAATTGCTCGCTTTCCTTCTGTCTCTGGCATTGGACTGAGAGAATGGGAAGTCGGCACAGTGAATATCAAGTGGCTGATTGGGGATGTCACTGAGGAACCCGATGGACTCTGGTTGCCAGATGTGCTTGTTCATCGGTGTCAGCAGCAGGATTTGTCTCCTGGGTTTGCGAGGGTTTGTCGGGGCGGACAGACGGTGCAGAGGAGGTTTGCAGAGCTGAGTGCTGTCCCTCACTAGAGCCTGCCACTCATACTGTCTTTTTCTCTATTCATCACTGTCAGTAGACTGCTGATGCTGGTGTCTGATGACTATACCTATCCTATGGCGGCATCTCACCTGAAGTAAAACGCCCACAACACATGCTTTTGATTGACATTCTTCGCCAAGTTATTTCGTTGCGATACCGCAGACATAGGCTGAGTTTGCTGCGGATAGCGTGGTTTGTCCCTTAATATATTTCCCTAAGGAGCAGTCGGGTCGATAAACGCAGACAGCTGAGGAATAAAACGAAGGACGTTTTTTGTGGTACTGTTTGTGTTTGTTGCAGAACGTTATTCAAAAGTGCAGAGTGGGACACACATTATGAGATAGAATAAAGAAGGGGCCTTGAGCTTTTTTCCACTTCTTTTGTTTCTGTAACTGAATATAAGTTGCTCAGCTATTAAGTGAAGAAGGGCAGTTTGTTGGTGCATTTGAGGGGCACCTTTCTACATTGGGTTGTGCGTTGCAGACCTTGGAGAGCTCATTTAAACCCTACTTCATTGTTTCCGGCAGCACCATTCAGGAGCACTGGGGTGGTGCTTGTTGCTATGGAGGACGCAAGAAAGTGACGTGTTTGTGCAGACAGGATATGAAGAGGGAATATGTGCGTGCAGAATGAAGGAGCGTGTAGTGTCTGTGTGTTTATGTATATGTTTGCCGAAGGTGTCTGTGTTAAGTGTTTGCTCTGTGTGTTAAATCATCTCTGCACCAAGGTTTGTGCATTGTGTGTGTGTGTGTGTGTATTGTGTGTTTTGAGGCAGCCAGCAGAGCGGGGGGAACATCTGCACACAGTGGCACAGGCCTTCTGCCTTTACACACGGCTCCTGCCGAGCAGCGCTTCACGGCCTAGCAGGCTGTGACCTCCCAGAGGCTCCAGGGGAGCTCTTCCTCTTAAAAGCCAGCTGTGCCTCATACTTTCTGCCGCCAAATATTCCACAGTCCAGCTGTTCACCTGAGAAGCACAGAGCACAGCCCTCTCACTTCCTCCCTTTTATGTTTTCGGAGAGCCATTGTGCAGGTTTAAGAGAGCATGGAGTATAGCACCTGTAATACCTTTGTTGTTATTGCCAAAGCAAAAAAAAGTTGGCATCTCACTTTGTGTTCAAAGCTGTACAGTTTAGGTTCTTCAGATATATGTATTACACTAAATACATGATCACATCTTCTTGATAAGTTACAAGGTGAAGAATATGTTCTTATTTCTCATGGGTTCTTATTATTTTAGCAGTGCATGACCTCAGTTTAATATGTGAATATTGAAACTGTCTTGAGGATAGTGGAGTACACTTTCTATAGCTTTTTTTTTAAATGTCCCTCTTTAAGATTTAAAAATAAAAAGCATATCTTTCAAAGGGCTGTCCTTATTCTTAATCAGATTGATGTGTTTGTGTATGTGATGGAGAGAGTAAGTGATTAATGATGAGCGATAATTTTAGAGCATGCCAGGTAACACTTTGATGTTCTTCAGATCCACACTAAAAAGGTTTGAGCAATAACATCTAGCAACAAAAATAAGACTCAGAAATACAAGAAGTATCATTAACTGCAGGTTGTCTGGTTATTGTAGAAAGTGTCTTGACTGAAATGTTATGTGTGTCCTTCAGTCACGTCTATGTCCGTATCTCACTTCAGTGAATAGAGCTAATTTTCGTGATTGATTTTAGTTTTTCAAACCGCAAGAGGATTGCATGATATGGTCATTTGTGTACATGTTCCGGCATCTTGTAAATAACCCATCAAGGCATTTAATGATGGCAATCATTTTGTTGATGTGAATCAATGTGATGAATAAGACATATTTGCAGTTGAAAAACATATTAAATATGCCGTTGATTGACGTGGGCTTATTGGGGAGGTTTCATAGGGTGATTTATTTTTTTCAATACATGACACGCACTCTTCCATTTGGACTGCTGGCATGAAATTATTGCACATTAAAGCACCGACAGGATCCTTGCCAAGACATGTTCCTAACAATAGTTCTTAGTTTTGAGGAAAGAATAATTTATCCTGACTAATTTCAAGTAGCAGCGTATTTTCAAAATGGATACACAGGAACAGTAAAGAAACACTTCTTTTGCAGCTGTAGAATTTGAAAGAAGCTTGTGTCAAGTGTCTCCTTCAAAATTGCCTAACGGGCAATATGCACTATTATGTCAGTCATGAAAAGGAGTCGGGTCTGTGGGACATGGCCAACATGTTGTTTTAACAAGGTGCTGCTGGTTCCATCTGTGAAGTGCAAAGGAAGTGAGGGATAAGTGCATGTACAGGCCTGATATATGTCTACAGCAGAGCTATTATAGGCCCAATGGGCGAAATGGGGCGACATGCTCCTGGATCGACTAACTGTGTAGGATGTACACTACAGTACCTCCCGGATCTACTGCAAACGAACTGGGCTATAAAGAGCACATCCAAACCCCAAAGAATACACCATAGCTTCAGAGTTCTTATATTCCTTACACCTGTTGTATGTTTTTTAGGCGAAAGTAACATTGACCGAGCGGATAGATATACGATATGACGAAAGAAAGCAGAATATGGGCTTAATGCGTATATTCATTTTTATGTTGTTTTCATATGATTTACTTGATTAGCTCATTAGGATGTAGCAATGTGTTCAAACACTGAATCAGAAATGAAGCAGTGTAATGAAGCAAGACGATGGTTAGGAAGACTGTGAGATTAGCAGTTGCCGAGGCAGTCGGCTCGACATTGACACCTCACTTTCATCTCAGAGTGAGAGAATAACCCTCAGTTATCCACGAGATGGGAAGTTAAGGGTTCCAACCGTACCGTGATTGATGACTTACACGGCGATGATATATCGGGTGGCCCCGTCCCTGTCCTATAATTTACGAGCACGCTCGTTTAATTTGTCTGTGGCTTAATTTGGCCCGTATATATATATGACGTATGAACATGTTCTGCAATTGATGGCTTATGCTGTCGAGCAGCAGTTGCTGACTGAGAATAACATGTCCTTTGGACATTGACACTTTCACTGTCATCTGTTCAATCTACATGACCTGACAATTAAGCTAATAAGTGAAAATGGCACCTTCCCAATGCAATTTTAATGAGCACCATGTTGAGTTGAGGAATCTGTTCAGGAGGAATTGTTAATGGGCTCCTTCTGATTCTCAGCTCTGGGGCAGGGATGGTAAATGCACTTGAACTAAAGGCTCACCATAATTGGCCCGCAGTTCGTAGTTAACCAAGCCTAATTGTACTCCTTCAATATCAATCAATGTTTTGCTGTGAATTTGTAAAGTTTACACACTTTTACAGGTCTGTTGCCAGTATTGAAGTATCTTCATACAAATGCTTTGTGCGCTCGCCTTTCCTAATCTCTGCCACCAGACTCACAATTCAAAAAATTCAAAAGTGAAGACATGTGTTAGTGAAGCACTGAAATAAATATATCGGGGAACTGATTTAAATAGCTGGATTGGATATCAGTGACAGTGGGACTTACCTTTTCAATCAAAGACCATCTTTACATACTAAATGTATTATATGCCGGACTTTTATTTTCTGTTTAAGGTTTGACCAATCTGTTGTTGGTCTACACTCAAATTAGAATTCCTGTTATTTTGAGCAAGTTAAGTCTCTGGTGTAAAATGTATTATTCTAATAATGAATAACAATTATTTCAATGCATATCTATGTATTTATTTATTACATTTTGTTTTACAAAGTTAGAAAAGCAACGTTTACCCACATCGTTATTAGTATCGGGACTGAACAGGTCGGATCGGTCCATCGATCCCTAATGTGTCTAGCATCTTTATACCAAGGTATTGGTAACATGTCTAATGTGATCAAAATGAATCGTATCCCAATATAAATAATATTGTAATTATGATGACATATTTAAGCCATGACTACATACAACAGTAACAAGCCTGGTAAAACTAGCGTTTCTGCCAGAAATGGTATGTCAACATGAACTCTCAGAGAAAAAGAGCAGAGGAGCTACATCGCACAACAAAGGCCACAAAATGGATTGCCAGACGAGATGTCAGAATCTGTCTCGTTGCCCACAGCAGGCGACGATTGATCACATTGTACATTCACTTTGTGGTAATTAACCAGAGCTTCACATCGTAATGTCAGGGAAATAAGAACACCTTCCGAGTTTTGAGAAAACTGCACAAGTAAAGTGGCAAAACAAAAAACAGAACAGAAAGACTAGTCAGCACTGCGTGGAAGCTCACGGAGAATTAAGAATAAAGAATCAACACCACCTTAAAGGTTGAATTGAAGTATCATCATCACAGAAATCCCCTGCAGAATTATTTTATTTTCAGGCAATATGGCCCAGTGCAATCTGTGAGTATCTATACTAGATTTGACAGGTGTGTTTTCCTCGACAAACCTTTATCTCCCTGCCACAGTGAGCTGCATGGGGACTTTGCATTGTTGCCACGCTTGGAAGTTGGTGATGCTGCCATTGTATGTAAAGACTCACTAATAGACCCCAGTGGGGCATCATTCCTATTCCACTCGTGATGAAGACATTCTCTCACTCTCTGCGTTTCTTTCTCTCTCTCTTTCGCTTCACTCTCTCTCTCCCCCTCAGACTTGATATTTTTCTCTTGGCTCTTCTCTGCTCTGCCTGTGGGCCTGTGAAATGTCTCTGTCTGTGGAGAAGGCCCCCTCGTCCCTCTGGAAGCCATTAGAGAACCTTTATGAATATGTGCTGAAAGGGCGCTTTTTTCAGGGGCGGGGACAGAGTGGGTGGGTTGTTGAGGGGGATTAATGTGCAATGCTATCATTTGCCTTAGATGCTCTTGTGAGCCATCTATTCATGTTAGATTGCTGTCTTTTTTGAGCACCGTTTTTATTCTGTGCTATTCTTTTTGCTTTTTTGAGTTACTGAGTGACTCTTGTGTTTCAGTGTAGTGCCTGTGTAGAGGCTGTTCCTTCTGTACAAATGACTCTGTATTGCCTAATACTTCTAAAACCGCTGGTCTTAACAGGCATGGTTTCCCGTTTCATTTCCCCAATATCTTCCTTTCTTACACTTTTTTCCTGCATTCACTTCCAACTTTTGTTATTTGGAGATAGTTTTTAGTCTAACTTTGGCACAAACATAAAGTGTATTGTGTTGGTAAGTGCTGCTCAAAAGTGCATTTTTGAAAGGGGGAAGACGCAACAGGGCTCAATTTTCGGGGCTTTTATGCATTCTGTCCCCATGAAATAAATATCACATATTTTAAAAGCGTGTACGTAAAATTGAGCCATGGTTAAATATTCAAGATGCTCTTGAAGAGATAGTGGCCAGGATGTACTAAGTGCACCACTTTACTTGTGGCATTTAGCCGTAAATCTGATTGGTTTGACTATGTAGCGCTACTGGTAAGCCTGTGGCGGTTTGTGTCTCTATATGAACAGCGGCGCTTTTAGCAAGATCAGCCTACCTTGGGGTTTTTCCCCTTCTGGCTATCTGTGCTCTGCGGTAACAAGATCTTGTCCTGAACAGCTGTGAATGCAGGCTTTAAAACAAGAGAATGAAAAGGGGAAGTTGTTGGTGGTTGCCCTCAGCTTTTATAGCTCATGAATTGCTTGGAAGTCAACTTGTTTTGAGTTCTACCTGATGGTTTGGGCTGCAGGCCTACCCGGGTCAGAAGAGTGCTCCAGCGCACATGAATCATGCTGCTGGGAATCGGAGCCCAGCTGAGGTCCACAGGCGAGGGTCTAAGCGTTGCCACAAAGGCCTCATCCACAGCTCGGAGATGCTTTGGAGGTTCTGCAGGCTCAAACAATCAATCAGAGACCGTTCTATCATAATTACACCCAGGGAGTCATGGCGATGTGCCGTCCACACCTTGCAGCACATGCCCCATCCTCCCTTCCCTTCCTCCACCTCTTTTATCAAGTGGTTAGTCTGATGCTCTTTTCTATTCCCTCCAGCACCTCCATCATCATCTTCCCTCCCCTTCTGTCTCTTTTTTCCCATCTCCGGTTCATGCCTCTATCTGCGGTCTCAATTTTGATCTTAGCAGTATTCTCTGTTGCTGCGTGGGTTGCAGACTTTGCTCTCACATTCATGCACGCGTATAGAAAACATAACATGCACCATGTTGCAGATTGTGGGAAGAGGATGGATGGGAGTTGGACTGATGGTGTCTGTGGGAGAGAGAGAGAGGGGTATGTAGGGCACAGTGTGTGGATGAAGTAATGATTTCTCCTTCACACCTCCCTTGCTAATTAGTGCAGGCTGCCTGCTGCCATGAAGAGGGCGGTGTCTAGGGAGCGCTGTTATTTGTCTTGAAGAATTACCGACAAGGAATTCACGTTACTGCTTAATCCCACCGATACTGGACGGAATTCAGCATTTACCTGATTGCAGCCACCCGTCAATTGGATTTAATGACTTTAATGATCATTTTTAGCCTCCACTCCTTTCTGCAGCCACTCAACAGGGATGTGGCATAAGATGCAGCCCACTTCGCCCCTTTCCCTGTAGGAGTCTCTTGGTGCAGAGTATGTGTGTTTCCATGCCGCAGCATCCTCCACACACATGCGTCCTCCATATTCCTCCATCATCTCTTACTTGTTCCCTCAGTATCTCTCCACACTTCCTCGCAACTGTTGTTTCGCCACCCCCATGCATTTGCAGAGCTGTCAGCACAGCGGTGACATCACTTAGCCCTGTGTCAAGTTACAGGACTGATAGTAAAAGTGTGTTAATGTGACATTCATTTCAGGGAAGAGAAATCCATGTATTAACCTCAACCGTATCTTGAGCCAAAGGGGTCACATAGAAATCCCCAAACAGGTTTCCAGATGTTTAACTTTTAAATGTATTTTTTCCTATTATTATTTTTGTCGAAGTCATTTTTAAGAAAAACATTGCAGAACAACTTAAGGAGAGAGAAACAGTTTAGATGTGTAGTGTGCTGCTGCTACAGCAAGGCTACACCGAAGTGGGTGTGTAGCATCTTAAAGATATATGTGATAGGTGTTTGTGTGGGAATCCCATTAACATTATTTTGCCTGAGGTGGATCTCATCTCCATAGCAGCTGCATCTGACAAGCCTGCCATGGCACGACAAAGAAGCCAATCATTAATGTCAGCCAGAAGAAAAAATGATGTTTCCCTGGAAGTGGTAGTCAGTAATGATGTCCATTTTCCTGCATTCTGTACTTTACCTCTATTGGGCAAATAATATGAAACTGTAATGATCTCACTGTGTATATTGTTAACTTATTGACTTAACCACATATTTATACGACAGAGCAAAGAAAAATGTAATTCAGAGAAGAGGTTTTAACAAATACAAAACAATAACAATATCTGTGGAATATGTAGAATCTAGAGCACAATCTTGAATCAATTTATTATCTTAATTCCTGTATACTTCCTATAAGGACTTACATTTTAAGTTTTAAGACTTGAAAGCAACCGTCATTTTATTTATTTTATTTATTTTATTCAATCTTTATTAATCAGGCAGTCTCATTGAGATTAATCAATCATTCACAAGAACATAATCAGCAAAACAGAAACAACATAACTACACAATAAACAGGAATTGAAAAGAAATCATAAAAAACACATCAGAATACAAAGCTTTAAAATCTCCAAAGGGAATGTAAGACTCTAGTTAGAGGGCAGTTTGCAGTTCACTCATTTAGAAGGAGAACTGGAACCAGTTCTGCCAACATCAGTCCGTACATGAGGGATATCGAAGGTTAAATAGTTACTGGATTTAAACGAGAGAAGAGATGTAATGTAGTTTGGAAACTTCAACAGTATTTTACAGCTTTATAAATGAAAAATATAAAATTGCTTTCTTCAATATTAATATTGTAATAATGTTTTTTTTCGGTTCTTATATCTAACATTCTATTGACACTACTTTAATGCTCATAGTACGTTTACTTTGCAGCTCCATCACAGAGTACATTATGTGTTTTTGTGTTTGTACATTAAATTGAAGGTTTACAACTACTGTAGCTAAAAGTAATCCAGTCTGATAGAAACCATGATTAATGATTCTTGTTGATTCTTGTTGATTCTTGTTTTCTTTGTTTAGTTTTAGTGTTGATACAACGTGATGGTGATTTTATGCCTTCATGTCGTAGTGCTGTAGTGTATTTTTATACACTATGTATATCCATTCAAAAATCCTTTAAAAATAGTTATTTTATAAATATTCAATAACATATAAGTGTAAGTTCATGAAGATAATTGTATCTTTTCTGTTAAATCAGACACTGATGGCACAGCGCTGTGTATTACATATTTTTTTCAACCAAAAAATTATTTTCCACTGGTTGGGTTACTTGGCTGAAAAAACATTTCACAGGGGGTACATCACTGAAAAAAGGTTGCTGTAAACTACCATATGTTACATACAGGTGTGTGTGTGTGTGTGTGTGTGTGTGTGTGTGTGTGTGTGTGTGTGTGTGTGTGTGTGTGTGTGTGTGTGTGCACATATGCACATGACACTGCAATGCATCTCTCCAAGTTGCATGAAGTCACCCGCTCCGCTTGTGAAAGTCACGCTAATGTAAAGGCCCCACTGTGCCAAGATAAAGGCAGTGTCTTTCTACAGAGGGCGTGCTGTCAAGCATATACCCCTCAGTAATGCAGCAGTGTATAAATGCATCCTATGCCAGCGGCACATAAAATGAATGACACAGGCCTGGGCTAAGAGGCTTTGCCAAAGCTCTGGCTTACGAGTCTCACAGGTGTTAATGTGCGCACTGTCTGCCACCCTCACTGAGAAGATTGGGCACCACACTCACTTTCAACAGCCCGGTGTCTGGCTCAAAAGTTACCACCCCCGGCCCATTCTACCAATTCCCCTTTCTTAGGTGGTGTGAGAGCTTAATGACCAGGCCAGGCCGCTGGTCATTCTCCCTGTGCCAGGCCGAGTGAGTCCGACGAGTAAGTATGATGCTATGCAATGATTGAGTAATACCTTTTTTTCCTTAATAGTGGCTCAAACTGAGAAAAATAGAGGAGGGGAAATTTGTTCCTGTGCTCATGGTAACAGTACAATGAACAATTCCTTGGCGATCATCTTTAAAAAAGCAGAGCGGGGCTGGGAGGATTTATGGTCACTCTGGGTTCTGTGGAGTTTCTGATAGGAGGTTTGAAAGGAATCCAAACATGGACAATAATCTTTTTCTTTTTTTTCCAATGGTCATACAACACATCTATCTCCCCCTCACAAAGTAGGGCAAAACCCTGGAACTATTTGTGATTATAATATGTCTATTTTACTGGTCTCTGAAATGAATTAATCACTCTGATTGTGTCCCTTTCAGGTAACACCATAACCTTTCTATCACTCTATCTCTTTCAGAGTGTAGCCTATTTTGCTTGTGGGCCTTTTCTTTATTGTGAGAAGATGCTTGTAAACACAATTCACAATGCTGGCATCCTCTGGGCCGCAGCTCGTATTGTGTGTATAATGTGTGATTTTAAAGGAATATGAAAGGCCCTGGTTTAGTGAAGCAGCACATGATAAAAGGCTTCTTTTTTTTTTGCCATGACACAGCAACCTAAGATGCAGATTTTTATTTTCATAAAAAAAAAAAAAAGAAAAATCCTCTTTTCCGTCAGTACTGTGTTAGACTCGAAATCTGCTTTGCTTTTTCTGACACCACGGGCCAAGGGAATTGCATCACACTTACATCATACCTAGCAATGAGCAGAGTGTCCAGCGTATAATTTATTTATATTAATTGCAGTATTGTGGGAAAACAAAACAGAACGGAGGCAATTTTTCAAATGTCATGGTCTATACAACAGTAATGACATTATTAGCAATTTGAGATAGATTATGTCAATGTTATGGTAATTATTAATTTGTAATGAAATGAGATTACTCATTACTCATACTAATATTCTTATTTTTCAAGACATATTTTCACATATATTTCACATATTTTTCCTGTGTATATGACTGCATATAGCCCACTCTGCTGTTTCTACATGTATCGACACAGCACATCTTAGTACATGTTAGGCTGCTTATTTGAATGCTGTTAAGTCTCTCGGCGCTGTCTATGGGTAGTGAGCTTTAAGTGGGGAAAAGTGAAATCCCTCCTGTGCCTTAGTGGAATTGAGGGTCTGAGCAGACTGGATTTCAGCTCAATAGAAGCTGTAATTAGTTGTAATTTACGGGGCAACTCTTCCCCAGTGACCCCGCTGTGCCAAATCCCCTGGCCACTTGGAAAGATCATGTTTTCTTGCACACTGCATAGCACTCAAATGAACCACAACACTGCCATAATGGCTGGCTCCCCACTGATTTGCCCACCTTGTGTAAGGTAGCTGAAAGTCACTTCCTGTGATGTTCAGTGGAGTGTACACACTGCTATTTCCATCTAGTAAGATGTGTAGGAGCAAGGGTGCCCAAAGCCACCATAAACACATCAATAAGAGAAGCAATTGGAATGATTGGTAACGTTGGTAGTAATGCGAAGATGCTGCTGCTGATGGGTTTGCACCATCAGTGGCTGCAACTGACAATGTGTTTTTAAATCTAATGATGCATTTGCATGTAATTCTCTGTGCTTGTTATTGTTCTGAAATCAGTCCAGATGCAATTTGAGCGCATCAATTTAGAGTCCAATGTTACTCAAGCAACTAATGGACTCTCAGGCAAAATGAAAATTGCTTCCTAATGATCTGACTAAGCTTGATGGGTGAATCTAAATTGATTAGTGCGCTAATATGAACGTAATATGGAATTAGCCTTTGAAAAGTGTGATCAAATTTTTCTGGTACTTGCTGACCTTATTACATTCTAGCATTTTAGTGTCTTGCTAATAGTCATTGCATTGTATTGTATGCACTCCAAAATGTTTTTTTTCCTCTTCCTCCCATTCTGTTGATATAAATTGATGTTCTCATAAATGTGTTGTCATGGCTATAATGAACTTAAAGTGGTAAGAATAGAACATTAGAAGGCACATGAGTGTTTCTGTGGCTAATGTAACACTGTAAGTATTTTTCTTGCAGTACAATCTTAATGGCTTAAAAAAAATAGAAACAGTTTTTAAACATGGCACATATTTATATTTAAAATTACTAGATACATATTTTAAACAAGAAAGGTGCACTCAGTTGAGTGCAGATCTCCACTAGGTGTGTCTTCTACACCAATTGGGCCAAAATTGTCTAATCCCCTATCTAGATTGCAAGTGCATGGGTCGATTCCCTCAGCTTGCTAGTGTTACCACTAGCGGGGCCAGTTAGGAATTGTGAGCGAGGAGTCGGCATGCACTCGATTGCAGTATAAAACAGGCAATAAAAGGTGTTTTGGTAAAGGTAGTAACCAGCTATTAGGGGTGGGGGAAACAAATCAACACAGCATTAATATTATTTGTGGCAATATTGTATCGTCTCGCAGACACCAAGTATCTTTTTTGTACTAAACTATTAATAATGCAATTAGGGATGTCAGGATTAACAGATTTGGCCATAACTGCGGTTATATAAATACACAGTTTTATAGAACGGAAGAAGCTACGTTAGCTATGTCCTAATTCCTGCATATATATATATATATATATTAGTGCTGTCAAACGATTAAAATATTTAATCGCGATTAATCGCATTTATGTCATAGTTAACTCGCAATTAATCGCAATTAGTCGCAATTTTTTTTTGTTGCATTTTCATGCTCTTATCAACATGAAAAAGTGGATTGGCTTGCTTTATTTTATTGAAAAACAACTGCCAAACAGGGCGGTACAAATTAAAATTACTGCACATTTCAGGTAAACAAGGGTTTACCTGAAATTTACATTGTGGAAAACAATAAGCTATTTTAATTTTTTTGCCAAATAAAACAGAATGAGTGCAGATATGTGAGCATCAGGTTGCATCAGTATTAGTGGAGCAGTGAGCCTCTACACATCTTTTTAAAACGGGGTTGTAGATTTGATACAATTCATGTTCAACGTTGAGCTGAGATCTGTTTTCTGTTTTGAGAGACGCAGCAGCAGAAAGGACGTCACGGAGACTTCACCTGAGCAGGAGAGCTGCTCTGGGTTCAGAGAGCTGCTCCGGTGCTCCTCTCATGAGGGCTGCTGTTGCCATCTCCACCCTGGGAGTGTTTAAAACGCAGATATAGCGGTCTGCTTTTCACGCGACATATTTGTCGACGCTCTCTGTCCGCTGCTGTGTGTGCGACCAGCGCTCACCTGTGTGTGCGACCAGCGCTCACCTGTGTGTGCGACCAGCGCTCACCTGTGTGTGCGCGCTCACCTGTGTGTGCGCGCGCACGTGTCTGTGCGCATCAGGCGGAACTCTGCTGTGCGCGACGCAGAGCAGAGGAGAAGTGTTAACGCGATCATTTAGAGACCGACGTGACAAGCTGCCCACAGTGTAGATAAGATCAATAAAATACGGCCGTTTAGTTTAATAACAGAACAAGGTGTAGACCTGTTCTATAGGAAAGAGAAACTTAAATGACGACTTGTGATCTGGCGCTATAGAGAAAAGTACAGGGGGGCAGGGGGTTTCTTCACGGGGGCGCCCCGCCGAGGCAAAATCCCGGACGTTTTTGGAATCCCTGCATTTGGAATCCCTGAAAAAGAGGACGTCTGGTCACCCTACGTTAGCCTAGCTTCCAAGCCCAAACGGCGTGCCTATTGTTTTACTTCCGGTTGACCTACATCTGGCGTGGTGCTCGCGAGAAAAAAAAATGAAAACTTAAAATGCGTTAACGCCGTTAATAAAATTGACGGTGTTAAAATTGGTTTGCGTTAACGCCGTTAATAACGCGCTAATATGACAGCACTAATATATATATATATATATATATATATATATATATTTGTTTGCTTATGGTAAAATCTCCTCTAACGCAAGTCACGTTACACGTGTGAGTGCGCCGCTTTGTTTTGTGTGTTTGTTTTGCTGTAAACATTTCAGAGGGATCTGAAGTGAAGTAAACTGTATTATCATATAATACAGATGTTGACAAACTGCATAATTTGTCAATTAAAATAGGTAATAAATTGCAATATATCGCAATACTCAGCACATCGGAACATCACAATAATATTGTATTATGACTTTGGTATCTTGATAGTATGTATCAAGTATTGTGGGGGCTCTGGTGATTCCCACCACTATCAGTCATATTGTATCGCATTTGCTCAAAGACCACTTAGTTATTGTGCTTCAAGTATGGTTAGAAATAATAATGATATGCATTACTTCTAAGGACAATTGTAAAAAAAAAAAAAAAAAGAAATGGAGAAAAATATTATACAGCTCATGGCAAATTTCTAAAAATCTCTTTTGAATCTGTGTAGTAAGTTCATGTACAATTGATTGTGGGTTGTAGCCTGAAAATAACCAAACCAGTTTCTATCAAGCAGCCATAGTGCTTCAGTTCAACTCAGTATGGTATTAAAACAAACTTCCAGAGATGTGATACTTACTCTTTACTATCTATCACAGTGAGCGTTTTATTCATTTATCATCATGTTGTCGGTAGAGACAGTTTGATAACTCTGCTTGTTGGTGCATTCATTGACGCTCTAAAAAATATTGGACAGGTGGTTACTTAATGAGCTAAAACATATATATTCTCTAAATGTGGTTATTTTATTTACTACAATTAGTGTGCCTTCTCCTGGCCTGAAAAATACATTCAAGATCCTTATTTCCTTTAGTATGCAAGGTCTGCATAGCTTCAAACCTCTGTGATTTACTCTCTCATGGTAAATTGAGCAAGTTTATGAAGGAGGAAAAGATGAAGCATTACAATCAAAAACATAGCAGTGGTAATACAAATTGCCAAATTAAATTATAGCATAAGCACATATCTCAGAACCTGGCTGTTTTAATCAACTTTTTGTCAGCCATTTAAGGTAACTCTGCAGGTTTTAAGTGACTGGAAAGAAGTGTCTGGATTTTCCATTTCAAACCAACCAAACTTGCAATGTGACTGCAATGTTTTGAGTAATAAAAGGGAATCAGGAAACGTCAAGATAATTCAAAATAGGCCTTTAAAAAGGTAAAATATTGCAGTAACCGCTGTATACATTGCTGTATCATTATGCAATATAGTTATTAAGAATTATTCGGACTACAACACGTTTTAATATTGTTTACAGCAAGGTAACTACTCGCAAATACCTTCCATCTGACCTTTAAACAACCCTAGCTGGACTCTTGTCTTCTTTGCTCCTAATTCAGCCATTTCTGCTGACGATGGTATCCATCCAGATGGTTTGTCCATAGTTATCACCAAAAAGGAAAAGAACATAAAGGAGGTATGGAGTGAAGACAAGAAAAGCACAATATGGACCACAATGGTTTGACCTAAATATTACACAAGGGCCTCCATCTTGGTATGAAGGACTGAGGGACACTTGAATGCAGGGATGAGCTGGCAGCTGGAGCCGACCACGACAAGCGCTCATTGCCCACCCCACCCCGCATCCTCTTCCCCTTCGCCTGCTCATCCTCCACTCTGTTCTCGACCCTTTACAGCGGCTCACCTCGGTGAGTATGAATAATGAATGTGACTAGACACATGGGTCAGAGGTGACGTGTCTGTGAGGGAGCAAATTCCTCCTTGATTAGTACATAAAAAGCCAGGCCCATCTGCCTCTTCTCTGGGATTTGACAGGGGTCTGGGCAGGAATGCCAGGAGCCCAGGGACAGCGGAGCAGAGACGAGGCCTCTGCGTTGGGGATGGTAGTCCTCTGCACCAAGCAAGGAGAGACCCACAGCAGGGGGACTCACTTAATCATCACCTCACATCACGCAGCGTCTGCAGCATTCTAATGTGCAAAGCTTGCCTTTGGGTGTTTTACTCTCAGTGTATACAAATCAGGCTATCAACCATTACATGAAACTTGAAAGTAATGGGAAGTATTTTAGGTTATCACTGCACACCCTTCACACATCTTGAAAATGACAGTACCTACTGTATATCGACACATTTTCTGTTGATTTTAACTCAGAATTTTACACAATGTCCCCCATAAAACGTGTTATTAGAATTTCTCAGAAACAGACCCCAGGCAGTTCGGATTGGCCCTTCATGTGCATGCCGTACAACCAGGACTGCCACTGGCCAAATGAAGAAAACTCTGTTGTGAAGTTTGCAGATGACACTACGGCCATCGGCCGGTTTACAAACACCTAGATTTCATATCGAGAGGAAATCAACAATCTTGCAGAGTGGTACTCAGACCTACTCCTCAATGTAGGTAAAACCAAGGGGCTGATTTTAGAAAAAAGGAGGCACACTTATGTCTACATGGAGCTGAGGTGAACATTTTCCATTCCTGGGAATCAGCATCACAAACAACCTGACATGGCCATCACACATCTCCATCCTGGTGAAGAAAGCTCATTAAAAGCTATATTTCTTCAGGAAACTTAAGAAGGTAAAATACCCATACCAAGTTGTAGTTAACTTTTACAGAGAAGCAATAGAAGCATCCTGAGTGGAAACCTTACACACATGGGATGTACACGGCCCAGGAGGGGCAGGAGGACGGCTCTACAGCGGGTGATTAAAACCGCTTAAAACATCATTGATCTACCGAGCATCGGTGATATTGGTAACAAGAGGATACCACTATTTTTTCAAAGCAAGATCAAGTTCAAGAACTTATATCTGAATAATTGCAAATACAGAGTACCAATACAATTAATTAATAATACCATTTTAGTGCAAACAATGAGTTTGACAACATGTTATATTTTCATCAGATGTTACTTACTTTGAGATTGTAAAAAAATAATACTGTTGCTGCTATTTTCAAGTTTAAGTTTTTTTTTCCCTAATACAAACAGAGCATAGTAGGGATGTCGTTAATTAACGATCAACTAAATTTTAACCAATGAATGCTACCAGTTTAACAGTTAAAAGAAACCATTAAACATGAAAAAAGGAGAACAGCTGGTCCACCTAGATGGTCTGCCCAGCTTCAGTGAGCCTGAGCGGTTGTTATCGCTAACTTCAGGACAAACCCCTTTCACGTTGATGAACAAGCAAGACACAGGAGTTAGAACTGGCTCTAGAGGAGTTGAAGCGTTTATTCACCAACTGTACACACACTGCATTGCTACATACAACTCTATAACGTTACTGTTAACTTCATACTCATCGTTACACACACACAAACAGTCTCTCTCACCCAGCCACTAATTGATGTTTATGTTACGCCAGGCTTGCAATACATGGGCGGAAACCCTGACAAAGAAGGCCAGGCAGACACACAGCTCACAACCTCGGAGCTAAACTAACTGACCTAGTGGAGACTTTTGGGGAAAGTGGCTGCATGTGTCCAGGACAATGTACACAATGGCATTGGGTGTGGTTGTAACAAAGTATCTTTAGGAGTACGAGTAAATGAACATAGTATCGGATCAATACCCGATATTGGTATAGGTGCATTCCTAGCCCTATTTGTATAAACACTGCATTGCTATGGTCACAGCTATAACGTTACTGCTAACTTCATGCTCATCGTCACACAAATGGAATCTTTCTCTCTCTCTTGACCGCACACTCGCTAAGTTAGGTACAATACGCTGTTGGCTTCCGGGTTTGTGATACACCGGTGGAAACCCTAATGATGACGATGAGTCTGGGATACAGTCTGGAGTCACAGAGGGCGCTGGTACTGTGGCTTCTAACATACATACTGCATTAAGCATCGAGTACTTTCTCTGCTTAGAAGTTCCTTTTGTTCAGTCAACGGCTCTTGACCAGAGTGGGTCAGTTTACCGCAGACTGTCTTTGCACAGTTTTCTAAATCACTCACACACAGATAGGTCTTTTAGAAAGGTCAAGGCCATCTGCAACACCACCACAAGAATCCCTTGAAGCGCCTGACCTCCCATGGGGGGCATCATTGATCTTATTAGTCTTTACAGAAGGATTAACAGTGGGAGCTCCTCAGTGGAGTTGTCCACTCATTTGTGTCTGGGGTGCAGGGAGGTAAATTACCATACTCTATCCCACAGTAACAATGCAATATATACAGGCCCTAAACACGGCCAGAGATATACATGTATATACATATATAATGACTGATACTCATCCACTGGTTGGTAGAGGTCAGTAATCTTCTGCAATATTATGTTTTCATTTAACCTAGCATAGTAAGAAAGAGCTTTCCCTTCAGCAGCAGCTAGAATGAATATGCTAAATTGAATTGCAATAATCGACTAGGGGACTGGCCTTGTGCTCTAGAGGTAGGATGATTAAAATGTAAGGCTCCAGTGAAGGGGTGATTGGGACCCTGGTGAATTAAGGATTGGATTTGATGGGAGACAATGTGGCTCCTATTTTTCATTAATTAGCCTCAGATCCATAAAACCCGTGAAAGACTTCAATTGTGTATTTTTCCAGCCTCTCAATTACATCCATTCATTAGCTCTGAATGGCCTCCACCACCGCATTATAGCACATGCATATGAGAATAAAAGAGTGAATGAAAGATTGAGTAGACTACCCTAATGCCACTGGCTTATTATTTGGGGGGAGTTCATGAAAAATGTTGAGGTCCTTTGTCAAATGTCAAAAGAATGAATGTAACATGGCCAACATCCAACACAATACACATTTGTGTGTGTCAATCCATAATAGGTTTCTATTTAAAACCTCCACAGTCACATCCACACACAGCCATTGTGAACTTACTGGCATTAATCAATATGCGCTTTTGAAAGTGCAGAACCAAACCACCAATTTTCAATGTTTTTCAATAGTTATCATGGGGCATTGGATCTTCGAGCGAGTGGCTTCTCAAAACACATATCCAAAGCAGGCGTTTACAGCTCAGTCATCATGTTAGAACAAATGGAGTGTAATTGCCCACACAGGTGTACACAAAGACTTCACCATAGACATCCTTTTTTAATCATAACCTGTGAAAACAAGTTTTATTTTTACCCCAACCACAAAATTATATATTCCTAAATCTCTAGGATGCTCCTTGTGATTTCCAACTCTGTTCATGCAGACTGCAGCAAGGAGCTTTTAAATGAATAAAACGACGTGAGTGCTCTGAGTCCCGTTGTAGCTGTCTGTAGATGTAACTCTCTATAGGCACCAAACACAATCTGTGATTAAAATCTCCTTTGACATTTCTTTGTTGCTGTGTCTTTGCATTGCTCAAACTCGCTACGGTTTTGTTTTCCTCCCTCAAGCCAAAAAGCCAAGCCTGAGAAGTTACTGCATTTTGTTTTGATGTGTACATTTCCTTAAGAAGATTACAAGAAAAAAAGCAAGCGTTGTCATATATCCTTTTTTGCAGCTAGTCTCCCTCTCTCTGTATCTCACTTCATGTGTGTGCTTGACTGCCTGTATCTGCCCGTGCAGACATAGAAAGAGGTATAGCAACAGGATGAGAGCGGTGCATGGCTGTGTAATGAAACCCATAATTACAGGGCAAGGGAAGGGTATTGTTCATGTGATTGACAAGTCCCTTTCAGTCATGAGTGCAGTTTTCTGTATGGCCTGTTTTTCTTTTTTTCTTCTTCTTCTTCTTTCCCCCAGAAGGCCCTGAACCTTCTGCTGCTGCATGAGAACACAAAGGCATCACTCTCCTGGACAGGGAGTGTACTTGGCGATAATGCATGTTTTGCATTTAATTCTTGGATGTGACAGCCTCCCTTATAGTACAGCAGAGCCCGGGGCCTAATTTACATTGTGTTCTTATCAGGTGCCATAATGCTTTCTTAAGGGACAAACATTGTATGACATTTATCTGCATGATATGGCAGTGATATGGTTCGCCAGTGTACATGTATATCGTGATAATACATACAGGGTGGCGATGTGTTGGGGATATTGTAGTAAAGGTGAACCTGTGTATACCTTGTTTGAATGCAAACAATGCCACTGTAGAGGTGTTTCTTTTCTGCATGTATGCTTACATCTGAGCAGACTGAACTATACAAGTGAAGAGACACCTCTTCTCCTGAAAAGATGAAATTGTGTTCCAAATGTCAGACCTGCTGTATTTCCTCATTCTTTTTTCACAAGAACAGTCTGCATGTTAGGTGTCATTCATGTAATGACATCTTCTAGTATCTGTTTTCACCCCTGCAACTTCACACACGCCTTACCCCTTCTGATATTTGTGAAAACATATCTTGTACTGTGAACGATATCTAACATATTATTGTTTAAACTCGCTTATTGTCCTCCAGCTCAGCCCCTCCTGACAGTGTGACCAATTTTATTGAACATGTTTTTTTCTTGTGACTAGTCTTCCAGAACAAAAGTTCCAGGCAGGAGAATCCAGAATCCACATATCAGAGCAGTGTATCCGGGCGTGTGGTTCCTCAGATATTACACATTTTTAATACCTCCTTACATGCCACTGGAGAATTGTAGGGGTAATGGCTGCCCATAATTGAACCATATTGTTGCTGAGCTTAGGTTTCTTGTGGGACATGGGCATAAGATGGAGGTAAACACAAGCCCCTGACCCTGGAGACAGAGAGGCACAATCTGAGTACATACCTCCAGCTCACACCCTCCATCCTTCCAAATGAATGAACTGTCTCGTTCTCTTAGCTTCCTGCTCTGGTCATTTGCTCTCGTCTGCCTGATTGTGGTACACAGAGACATTGTTAAACCATTGTATAATGTGCCAGGTCTGGGCTAGTGTTATCCCTGCTCCCTGATGACTTATTAAACATGTATGCATATGCATATCGGCATCCCCAATACACCCAGGGTTATGTCCTCATTCTCAATTGCTGAGCCTCATCTGCCACCTGCCCCTTTTTGTTATTAATTTATCACCTATATGAAGCAAGGAAACTGCCTGAATGAGGGCCACCTCCATTTGAGCTCAATGGTTGGAACACTATCGGAAAGGACGTGTCGAAAATGACACAATTTAAAATTGCGAGTGAACTGCCTTACCATGCGCTATTGCTTGTCTTTTGTGACAGGAAGACAAGCCCCCACACTGCACACATGTTATCTTGGTGATTTCTCTTTTTACACCAGAGATGATTGGAAGTGTTAACCATGTTTGCTGTGTATGACATGTCTCTTTGTCATGTCCTCCTGTCAACAGAAAGTTATAGCAAATTAATTCCCTCGGGACCCAAAGCCAGCTCTCCCTTAAATTATTTTTTGTCCCCTTCACTAAAGTTCAAACGTAATATTTGAAGTCAGAAGAGAAATGGGTGGTCTATTAATATTGTGCAGGAGTTTAGAATGGGAGAGAGCTTGGTGGTGGTGAAAGCTTTGGTGCAACAAGAATTCCTCTAGGAATCACAATTTACCTCGGCATTCCTTGGCCCTTCACAGTTTGGTAACTCAATAGATTACCTGCCGCACTTTCCAAGGACATAAAACTAAGTTCTCCTCGGGATCGATGGGAAAGGGCTTTTTTGATATCAACACTGCTCAATACTGCACACTTCATTTCCCACAACATAGACCCCCTACATTTAATTATACTACATGGAATGGTTTAAGTTTCTACTTTGTTACCTTTAGCTGTCAATGAGAGGAAGACAGAATGTATATTTTCCCAACTAAAACAGTAACAGAAAAATAATACACATTAGAAAACTCAGGAACACAACCCAAACTGACATTTAAAACACAAATAAGATAACTGACTCAAAGTTACAGTTCTTTATAGGCTATCTATTTTATTAGAAAAAGACTGTCTTAAGTAGAGCATGTGAGAAATGGGCACTTATATTTCAGACAAGTGGCAGGGAGGAGTTATTGGTGCCCACTTGCTTTGTCAAAGGCAAAAAGGTCTTTGGAAGGTCTTTTTCAAGTGTGACACTCATTGCTGCAGACTATTTACCCACGCTTGTGCTTTTATTTATCGCATGGTTCCACACCATGAATTATCTAATGTCTTATGGACTGTAAATTTCCCTAATGCAGTTCTGCGCCCTTCCTCTACACTAACCTACAAACATAGGCATGTGTGCACACAAGCACACACCACAATCAACCACGCACATACACAATCATAATACCCCTGAAGTCACCCTTTGTAGGACTACTCCCTTAGCTTTATTGTGTATTGAGGCAACAAAGTGCCCACATGTGTTTGCGAGGGGTAAGTGATGAAAGCATCAGCCATAAGAAACCCCAATGTCCTTCTGAGGCCCTTATGAAAGCAGTAAAGCTGCTGTCACCAATCAATCAGGGAGAGTACCACACCATTGTTTACTAGTGCAGCTCATTAAGCAATGTAGCAGAACATGCTAACTTAATTTAAAGTGAGATTTATTGTGGCCTGGGCAGGAGAGAACCATTGTCCGTAGCTCAGCTCTTTGCCATTGTGGATCTGGGTTTCTAAATTACAACCAAGAGCTGCTGATGAATTGTCCTGTTCTCATCTAACCTACTTAACGGTTTCCAGATAGACAATACTTAAGAATCATTTGACACTGATATGTAGCACACTAAAGTCATTTGCTATCAAGCTATCTATAATATCAAGCCTGACTGTTGGCTGAAAAAAACACAATGGCTATATTTCAAGCAGAGGTAAATTGGTAACATGTAGAGACATGGATGAGCAATGCAGGTTTAGTTGCAGTAGAAACAGTAGACTGAGGAGGGAGTCTAAAGCAATCAAGATCGAAACTGATTGCTTTTTACTTCAAAATGCTTCTTGAAAATTAAAAGTTTAGGAAATTGGTACTTGCCACAGAATAAAATTGACAATAAAAAGCAGATTTGTTTTTGCACAACAATATGAAAGCCTCTGTACTTCATAATTAGCTTGAGCATTCTGAAGACAGAAAATAAATGCAATTGGCTGACAACTTAACTTCTCTCACTCGCACACAAACACTGCAACAGATCTGTGGAATTGACACTGAAAAACTGACAGGCGTCCCACTGAGGACGAGGTCACACTGAGGCCCAGTGATCAGCGCTCTCACTGGGGTGCTTTGGGCTTCTTCTCAGGTAACAGGTCCAGAGGCATCTCTCTAGCAAATGCCTCCGGGGAGTAGTCACACTTTTAAAAGACAGAAATTAAGTGGAAAAATGTCTGCTCACTCACTGATGTAATTATCTGTCCTGGAATAACATCTGTTCGCAAGCGTGCGTGCCAAGTCCACTTCAACATGTGCCAGTAGCTTGTGGCAGTGCCGGGTATGTGTACCTGTGTCTATTTCCAAACGCTGTGTATCTTGGCACCAGCTGCAGCAACTTTTCACTCTGACATCCTCCACCCATTCAACATCTGCGTATTTATGTGAACATCTTGGCTGCGGTCATTGATAATACCAACATTGTGACACCACCTAATCAGTTTTTCCAGTTTAACCACGACACTGTAGCACAGGTTTTCTTAAATGAAATGCATCTTATAAATTACTTTAGATTTAAAAGGAGAAATATAAATTAGAAATAAAGTACTGTGCTATTTTTGGAAAGATTTCTTCACTATATATGACTTCATAATCATATAATATTTCTAGCCAGACATATTTAGCGCTCTGGTTATTATGCCCACTCTCCTTTTATTATACAATGAATCCAAGCAGGGACAAGTCCTTACAGATGATCCGTTCCTGTTGGTGGGAAGCCTCTAGAAAGCTCATTAGCATGCTTCATTTATCTATATCACGTGTGTCAAAGTGAGTGTCAGGGTGGGCGTTCACCTAGTGGCTTATTCCCACCTTAACAACTCTGTTGCTACAGAGCTCAGGTGGCCTCCTAGAGAGCCTGCTTGATATTCAGCTTGCAAACCTGTGCTAATCCATTATGCATTGGCGTTATTATACTCCTTTGTACTTCCCCCCTTATTAGAAGGGCCAACTTTCCATGGTACGTCTCTAAGTGTGAGCTAAATGAAGGATTCCGTTTGAGTTGTGGTTATTGACATGCAATAACCAATGGATTACACCTGCCTTACAGTGGAAATGCCATCCAATATAAGCAGAAGGAATGCCTTTGGTTGACCCTTGGGTATACATGGCAGTCAACCACTGGGAGCAAATTATAATTGAACTATAACGTGGAAAAGAGAATTTGCATCTCCTCTTGTAAACTGGCCCCTAATTATCTTTACTCTTCAGTTATTGCAGCAACGGGGATAGAACACTGTGTCCTCGCTATGAGATCAACCATCTGGGGAGTTTTTTTTAACTATAGGTTAATGAACTGCAGAATATCAGGCAGAATGCAGCTCAGCCAATATTACCAAGGATATGATGTTTCTGAGCATGTGCATCGAGGCTGAGGAAAGCCAGCTTTCAGGAGGCACACCCCTCCAGTTTCAGAAATGTATAATTGGCAACAATGCCATGGTGGTTTTCTCCTATTTGAATGTTCAATATTTCAAATCATCCCTTGTTGCCACACAAATGTGTCTGGCTGGAGGATATCCTCAAGTAGTCTCATTACAATGCATGCCATGTTTTACAGATCTCAGTTAGTATAAGATTTGTGTAGCCTTTGGCTTATCAAATGATTCTATAATTGATTAGATTAATACTGATCAGTGCTAACATGGAGCACAGGGTGGACTGATGTCAGTGTAAAGCAGATAATTGGATATAGTGAGTTAATGTGAATGCATTATCAGTAATTAAATGGTTTGGAAAACGTTATTAGTGTAATAAAACTGCCACACATGCTAATATCTGAAAGGAAATAACCACTGATTTGATTTTTGGGAATTGTGATAGATAATTATAGACACAGTATGATGCATTTCTCATTAAAAGAATGCCTTGTAAGATAGATATAACAATGCAGTGCTACAATGCCAATGTTAATAATGCCTATTACTCAAGTGAATTCACTGCCTATGACCTGGAAAAAAACACAGCTTGCAATGATTAGAAATTAGGTCAATATTGTGCCACAAAACATACCATTTGTCAAGTATGCTTGTTGGTGGCTGTTAGCCTAACTTCACCAATCTCTCAAACTGCACTTTGCTGTGATATCAGCGTGAAGATGTATGGCCACAGGTCAATATGCTCCCCATCTTCTCAGATTTAGTAGCACACTCTCAAAGAGCACCACGAAGAGCTGAGTCTACTGAAATGGTCTGATGGTTCATCTTCGCCAATCCTCTTAAATAGGGTGACCAGACGTCCTCTTTTTCCCGGACATGTCCTCTTTTCGAGACCTAAAAAAAGCGTCCGGCAGGGATTCCAAAAGCGTCCGGGATTTTGCTACGTCGGGGAAAATAGTTATTACCTCCTTGTCATTGGTCGACCGATCTCAACGTAAATGTAAGTTCACTGCATGCTCATCCTCCCCCCCCCCCTCCCCCGCGACGAAGTGTCCTCTCTCTCTCTCTGGTCACCCTATCTTAAAGAATAGACTTGATCTCTTGCAGCGTCTCGGTCCTCAGCTCTTTCACTTGGAGTGGAAGGACTGAGATGGTGATTGCTGCTTGTAGCTATCCCACTGGTTCTCCTTTGCTGGCAGGCTCAAGCCTTGGGCATGGTAGCGCACCAGCCCTTGTTGTTCTTTGGGCTCGCTCTCCACTCGCAACATGAGGCCATGTGTGTGGGAAGAAGCACAGCGCATGGCGGCTTCCTGGCTATCAGCTCGCTTCGACGATCAGAAAGGGCCACCTTCTTGCTTTAACACACAGTGGTATCTTGTCCTCCCTTCCCACTGGTTCTCAGAACAGTATTTGGAAAGGTTTCCCTCTGTCAGCAATGTGCATAAAGGACTCACAAGGGCTCAAGAAGTCTGCCAATCATAGCACGGAGTGTTTGTGAATTGTATCCCCAAAGTCCGAGTTACATATAATAATGTAATATCACCTGAATGTTATCCTTTTAAAGCTAGCACTGCCGAGCAGCTAACTTTCAAACCAAAATAATGCGTAATGTCATTCAAATTATTTCTTGTCATGCTCTCACTTCCCTTTCTCTACAGTTAACGTTAAACTTTAACATCAATACACTGCATCCCTACCTGGTGCTACAGTGATTATCGTGTGCTTTTGTCTGTTTCATAATGAGTCAAAGCCTCAAGGCACAGAATTTCAATCTGACTATTTTTATGACTGAAATGATCATTTCAGCTCCAGACTGATTATTGATTAGGAAGGTGTAGGGAGACACTTTCTCTGCAAATTGCATGGAGACATACATAAGGCGAGGGGAGATATTAAGAAATGATCTTGAACTTAAAATGAATTCAAGCCACCAACTTGACACTACTTTGATAAAAATGTCATGGTTCAATCTGTGACAAAGGATAACGGTCTAATTTATTTTGACCAAAACAATATCAGCGACTCCGCACACACAATTCATCAAGTCACAGATGCCTTTAGGTGCCGTTGCAGAACCATTCTGATAAAGGGTTTGTATAATTTCTGTGCCGCAGCAGGTCCAGTGCTTCTGTTGTTTTCATTCATTTTGTTCATCAGGCTGAATCTCAGAGGACTCCATGCCATCTTAGGACCATCTCCTCTCCAGCTGGTCCACAGGTGGCTAAGTACACTTTGTTCTTATTTGTCTGGCCTGCCTGTTCAATATTAGCCTTCTCTCCATACGCGGAACAGCCCCTGATATTGTTATGAGAGGGAGCATGGAATCAGGAAGAGCAGAAAGGCATTTGGCTGGCATTTCCTACCTTGGCTAAATCCAGCTCCTGGTGCCGGGGCCAGACTGTTTCGTTTCTGTTTGAGCATTGATGATGACACCGTTCCAGGTCTCCACCTGTGTCCTCCCTCTCTGATCAGTACGGTGGCCATGCTGGGAAGGGATAAGCAACAGCAGGACGCTCTCATCTTTCCCTAGTCCTTCCGCGCTGATAAGCATAGAGAGATTATGGTGTTAGAATCTCAATCTTTTATGCTTGACCTAAGATCGATGTACATATGTCTCTTTGACTCTGGGTTTTCCATTCTGGATGTGCATAATCAGTCCTTTATTTTTGCATTAAAAAAAAAACTACCTTATAAATCGCCATACGTTGTAATCATTTACAGGAATACGTTGATAAGATGATGTCAAAAGATCAAGCTAAATCAATAAAAGTCATGTTTTTTTCATGATGCATTATTGGCATAGTCATCAGCACATTTAACTCAAAAAGCCAACTAGCCCATTTTTTTTTCAATATTATCTTTTTTTTAAAGCAATTTAAGAGCTTGATTTTTTCTTGCATGCTTACTAAACCTTCTTATCCTACTTATTCTCCATATTATTGAATTTCATAAATGCAAGATATGCTGTATTTTGTAACTCCAGTACCTTTTATACATTATACAGGTATGAAACTTTGCACACTTGTGGTTAAGGTTTGGAGATTACAAAGTACAACATGCAACAACATACTCTGTCTATTAATTTTCCACAGCTAAGTTAAAGGTACTGATGGAATGTGTGTAGAACATTGCTTCACTAGATTTTGAAGTAGTTAATGATTACAACAATTTGGAAAGAAGGAATTGCCACTTTTCACATCAAATTTCCAGTCAGACGCAACAAATTGAAAAGATGCACTGCGAGGTGAAAATGCAGAAACTTTTGTATTTTAATTATTGATATAAAAAGCACACTATATTGCTTCAATACAGTGACTACCTGTCATTAAGACAGGCTACCCTGTCATGATGAGTTGTATCATCTCTCTCTCCTGCCTCCCAAGCCTCAGACACACACAGCCTCATACTCTCCCTCCCTCGTCTCAGGCTGTCTACTCATGATAAGCGGTCTGAGCTCCGTACACCATTTGGGTTGGGTACCGGGAGCTTAGTTCAATGCCTATGTGTCATCATTACATTTATAGATAGATATGATTTATATACACTGTTCAAACTGAAGAAAAGCCAATATTGGCTATTTCAAAAATTAGATAAACACCCCACCATAGTAAACTGATTCTTTGTAATTTGATTGGGTAGGCTTTGACAGAGTAGCTGCAAACAGGGTCATTTGAATTTTGTCCAGAGCAGTAAGGGAGTCCCTGACTAAGAATTAACATAGTCGAATCTGATCAGTAAAGTCAAGCCTTTCGTCGACTGTTTTTAGCGACAGACAAGGCTTCTTATAGCCTGCTTGCTTTTCCTGGTTAGATGCTACTTTTGGCCTGGAAGTGAAGGGACACTCACCAAAAGCGAGAGAAAGAGAGAGAGAGAGGAAATATTGTTCTTGTTATATTTATGCCAATAAAGGATTTCAAAATGAATTGAGAAAGTGAGCCACAAGACACAAACAGCTGTTTCTATGTGGTGGGAGTTGATTTTAGAGAATCATTCATAAATAAATACTCGGTTTTATTTTCCTATGCGAGTGCTCTGATTCATTAATGTATTCATTAATGTATTCTTTAATGCATTCTTTGATGCCTTTCTGATGCTAACGACAAGATACTGCTCCGATGTCCCTGCAAATTTGAATAGTGCAACTTAGTTTACCTAGTTATTATCAATAATATTTATTGGCTAATATTTAGATAAAAGTAGGCTAAATTTTATGATTTATTAGGAGAAACAAAGCAATTCTATGTAAAATCCAACATCCAGCACCCACATGCAGTTCCTTGTTTCAAAACCACATTTTTGTTTCCACAATTATTGTTCCTATGGGGAAAAACATCCTGTTCATGTTCATGCTTTTCTCAAATGTGCGTTGTTTGCAGCTTGCATGGACCCTGTAGCTGTGTTTGCAACTCTTCGCTAGCTTGCCTACTGCTTTGCTCGCTAAGAGCAGTCATTTACAAAATACAAACATGCAGTTTTTAAAAGCCTTCAATCAGCAAATGATGACACTGCATGCAACAAACTGCCTGACACTCATGACCTTAGTTAAATGACATGAGCAGAGTGAACGAAGCCCCGTTTACTACTGGAGCAGAGTGTCCGTCTGCTTGTCCATCTTGTACTTTTTTTTAATACTGCAGTGATATGATAAACATAACTGCGGTGCCTCTGGCTTGGCCTAACATCAAGAAGGAGACACAGAGAGAAGCCAGTGTTGTTGATGGGCATGGGCTGATGGACAGAGGAGAGGATGCAGAAAAAGATGGAGGCATGGCATGTTCTTGGGGGGTGGGAGGACTTTGCAGTACCTGGTCCAAATATTGGGAAAGGCCAGCTGGGGCTTTTGGCAAACATATTTAGGACCTCGTGGCAGACCCTGAGCCCCTGAACTAATCCTGTTGCAGGTGATTATGTGGAGAGAATTTGAGAAATAGAAGGCTACACCCTCTGCTCTCTTCCCCTATGCATCCTGTACAGTGCTGTGTTTCACCTTAATACTGTGTTGTTCTAAAATCCTTTAGAATTGTAATATGATGATTTGATTGTTTTTATATGAATACACTTGAGTATGATGTTATTTTTTATGGCCAATGCCCATTGTCAAAGCACAAAGATAAATGTTATTTCGTCACTATTTCTGTCACCATGACTAGTTTCTTTTTTTCTTCAAACCACTCCTCGCCTTCCAATGTCTCACCTTGAAGCTGAATAGGATTGGAAGCGTATTTTCAAACCTGCTGTTTCTTAAACATTGAAATCGTCACCTGCCGTGTCAATCCATGTCTGTTCAAATTAGGCAATCAAGAGAGGACTCAAAGAGTCACATTTTCTTTGTGGTTTTGTCAAGAACGATTGACCTACTTTGGGACAAAAGGACTTTAAAATTGTAATGTGAAAAATAGAAAAGGTTTGACGTAGATGTACTTTGACGGTAGGATGCAGGTGTGCAGACGCATGGACAAATATAAGCTCTTCATTGTCTGGGGTGGCTTCAGCCTCATCTCTAATTATACAAACCAAACAGTAATCCAGACCGTGGTGAAAATATGGTATGGTAACCTACAAGACAGAGAAATTCAGGCGCTTACAGATTCTCCAAAGTTGAAACCTGCATGAATAATAATATAATTGTCTTCACATTGTATTACAAAACTCTTCCGACAGAACAGATACATCTTGTTTATGTGTCAATGTGACTTGCAGTTCCTTCAAATCAATCAAATCTATTAATACGATTTCCAGTCTTGAACTATATCAAGTTTGGGTGGCAATTACAAGCAATTAGCAGAAAGTATGGAATTAGTAGCGTTTCCTGTGTGGGAGGCAGTGCTTTTCAACAAAATCAAGGCAGAGCATTTAAGCCCCAGGGGGCCCTAAAATGACTTCTTTTCAGGTTACCTAAAGATATTCAAAAAGCAAATGACAAAATGGTCTTATTTTCTTTCTCCTGTTCTTTCTCTCTCTGTTGCTAGTTGAGTGGCAGGTACAGCCTGTGACAAACAGGGCTTGTAACATGCTCTAAATCTGTCAAGGCTGATTGCACTGGCCTCATTTGACTAACAGCTAAATTGCAAAAAAAAAAAAAAATACATTCAGATACCATGCCCGGTTGATGACGAGATTATGAGCCCAAACGTGTGATTACATCTACTTGGCCTCCCACAAGCATATGGACGGATTGTACAGTAACCTTTCCATAGGGTCATAATCCTGTAGTGGATTATATACAGTATATGGGCAGTACAGACCTTTTAGTGCACAAAGCTATACTGATGGTTCATACATTTGCAAATACATTATTACTGATTTATGTTGTCTACCAAAGCTTATGTTTTCTATTTCTGACCAAGGAATTTTCTGTGATGAATTGCATTTTATTGATAACATAACTTTTTCGTTGAACCAGCAGCCATGTGTTAGATTTGAGGTTTCCTTTTATTCATCTTTATTATATTATGTTCATATCTTTTCTCATACATATGGAATGTCCACGTCATGATGTTTGTGCACTGCCAATCCAGCGGTATACACACTTAACATTACTTCCCCGCATCGGTGCTTCATGTTGCTTGTGAATGAAATCCAAGTGTCATTACAATTCCTCCTTACACTTCTTAGCTAAAGCAAATTGGTTGCATTCATGGTACATCAAAAAAAATTAATTGTTGGAGACAGTTATGCGAAAGCATCCTGGTATCTGCTCTCCAACCCTTATCTCCTGTATGTGTGTATGTTCAGTTGCCTTTTTCAGTTTCGTCAGCTTTGCTCTTCTTTGTAGTTTTCTACTTTAACTTCCAACGCAATATTTCCTGATTTTTCTGCTTAGAATTAAAAGCTTTTAAAGAACAAAATAATGGGGAACTTTACTGTGAAGAAATGTATAGGAAAGGGTCACCGGATTAGTGGAGGTTTGTTAGCAGCTATTCCTCAATTAAATAAGTGTACTAAGAGCAAGCAGTAATAATAACGGAAAGCATTTATCGTGAAGAATTTACTGTCTAGGAAATTAAATGTTGTTATCCGCCTTTTTACAGCCGCTCCTTTGACTGAAAAATATATCCGATCAGTGTCTGTACAGGCAGGTTGCAAGCGTGGACACACGCATGCGGACACAGCGGAGTTCTGATCTGACACATTCACTCACAGAACATTCATCAAAAGACAAGTTCATCCACGGCCTCCATGATCCCAAACCATGCGATGTGTGCAGGTAAGTAGCCAAGAGGAACACAGGGTGAGTTTGCCCAAATTATTTCCGGTTACTAAAGCTATGTGCTGTTTTATTTACAAGGACATGCAGCCAGACAGTGTTATTGATAAAACCAACTCCACAAAGAGAACACTGACCAAGAAATGGAGGTTAACATTACTCAGAGAGCGTCACTCTAGTGGCAAATTCATCTTTGTTAGGGAATAGATCAAAATGACACACAATACAGATTACCACTGCCAGTGTTAACTACTGTTGGTGTGGCAGAGGACATCATTTCCTAGGGTATATATATCTTTATAATTAAATAGTAAATGAATAAATAGTTGAGTAAATAATTGATTTATTAAGTCACACACATTGTTAAAAAAGTAAAAAATATAAAATTGTAATCCCTGAATCAATTCGTATCAAATCAGCTTTGAATTGTCACCAATATCTACATATGTATAACATATTCTGACCTACAGCATAGTTTAAATTAAAAGCCATTGTTCAGCACTATGCTCATTTGTATATATTTGCCTCCTATTTACATTGCTACTGAGTATTTGTTCTCTCTTCTAAATCCTTATACAATATGCTCATGCAGTATCTCTGTGATTTCCTTGAGGCCCAGATAATAAACAATAATGTCTTTAATACAGTTAAACAAAATGGATGAGTTTGCTGTCAATTTGCTCCAGATTCTTTACAAATGAGATTTTGAAAAAACATATGATTCAGAGATAAAAAAAAAATATATATATATATATATATATATATATATAATAATAATAATAATAATACAAAATTGTTGAGGTCACTCTAGCCACTTTATCGACACAGTGACACATATCATCCTCCCTGGAAGAAGCTTAACCAGCTAAACTTGCTCACAAGCTAGCTGTCACTCCACTCAGCAAAATAATCTTCTCCAGACCTCATTCATCCAAAAGCCCTGCCAAAGCATTTTACTCTCGGTGCTATTAGAGGATTTAGTATGTGACTGTTGGACTTAATTTTTTGCGACTTCTTTTATTTTACTGTCTTCTCTGTCAAACCCCCCGAATCATGTTTTACTCAAAGAAAATCATACTTGCGTATAGTTTAAAGAAACATAATGAGATTTAAAAGCGAATAAGATCCAACCAGTAATGCAGCATGGATTGTGTCCGCCTGAAGGGGTAAATTACATAATGTAAAATATAATACATGTGCTGTCTATTTTGTTGATACTTATTGTTTTACTCGGCTTTCTAATTCACTTTTATAGTCTGTAATGTTAACACTTTTTCTTTATTTTCTGTGTCATTGGGAACAGCGAGTGGCGTGAGTTTTTGTTTTCCAATGATATGATAGTCACATGGAGATATTGATCATGATGGATGACATTGTGTACCACTTCACAGTAGTTGATGCTTTTATGGGAGGAAGAAAGAGAATAGAATCCAGAAGACACACTGGGCCTCTCATAATAAGACAAAGTAGGAAATGTAGGGATTTATATAAAAGGGATTAATCTTGGCTGGTAATACATTTGGTCATTTCGCTACATGAGAATTCTAAAATTAAAGCTTCATATGACATCTCATGGATTCAGAATACATTTTGAGGCATTTATTGCAGTCTCTGCCTCTCTCTCTCTTTCTCCCTCAGAGCCAAAGGGTCAGTGATTAAATGCTGTAGTCTGTGGGATGCATCAGCCAGGTGGTGAACAACGCATCTGTTGTGTTAGTCTTGCCGACACAGTCGTAGCCATGGCAAGCCTCTGATGCAGGAATGGCCTCAGCTGCTATGTTCCCATTTATTTATTGTCATCTATTGAACATGTATTTGTACAATTTCCCACAAAACACAAACTGGTTTAATTGGTACAAGCTCCACCAGCTTTCCAGACTCCCCTCTTTGACATCCATCCATGATAATATCCTGCTGTAAAGCTGTGGGCACATTTAGTGCAAGTCTTAAAGAAAGACTTTTCCCACCAACGTGGCATGAGTTAATTAATTTCGAACATTTGCAGCCTAATATTCCATATTTGCTTTGCCACTTCTTCCATTTATTATGAAGACATGCAAGTCATAATAAAACATATTTGCAACTTCTTAAAGGAAGTGATTCTGGACCTCAACACCAAACATTCCCAACCTGAAATTGTTTTTTGGCATTATTAGTGGTGCAAGTTGGACCTGAATGTTGTGGTAGAAAGTAAACAAGTGTATTTACGATAAGTACAGATTTTAGTACTATTTATTTTAAGGCGATATTGTGTTCTTTCCTACATTTACTTTACTAGTTACTTCGCTGACTAAGATTTTATAAAATAGGATGCATTGTTTGAGGTTTTAATCTATTGTCCTGTTTAAATGGTTAAAGTTACCTCGGCAAGGAACTTTTTTTACATGCAGCTTGCATGATAATGCACCAATGATCATCATACAATAGTAAGCTGAAACGATTAGTCAACTACTAGTCCATTGGCAGAAAAATAATAAGAAAGAAATTATGCTATAAAATCACACAGCACACGATATGATCATATACAGTATATATATATATATATATATATATATATATATATATATATATATATATATATATATATATATATATATATATATACACATAATCAGCACTGTGAATCTAACTTCAGAACCTTAAACTTTAAAAATGCATTCTCTAATGTTCAGTATTTATGCCTGTACCTTCTTCCAGTCTTAACATATTCACTTGAGCACTGCCTGACAGTTTCGTTGGAAGACATTTGATTTACTGTGGAACATGCATCCTCTTAAGCTGCTTTTATGGTGCATCTACGTCAGGGGTATTTATTCATCATGCTTGTTTCTGTTTCTGTTTTACTGCCATGAATTGTCATGTGAGATTGACACCTGGAGAGATTCTCTAATGTCACATGCATCCATGTTCATGGAGATGTTATATAGTGGGACGGGTGAATGATTTATGCTGCAGTCTCTTCCCAGGCAACCATTGCCATATAATGAAAATATGGATGACAATAGATATTAGCACATATTCCCTGCTTTATCTAAAAGCCTGGTTTAAGATGACATATTGCTTCCACAGAATGAAAGTGATGGAACTGATTTACATTTTTGGACATCGAAATACAGAACAAAACAACATGCACATATATTTGCAAACATTGTGTCCAGCATTAATGCAGGTACCTCTTAAGCAAAGGCAAAACAAAAAAAGTTAGAAAGTGTATTGTTTTTAACATTATTCCATGTCTTCAAGGTGAAAGATCCGAGATTGGGAGCTTTTCTATTGTCTCTACACAGCTCTCAACACGTCGACGGAGCGAACAGTGTTAGCGACGGCATTGTCAGTTGTGAGCTAACCAGTGGGGCATGCTCACATGCACGAATATGCACCAAAATCACCCACGAAGAGCCCAGCTATGTCAACAAAGCAAGAAGAAGCCCTGATAACAACACACACAGAGGGAGTGTGACTTCATTCTCTGCTCAGGAAGACATTAATCTCCTCATAGCTTTCCATAGCAAAGTGTTGTTTGCTGCTTTTTTTTATAGTGTATGGACCCGTACAGCACTTTTCTAGTCTTCCGACCACTCAAAGCGCTTTAACGCTACATGACATAATTCACCCATTCACATTCTGATGAGAGGAGCTATCATGCAAGGTGCCACATCAGGATTATCAACCATTCATACACCGTAGGCACAGCTACGGGACCAATTTAGGGTTAAGTGTCTTGCTCAAGGACACATCGACATGGGCTAGCGGAGCCGGGGATCGAACCGCCGACCCTCTGATTGAAGGACGACCCTGCTCACCACTGAGCCATAGTCGCCCAGATAGTCAATACAATCTTGAGATAGATTATGTAAAAAACCAACAATGATGGCCAACATGCAATTAGTTGAACGAGATAAAAGTAAAGTTAACTCATGAAGACATTCCTCTCTATCATTTTCAAAAGAATTGTCATAATGATAACTGATTTTTATTGGCATATATTTCATATATTTTCCTCCCACTGGTTTTGATATGGAACTCACCAGTCGGAAGAAAGTAGAAAAAAAAAGAGAGAGTTTTCTTAGATTTTGTGGGAAATTGAGCTGGAGAACTCCCAAATTGGACCACATGAAAGCACAAAGCAAATCTTTGTAGCTACCATACCCTGTGTACAACTTATTTTTTCAAGGCCTAGAGTGTATCATTATGACGATACGCAAATCCTGTTGCTTTTTTATTGCATAGAATTGTTGCATGTTTAAATACTATATGTGCTGAGGTGCCAAAAGGCATTTCCTTTTGCCTGTAGGTATAACCTACAATTTTCTTTCTTGTCACCATAACTGGCAACATAATGGTGGTGATGCTCCCTGTTTCAGCTCTGTGTATCTCTAAGCGTGCAGCTGCCGCCGCCCTGCAAGCTCCAAATAATCCTGCATTCTGGCAGAGCACTATAGCCTAAAATAATAGGCAGCACATTATCTTAGCTAAGAACATATTTCCTGTTTGTCAAGGGGAATTTGGCAATAGGCTTGATGTTTAAGGACTCATAATCATTCGAATAGCATCAGCTAAACACCCTTTCACGAATGTGCAAGTATGCACACACAAACACACACACACATACACACACACACACACACACACACATGAACTCACTCTGGCTGCACACAGCGTGGTCTGTGATTGATTCGCACAGTGGCACTGGTACAATAGCTCCGAGGGGGTGCAATCCTTAAATAGGAGGTTTGAACGAAGAGCAAGGCAAGCCAAGAATTCTGATCAGCTGCAAGAAAACTGTTCTGGATGATGTTCAAGTACGAAACACACAATCCTCAGAAGTAAACAAATTTAAATAAAAAGAGCAACTTCTTTTTTTATCTTCTTTAGCTTGTAGTATCTCACCTGGAAATGTCTTTATGACTAGCATTTCTGGTTGGGATAGGTTTTTGCAATATGTCATACTGCTTACTGTTCTTTACCAATACACCTCCATCATTATATAAAATAGAGGTGCATGATTTTTTTTACTGAGATATAAAAAAAAAGCTAATTTAAAACATCCACAGGGTTCCTTTCAATATTTGCCGGTCTTCATTCACTAACACCATGACTATTGTAAATCTTTTTTTCACATTTTCTTGGGGGGAAATATTACCCACTGTCCCACTGAATAGTGACACATTTATTAAAACTACAGGCGGCATCATTTAGTTTTCAATCCAAAGCTCGAACACATGTTCTATTTTTTCGAACAATCCAACAAAAGCAACCTTCCAAATTCCTATCAGTTGATATTGGAACAACCACAACAATTTAAAGAGCCATTGTTGTAAAAAAGCGGGCATGAACACAGCCTTTACTGCCAAAAGAACTGCAATCTCTGTTATCTGATAATATCTGGCATCATTTCACATATAATGCATATTTATAAATCTATTTTGTGCATTCCTTGAAAATAGTCCAAGGCGACTTGTGTGATTTCACAGAAAACTGCTTGGACAAGTGGAAAATCACATGTCTTCTCCCAGTGACTCCCTCTCCTCCCCTCAGTCATCCACCATTAGGCTTGCGCAGTGCAAAACCTGTTGGCAGTCTAAGCCATGCTGCTACCTGCTGAAATGTAACTAAGACAAAGCTCCTTTATCTGCCCTGCTAGTCTGCTGTCCTCAGCACACAATTTACTATTCAGTCATTTAACAGATGCTCTTATCCAGACAGAGATATAATGAGTGCATTCAAATATAGAGGTGGCTGAGACAGCCTCATATTTCCACTGTGTCCTCCCAACTTTGTCAGATGTGAAGGTTGTAGTGGTGGCAATGGTAGTGGAGGTCACCTGAGACCTGTCGGGATGTAGACTGCACTTACTTTATGACTCCTACTTTGGATTTCTTTCCCTCACTCTCGTTCTTCCTGGATTTCTCATTTCCTGTTTTTTCTACCTGCAATGCTGCATTACATTTTGAAGGTGAATCCCATAAATACTGAAACTACATTGGAGGATATATTACTTAGGATGGCTTTTTTTTGGCTAGATTACCATTGCATGGACTCCCAATCTTTATTTTGCATGGCTAATGTCTACCACTGGAAATTCCTATAGCAACTTCATACATTCTGACAAGGCCTAACAGTCCTTTAAATACTGGACTGAAACAAAGGACAAATGAAGAGACTGAGAAATGTGCTGATTTCCTTAATCCCTATGAAATATACATATCATTTTCGGATTTGTTACCCACATCTCATATTTTAAATTCCGTCTGAATTTTTATCTCAGAAAACAGGCCTGGGAAATTAATCTCCTGAAGACTCAAGACGGGGTCATGTCCAGACCCACAGACATCCCCAGCAGGTACCCACTCTGTGCCTGTATGCAACAGTGTCTGCAGTGTATGTGTGTGCACAGTTTGTGTCTTTAAATATGTATGAATGTGTTAACCACAGTTAGTTTTCAGTACAACATTTCACAGTTAGCGTATTTCACTCCACTCCGATTTAACCTTAACCTCATCTTTTCATTTTCCTGGTGGAAGTTGCATGACTTGCACAAAAATCTGGCCAGTTTAATAAAATCGATGCGGTGAAGCAGTACATTGTGTTAATTAAAAGATATAATCAATATGTAAATAAACTTACAGATTTTCCTAATGTAATCTGGTGGCTGTTCACCAGCAAAACTATTTTCACTGACAAGTTGTTTTCATTAGGTTTGATGGTACAAACCCTGAGACAGTTCTCTCTGTCTTTTAATGACCCTCACTGGTTGAGCAATAAAGACAATGTAATGCTTCTAATCATCGTGTAGGTTAGCCTTAATTGAAGCAAATGCCAACATGAACAATTACCAAGGCTTCTGAATAAAGCTCAGACACATTTCAAATGTGTGACAATCTGTGACTGGTGGCTACAAAGAACAGATTTGACATTGTCTTACATTTATATATTCTCTGCCTTCCTGCTACCAATGCGCACATCCATGATGACATGTCAACAAGCGCCCACACATGACAAGCATACTATCCTGTGTGGGCGCGTTGAGTGTCAGAAGAGGAATATCAAGCTACCCCCATCCCACCAACACACCACACTCGATCCATACCCCTGAGTGACAGTGTCCTTGGGATTCAAGCAAACAATGAAGTTTAATAACAATAGGTAAAGAGGTAATATATCACAGTGTAACATACGGTAACAATGTTGCTATGTCCCTTCCTATTTTAACTGGAGAACAAGGCATCTCATAGCTGAAATGTCTAGCACATCTAACTCGTTGGTGAAATCAAAATGTGAGTGGGTGTGGCATCTTGTTTCTTCTAAACAGTCAACAAACCCCCCCCAAAAATCCAGAAATCTTTCTAAAATATTGTTAATGCACTGATATGGATCAACAACCTCATCAAACCCTGATGGATTATGGCTATTTTGTAATCTTGTGAAGATAATCTTTTATTTATTTCCCCTTTAAAATGTTGTGACATATTTTATTTTAATGAGCAATCAATCTTGTGGAAATGACTCAGTAAAAATCATCAAAATATATGACTTTGAGATACAGATGGAGTCAAAGCAGCGTGACCGTTTCTGTCCCTCCGTGCCCGTCGTCAGTCAATCAAGACTACTAACCAGAGAGATGTGATGATTTATTTAAAGGAAATTGTCACAAGCCAAGCCCTCCCAACACACAACACACAACACACATAACTAGCAACACCACCCCACACCCCCTACACACAGCCTCTCCACAGGCATGCCAGTACTGAGCGGCGCTTTCACCATACAGAGAAAAGGAGGGCCAAGCAGCAACTAGGGCAGCGGGGGCACAACCTGTCAGGGAGCTGTGCTGCCAAGCCTCAAATACATTTGGAGGTAGCCTTGACTGAAAGTGACTTTCAAAGTTTATCTTAATATAGCAAAGACCCATATCCGGATGAACTGTTCACAAGAAGCACTTAAAGGTGTCTTCTTTCATCTGTTCGGTTATATATGCAGGTGTAAATTCCAAAATGAAATAAAGTAAATGTTTATATTAAAAGTTGACAGCCATGCCTAGCAGCTTTGGGAGGCTGTACTTGGGTAAATGCTAAAATGCTGATGTTTAGCATGTATAACGAAATGTTCAACAGCTTTGTTTGGCATGGTAGCGTGGTTACATTTTACTAATACGCACTTTATACAAAGTCTACCTGAGGCTCATGAGAATGTCATTACTTTTACAGGTGATACATCCAATAGTAGTCCAATATTAGAAACAGTTCACTAAAAATCACAAAATTCATCTGCATAGTGCAGAGGAAAAGTTAGAAGATCAAAATCTTAAGCATACATTTTCTGGAAACCATACATTTTTTTGCCAAATTTCCCCCCAATCTATCTTGAAAAAATTGAACCATAGATTGCACTGGATGAAACATCAGAAAATTACCAAAGTAATTTGGATTCATCCTCTGGCAATTATGAACATCTGTACAAAATACCCTGGCAAGCCATCAAGTACTTTTGGAGATATTTCACTAAAAAAACTAAACTGTCAATGCCATGCTAATGCTACAAGACAAGACAGGAGATCACCAAAGACAGGATTCATCCTCCGGGGAAGAATGAATGATAATGAACGTTTTTATGGTGTTTTCAATCCAATTTGTTCTTCATATTGCTTTCTCCATCTACAGTATGCCTCCATGGATGTTCTACAGTTCATCAAGTGTGCAAATTACTAAATTTGTCTTTTTCTCTTTCCCAGTGGCCTCACCCAAAGAATGTTTGGAGAGTCTATCCGATTTCACTTGGAATTGCAATGGCCAGACCACTACCAAGTCATCAATCAACCTCAATTCGTTGGAGGTTTGATTGAATTTCATCATTTCCTTCAGTCTGAGAGGTTCTGGAGGTCGATAAACCACATATTTGTGCGACAGTGTTAATCAAATGAGTGGTGTAAGAATGATGTAAAAGGAAGAGAATGAACTCAACTCTTTTATTTCCTCCACTTTGCATACTATTGTGAAATTATATTTACATCCTGAGATGTTCTTAATGTTACTGAAGAACAAGAAAAACAATAAATGTGTAACAAAAGAAAAATACAGAACAACAGCTCTAAATGCTTCGAGTGAAATAAAAATGTCCACAACTGCATAGTGTTTCACAGATACGTTTTGAATACCAATATATCAACATGCCGTGTAAATACAATACAGCAATGTCTATAAAGAAATCACAGCAGAATATATATTTTTACGCATAGCAGAGCTTGCAACTGGCATTAAAATAAACAGGCGGTGTTGCATTTAGAATTTGATTTACTAACCAGACGATTCTCTTTTACCACTAATGTTCTCACCTTCCACTCGAAAAGAATGGAGGTGTTGGTGGATATTATCTTAATATTTCAATGTCGCCCTCGCCTTTATATACTATAACATAAACTATTGTGTTGGCGATAGAGATGTTTTGTATGCAATAGCGAATTTCACTCTTTCCTAGTTTCAGTGAACTTTGATTGTGCACCATAAGACCAAGGTGTGGAAAGAGCAAACTAACATCTTATTAATAGAAACGTAATCTCCTCTTTCATTTCTAATTTTTCACTGTCACATCAGAGCAATGTCGCACTCATCATCCTCTTAATTAGCTGTCAAAGTATGGCCGAGAGGAGTTCCAGAAAAGATGCTTCCCTTGACGCAGGACAACAGAGAATGGGAAGGCTGGTTTCTAGGATATTTCACCAGTGTATTACTTTAGTCTCTTTTAAGGCCACAGTCCTCCTAGATACTCGCTGTATATATCCAAAATGGATATGGAACAGGCGAAAAGGTGAGGACACAAATACATCATACTGTGATAGATGTCTGGTCAAGTCCCAGTGCCGATAGTCTCTTCTTCAGTTGTTACTTGTTCCTGCAGCCATGCTCAAGCACACAAGCAGGTAAGACCTACATATCTGGATTTTGAATATTATGTTAAGAGTAAGTTAAAACAGTGGCGGATGTAAGGTTCCTAATTCACAAGGTGCTCTAAGGACATGACACGAACAAACAAGTCATTACACGTCATCAAATTAGACTAAGACTAAGTACATTCAATTCTGAGCCAGTATTTGTAAGATTTCACATGATACATGTAATGCTTTTTCTTCTCTAAATGTTACATAAATGGATGTCATAATTTGAAATTATGACAAATGAGGATTCAGGAATTAGTGCATATGGGTAGCAGTGTCGTATCAAATAGCCACAACATAATATTTTGAAATACAAAACAATGTTAGGTGTTTATTGTACCTAACAATGTAGAACTGAGTTCCTTGTGTGCAGGTGTTAGAATTCACATGTCTGAAGAGTCTCACCATTACCCGATTCAGCCCATTTTTTTTCTGCCTCATTTGCAGCCTGATTGGAGTTTGGGCGCAGCAGAGGCCAGGCTCTAATTGTCCCTCATAATTAATTAGCCTCATAATTAGTAACGAGGCTAACCTTCTTATTGCACAAAGCAGGAATATGTGTCCCTCTTTTTGTGGCGTTTGCATAGTTTGTGTATTTCTCTCTCTGTGCGTGTGTATGTTTGTGTGTTTGTGTGCACGCACAAGTTTCAAGTGTTTTGTACTGAGTGCTTGTGCATAATTTTTGGTTTCATCAGTAATTGTTGCTAATGCTAGTGCTTTATGTGCCAGTGGATTGAGCACGTCTGTACATTCTATCCTGAAGTTCTCTTTTCAGTGCATTAGGCTGCCTTTACACCTCGGTATACAGTACACCCTCGCTATGCAACAAACACCTTCGCTGTTAAATATTACAGCAGCTTGTATACAAGAGATTCCTCTTGGTTAATACAGTAGCTATTGTCCACCTTTATCTGTTGGAAATGTTGCTCGAGGAGAAGGCAAGAGAGGCAAACACTTCACAGAAGAGCTTTAGCTGCAGAGTTATGTTTCTTTATAGTGAACTCATTGTCTTCTAGCATTGAGCTGCCACACCTCAAACTAAAGTTACAATACCATTGTTGAGTTTATTACTCATTGGTGCCTGGGCTAAGAGAAAAGTTGTCTTGTTATAGCAATCTTTAATTGTGCAAAAGGCAAATAGTTAACTAAGGCATTTGATTGACATGGAAGCAATTCCTGCTTTGTTCCCAATCAGCATTTACCTGTAAAATTAATACTGTTTGATCCTATACTAAAGAAGCTTTTGATTGTGGAGAGAAGATGATATTTGTCATCTCCTTGTAATTTGATCAGAAATTATGCTCCAGATTTCCACAACGCTTAATATTACCATTGGTTTGTATATTTAAACAGTAACTGTGCATGTTTTGGTAATCTGAGTTGAAACTGCTCAGTCAGAGACAATATTGGCACTCAAAGTTGTGAATCTGAAGGTTAATGCCACCATATATTTGTGGCACACAGAGGAGTTGATATATCATAATACAGTATTGTAATACAAATTCCATAGATACATATAGCCTGACTTCAAGTTTAGACCTTTTGGGGGCTTAGAAATTAAATATGTATTCTAAATATAGTTAAAAGGTTAACTGAAATGTGACTAATAAATAATCAATCAGTTGAATATTGGTAAGTGAAACAATGTAAACAACTCATGTATCACCTGCTCCAGAAAGTTGTGTGTATAAAACACAGGAACCAATTCTATCGATGCTCAAATGCTGGCACATTCCTCCAGAGAACTACAGTGTGATACAGTAATATGATCTGCAATTGGCAACCACAATAATTTGCTCAACTAGTGCAAAGGATGCTTAAAGAGAGTTGTTTATGAAGCCCCTTGGTTTGTGTCAGCTGTCAACACTGAATTCAATATCAAATCTTCTTATTGAATCCAAAATCTTTTGGATCTCTTACCAAATACCCAAAGAAGTTCAGCTTCTAAAAGAAAGGCTTAAATAATACCAAAAGCTTAAAAGATAAGAGTAGTTTTCCAGATACATTACTTATTAGCCATTTAATAAATGACACGACTGCTTTTTTTAAATTGCTCTGTGCTTTGCCATGGTAGAAAGAGGAGATTTGAAGATAATTAAAGTACACATTTCCTAGATTAGGAGAACCAAATCCATATTGAAACTGCCATAAGTATATTTTCAATATTCAAACATGAATTCATCATAAGAGGCTTTATGCAGAATGTGTACTATAGCTACAGATGAATTGGCATGAGAGTAACATCTTTTGCAGTTTTATGGAGGTAGAAATACCACTTGGTGTGTAATGAGAAGAAATGTGCATATATCAATATTTTCAAAAAAAACACCAAAAAGTGTCAAAAACCTTCAGTGGCACTTTGAAGAGATATTGCGTATGCCTGTTTGCTGTGTGTTGGAGCATATTGGCACAATGATATTGGCCAATGACACACAAAAGGGACTCTTCACTAGCGTGTGGGCAGGAAGTCGATTCAATCACATCCTTGTTATTTTAATATGATTGTATTCATCTCAACTCAGAATATATTCTGAATATATTGTAGATATGGGAAAGACATGTGTTAATGGAAATGTTATTGAATGATTGATATATAACCCTGGTCGAATACTCAATCACATATTATGATTAATGAAAATGGACAGTAGAAAAAGGGTTGGTGTAAAAGGTAATCGTGGCAGCTTACTTGTATATCAAATATCGGAAGGTTTTGAATATCTCGACTGGTTTCATTCCACAAGTGAGGACATCCCCTCTCTATGCCAAAGCCACAACATGACTGTCTTGAATTCTAAATTAAAATGTTACTGGTCATTAAGTATTCACTCAGTATGGTATCTGTGCAGGCTATAACCATTGTTTACTGAATAAAAATAAACGACTGAGAAATTAATTGACACAATTATGGGCTACAAATACAAGAAAATAATAAATCCTGCCTTGATGATGGTACAAAAGTTAACTGTTCCAGTATATATATATATATATATATATATATATATATATATATATATACATATATGTGTCTCTTGTGTGTTTAAGCATATTTTCAAACAAACTCTGTTCACTATAGTATTTAAAATAGAAATATAGGGTCACATAATAGCATCAATTATGAAAATGTGATAATTACTGGTCAGACTTCATCTTAGATAGTGTGTGTCGGTAATTGGCTTCTCTCTACCAACACTGAGGAACACTGAGCGTATATCTGGAGTGATGCAATTTAAGTAATGACTGTATCACATACGACTCTTTGAGAAAAAAATCCTTGTGTTGTTAGCATATAATACATTTACAAGGAAATTAAGCTGACTACCAGTTGGGGGCATTCAATCATGTTTTGTGTGTGTGTGTGTGTGTGTGTGTGTGTGTGTGTGTGTGTGTGTGTGTGTGTGTGTGTGTGTGTGTGTGTGTGTGTATCTGGCACGGATAGTGTGTTTTACTCATATGCAGCTTCTAACTGACTACTAATGTGCAGTCCAATATGTGCAAATTTAATTAATTCAGTTTTTCTTCATTTACTTATTTTCAAATATGGAACTGATACCTTACGTTTTCGCAATGGAGCAGTGCCTCATCTGTTAGTTTATGTTTGACCTCCTGCCCCCAATGCGGCTAAAAGCTTAGACACTGAATTTGTTGTTATCTCTCTTAACTCGTGCATGTCAATGCTCATGTGCCATTTTACAATGAAAACACCAACCACAGAGAATGTCCTGCAGTTCAAACATTTCACCTAAGATCACAACGGACGTTTGGCTTCCAGATACATATTCAACACTATGATGTAGTTGGTCAACGCCTGCCAGCCACAGAGCAATGGGCCTCATGCAAGAACCACTTGCACAAACAGCTACATTCTTAAATGGCTGGTGCGACGGCTTATTCACAGTTCTCATGAGCGTACATTTACACGCAGGTGGCATTCATCGGGTTTATGCTGGTCATTATCACAGCGATCTGAAGTTAAGAGTGTTTGCTGTTGTTGGACGATATCCAATGCTCTTGATTGACGGGTCAGTCAAGATTTTTTTGTTTGAGACCTAAATAAATAGACGTGGCTTAAAATGGAGGACATGATGTATCTCCACAGGGTGACTGGCCTCAGTCTGCATAATAAGGTGAGGACTGAAACTCCTCCACAGAAACAGAAGCCAAAATATGAAGGCATTCAGACAACTAGAAGGATTCCCCTGCACACCTCCCTTTGAGGTGCTCCAGGCACAGCACAATTGGGGTTCCCCTAGTAAAAGGGACACCTGGCTGCTCTGCTCACACCTTGACACAGATAAGCAGTTTGAAATTGAATGGATGGATGATGAAATATTAGAGTCGACTTGAATAAAAAGAAAAAAAGACGACCATTTGTTCTCCTAGTTCTCTTCAGTAAGTGTTTTGATGTAGTTATACTGCATCTCAGCTGGACTTTTAAATGGCTTGCTGACACTTTCCTTTCAATGAACAGTAACAAATTCACCATATCTACTGTGGGATTGTTTCACCATGTGCCAAGTTGTCCACCCACTGATGACATGACATATTATGTTGAACGCCATGCAACAATAACATACATTTTACTCTGCAATAAACCCAGACCTGGTGTGTACCAAGATGCCAACAGGATTCATTTGATCAGAGCAAGTGTAATTTAAATGAATAAATGAATCAGACCTGAGCTATAATAAATGGCATCATATCGTTAAGACTAAGGAATTGCTGAAATGTTACAGTTACCCCTTTGCCATTTGGAAATGCCTGAGTTCAAAAGCAGAAATTCAGATTGATTTCCATATACATTTGACAATATAAAGTTGACACTCTCAGTGTTGAACACCTGCAATCTTTGTAATGCGTATACCTAGCTGCATGTTCTTGGTTCATGTAGTGTTGAACACAATACTAATAACTAAAAGATCGACGTGTGCCTAAAATGTGTTAAAGTCAGTTATTACGCTCATCTAGCAAAGCAACTAGTCATGAATGAGCTCACATGCAACTTCGGCCTTACATAAGGCCCAGGTAAACCTAGTGTGCCTCCTGTCCAAAAGCCTATCTTTGATTTGTGTATTTGCAACTACCCAGTTCATCATCAATGTATTAATTGTCAAGGCAATAAAGAGATTACTGTTAAGACGATAGTCATAGATAGTTAGTTATTACTTGACATACTGGCTTCACAGGAAGGAAACTTTGCCAAGGCCAACAACAGAGAACAATGCAACCCTTCAGACCCGGATCCACTGTGAATTCTATTATACAAAGATCTGGACAATGAAACCAGCTGTGCTAACAGATGTTCATGTTGAATCCTGCTTCTCATTAAGGAGGGGGGTACAGTATGGGGGAACCAGAGGGAATCTATTTGTACATGAAGATAATGTGTGTATCCTCATGGCCTGCTTCTCTAATCCTGGGTTGTCTTTAACGCTTAAAAAATTCCATCAGCTTGATTAGTCAATCATTAATAACAAATAATATTTTAATCCTAAATTACAATGACATTTAGCCAGTCCATATCCTGTTAATTGTTCCACAGTATTCGGGTGGTGTGTGGTGTGCACTTTATACAAGGGCAAGTACATATTTTTCCGATCTCTGTGACTTCTGATCATTCTAGCCCTGTGTCTACAGCAGTGCATTACAAACCCCTAGAGAAAAAACTGGGCACAACAAAATAATAAGAATAAAGTTTAAAATGTCAAACAGTAGGCTTTTTTGTTATTCAAAAATTCTGGAAAGCTGACATTTTAATAACGAGAGTTTCTCAACAGATTGCAATAACTTTTAAATGGGGCACTGTACTGGTGCATAACATTAACATACAAAATGTAAAGCAGATAAAATACTGAAGTTAATTTTGAATATACTAAATACACACATTGTCATACACTAACATACCTTAACCATAATACAAATATTGCTTGACGTTGGAATGAATTGCAGTTATTTGTTGTACTATTAATCTATATTTCTACTGGTGTGCATGTTTAGATCAGAGTGGATCAAAATAGTTCCATCTGGGCTAAAAGGGTGAGGCTTATTCTTTAAATCTGGCAGACAAAAACATGCATCCAGACAGGAATCTACAGACACGAGATGGATGAACAGAGGCTATTCCCAAGGTGTGTTGTTTACTTGAGGTTGAGCTGCAGCAGCTGAGCTTTGTTCATAAAATTACTCAAAATAACCAATTATCCATCTTTGGCAGTGTATAGGAACACTCCACAAACCCCAGAGGATGTCTGTAGTCCTGACACTGACGGAAACAACTCATGTCACACAGTCTAAATCTGGCTTTTCACATCCTTCCCTTTTACTTCTCACTCTCTGTGTTCTCTGATTTGGTCTATGTGTCTTTATTTGTGTCTGCTTCTACATTTGTCAGTCTGTTTTTATATTTGCAGATCTGTCAAATAAAAGGCAAGTATTGTATGAGCATTGGCTCGAACAGATGGGAGACTTGGAGCGTAAGCATCCAATGGTGATACAGTACAAGACAACAATTACATGATACAACTTTTGAGGTGTGGAATGAAGTGATTTCTGGATGAATAGAAAAGTTATGCTCGAATGAACCCTTGGGTATAATCATTGTACTACCAGCGCTCTGTTTAATGTTTTTGATTTTACATGTGACTAGCTGAGATAGTAATTCATCATGTTCAATTGAAGGATGGCTGGGCACTAGCATGTGGGCGGATCAAACACTTATTAAGATACGCTTGGGCAGGTGTACGGCTGTTTATGTGCCTGTTTCTGAGCGTGTGCCAGACAGAATGGGAGGTAATCTGTTTACAAATGCGTTGGCAATCTGTAACCACTGGTATTGTCAATACAATGAGAGGGGAAGTGGAACAAAAGTTGATTCAGAATTCGAGGGAATTGTGTACAATTTATAGAAAATTTATTCATATTGAGCATTTCTATCCCAGCCAATTTAATGGCGAAAATTGCGAATGGTTTGCATTCAACTAAATACTGAATATCTCTTAAACCCCAAGGTCTATTTGAATAATTAAAAAAAACTATACTATACAGAAAACCCTTGTAAATATAGATATTAAGTTCATATATGTGTTAATGGTATATTAGTTTATGATAGTACACAGAAAAGGATTTTTTAAAGTTATTTTATTATATCGTAACTATATTAATGAATATATAACATAGCTATATATGGTAGGAGTATATGTGCAAAGTTTGGGTTTGATTGAGTGAAGTTAAGTATTTTTTATAATTATTTTTGTTCAGGATTTTCGAGCGATCGCGTCTAACTCGGCTAACACTGAAAGTTCCCACTCCCTGCCTGGTCCCTGAACAATCCTCACTTCACTCTAGCCATGTCCAGCAAGCTGAGAGGAAGCAGAGGAATCCAATCGAGGCCTGATAAATCTTATTTCAATGTTGCGTGTATCTTGGCGAAGGTTGGTTTCTCAGCGGATTTGGATTATTGATGGATGCAGTAGGCTGTAAGGATTCCAAAACTGTATGGTAATCCTGTGTAGCTTCATGCTATCAATATGAAATGGCATATTTTCACAACTCGGGGTGCTTTCCCAAGTCACTCTCGAGTCCCTTCGAGTCATACTTATGGTTTATGTTCATATATATTGTGGAATAGTGTCATAAACATGAAACATTTACTCGTATTGATTTGTAAGGCCAGGATGTGCCGTTGTTCTTGCTGTATGACACCAGAGGCCCTATTTGGACTGGTTGGGCTTGGGAGATGGACGAAGAGGTTCGACAAAGGGCTCGACGAAGGGCTTAGCCCCCATTTTAAGTACCGTAGCAATATACAACAAAACATCTATTCAACTATAACAATGTGTAATACATGCAAAACAACATATGTTGGATTTTAATGTAATTTAATTGGCACTTAAGTGGTTATAACTAACATAATAGTGCTAATACTTTTGACAGTGTTTTGTATTCTTCCTAATTTCCTAAATAATGTCCACTGGATCAGAATATGTTAACGCAACGACAAAAATCATTGTAAATATTCAAATTTAAAAAATCAACATCAGTGACTAAAGGCTCTGTAGACTGGGATAGTAACACATCTCCAATCCCTTCATTTTATTATTTATTGAATTTTACTGACTTAAGAGAAAAACCTTTGGTCTGGCGGTTTGAATTTGATTAGATTTCTTACAGCCTCTGTTGGTTTAGATTGTCTCATAATGTAATAACTAGAGCTGAAATTATTAGATATTTGATATAGCAGTTAACATCAAATTAATTACATGGAGGTCATAAAGAAGTCAAAGTCCGTCTGTATACTTACAGCTCTTCTAATGTGATCATTTGCAGCTTTTCTCTGTTTTGTTTAATAGTAGACCTGTTTGTTGAAAAAAATAACCTATCTAACAACTTAACTTTAGGGAATTGTTCACATGTTTTAGACTGAATGATCCTCTGATAAAGAAAAAACGAAAAAAACATATTTATTGATTGTGAAAATAATCTGAATAATAATCATCCAAATTCAAACGTAGAGAATAAATTAGCATGTTCTTCCTGACAACGTGTCTTCTAAGGAGGGATGGTAATATTTGGAGAAGCAAAGATATATTCTTTCAGAATAGTGATTTATGCAAGCAGGAAATAGCATAAAAGGCATTTTTTTTAATGGCAGTGGGATATTTTTAAAGAGATAAAAAAGAAGAATCCTTATAATATAAAATATATATTTTTTGTCATATCCAGCATGCCGTGTGAGAATATCATATCAATTCACAGACTTCACTTCTAGTACTCCCTGCTGTATTGTAAGGTGGCATCACATTTTCCAGTCTACATATCAAGCAAATGTGATGGATGGCCCTGGAGATGGCGGTGGGGGAATTAAGAGAAACAGAGACACACAGCATGTTGAAATTAAAATGGAAATTGGGACGAAAAGCAGAAATGTGCTGGGTGGATTGGACATGGTGGTGAAAGAATTCCACTGGGCAACCTTCTAATTAGTTCTGCTCGCCCGAGGCAGTGCATTGCCACTGGCCTCGTAGCATACAGAGCTCCTGCAAGGCCTCTAATAGAATGATTGACCGCTCTGGCAAATAAACTGATGATAGCTATCATAAGCATAGTACTTGCATTTAATTACCCTGGGGTTTACAATGCATGATAAATACCCACATGCATAAAGATCGATAATTGGCATTCACAGTTTGGAATATTAATATCAGACCTCCTTGTGAGCTTTTGCACGAGTCACTATGACTAACACACAAATTCCCGGCATCTATAAATACAGTATGAAAATGCATGCTCCACTATGAATCAATCTGTGTATTTCACCTGCCTATTTCAGAGGATTTATCCCTCACAAAATGCCATAGTATACAATTGTATCATTCATGGTTTCACAATATCACAGAAATGGACGTTTTTTGTTCCGTTTGGTGTCATGGGCTTGTGAGTGATCATTTCATTCCACTACAGGAAAGAAAACAAGAGTGTGACTACAACTAACTTCCTTTGAGCTGCTCCTTAATTGGCCAGCAAGGGAAATCTGCCATTGAAATGTTGTCACAGTGCATGTGTGCTATCCCAATGAGCGAGTGGTATGGGGGAACTTAGGGGCCAGCATTAGCAGATCTTTAAAAATATATTTCTATACTACAGGAAGGAGTATGCAGTAAAATGGATGGCTACATTTCTAGAAGGTGAAAGAGTATCATGCCTCACTATGCTTAACATCTAATTATCACAGGATGAGTATCAAGGATAATGATATAAAGTACGTATATGATGAGTGGGGAAAATGTTCTTTCTTGTCACTGGTCTCTCCCTCTTTTAGGCCAATACCACAATTAGATTATCAGAGCAGAAATACAATAGGACAACTCCTTGATCATAAACACAATCAGAGAGAGGCCAGCCTTGGTGCCGCTTATCGTTAATGAAAATCTCACAAACGTGTGGCAGATGTCAAAATAAGTTGCTTTAATTATCCAAATGATGTGAATTCATCCACAGTCACTCCATACTGTTTCTCATATGACATGGCCTCATTAATTCAGATTATATTCACACTTCTCAGGGTTGTTATCACACATTTTATTTTTATTTTTTGTGTGACAGGTCACACAAATGTAATCTCCAAGGGATTACACATGGAACTTTGCAGGCATTGAACACAGCTCCTTTTAATATATTGCTGGAGGTGTTGATTGTTCTTAGCTGGTCACATCAGTTTTTTTCAGAACTGGTGGAGCAACAACAGTAAGTTACAATTTGCTTTCACAATTCAAAGTTATTCCTTCGTCTTAATATTACCATGAATGTTCAATGATTCACTATCTGTAATGGCTCTTGGTTACGTACTACTGTGAGTATTTAAATTACAGTCTTCACAGCTCCAAATTCTTGATCCAATCCAAACTGGACCCACCTACCAATCAGACATGCATCATTTTTGCCAAAAGAGGGACCCAATCCAAAGGGGTCTTGGGCAATGTTCCCTCTAATTTTTTTCAGCACTGAGCAATTTTTTTCTTTTTCTGAGCGCACATTTCAGCACTGTGAGCAATTCGCGACCTGCCGAAAATGACCACAAGCCTGCGTTAGCCATAGGGGATTCAAAGAGATGACAGCAAATGCATCAATATGTATACAAGGTTGGTATTTATTCAATATCCTTTATAATGGCTGGACTTTGGGAACATTTTAATGATGGTGTTTTACCAGTCAGTTTAGTTGAACTTAAAGGATCTTTGTTGAACTTCAATAAGGGGAGGTTATGACTGGTTCACTGGTTATGACTGATAATAATATATATATAAAATAAAAGTATCAAAGGTGTTTAGTCATTTCTCAGCAGGTACAACATTTAAGTGGAACTTCATTGAAAGAAAAATGCTAATGCAGTGCTTAACAATAATTATAGGCCTATTAAATTGACATGGTGTCATTTTTCCTAAAGGTAGCCTATATAAACAATGTAATAACTGGAGTGGTTTGCAACAAACTAGGCTACAAAACATGTAATTTGAATGTCATTGAGGGAGATAGGCCTATCTGGCTATGTGGCACCTGCTCTGCCTTTCTTTTCACCATGGTATCTATAACTGCTGGAGCAGGGCCCACCAAGAGTAGCCTAAACAGCGCCGGCCCTAGCTCATGTGGCGCTCTAGGCGAGCTTCACTCCTGGCGCCTGGAGGAGGACAGCGGGGGTGGGGGGTGCCTACGGAGGCAGAGCGCTAGCATAGGTACAGAGCGCTAGCAGAGGTACAGAGCGCTAGCGGATGTACAGAGAGCGCATGTCGAGAAACAGGACGCTGATTGGCCAAGAAGACTCGACGCGTCAAAGATCTTCTATTGTGGAGATGGCTCACTCCTATCTCAGAAACACTGGCGCAAAAAAGATTTTTAACCCCTGAAAAAAAATCGTTTGCGCGGTCTGAAAAATCTATTGCGCGGCCACTTCGACTGGCCTGCGCGGCCGTGCACGCGCGCAGCTTAGAGGGAACACTGGTCTTGGGCTTGGTCAAATCCAATCCTAATAGACCTGAGGATAACTAGAGCGACTGTGGTTCAGTAGTGAGCAGGGTCGTCCTTCAATCAGAGGATCTGGGGTTCGATCCCCGGCTCCGCTAGCCCATATCGATGTGTCCTTGGGCAAGACACTTGGGCAAGACACCCCAAATTGCTCCCGGAGCTGTGTGTATGAATGTTATTAATGATAAATACCTTCAGAAATGGATGTTGCAAAATTGCTTACTCCACTGTGAGGGCTTTCCACATAGAAATCAAGAAACCAGCCAGTAAAGGCCCAAATTTGGTTCCTCTGGCACATTTTAATGCCGCTATTCCAACATTTACACTGATCTTCATTAGTGTATATTTTAGAGTTTGCCTGGTTGTAAAAATTGTGTGAATTATTGTAAAGAAGACATATGGCTCCTTGTGCATTTTAGCCCACAGTCTGTAAATAGCTATTCATATTTAAAAATAGGCCCATTCCTGACTGATCAGAACTTTTGTGAGGAAGAATCATTAGACCATATTTATTATTTTTTGATTTAATTACTGACACTTTCACTGCAAGGTTTATCAAGACATGCCACAATGATAGTTAATGCAAGTACGATAATTCATTAATTTGCTCATTCATTAAGCCTATAAACACCTGTTTGTTTATGTGTGGTTTAAATGGAAAATGCAGCATTTCAGTGGACCTTTTAATGCTTACTCTGCCATCATCAAGTTGCTGCCAACAGCGTTTTCTGGAGAAGCTTGAGTCTAATGAGGATGTCCCCAGTCAACAGTGAATTTGCTAATACTCAAACACTAAAAAAGACTCTCCGCTCTCCACTTGGCAGGACAAAACCTCTCAGCTGAGCGTGCACACACATTCATATAGAGCACGTTGGGGCGGGACTGATACAGAAAGACGTGTCTCTATCATCATGCTCGTATTATATATTTCTTTTATTTCAGACTCGTAAGTCCATATAACAACAAACAGAACAACAAGAATATGTAAAATACAATACACTACAATACAAGGACACAGGTATAATCATTGTTTTGTTTTCAAGAAGAGGCAAGTGGTTGCAAAATGTACATGTAGCGCAACTTGTTAATTAAAACTATTATATTAGAATAAATAATGTATTAGCTATATCAAAGTAGCCAGCTGTGATTAAATGAGTAACCTAAATGTTTGGCCACAGTCAGTGTTACATTAATATGTGCTCCCTATATTGAGATGTCCTACTTAGCGTTCTGGACATGCGCATATGGAAAGCTTGTAGCCGTTTATTGACGACACTGAGGCAATGGGGAGGGGTTTAAAGAGAGCGATTGTGCCAGCCCCATGTAAATTTAGAAGAAAGAAAACAATGGGCCTTTTTTATGACGAAAAAATTAAAATAAATAAAGACAGTTGTGTCGGCCCAAAAGGCACGTCGGCCCACCGGGAAAGTGCCTATTCTACCAGATGGCCAGTCCCCCCCTGATTAGACCTGATCCAATATGCGGTTGACCTGAAAAGACCCTAATAGAGAGAGACCACCAACACAGGCAGCAGCTTGATTTATTATTAATTAACAAGCAGACACAATGCAAAAAAAGCAGCATAATAGTTATGGAAATTTTATTTGAAGTCAAAGGATAAACTAATTACCAAAATGATGTTTTCATCATTCAAAGACAATTTATGAAAATTTAAAATCCTATTTTCACTTCCTGTACCAACAGTAAACACTCTGTAGCAAAATGGGTGACATAAGGTAATAATTTTCAATCCAATGTAATATATTTGATGATTGATTCAAAGATAGGATTCACCACAATATATTACATTGACTATAGGTGTACAGACCTGAGACCTGTGGCAGTAAAACGAGATCCAACCTGATTGAGTCTATTATGGACCCAGTCTGACTATGGTTCCCCTGGATCCAATAAGACCTCTTCCAGAGGGTGCTTCCCTATCAATAAGTAGTTGCAATAAAAAAAATGCTTACTTTAATGTAAATTGGTCAAATGTTGATATGACCTTGCATTTCCCCCTGCAACATAATTTTAATGAATGTTCGAAATACATGAGGAAAAGACATGCACACCATACACACAGACAGATGCTCACGCATGGCCTTTAATGGCACGTCTCATTGGCACACCACATTACAAATCACTTACAGCGGGTGTGAAGATCAGTGGCCTTCTATTTCCTCATTGAGGGTAATTAAGTCGGAGTGATGGCTGTAGTCGGTGGGGGTGGTCTGGACCTGATTGTCCACTAGTCTCTCAGTGTGAAGTGTTGATGATTCCTTTGGACACAACATTGGACGAGGAGCTGCTGTAGGAACCACTCTAATCAGCTCTGGCCACACTCCCTAACTTTACTCTCATTAAAGTTGGCAAGTGACATTTAACTACTACACCAGGGACTTCACAATGCAAATAAATGGCAACTTCATTATAATGGCCTTCTTATTCTACTTTTAATGACCCAATCTAGTTTTTAAAGTCACCTCCTCCGCAGGTAGACTTGCCTGCTCCTACAAGCCTTCTTATTGGCTAATAGGGAGCAAACGATGTCAACTTAACTGTAGAGGGATTCTTAGCAGTGAGGAGAGGGAGAGGCTAAAAGCTCAATAATTTACTTTAACTCCTCCACTTTTCCCACTTCCAAACTGTCTTTATGCAGGCCCATTTGGGTATTTTCAGCCTTCATTTAATACAGGGGTCTCTCTAATCCCCAGGCCCATCTAATGAGGCGGTAATGAAAAGTTAATCCACATAGCTCAACTCCACCTAGCCTTTAGCTAATGCTGCTTTTAACTCCAGCTCTCATTAACTTTTAAAACATGAGCCATTAACAGGTTGGAAGACTACCCATCGGCTGGCCTCCCAAGCACTCTGCTATCCAACCACTCACTGTGTCTGAACTTTAAAGCACAATTAGGTGAGTGAGAGAAATCTTGGAACACAGTGACCACCTAATTAGGATACAGTTTGGATTTTCTGGAGTTCAGCTGTCGGTGTATTGATTCCTCCGCGGGATTCTCTAGCTCATGGAGTGGTCAGGTTGGGCACTAAACCCCGGTAGTGATGTCTCTGACAGTCTTCTAATTGTTGTTGAGGATGCACATATAGGCACAGTTTAACTTCTGTCTGATGGTTTGTGCATTCTAAACTACAGCAATTTTATTTAGTGGAATGTCAAATGTATTTTTCTTACCTGCAGGATTATTTATATTTTTTCAGAGCTAAACATATTGATTTGTTGTTGCACCCACTCTATTTTCATTAGGAAATTATTAATAATTTAAGAGGATGATTAAAAATGAATCACAACCAACCCACATCATAAGCTTTAGGGAGGTATCTAGTTATTTTAAATAGACACTTCCACCTCCCACCTCGAATAAAGACTGTGACTGTTGTCTCCCTGTCTATACATGACAACACTGTGGCATAAAACATGTCTGACTGAACCAACGATAAATAGTGATTTGATTACAAACGGTGAATGCAAGGGCAAACAAGTGTGTAAATTTTGCATTCCTGGGGCTTTCTTGACAGCTCTCAACTGATTACCAATTCATCATTTTTGTGCTGTGGTGACAGATAATTCTACAGCACTGTTGCTCTGGAGAATGAGAATGAGGTTAATGAATGTGGATCAGGCTAATTCCTCTGTCCTTGCCAGACCGCAGGCCTATAAAATACCCATATATACAGACCTGCATGGGTGAAATGGTTTGTAGCAAAATGGAAATTTTCATAGCCCCCATGGGACACTGAGCCGAAATAAAAGCACATGCGGCTCTGCTGTCTTTGCAGTAATAGAGGTAATGTCTTTTAGATGTTAAAAGATTTGAAAGGCATCAGTTCCATGAACGTCATGTACATGTTTCACATTTAACTGCAAGGGAAGTTGCGTAACTTCTCAAAATTATTTATACTGTATACCGATAGTAATAACTTTAGGCAAGCATGAACATGAATGCCACAGCATCCCTGCCCTAAACACTCCCAGTTTAATGGGGGCATGCATTAATGTTAGAATTTATGAGATAAAGCATCTGCATGTGTGTGATCCCAACAGCTTAAAGTGGAGACCACAGGCTGTTGTTTCCATGGTAAAATCTTGCCAGACTGTTAACACTTAAAACTGTTTGAGGTCCTGTCTTCTTTGGACTTTGGCACATCTTGTGCCTCCGCATGACTTAAAATTAATCATATTGCCCGGCCTCTGAACCCTAACACAGTCTCTCTCACTCTCGTCAAATTCTTACAACGCAGTGTACGCAGGTATGGCAAATATTACCTAAAATCTGTAGAAATATTGTGGGTCTATGTCAAAACACAGCTTAATATTCTGATATCTCTATAAATCCCCTTCTGAAACACAGAAGTTCAGTTCCCTCCCACCCCCAAAGAGTTATCTTCCTCTCTCTCCTTGGGGGGCTGCCAGTTATCTGTTGTCACACTCGCAACTACAGTATTCCAGTTCCTATTACAGTGTAGACACCCGTCTGCATGGGGAGAGATAGTATTTGATGCATTCCCTTATGATTTAAGACAGATTCAGCAACTAATTTATAGGCTTGCTTTGTAATTGCACAGGCACGCTTGCGCATACAAAATCAACCAATGAGTAATAGCCGGTGTGCAGTGCCACGCTGCTAGTGCCAGACAGTCAATTTTACATAGTTACAAATCAATTTATGGATCTTTACTTTGACTGTGTATATGACGATGACTTCTATGCCTGGAGGATCATTTTACTCTCAGTATATCAAGTTTTCTAATGAGAACAAAATACAAATTCTGGCACTTATGTATTTTTAAAGAGCAAGTTTTCATTTTAATTGTCAGGGTTGTACAGTTACACTTTATATTACGTTGTTAATTACAGTGATTAATTGGAATAATTAATTGTCAAACAGCCACTACTGTATTGTGCGTTGGAGTGATGATTACAGTCTTGTGACTGTTTGATATCACCAAGCAATATTTTAATCAAACATAATCTGAACTTTGATCTCCTAATGTACTTAGTATTAATATATTTGTATTCAGTGAATATATAACCCTAAAATAGCAGTGATACAAAAGGCAAATAGCAGTTTCTTATACAACTTTTATTTTCATATAACAGAGGGCAGTGATACACCCCGTGCTAATAATAATTGAAGATTTCCCTTACACTTTGCTCAAACTCTAGAGCAGGGGTGTCAAACTCATTTTAGTTAAGGGGCCGCATGCTGCCCATTTTGACCTCAAGTGGGCCGGACCAGTAAAATCACAGCATAATAACGCATACATAATGACAATATTACTCTCTGTTTAAATCATTGTTGGAGGTTTTTGGATGATAAACCCTGTTTTAAGGTCTTTCTTCAATAAACTAGAAACATAAAGACCAACAATTCAGACATCAGCCCACTGTTTACCTGCCTGGGCTCTCCTCTGCAGACTCCCTTGCAGTTAGGCAATATTTTTAGTAAAGTCAGTACTGTGATCAATTGTGTCTGTGGCTCAATGGTTACCATGCACGTCTTACAATCAGAGGATCAGTGGTTCGAATCCATACTGAGGTTGTTTTTTTTTTTCCAATTTTTTTTTTGCATTTTTTTTTTTTCTCACATTTTTACAATTATCCCGCGGGCCGGACTGGACCCCCTGGCGGGCCGAATCCGGCCCGCGGGCCGTATGTTTGACACCCCTGCTCTAGAGGGAAAGCGCAACCAGTTGGGCTATGAATCAAGTTCTGCTGAATCTCAATTTCACACTTATGAAATTACCAAAGTCTTGAGAGATGAAGGAGACATGATTCAGCAGAATCTAGCTTTGACGAGTGGGAGAGGATTGGATGTGGACCAAAAGCATGACAGCAGCTTGCAATATTTGAACCAAGTCATAAAGCAGTAAATATAGTAACAATATAAAGATCTATAGGTCACCAGGTAACATATGGAAACTGCAAGTCTCCATGAAGATAACACATACAAATAGGATGGACTATACAGACCAAAAAGGTGTTGATGACCCATAGGAGTAGATTAGCAGTAGAACGGACAAACTGTTTCCCGTGGTCATTTCACAAGTAAAAAAGAAAATGGATCACAGATTGCCGGGAAGAGAGCATATGCAGCTCTGAAGACGATGGCTGGCTCAGTAACTAGCTTGTCCTTCTCCGGAGAGACTGGGAGTGAGGCGTATAGGGGGATAGTTGGACCCAGCGCTGCCACTGGCCACCAGCCCACAGTTGGGATAATTAAAAAAAAAACAGTGGAGCCCCAGTAGCTCACTAATTCCACAATACTTAAATGCTAAACGGGTTAGAGAAAATTAGCCGAACCAAATGGTCCCTTATCTATCGGGAGCATATCGATCCTGGTCAGCGATATGCTTCTCATCCTTTATTGATTTGAATGGGAATCTACCTTCTGCTCCTATTGTATTGTATTTCAAATTCTCTATTGTTTTTTTGGGGGGAGGGGGGTGGGGGTTATCGAATGAAAAGGAGGAACTAATTCATCTGTGTTGTGTTGCCTATAAACAACAGGCAAATCTTGGAGGTCAATCTTGGAGGTTACAGACATTTTCCAACCAGCTGTCAGTGCAGTGACCAAAGTGCTGCTGAGTAAACAAGGCTTATTGGAGAGGCATGATCTCTATGGTTAGTGTGGAGGCCGGGGGGAGGGAATTACCAAAGGGCTAATAGAACGGAGTTTGCCTCACACTCCATGATTAATTAATTATCATTTTCTGCTTGATGGCTCTCTGAGGGCCATGGTGCTTTACTGCTGATGCACTGTCAGCATTTGAGGCTTATTACTGTGCCAACCCATGTAAACCATACAGTACACTCTCCCGGATATTTAAAATTACAGAGTCATAATTTCATAGTGAAAATGTAATTGGCACATTCATTACACTCTATATTAAAACGAATCATAGAACATATGCAATTACAGCAACCGTGGACACGCTATGGTGAGCTAGGTTTTTGATAGGAGTAGTTATGTGCTTGAGTTTGATGGTTTCTTCTTTCTATATACGGACATCTTCATTTATTGTTCATGTCTTGACCGTGTCCCTCCAAAGGCGGGTCTTAAGAGTATTCCCATAACTGGGCTTTTAGAAGAGCAATTAATTTAGTGAAACATTATTTTGAGTCAGATTAAATAAAACATCGACTGGGATTTAACTTTCAAAACTGTAATTACGAGAAGAAGAAAAAACAATAGAGATTAAAATGTTACATGCACATCTATCATGTTTGCAAAGGACAACTTAGGCCCAGTAGTCGGAGCACATTTAAGTTTGAATAAATAATTACTCAACATTTTGTTGATCTTTTCAATAAACAGTCTTACAGACTTACGACTGTTCTTGCATCATAGCAACTGTTAATCGTTTGCTATTTCCAAAATAAATAACTGATACATGACGTGGTGATTTGGACAATCAAAGCTGTTTATAGTTTTAATGTGATATTTGCCTGTGCACATTTCATAGTTACAGAGATGTGGAATAAAGCCCTCATTGAGCCGCTTCCAATAAACCAGATGAAATATTGGAAAACTTCCTACTGACCAGATTGAAACCTGTGCATGCATTCATTCATGCATCCCCATTGGGGTCACTTTGGCACATAAAAGCTATTCTTCTAACAACCTAATTTGGGTCATTTCACTGGACCAGTCATCTAAACAAGCTAACAGGCCCACTGAGGTCTGGACCGAACAGCTTCACTGTTGCACATGGCATACAACCTTCCTCTAACTGAATATCAGAGCCCTGTCTCGCATTCACACGTCTCATTGTTGTTACAGCTTCTATTTGTTTTTGACTGCACGCTAATCTTGTATGTTCTTGACGAGATGGAGAGCTTTCATATTATTTAATAAAAATAACATTTGAGCCAAAGCTGTAATAATAATACAAGCTGTTTCGTAACATGTAGCAGCAGCCATAGGAAATTAGAAACAATGGTCAACCCATTTTCTCAACGATTCCCGATACTGGGAGTGGACTTTGGAGAACTAAAGTTTGATGACGTCTACACAAACCAAGTCAATGTTACTCAAGTAATAATAACGATATAAGTATTTATATAGCACCTTTAAAAACAGAGTTTACAAAGTGCTTTGACAGACAAAGCAGCAAAAGCAAGGCAATAAAACAGAAAGCTCAACTGTGAGGCCAACAAACTTCAACAAACTAGGGGTAAGAGTTAAACCCTGATAAAACGGTTCAATAGATGAAGGGATAAAACCAACAGACACGATGAAAATAAACTAAGAAACATAAAGTATCCACCACCTACGCTGGAAGTAGAAGAGAAATAAATTAGCAGGCCTACAAAGACAAAGAGCAATGGAGGTACTGGTGCATATTTGTAAAAGTGCAAGCTGGAAATGAATGTGTTGCTTTCACCACAAATATTAGCTAGCTAGCTCATGTGGCACAGAACTCTCCTCTGCACACTAGAGCTTCCAACTGCAGGTCAGAGCCAGATCAGGGTCTGTCCACGGTGGGCTGGATGCTGCTGGAGGCCTTTCTAGAGACTGAGCAGGAAGACTTTGTGGTGAACCTGCATGATTTCATCCGATTCCCTGTGGAATCTGACCCAGTGGCTCTGATGACAAGCGTTGAGAATAACTACATAGAAATAGCGAATCTTCTTGCAGATGGTCTTGTTTACTGTTCTTGGTCATATAGAGGCCTAAGTATTAGTTAGTAGTAGTTTCATAACAAGTTAAATGTTCTTAACTTTAAACATTAGACAAAAGCAGCGCGATTTCAAATATGCCTGTAAGAAGACAGGCCAGCGATGCAAAAAACATGATCAGATAAGGTAAAGGTAAAAACTGGAGCGGTGCTTCCACTTTAAAGAGTCAATGCAGCAGGTGAGGCTGTTCTAATTGACTGCTGAATGGAAAAAATGCTATAACGAGTGCAAGATAATCACCTGCTGACATAAGCAAAGAGTAAGAGGGTGAAAATGCAGTTGGGTTGTATTAAGAACTCCACTCTCATAGGATATGGAGCATATGAAGAGGTAGGCATTTTGCACTGCTGGAGGACTATTGAAGCAGCATGGTTTCCAGTGTCAGATGAGTTTTATCGTGCTATATGCTTACATAATTAGCAAATTCTCAACACTGTGCAATCTCACTATGACTCTCAAGGACAAAACCACTCAACAGTGTTTCTAGTTGTAAAATAAAGTACAGAGACAATCAAATATGCGTCTCACACCAGTTCATTTGAGGAACTCCTTAATTGCTGGGGGACTACTTTCACAAATGTCTATGCTTCTGCATTGTTATTAGCACGTTAAGGCATGAGGCAGTACTATGCAGAATACTTGTCTTAATAGTATTAACAGAGGTACTGTATGTCTTCCATCATTATCATTTCAGTGTTTTGATAATACTTTAAAATAATAATCAAAAAAGAAAATTATCATTTCAGACAGTCACAGCTAGCAACATAACTGATTCAAAATTTCAGAAAAGAATACCATTTCAAACCCTTGATTTTCCAGTGCTGAACTTCAGCACAGATAAGTGATTATTGACTATGTGGGTGTTATATTCTGCATAAAACTAATATGATGTGAATTAGCCATTAATACAAATGTCTTGCCCTTTCTGCAAATGTCTGATTTGACTCAGCAGTTAATATGCAAGCACTATGTGCTCACACACAGGGAGGGTGTTGAGGACAGTGCCTCGTTCTGCATGAAATTAACAGCAAGCTAATGGCTGAGCTGGAGGAATACCACTCAAGAAGTATGAAACCGCCTATTTTCTGAGTCAATCTGCTACAACAGATAAGCCAAATATAACAGCCTGTTAATAATGTCATACAAAAGCGGAGGCTATAGGCTCTTTCACAGATACAGTTCCTGAAATGTCCGGGAACATTTCCTTCATTGGGTGATGTGTGAATGGGAGCAGGACATGATATTCAGGGTAATATGCAGGCCTGCCACAGTATTTTTGTGAATGAAAGCAGTAGCAATGCAGAGACCCGCATGTAAAGGATCGCGTCCATTTGACGGAAGACACACAGGTGAAGGGAGCGAACTAATCACATAAATCTGAATCTACGACTTCTTTACGGTTTAGCATTCCCACCAATGCATTTTACAGATGCTTTGATAACTAGCAAGCAATTTTCAAATATTTAATACATAAATATAAATAAATCTGCCATGTTCCTGAAAATAATAAAGAGACATCGTCCGCCACGTACACGTACATCCGATTTTGCCCCAGGGTTGCATTACCGCCATCTGCTGGACCGTCCCTTGCCCCATATTAAAGCGCGGAATGTCATAGCATGTGGGCAAACGTCCAACATGTAAATGAACCTGAATAAAGTGCATTTGCATATATGTATATCACCAGTGGAGCCTGAAAGGTAATCTCTTTAGTAATTTAGCAGGATTTATGTGTGAAATAGGCTTATTTTAAAAGTTGTTGTGTGTTGAGAGTGTTATGTTTCAAATAGCTTGTCAAAAGCTTGTCATTTGTTGCTCTAACAGAGTCAAAATGCCATTCACATGCTGGATAACACTGGATGGAGGACAGGTGGCAGCTGGGCCCATAAAAAGCTGCACAATGGTGTGGAACAATGATGAAAAAGAGAGTCATTGACCATTGGGGAGTGCCATGAAATGGCTACCATGTCATTGCACAAAGCCACTGGTCCATTCAGCCTTCATGACACCTGGAAGCCTTCACTCACGAACACAAGCTTGACTCAAGTAACAAGACTTTAGAATAGTACTGAAATGTTGAGCATTCTGCAAGTTATACAAGCAACCTAAAGCTCTGTGATTTCTAATAATTGTGTGATTTCTAGCAATATTCTCATGTCGTAACCTATTTTTTTTCAAAACAATTTCAGCTTTCACACCAAATATTCATCATTGTTACATAAAGTCATGTTTGGGATGGTTGCCATCAACACATGGCAATGTGCCAATTTTAATAAAAGGTCAAGATTTTGAATGAATAAATTCCCACCTCCATTATCTCTATCCTGCAAGCTGTGTGGAAGGTAACTCTGCATCGTCCTTTTTTTATTTTTCAATCACAATGCATTTTGCAAGAAATGTGCAGCATGTTTTCCTGGCGGATTAGTCATGATTTGGAGGATTAACCTTATTGTGCATGTAATTAAGCACAAGCACATTTTATTTTAAGCAACACGCTGTCAACATCTGCACACGGACAACAATTAGGAAATAATTCTGTTTTCTTGACAGAACAGTAGAAGTTAGATGACTGTAGGGCCATTTAAAGGATCAGAGTGCTTGTCCAGTTGAGATGCTACAAAGTGGTCGAACTGGCAGAAAGCAGTCTGACCGCTGAACCTAAACCCCACAGGGCTTGGCTCATGTCAACTAGTGAACTTTTTACATCCACAAAAGTTGAGAAGCTTGTATTGTCTTCTTAGCCCTATCAGAGACAAAGTAAACAACAAGTGGACAACAACCACAAGCATGTTCACTCACATCTAGTCCACTTAAAGCAAAAGGGACGTGCTCTGCCGGTTCAATAATTATATCTAAATACTATCATGAAAAAAAACATGATTTTTTTCCAATGATAAGTTATTATGTGTGTACTAATGGAATATAATAGTCATAAGAAAAGACAAAGGGCACAGATCCTCATCCATCCTCATTACTAATACTCTTTCTGGAGAGACTGAGGTATGATGAAGGCCTATCTTCAGGGAAAATACCGTTTTACATCAATGCATCAGTAACTCCAAATTGCAAGTGAATTGGTCATATCCCCTTTGGTAGACTCCTTAGAGGGTGAATAACTCCAAATCACATGAGTCATTCTGACTTTAGGACAAATTCACTGTCATAAACATCACATTTTTCTCCAGTTTTTCTCACATTTACACTCTTGTCAGTTTCTCAGATTTAAACTTTTGTTCATCACAACAGGCTGCTTAAGACCCTCTGACTTTTAACACAAACAGCCTTTTCGGGCTATAAGGCTCCTCTGCCAAAAAGTGCTGAAACGGACAAGGACACACTTGCTTTCGAGCTCCTGTTTGGGTTGCTGCAGCAGCTGGGCAGGATTCAGGTCAGGTTTTCAGACCAAACGCAAATAATGTGTGCTTATAAATCAACTACAAATTCAAAGTTCACACCATCTATCTCTATGAAATTCCAGACCGAATCCAAAACATTCGTATTTCAGAGTGCGTATTTTTTCCTCTGCAGCCATTTCAATTTCTGATGCTAGTCAAAACAAGCCAAATCAATAAAATAATGAATACATGGAATATGAAATAAAACCCTGTCTTCAGTGTGTAGAGTGTGGGTTTATTTTAGTAAAAACTCAAATTAATTGAAGATTGTGGGGTAGTGCTAACATTTTATTTTCTGTGAAGTTTGTGAATATTTGTGTCGGCCTTGATTTGAAAAGGCTTGAACATGCTAAGTAGAAGAATATTGCATATTGTCCAATCTTTTTTTTCTTCTTTCAGTGTGAAAAGGCCTTGAATCAGGGGTGATCACTGGTGAACTGCAACACAAAACAACTACATAAAGTAGCAGAGGACATACTGTGATGGGTAGGTAATTCTCTGGCCAAAGTATCAAAGAAAATGTACTATTTGTATACTTCATACAACAAGCATGTCACGCTTGGGCTTGTAGGGTGCAAGGGAAGGACCACAACGCTGACCAAACAGACTCCTGTAGTTCAAATATGTATTGAAAATTGTTAACAGGCAGGTCAAGAGTCCAAATGGTAGGCAGGTAGGTAGGTTGAGAGAGCAGGATATCATACGTGAACACTGATTTCAAGTAACTGGTGGACGTGGTCAAAACAAGTGACATCAACTATGTAATGAAGGAAAGAATGGGGGCGTTAATGTGTATTATAAATGATATGTTTTTGTGGTGGTTCGGGGGTTGTGTTAGACAGATGATGGCGGGAGCTATTGTCTGAATTACCGGGACCAGCCTGTTTTGTTTGTGATATGATTCGTGGCAAATAAATCTACGTGAATTGAACTCTAATCCAGTCTCTCTCGTGTTTTGTGGAGAATCAATACTGAGTCTTCGTCTGTGAGACCCATGGAGTCTCAACACGCAGTCAGATTGGAAAATAGTTTACAGTTTATTCAGCATCAGGTTTTTAGAGATTAGTCATCCTCAATTAAGAAATAATTCCACAACAATGGGGAAGGCCATGCAGAGCTGATTGGGGAAGTGGGAACAGGTGTGTTGATGGGTGTGGCAGTCAGGTGGTGGGGAAAGGAGGGAAAGTCCAAGAGCATCTGGTAATGGCAATAGTTTGATTTGGGAAACTATAAACGTGTCCGTAGAGTGACAAAGCCTATTTTTTACTCCAACAAATAATATCCAAATCTTTTAGTTAGCTTTCTCGAGACAAAGCTCTTTTTTCTGTCCCTATGGGAGGAAATAGCCAACATTCCTGATTACTTTCTCTTCTTGCTCTCCCCAAGTAGAGTTTTAAATAGCCGACGTGATTACAAATAACACATTTTTTAATCAAATCTTGCTCATCACTTGTTCACACAGTCAAGTCTACCTTCCTGGGTGATTTGAGCCTGGGCTTCCAAAATTATATGAAATCAGCATACCATCCTAAATGCAAATATATGCATGAAAAATGAACAAACAACAACGCACAGTTTAATGTTTGACATCACGCTGCAAAAAGTAAAGGTTATAAGAGCAGTGGATGGGTGGTGAAGGTAAGCAAGGAAGAAATATCCCTATGTAATGCAATATTATACAATACCAACACAAACTATACTGTAACTTCAAAGACTCCTGGGTTGAATCACATCTCTATGACTCAGTTTCAACACACACCGAACATTATAAGCTTAACAAAGAAAAAAGCTTATTTTACTAAACATTACAATATACTCAGGATTCTTTTATTCATCCGCCCCCAGCCATTTTTCCATGATTACATTGACAGCTGACCAAAATCTTGCTTTAATTTTAAATAAATTGATAAACTCAAAGAGCAATTTAAACCCCATTACAGCCTAAACGCGCCCTCATTAGAAAATCCAAAGATGCATTCAAACTTAAAAAATAATACAAGTCTTGTTGTAATGACAACTATAAAGGGAAGCTAGATTAATAGATGGTGTAATTACGTGACTGCATTTATTTACAAAAAAAAAGTGGTTTAGTTTGTAAAGCAAAGTTTGAGTTCCCTAAACCTCATCTAAACCATAACCAGAGTAATTTAACTAGCCTATACTAATTCCAGAAAGTGACATTACATTGAAAATTGTAAACCACAAAGTCCAGTTTGTCTTTGATGGTAGAGCATCGCAACATTCTCATTCTGTAGAATTTTTGCTTATCTGGACAAATTGTATATGACTGTGCTGAGAGATGCATAAGGCATCGGTCAACCTATGTGGTAACAATATAAGGTATTCTCATTCCTGTCAGGTCTGGGTGTAATTGCAATATTTTTAGTGATCTGACTTTGACACTCCATTTTCAACAATGACAGTATAGTAATTGCTTTGAGAAGTCATGGTTGAGCTTTTTCAATGATATCAAAATACCACCACCGTCCCCCACCCACCTCACTCTACTCAGCATCCTGTCTATCTACAATGAAGTGCTATTACTGACGCCTTTCACTCACTCAACCATGAGGCCTATTTGGAATTGCTCCACCACTTGTCAGACCCACTGCAGTTTTTCAGCATGGGTCCAGAAGAACATAGTCTTCGGCTTTGTGTAATCAAAGAGACAAATATTGAGTGTGGGTAGATGCACATCAATTTTCAAATCAGATTTCTTCATGTTTGACTTGGTGCATATGGATAGCATGCCCCATCTGTAAAAGCTTGAACAATTTCAGCTTTTACTCATCTCAAATTGATAACTCGAAAATGTATACATTAGAGAAGGACCGTAAATACCTTATGCAACATCTTTTTTCACCTAATGTATGAATTGGAGAAAATTCATCTGGAGCTATTTTTATAATCTCATTTGTGATTTTTCAGACAAAAACTAATAACTCAGTTCCAGCTTCATAATTGTGAGGATATTTTGCTGTTATCTGTTTTATGTTACATTGAGTTGTGAATCTTAACGTTTTGAACTGTCAGACAAAACAGGCAATTTGAAGACGATAATTTTAAGGTTCTCAAGGTGTTATGGGCATATTTTTTCTATTTAATCACATTATTCAAACCACAATAATCTGTATATAATCTGTATACAATATTGACTGGATTTTATATTTATTTAATTATCACATCAGATAAACAGTATCCATGCTATTGCAATCACAATCTCATGTCTACCAACATCCTGAAATTGTTATCCTATAAAATATTGAATCATCCAAATACTCTGTTTTGGCTATAATTTATCATGGAATAATTACAAATGAACTTAAACTTGACACTGTTCACATTTTATAAAACATCACTATGGGGAACAGTCCCTGTTTTTACTAAAGGGCTGGCAGTGGCAAATGTAATTAGATGGGGAGAATTCCTCCAGGTGTTTAATGGCTGCTTGCAAGGTCAGCACAGTCATGTTTAGGATGCCATTCAGGCGTGAAGAGGAGGAGCCGGACCTGGTTGACTGGTGGTGTGAGCATTGTCGTCCCCTCAGGTGACTCACATGAGATCCATCCGCACCCCTCTTCATTGTTGTAAAATTTGACAGCAAATCAAAGGGGAGCGTTGTCTGTCTAAACGCATTATCAGTGCGCTGTTGTGGGTTATTGAGAGAAGCTGCGCTCCTGCTTTCCCTAATGTTCTCGTTGTGATATATAGACAAGTCCATGAGATCACAGCTGCATCCTGGCATATACAACCAACCAGACTGATTAACCTTGAAGACCTGGGGCTCAGTGTGGAAAGGGAGCGGGAAGAATACCAGTGTCAAAACGTAAACGAAACAGACCTGTAGGAGGACCGGAAGAGGGCCATGCCGGCAAGATGGGAAGGGAGGGGAATCTAAAGTGAATCTTTAAGCAGTTTGTTTGGTTCTGCTTTGTGGCAGATACTCTGGAGAGAGGCTTCCCATCTGTCCTGCTCTCACCTTGGCCAGTGTCTGCCAGCTTGGTCTGCTTGTCACATTTGAGTAGTTGCTATGGGACTAGTCCACTGAGGCCCTGTCATAGACCACAGAGAGCAAGGCCCTATCATCAATCACACAGATGAGCAACACACACCACAGGAACCTCTCTTTCCAATGACGGCCAGAGATCTAAATTCTTTTGACATGGATTTTTATGCAGGGAATAGCTGGATGATTGTAATCACTTCACAAACAGGCAACTTGATTGCTCATTGGTGGCTGCCATATTGATAGAAGGCTTTTTGGCAGAACTTCAGACATAGCATACAGTTACCACCTCAAGTGAGGATAATGAACCTACATGTAATATGATATGACATGACATTTAAAAAAGTCTCCATCTGTAACAACTCAAGATGTCTTGTATGAATAGCTAGACTTGATTAGACAAAAAATATCTCGTAAACTGATCCAGTTCACACGAATGTCAATTACACTCACTTGTAATTGTAATTATGCTGAGATGTATAAGACGAAGAAATGCTTTGAAATGTTCAGCTTTATTTTTGAGAAGAAGACTAAGCGTAAAACCGAGCCATAGTCCAATGAAACGTTATGTCTTGCCTTTCTTCACATTCCAAACTAGTTTTTAGCGCTATAAATCACAATATTTATGAACAAAAATCAACCGACACATGACACCTGAGTTGAGCTGAGTTAGGTTATCCATGACAGTTAATATACAAAAATCTTTATTGTTTTTTTTATTTTATGATTTTATTTTATTGTATGTATTATTTTATTTAATCTGCCCGATTAAGTAGCTCTCCTTGCTGTGATAGTTACTCTAGTAATAGAATGAGAAGACTCTATTATTAATAGCACTCGGTTCAGTTTGTCATTTGCTTTGCAATACTTGTACATACATAAAACAATTCCTGATAACACCTATGACTCATGTTAAAATTGGCTGCTGTACAGAATTTCAATCATGAAATATTTGTCAAATGCAGAAGACACACCATAATGAAAAGGATCATGTAAAATTGAACAATGGTGCCGTTTCAGGCTTCTTTTTGTTGTAATAGGTGATGTAGAACCATGACTATCATGCCTCAGTAGCCAAATAATAGTAGAATCAATGACAAAAACACCCACCTGCACCCACCAACACAATACTGAGCAGATTTGTCTCAACAAATACATTTGCAGATTCAAATCATGTTCTCACTTTGTTATCAGTTCTTCAAATCAGGCTTGATAAAATGTTTTTATCTGCATTATGGGAGTGGCTGTGTATGTTCTTGAATCCATGAGTATGTGTTACACCTCTGTGTCTGTCAACGGCTAATCTCACATTCTGTTGCAGTGAACTGCATAATATATCGGGTGCCCAGTTATGGATGCATGCTCAAGAACCCCTGTGGTTGCAGTGACTCACACGTTCTCACACCTTTTTATTGCCTTTTTGATACTGCCATTGACTGCCTGCTGATTCCTCACTCGCTACTGTTTACACAGCTGAATATGCTCTCTTTCCGTGTTTAGGACGGTGTGTTTGGCTAATAGCTGACAGCTAATGCTGCGTTCACACCAAACGCGGCGAATTTGACGCGCTAGTAGATTGCATGCAAAGTCAATGCACAGACGTTTTTTTGCGAATGACGCGTTTGAGGCGTTTGATGTTCCGTTTGATGTTCCGACGTTTTTGGGTCTTCCACAACAAGTATAATGCAGAAATTATGGTTATTTATTCCATGGTCGATAGCGGAAATGATAGCTCTTTTCACGAAGACAAGCAACAGAGATAAGCCACGGCCACTTTGACGCGGCGCGAATATTTGCAATGCTTTTGGTGCGAACGCAGCATAACACACTTTTATTGTCGAGCGAGTAAACTGACGCGTTTGGTGCGTTTGTTGCGAACGCAGCATAATGGAACCACCAGTACACACAAGGCTGAGTCCATATATCAGCGACACTCAACTGTTGCTAAGCGGGTAAAAGGGTTAAAGCGAATTTAATTTTGTTTTTGGCATGAGTTGTTATATGACAGCTTCGAGTCGATTGAATGTAATAGATGGGATGGGGTTCGAAAACCTGGCTGCCAGTCTTGATGATAAATAAATATTGTATTCTAAATTAGCACTACCCCTTATCAAAACCTTCTTTTTTATTTGAAATCTGAGTCAGCCTGTTTGAATGTTGTCATTACTGTAGCCTGAGAACTAACAAGAGATCAGAGGCCATGAACTAATGTAACAGCATTCTACCAAGAAAATAATGGAACTAATGCTGAATCACCTGTGAACATGGTGAGATAATTGCCATTTGGGAGACCCAAAGAGAATGCAGTGATGATAAAGTCTGGGGAGCAAGAGGTCTTTCTCTGTCTGGTAAGTAAAGAGTGAAATGCTATGTGACTTGGCCATGCATCAGGTAAAGACACCTAAAGGTTTATTCAAGGCACCATTATGTGAAAGTGTGAGCTGCTTGGTTTAACAGGAGGTCAATTATAATGGAGTTGTGCTCAGGTTGTCACCACAAAGTGCATTATCAAGGGGTACTGCTGGGCTAACCGCTAATCCATAGCTGTGCACTTAAGCGTGCCAGGCTTGTAGCCATGGATTGCAGTTCAATGCGTGCCCATGGTCCGGGTCTAAACCAAGGAACTCTATGTGTGTGTCTGTGTGTATGTGTGCATGTGTTTAAGCATTATCCCCCAATCGAAAAAAGACCAGCTGTCAGTCAGGTAGCTTATAAACACAATATAAGCCTTCAATACAGGTGAATGTCAGCATAGGATTGTCTTAAAAGCCACCTTTAATCAGCAAGGCATCCCCTTGGAGATAAGTTGGCTTTGATGATATTGACTTCACTCGGCACATCACAAACAGGTCAAGCTTTTGTATGAGGACTTAGACATATATGACTTTAATTAAGAGGAAGATAGTCCCATTTTTCAAGCAGTGATATGAGTGCATCGGCTCACTCGTCAGAGAATATTAAATAAGAACATCAGTGGAAGGTTTGGAATAATTTGGAGCAGGCTTTGTTAAAGACATGTGAAAAGAGAGTAATCATAATTAATGGTGTCTTATTGCAAGGGGTCATTTTTCTTCTCTTTAAATCCATTAGAAATATAATCAATTGCAATTTACTAATTACATTAATTTAACTATAAAGAATAACCACATTTTATATTTTCCAAAAACAAAAAAAATCTTTGTCCAGGAGTGAACAATGAACACATTATTACCATTACATGTTTGAAATGGTTGATTGTTAACCATCATTTTTGAGCCATTTTTAAGATGGGTAAAATGTTTGTGTATCTTAAAATGCTTAAACAAAAATAATACAACCTCTAATCACCTCTGTTTTCCAAAGCAAGTTTGATTCGAACATGGTTTTTCAGAATCTGTGATAATTTCACTGAGCTCTCAAATTTGATATGTTCCTCCAAAGTATCTGCATGATATACACAGAGAGATCTCTGATCTGTTTCCATGTTCAATCTCCACCCTGCCGACTGCATTCCCACTGTGAGCCTACAGCCAAATCAGAGCAGCACATCTGCCCACACAGGTCCACGGCAAGGTCTAGTACCCGGTAGCACAATGCCAAATTGCCTACTGTGATACACAACTTTCTGCTTCTTACAGGCTGGGACATAACTTAAATCAACTCCAGCTGAAAACCTAGATATTTTACTTGTCATTCTATTTTGGGAGACATTTGGCTTGTCAGCCTCGGCTCAACATCCTACTGATGTGCATCATATCTCCAGTTACATTTGCCTTACATGAAGATGGTCTAAATAGGTCAGAACCCTAAACATTTAAGGCTGGAGCAAAACAGATAAATAAATCCATGACTTTTGTATTATCAAGAAAAGGCACAAGGAAAGAACGCAACTTCATCACAATGATATGAAATGCACAGTAGACAGCAGTGCAACAATAAAAGGTCTATATATATATTTACTTGTGCTTATTTGCCAGAGAGTATTTTAAGTCCTTTCTTAAGTCCCAAGGGCACACGCCACAGGTTACATTTGCTGCGTGAGTTTCTACACCAGCTTCACAATCGGTACATCTTTGCTTTATAGGGTGCAGCATACTTTTTGTTTGCCTCTCCCTTCCATACTATTCATTTCTAAATTTTATCAGTACAACTTTTCCACAAACAACCATAGAATGAATCACTCTTTCAGCTATACAAACATACAACAATCAGTGGGGATAGATTCGCCATGCTTGGCCCTAGCCCTCTGTCTTCCCTCTAGAGTTTTCACCACCTGCTCTGTGCTGAGAATATCCCTAACCCATGGATCCAGGATCATTGGTTTCGACAGGCCTGACTACAGAAGCCTATCAGATTAGCTAAACTATCTCTTGACCAATATGGGGTCTCAGTATCTCCAAAACCTATAATGAGAAAACCGAGATGGAATTTGAAACTCAGTATGACCGGAAGGATTAGTGTGCAGCCCAAGACTTCTCTTACCACCCAGATGTCAGTTGGATTTGAGCTGGAGGAGGGCTTGAAGGTGGGTTTTCTATGATGACCTACATTTCTCCTAAACCGGTTGCAATGCAAGGATTTAGGACTTGGTCGACGTCTAATAATGTTGTTGCCTCCAGAAATGGAACTGGCCTGTAAGTAGGATTCAGTCAGCACTAATTAACCAGGGCTACAGGACGAGAAACGGTTAGGGCCCTATTTAAACTCTCTAAAGCGCATGGTGTAATACAGGGGTTCTTAACCTTTTTGACCTTGGGGCCCAACTTTTTCTAATGATGGATTCTCAGATGGCTCTGGGTAACAAACCATCTGGCGGGCCAGGTTAGAGGGGTTGTATTATGTCTCTTAATTAATCATATGGTGTTTTGGGTATAACATGGAATTAACTAATCAGTGTCATCTCCTATTTCCTTTAAAAACCTGAACTTGACACCTTGCTATTTAAATGGTGAATTTGGCAAATTGGAGAAGCGGTTTCTGCAGTGAAAATATGTTTTTTTTAAAGGCTACATGCAAACAAATATGGATTGAAAACCGAATATTTTGTTTACAGAGGCACCATCCACATAAGACGTAAAAACAACGTTCATGGACATGGATTAGGAATAGGAGGTTTCTTTTTGGTAAAAAGAAAACATTTCGACCATAAATTGGTGCATAACAGTTGACCAGAATGACGACGAATTTCTGTTGTGAACCCGCCTATGAAGGTGCATCTCACTAGCTGAATAATGTCCCCTTTAAATAGCAGGAAAATACTGCGCCAGTGATTTTAGACCAAATTTTTGCCGCAATCATTTTCTACTGCCTCAAGAAAACGAGGCATTGACAATGGGCCTAACCACACCTCATTTTAGACCAACAAGCCCATGGGCGCACAGATGGGCAAACAGATGGGCGCAAGTACATTTGCTCCTTACACAACTTGAGAGCTGGGCATGAAAATTAAACTGCATCGGTCTGAAACTAGCAATGGCAGTTGTGCTATGCTATGTCCTACTTTGTGAAAAACAAACCCTTTAGATTTCTGTTCAATTTGTTTGGGTCAACAGCATGAACAGTGTAAATGCTACAGTGACTGACTTTCTCTCCCATTTAGGTGAGGTTTCTCATTTGCAGGACTCATTTTTGAACTATGCGCACGGTTTGCTCAAAAGAAAAACTCTGCATACATGGACCGCCCCCCCCCCCCCCCCACACACACACACACACACACACACACACAAATGAATTCACCACTTCTGGCCTTGAGCTCTGTCAGCCCTGTAGTGCAGCATGTTGATAAGCAGAGGAGCGCTGCTATCACATGGCCTCACTCCTCGAGAGAGAAATGATTGCCAGAATATGAAAAATAACTGTAATTTCAATTAATAATAGACTATCCTCCATACAGACACACACACACACACACGAACACACATATTTGAGAATTGTTTTAACACACTGAATGATAGGCTGGGCTCAAGTCTCGAAGCACCTTGTAGAAAGGGGAGGTTCACGTTCAAGGGATTGTCTGTGGTTCTCACCAGGTACAATTGCCTGCAGCTAAGTCAGTGGTTCTTTTTCTGTCACACCCCACTTTGGAAGAAGACAAATGCTCGGGCCCCACCGCCCCAACAAAATTGTAACAAAATGGTCCAACTTTTTGTGACTCCTCCATCCGTGCTTTTTCAAATAATAAAATAAAGAAAATTGAAATCCCTTTCAAGTAAACCAGATTGCTCCATCAGACAATAACTCATAACATGTGCAATCACTTTGTTAGAACAATGCAAATAAAGGTATATCTGTGCAAAAAAAACAACTAATATTTGGGCAAAGAAATTACCTATTGTGGCTCAAATAAACAGTTTTGCACTGAATATATTTTCAAGATAATAACAATAACGTTCAACCTCTGCAAAACAGAATGAGTGCAGATGTGTGTGAGCCATCACGTTGCATCAGTATTAGTGGCTGCAGTGAGCTGCTTTCCTCTACAAATATTTTTAAAACGGGGTTGTAGACTTGATACGGCCGCTCTCGATTCATGCTCAATGTTGAGCCTAGATCTCAAAACGCCAAGAATCTGCGAGTCGCGCAAGCGTAACCTGTTAACAGCGTAATGTAAACATTTCCATGAAAGTACAGGCATTTTGCCATGTATTTATTTGTGACGTTTTATGTCTGTGTACTTTCTACTTTTGTACTATTTGAAGTTATCATGTTCATGGGGAGAGTGGTCGTCCTGAAACCACAAGGTTTGATCCCTGGTCTCCATAGTTTCATGTTGAAGTGTCCTTGAGCAAGACACTGACGCCCCAGTGCTTCACATCAGCACACTGCTCCTTAATTACTAAGGATGGGTAAAATGCAGAGAATAATTTCCCTGTAATACCTCTGTGCCCCACTAGAGGGTCGCGCCCCACAGTTTGAGAACCACTGAGCTAAGTGAATATAAAAAATAAATAAAAAAAAGCAATTCATGATAATTTCTATTATTTTTGCATATTCCATGTGACCCAGTATTCATAGGTGAGTATATGAATTGGAATTTATAAGTATACTTTATCTAACTAATTATTAAAATCTGTTTTGTTGTCAACCTGGATTTAAGTAAAAGAGCTGCAAGATTAAGACAATAACACTTAATCTGTTGATAAATATTTCATTATGAGAGCACAGCTTATTTATTTGCTTGATTTTAGCCTCCTTAGTTTAAGATTATGTGCATGACTGAGATTTTACAGCTTTTTCACGGTGTTCAAAAAGCCAACATTAAAACTACAGTATCACTCTTCCCTTGATTGTTTTCAGTGTGAACAGCAGCATGAAGGCAAACCTTTGGCAGTCTCTCAAATGCATCCTGTGCCCTTGAAAATCAAGAATGGCCTGTTCACACAGCAACTTATCTCCCAAAGTGAAGCTGACGTCTAATCAACACCTGCAACCCTTCCCTTTGCCGCGTGTCCAAGTGAGACTTCAAACGTTGTGCCAAGCCACACGCTTCCCGCTGTGGGAGGGACAGTAGTTGTGGTGGAGGGGGAAAAAGGAGAGAAATTTCTTATCAAAGCCCCCCAGAAACTGATGTTATTTTTTCGCCATATGCATTGGATAGTACCTGTGATGTGTTGTTGAAGCCTCGTGTCCCTTTGAATCGTGAGGATGCTCGTCTCACAGCCTATTCTCCTACAGCGATTGTGGTCCCACTGTTATATTACACAGTTTAGCAGAGTCATCGGGTCTCTTTTTTTCTGCTTTTTCCTTTCACACACCCGAAGAAAAGAAACAAATCCGTTTCTGTTTGTGATCCAACATGTCGCTTTCTCCCAACGACCCTCATGGCACCTGATCCATTTCTCCTCCAGCCGGCTAAATGCACACATGCTTTGTGTCACACAATGCTTGATTGGCCATGCTGAATGGTTGATGTACAATGCATTGCTGTATTGGGAGCCAAAATGCCTGTGCAGTCATATCAGTGTGTTGCTTTATACGTGTCTTGAGATGGCACTGTAGAGATCCGTCATCATATTGCGTGCGTCTTTTAATGGGCCACACCTCCTGTGTCACCATCCGACAGTGGGGATGAATACAGTCTTTGTCAAATGGGCCCAGTGTTAAGATGGTGAAAGGAGCTTATCAGTCTGGTGCCGCTTGCGTGCAATAATCAATTACAGGTGCCTATGAGTGACCTTGAAACGTATTGAATCTGAAGAAATACAATGAGAGGATTTGAATTGCACACACTCGTGTAATACTGCCAAGGATTCTCGACACACCGTGCTGGAAACAGACTGAACAAGGCTGTGTGGATATATTTTTCCCCTGCCCAAACCTAATATCTTCCTGAAATGCATCGTCTCCCCTGGCCTTATCTCTCTCTCTGCTCTCTCAGCTGTAATTGTCGATGAGAAGCTTTTGGTGTTGCTGTTCCACCGGCAATAGCATGCAGAACGTGTATCCATCAATCTGTTCAGTTCTCCCTGAGCAGTTCCCTCACAGAAATCCGTTTAGGGCTTTTCTTATTGAGTGGAGTGGAGTGCAGTCCTTCTGGGGCTTCAGCTCTCTAACCTAGTTCCCCCTCTGTGTCTTTTCAAAGAACCTGTTCCCATTTGTGAATACATGTGCTCACTAGATAGAAACAGAAGAAAGGCCAATGATAGAGGAGACTGAGATTAATTAAGTGTGAGTATCTGTTCATCATCTTTCCCATGAAAATTTGACAAGCAATAGCTTTCACAGTGTATTTCTAGCAGCTGTACATTGCTACTACTCTCAGGGATATTAATACACTTTTACAACCAATTAAGCAAAGGACTGGTATATACATCTAAATATATATGATTTGGTGTGCCTTATTAATGAAGCAGTCCTTGCAGTACACGCCTGTCCGTAATGAGATGAAAGCGTGTTTCAAGACAGGATTTTCTGTTTACTTCAAAACTCTCATACCACTCTTGAAAGAGCTGTTTACTCTCTTTAGTGTACCTCCCACAGATGAAGATAGCCATAATTGGGAAGCACTGCTTTTTTGTCATGATACATTTTACAAAACAAATGCATTTTGAAACAGAAGGAGACATAGCAGGCTGTTTGCGCCTGTTCTAAGTGTGTTGCCTTAATTGGTGTGTCAGTGACTATCATAGTTTTGAACATGTTTTATGTTGAGAGCAACATTAGATATGCGTGCACAAGTCAGTAGAATGCAAGGACTTGCTGTATAACCATCCAAATGTGCAGTCTGCACTCATCCTCACCTCGCAATTATGTATGAAATATACAGAAAGGTATTTTACTGTGCAGGTTACACTTGAACAACCTACTCATAGCTCCTTATGTAACCAGCGTGCTCGTATCCTATCATTGGAGTGTAGTGCCTTTATTTCAATTATTAATTTCACTTGTTTCCCGGTAACTTTCTAAGTGTGGTTAAGGTGTTTCAAATGTTTCAAATGTGTGTGACGGTGTACAACCCTTTATGAGCTTTGAGAAGAATGATAAACTTGAATTAACACAGCAGAGAAAAGATTGTTATTGCAAGATGTACTGTGTGTGTATGTTTGTATTTTTGGAGAATTAGGCACAATTAACTGATGCTCAACTTTTTGTAAAACAAAGCAATCTCATTTATATGAAGCCCTGTATTTTTTTTCAGGCTGTTTATACAGAAAACAGCAATGATGTAGATTAGTTGCTAGCAAGGTGAGGATGTTTGAAAAGGAACTCATTAAAATAGCTCTGCCACCGAGGAAGAATAATTGTAAGTCTTGTTGCAATGGAAGACTTTGATCCAATTAAGCGTGATATCAGCAGTCCAAGGTAGACGGAGTTGTGTGCTGTAACTGGAAATACAGTCTCCCTCTTAAATTGAAGAAAATGAAAAAATGGGTCCCACCATCTGTATTTGTCCCAGACTCAAAGATCAAAAGAAATTTTACATACGCAGTCCCAGTGTCTGAATACAGTGTAGTCCTTTTTTCATCTTTTTCCATCTTAGAAGATACATATGTGTTTTTTCACCTAAAAATAAAAACTGATCTAAAAGAAACACCAATAAATCCACCAAAAACAGTTCAACCCAACTTAAATACAGTCCTTCCAAAAGTCAAATAAAAGGGGCAGTGTGGAAGTTTTAACACATTATGTTATATAACATTGGTGCTTGAACATTAGCATTAGGGTGAGGCTATAATTACTATAAATCAGGGATCTCCCAGCCATGACGAGAGCAGTGACCTGACAAACAAATTAAGAAGCAGGATGCAGCACTGGTATAAAACCTAAAAGCTCATTTGCTGTTAATTGCAGCCTTCTAGACAAACAGGCTTGATTGTGTCTGTTCAGAAGCCCTGGTGTGAGTAAAACATCACAAATATTTCTGTTTGTGGACAACTAAAAATATTCTCATTCTGCATTGTGGCTTAAAATGTTGTCTTTTTTGCAACCTTGTTTGCTGCTGTTTGTCTACAATGACCAGAGTCCAAGCAGCTAATGTCCATATATTGATATCACTATGGGCGAGTAGTCTTACTTCTTCAGCCAAAAAAAAGAAAAAAAAAAAAACAGCCTTCTCTTTAAGTAATCTGACCTTTTAAATCAGCCACTTACATTTGTAGAAGCAATCGTTATGTCATTGGCATTGATCAACAAATCAGTCAATCTCCGACACATGCATTATGGTCGTTTTGTGCCACTGAGCAGCACCTTGTTACACCTTCAAAGAACTCTTCTGCTAATGCACAACCAAAGGATTCTGTCAATCAAAAATTCCCCAGTCCTGCAGAAGCCCCTGCAGCTTGACTTTTTTTTTCCCCCGCTGCAAGTTTGTGTTCCTCCAGCGTTCCTCTGTTAGCAGAGGGCCCTATGGTGCTTGCCGCTTCCTCGCGGTCTCTCCATTAGGCGCCTAACAGAGCGTTGGTCTGCGGCTGCTTTCTCCCTCAATGCCTCCATCTCCCTGTCGCCCTTCAGGTCTCATCGCCCTCGCAATGGAGGATCCATCCGCCATGATCCCAGGACACATACTGTCCTCCATTACCCATCCTCACAGCCCACTGCATTCAGATTCCACTTCCAGGACCCATACATGAGCATGTTTGCATGTGTGTGAATAGTGTGAATGAGTGTGAGTGAGTCCGCAACCAAGGACAGTAAGCCATACCTAGTTACGCTACCCCAGCTCTCTCACACATACACACACACACCGAGATAAAAAGAGGAAGGGAGAGAGGGATCAATAGGCCATTTCAAAGGGTTTTGTTTTTAGCTAGGATGAAGTCGATCTGTAGATTCCTTACACATTAACTGAATGAAAGACCTTCAGCAGTGACAACTCACACCCCTGAGCCATCACATAAACACTGAACATCTGCCATAAGCACTCCCGAGTCAACCATTAACATTGTTGAATAGTTTGCTATGAGCATGTTTTCTGAGAAAAAAACTATGGCTGAAAGGCAAAAAAATGATTTACTTTTGCCTAATATTTCAACAACTTACAGCATTACAAATGTACTTGTCGGCGTTTGCCTGAAGGTTTAAAAACTGATCTGATATACACATCAGAATTGTTACCAAGCAATAAAGAGCAAAAACTTTTTTTTCATTGCAGTCTTTACTTTAGAATTATTAGTTTACTTTGAATTATTTTCAGCTGAGATTTGAATAGTTTAGGTTTAGTTCAAGGTTCAGTTCACAGATGTTCCATATATTTTTTTGGGGGGGGGGTTGTTTCCTCCTCCTATGTTTTAGTAGTGTTTTTATGTACCGTATATCCCCTTACATGCTCCATTTTCTTGTTTGATATTGACAATCTAAACATTAAGATGTCACTTTTCCGATAGATATTATAGATCTTCACTTTTGTTTTATGATCCAAATCTAGTTATAGTCAATCCGCTCTCTATTCATGCATGTAAGTATGTATGTATGGTCATTCTTAGTTTTGCAAAAGATTGAAAAATCTGCCAACGCTACAATGCTCCTCTCATTTAAATCAGATCGCTTTGTCGTTGCCTAGAGTCACAAACACCCCAAAACAGAGATAACACATTGTTTTATCCATAGGATCCAATTAAAAACTGTGAAATCCCTGAGAGTCATTTGGTGTCTTGGATGCTTATCTCCACTGAGTGCACAAGTGATTATACTTGCCAGTGAACTCCAGGAAATAAGAGTGATGAGAGAAGCTAGAATCATGTACTTCCAGTTAAAGAGAGTAATGAGGATTGGTACATAATTTGGTACAGATACCCATAGTGCATTGACGATGTTTTATAAACTCTTTGGTGATACATTAACTTTTATGCCTGAGGTTGACATTTTTGGTTTAAAAATAGGATCAAGGACGATAACAGTTAATTTTGGGATGAAATTTGGAAGACAAATACCATGCTACGTTACAATCACAGGCAATGAAAGTGATTTAAACCTTTTTGTTGACATAAACACACACGCACAGCACATACCGTCAGCCTCTGACCTCATGACAGTCGCAACGGTCAGTATTCATTTTGGGATGCCTTGGGTTGTATTTCGGGACAGTTCCGGGAGGATGGTGACATTTTCATCTCTGAATTTCATCGTTGATGATTCGGTTGCCGACGTGCTAAAACTAGTAGTATTTTTTTGCCTTCACAAATGGATCTATATAGTGGGAAGACTGACTCATTAGTGCAAAGCATTTTTTTCCGCGTGAGCAGAGAATGCCCTTTATTTTGGTGCACACTGCAAGTTATCTGAGACAGCATTCGGTTCATATTGAATTGATTGGCTCTTTGGGTTTCCAGTGTTTCCCAGACATGGGGCCATCTGTGGCACACCACATCATTTGTGCATGCTACAGAATCATGAATAATAAAAATCCATTATGACTTGTTAAATGAATTCATAAAGTTGAGAAACAGAGTTGCATTTTAGAGCAGTTTGACAACACCGACGGGTAAAGTTTGAGGCGTGTTTCTCACGAGTGTATTACCACTAACCAACATTAAACCCATTCCAACTGAATTATTCAATAAAGGAAGATAATCAATATGGGTATAGTTAAGGACACTAAAGCAATCCTCATTAACTCTGCTCATCGTTTGGATGGTATTATATCCACAGCTTGATTATACAGACAACGCTTCTACATTTCATCATGTGTGTCAGTGTAAAGGAGACCTTTCCATTGGGAGCGCCACACTCTCAAATATAAGGTGACTGATTGGGTAATACTTTAGGTCCCTTCCCAAAGATATTTGGGGCTTTACTAAAGACCAGGGAAGGGAGGGAAAGTTGCATGCCAAAATTAATCATAAATGACTGAATAGCATTTGCAATGCTGAAATCACTCTTCCCTCTTTAGAGACAGAAATCTCCAAGCTATTACGTACCCTCAACCCTCAGGGGAAACACTGCATTTCAGCTTCAAACAGAGAAAAGAATTACAGCTTAAGAAAATAATCTTGAGTTGACATCTAAAAAAAAAGGTGATGTGGTTTCTAAATGAATAACATTCTTTGGAAATTACAATGTTGTACATTTTTGAATAATGTATCTGATAAATCATGTTGCACACAGTTTCTTGTCAGCGATATGACAGAGAAAAGCAAAAGCCTCCAGTAAATGAATGGAAGTCGTTTAGGTACAGTCGGCAGACTTCAGGCCAATATCTGGCTTGCGAAGCAGTACAGAAGGTCAGTGACATTTGTCTGTTGTGGTGGATGCAAAGGCTAACCATAGCATGCCTCAGGACACTGTGGCAGCTCCCACTTGCCTCAAGTTTTGCCAAGTGCATGTGATGCCATAGCTTCTAATTTGGCACATTATCTTGGTCATATTGTTGTTTCCTCTGTCCTTACTGAACCAGTCTATTTCCACTTTGGAAAAAGGTAAGCAAATTGAAATATGCCTTAATAACCTGACAATTTTTTTTTATCAAGCACATCTCAGTAACTTGGGCATTCAGTTTAACTGGGTTTTTGCTAAAATAAGACTAAAATAAGAATCATGAATGTCCTGCTTACTTACACATCTTACATTAAATTAAATGTTCCTGTTTGAATTGAAATATGTTACTCATAGAGTGTTAAGGTACCGTAACATGTATTTCTAAATGTCAAACAAAACCGTAAACGTATTTAAGTCCAATGAAATGTATAAAGGAAGAGTTACCGCTTGATTAATTCAATGGCTCTTAACAAATGTGACCAAGCTGCATCCCATCTGTTGTCTCACAATGGGAAGTTTTTCATGTTGATGAATGAAACACATTTGAGAAGCTAGAGTATACCCCTATCTTTCCCCAGCAGGCATCCACTTGTATAGTTATTCAAAGCTTAGTAATGATGCATAGATAACCTTAATGTATTGGTGAGAATATCATATCCCCCTGTTAACATCACTTAGGGAAAAAACTGATCCTTCAAATATGGCACACAGCTAATTCGATGATGAAACATAAAATCAAAATCTGGCAGCTCTGTTACTGTAAACATCCATCCTCGTGCTTAGAAGCTGAGACCGAGTAGAGGCATACAATGAAAAGTAATAGCAGCTGTGGGGAGAGGAGGCTGTTGTAGATTAAATGTGAGTGGCAGGCAGGAGGGGAGTTAGACTGGCAGAGAGGTAGGTGGGTGTGGAGAAGATTCACACAACCATGAGGAATTGCATAATGGCTGGGGACGGGGAGGAGAAGGCCTCAGCGGGTGGGGGTGCTTCCTGTGAATTACCAGCTACATTTATGAAGCGCTCGAGCAGCAGCATGCTAATGAAATACTTGATAAGACAACAGAGCAGGAGTCAAGTGCAAGTCCTCTGCTAAGGTATAATTTCTGCAAGCCTGTCTCTTTCCTGTCCTTTTAAAAGTGATGACAGAACCTCTATCAGGACTTTCACAGTACAAGATCATATAAAGGTACAGCCACCTCAGTTCAATAAAGTCTGTTCAGTCCATATGAGAAAGTATGAGATATGGGCTGAAAGAGTCCATCAGGGAAGGAATAGGGCATTCATCCTTGTGTGCCTGTCTCTGTTTTACGACATGCATAACACAAGTGCTTTGTGTGCGAGTGGCAACAATGTTGGTGGATGATCGTCATGGATATAAAACATAAAGGCTAAGGAAAATCAATACCAGTGTTGGAGACCGTTTACGGTTTCATTATTCCAGATTCATGACCTACCACCACCCCATGCTGTTGTTGCCCCCAGGCTAAGGCTCATTGTCACTCACATTTGCTCATTAAGTGCCAATCACACAGTACTCCAGGCTATAATTTTGCCAGCGCTTGGTGGCACTGCAGATGTCACATAATGATCCCCTGCCTACTTCCTGCATAATTCAATGTAGGTGCAGTTGGCAGAGTTTACCCTTGACAGTGAACTCTGGCACTGTGTAAACTGGTGGTAAATTGGGTCAAGCTCATATTTTACTGTTCAGTTTTCATTGTGGACTGAATGAACACGTAAGTGTTCCGTAAGGTGCACCGGTTGCATGTGTTTTAGCCTGTGGGTCTGTGTGCTGGTTACATTTCAGAAGAACTAATGAGTATACCCTTAAACATCTGTGTAAACCTTCTGCTTTGATGACATACAATCTGGTTAGAGACCTGCATCTCAGATTGCACATTACATAAAGGACTTGGGTCTAATATGCATGTATTATCCCTTTATGTACATGCAGTAGGAGCAGACACATGCCTAGCTCTGATATCATTGGAAGAGGACAGTGAGTAGTGAGTGGTTGATATTACTTCCTCCTCTTCTCTTAACATTTGCAGTTAAGACCTTCTAAGAGTCAGCGGAAATAATATACAAATAAAGTTTCATCCAAGGGACACATCTGGCTTCAGGCCTCAAGGCCCAGCCGACCTGAGGCTTCAGAAAGGACGTTCGTTTGAAGATGGCAAAATTGCTCTATACGTAATACAGGACAATTAAAAAGCATTTCAAGGTTCCCATGGCTGGCTGTGATTAAATATGAAGCAGTGCCCCGGCATGGCAGTGAATGAAATGAAAAGTGTCATGTGTCAGCAGCCATGATCCTGATTTTAATTGACAAGTTGTCATAGTTCAGGCATTTGGGAGGCAAATAAAATCATTCAAGAGAGATAGAAACCTGGGAAAAGTCATGCTTCCGTTCCAACAAGTTAAAAACACAAATTGCAGCGTTAAGACCACGTGAACATGCAAAGAGCAGAATGAGAACGCCCACAGGAGGTGGTTGCATTAATTTAATTGAGACAGAAGCCTAAACCCATGATATGAGCCCCTGTAGGCTACAATATCCATTGTACCTCACATGAGGACAAATATAATTGAATTGAACGAATATGGGGTCAGCTCCGTCTCAATATTAATTAATGCACCCAGAAGGATTAACAATTGTGTTTTGTGATTTATACATCAATGACCCACCACAAAAATAATAGACTTCATTATATATAAATCTACATATAAAATAAATAAGATTCTCAAACATAATTGTAATGCACACACACACATATATATATATATATATATATATTTTTTTTTCAACACTTTTAAATGTTGATCATTGGATGTTGATCCATTTCTATACAAACTGCTGAACCTGCATTTACAAACTGCTTGTCATGTATGAACTTCACTGCAATTGTGTGTGGGTTGTTTTTAAGACTCTCCTGACGATGCTCGATTCACAAATGCACTTTTTTCTTCTTCAAAATTTGACCAGAGGTGGGCCCAGGGGAAGACTAAACTTGGTGCTAAAAGTGTCCAGAGAGTGAATTTGTTTCCTTCACTCAGACCTTTCAAAATATCCTTTAAGTGGCTGTCCTTAAAAGTTCAGTCCTAGTTGATTTGGCAACACCCTGCTGGTGGCAAAATCAAATATGATTTATTAATACAGGTCCCATAACACTGAGGGAAGGAAAACTAACTATGGTCCTCTTAATATAGAAGTCAAGCAATAATTGGCCTTTTCCATCATTCCATGATCTGACTTTATGCTGCACACGGTGAGTCAGTGAACAGCGAAAATGAAAGTAGTTGGTTACCTCGCTGAGAAGTTGAAGGTGTGCAGCCTGTCGCCTTCAGCTCTTCATCTAACAACTCACTGCCACTGCTCCATGTTTCATTACTCTCTGCAATAGTTCAAACTGATCCGCTAGTTCAAACAATGCAGAAATTGACCGCTGTCTTGTTTTGTAGAAGCCTTTTTCATGAACAATAGTGGTCGGTGTCAAGCTCACTGACAAACCACTGCATTTCTTGTGGGAGTGCAACGGATCACAAGAAATGCACGATCGGGATCATATCACTGTTTTGAGTTACAGATCGGATCAGCAGAAGTAAAAAAAGCAAGCAAACAATTAGGGCGGGGTACGGCCTAACATGTATATTATGGTATGACATTTAAGCATGGACGGTAACTGTGTTTTTCACTGTACATTTGTATTCCCTTAAATGTCAATGTAAATGCTTCTTAATTTCAATATAACTGTAAAAAAATTGAAAATGTTTTCTTTCCACTTTGTAATTGTCATCTATAATATATATTATTTTCAGAAAACACACAATTCAAATGAATAGGAAATAAAGGATTGTATCTTTGTTTAAATACTTTCTTTGATCACTACACCATTGGGTTACCTCATTCTGCGATAGATAGTGTCTTAACATTTATTTTAATGTAAGATTACCACTTGAAGTAGTAACAGACATAATGCTGCTATATCACATTAATTGGCATGAAATCTGCAAACTTCCAATTGCAACACTAACTTTACCGAACAAGTTAAAAAGAAGTTGCATGCAGTTGTTGTCCTCGGTCAACAGGTGTTTTGGGATGAGGATACAGGGAGTAGACTGGTTGGAAAAGGCATTGAATACTAGTGAACTGTGTAAAGTGCATCTGATAGTTTATCCAGTATAAACTGATACAAGTTATATCCAGCCAGCCAGTATAATGTGCACAGATGCACAGGCGTTTGTGTGTTTTGTTTTTTTGCAGCCTGGTGCTGACTGAGATAGATTTAATCACAGTAACCACAATGAATCATTTTGTGTAATGGTGTCACTGCTGTTTGGCAGCACTTTTCAAATTAGAGGCTGCAGGTGGAAAACACATATCTGTCCTGCTGCCTTGCCTCAAATGACTGCAGTGACGTAATAAACCCAAAGGGAAGGTTTTCATCAACACGCCTTTGTTGATTACACATACTATTAAGAATCACTGTTATTTTGTTAATTATGCACTTCTTTAAGGCATTATTGCAACATAAAAACTGTGTCTACCTGGGAGAATGTCTAGTCAAAGTGCATGCTCACATTATGTAGCATTATCTGCAGTTGCTGTGCATTCCCGTCACAGATTTAATTTGGAATCATTAAAGGAAACATATCGCATACATAATTCAAGTGAGTGACGTGGTAAAAATGTTGATTCTGAGTGCAATGTCAATGACCCAATTTTCATCCAAATATAAATACGCTTTGCATGTCCAGGGCACAAAGGCTTGAACAGATTTTTATCTTCACTGCTATATAAATACAGCCTTTGCTGGGTAAATCTTGTCGCAATACAACTCCAGAACTTCTGAGCTGAATCAATAGCAGATTAACTACTTTGATAAACAAATAACCCTTGAAAATCATTTTTCTGGCCAAAATGTCGAACACTCACTGGTTCCAGCTGATCATGTGTGAGGACATGCTGCTGTTCTTTGTCATAGTTGACTGAGTGTCTTCTGGATGTGGACTTTTGCCTGGAAGAAACGAGCTATTTTCTCCATTTGTTGACATTTTGTAGACAAAACAATTAATCAAGAAAATAGTTAAGATTATATAATTAATAGTTGCAGCCCTACTAAATTCACATTCAGAATAGCCTCGATCATCCATGAAATGTATCCTATTTATGCAGTTCTGACCGGAAATGTAACTGTTTGACATACAAACATTTCATTCTTTTGAATGTTAATATTGCAAAGATTCTACGAAAAAAAATCAAATGAGTGGTTTAATTTTCCTTGTGTACAAACCTGACAACTAGACCTGAGAGAAGCACTAAATTGAAGCTCATGACGAGTCTAATAGTCTTACTAAGTGCTTTGCGAAAAAAGGAAAAAAAAAGTTATCAGGCTTCACTCCCTCTGCCAAAACAACCTCATTAAAGGGCACCGCTTGTGTGAAATAGAGCAACCATTATGCATTATAACCCTAGTTCCACAAACACAGGGAGAGCCCTTTAACCAGCTTTTCTGCCTTTTCCATTATTTGCTGCACACATAATGGATAAATAACAGAATCACATACTTTCCATCAGGAGAGATGAGCTCTAACGTTGTTTGGTTATACAAACTTTCAGTATGCTTTAGAAAAATGAGCTCAAAAGGAGGGATGCACTCATAGAGGACCCGATATTGTTCTCATGTACTCCCACCAGTAAAACTACTCTGATGCAACCGATACCACTACGGCAAAGTGGCGTTAACCTTTTGTCAGTTGAGCTGATACTCAGTTGCATAAACAGGTTAAATCCATCATTTATCACCAGCCACAGTGCACGCACAAAACAGGAAGTCCCCAGTAAGTCTCCACCACATCATTTAGTTTCGCTGCCAGGTTGTCAGCTGGGTGTCAGCCAGTGTATTGCAAGCTCGCCGTAATGTTGACGAGAGTCTGTTCGAGACTGAGCGCATGAGTGACGATGAGCACTAAGTAACGTTACAGCTGTGAATGTATCAGTGCCGCGTGTGTACAGTTTATCGGGGAATAAATGCTACAACTCCTCAAGACCCGTGAGGAGACCCAAGCTGAGGTCCCATGTCTTGCTTGTCAACCAGCTGATGATCAAAGTTAAGGTGGCTAGTCACGCAGTTAGGCTTCGGCCCAGGCGCACTAAAGGTGGGCTGACCCTTAAGACGGACCAGTGCTGTAATCCTATGCATATTTTTGCTATTGTGATACATGTTTTCAGACTATAACTTCATGCCCTAAGTATTTAACACACTACAATGTAAGTGTTGGACCTCCAAAAAGTGTCCCAGGAGATTTTACTGATTAACTTGTCTTCAAGAAAAGCAGCAACAATGATCCAACAACGACATGATCATTGTTTAGAATGAAAACTTCCAGGCTATTATGATTGTCCATATCTGGTCCGAGGTGATTACAATACATAGAATAATTCTGTCCATATATTTACTAAACCACTGATATGTAGCGATTTTTTTATTCCGGTAAATAGAGTGGAAAACAAATTCCTACTTTATTACGAATATTTGCCTGAAGCTGAAATAGTTGTGGATAAATATGATGCTCAGCTTGTGAACACATGTGTGCTATACTCAATGCACATGAACACATAAACCTAATATCTGTTAAAGTTTCTGGAGGTAAATATGGTTTTGATGTACTGGCATTTACTTTGAATATGGTTTTATAATTTATAATGCATTTCACAGTTTAATAACACTACATTTACATCTTAACAGCTATAATGTCCATTATATTCAGAGAATCAACTTTACATTAATGATTCCACTAAGCCTTTAATATAAAATACATTGCTATAGCTTTAACCAACAAATCCTGTATTATATTTTATATTTGACTTTAGGAAAACAGGTTTTCTAAACTGGATGTATTTTGAAATACACTTTCAATAAAAGATAGACAAAACCACCAAAAAATTAGGCTAAATGTTTCCCAATAGAGACCTACTCAAATAATATAAGAAGACTAAAATACAATGTTAATCTCCAGCATGCACCTAAAGTGCTGTGAAAAGCCTTGCTGCACGAGAGGCAGTTAAATGTGAAGCGTTAAAGCTGCTCAGAGTGCGAACAGCACTAAAGGCTAAAAATCCCATTTCCATCTGGATTTCATTTAAAAATGTAAACACACTTTGTTGCAACACATGAATCCCAGCCATGTTGCAACTCCTGAATTGTCTACAGGCGTTATCTAATCCCTAAAACATTCAACTCGTTGCTCAAGTTGTTTTACTTACTTAGTCGGGCTCTTGCCCCTTCCCTTTTCCTCAAATGTGTTCCCACTCAGATGAACCTTAATTTAATTATAATATCTTTTGATACAAGTCATGCGGACAAATAAATAAATGCTATTAATGAAGGAGTTACAGATATCCCTCTATCTCCCCATTCTTCTCTCCACTGGGATCTGGCTCAATCTCAAGACTGTTTTTGGCGATTAGGTCCTTGGTGTTCTCAGCTGAATGGCTCTTTTATCAGCCACGATGGCTTTTTTCTCCTTCTCGCCTCCCAGCTCAGTGTGAGACGGGCATGGATGCCCCCCCCTCCCTTTCCCCATGCTCCATTTCTTCCCCTTTCCTTCCCTCTGGTCCTCTCTCCTGGAGGGACTGCCATCCAGTCCGTACGGATGACCTGCATCATCATCAGCACCACAGCGAATGAATTTATTCTCCTTCAAAATGTCCTGAGATGACCACCAACACTCGTCTTTACAGTGACACATGGCTATCTAAGTTCTTCTCACTTTCGCTGATGCACGCCACGGGGCTGATGATAAATGGAGGGACATGACTGATCACGTATGAGGATAGAGACTGTGACACGCAGGGAGAATCAGCAAGGTTATGACAGCCGAAGTTGAAGGCCATCCAAGGCAATTACTGCATGTGTTGCAGACATGAAGGAAGACTGATTAGAGTTACATGTCAGGTATTCGCTATCTGTAATGTTGGTGACTCCTAATGCAAAATATGTAGAGTTTAGCCTGGTAACTAACTATATATATATATATATATATATATATATATATATATATATATTGCATACTCCTACACTGTTCAATTAGACAGAAACCAATAGGATGCAGACTTATTCATTTATTTACACACAAATCCATGTGAGAAATATGCACACGTTCACATAGGAATACGTCGAGAAAATTATGAAATTACAAAAATATGATAGAAGAGGAATGTGCTTATTAGATGGCAATTATCGAAGCAGTCTCATTTGTATACGAGCATGCACTTTGATTAAACCTGTAAACATTGGGGATGGTGATTTCAGCCAATAAGGAGTTCAACATCTCAGTGTGAGAAGCTACCAGAGTACTTTGAAGTATTGATTAAATGGAGGCTCCATTTCACGGGGGAGTGGGGGAATGTAGCAAAAACTCGTGTTTACCATAATGTACAGTGCATCACACTGTACTAACCACACATTTAGTAACTTTTTATTTGGCATCTGAAAGCAGATTATATCTCAGAACATGTTGATAAAAGGTAATTCAAAATTAAGTTTGTTTTAGTAGTTGCAGACTCAATAAATTCCCACTGATAATAGCCTCCATCATCCATGAAATATATCCTATTAGGCATTTTGGTCACAGTGTATTGCAAGCTCGGCCAGTGTATAGTTACATGACATCTTTCATTCTTTCAGATGATAATATTGCAAAACATCAATGAGAAATCAGAATCAGAATCAGAAGAATCAGAAACCGTTTATTTGCCAGGAATGTTTTCACACAAACGAGGAATTTTTTGAGGCGGAAGGTGCATACATTGGACATGGACATGGGACGTAAGACGAGACAAACAACAATCAACAATCAACGAAAACAACAGTGCAATTGGTATTAAAATATGTGTAAGATAAGCAAGTGCTCAGTCAACAGATACGTTAATGTGAATGTACGTTAAAGTGACATGTGTATTTAAGTTAAAGTGTATGTTAAAGTGACGAGTGTTTAAGTATGCGGTGTGCAGAGGAGTGAATGGTAAAGACAAATAAAAATAAAGAAGAGAAAATAAAAATAAAAATTAAGAGTTAAAATTAAAAATTAAAATAGCTGGGGGTGACAGAGACAGTCAGTGGGGGACCCGAGCCCCATTGATGAGCCCGACTGCTGACGGGAAGAAACTGTTTGTGTGGCGTGAGGTCTTGGTCCTGATGGACCTCAGCCTCCTGCCAGAGGGGAGGGACTCGAACAGGATATGTCCAGGGTGAGAGGGGTCAGCTGCAATCTTCCTAGCTCGCCTCAGAGTCCTGGAGGCGAACAAGTCCTGGAGGGATGGCAGATTACAGCCAATCACCCTCTCAGCAGAGCGGATGATGCGCTGCAGCCTGGCCTTGTCCTTGGCAGTGGCTGCGGTGTGCCAGACGGTGATGGAGGAGCAGCGGATGGACTCAACGATGGCAGTGTAGAAGTGCACCATCATTTTCATCGGCAGGTTGAACTTCTTCAGCTGCCTCAGGAAGAACATCCTCTACTGGGCCTTCTTGGCGATGGAGCTGATGTTCAGTTCCCACTTGAGGTCCTGGGAAATGATGGAGCCCAGGAAGCGGAAGGACTCCACAGCGTCGACGGGGGAGTCACACAGGATGAGAGGGGTGGGTGGGGCTGCGTTCTTTCTGAAGTCCACAACCATCTCCACTGTCTTCAGAGCGTTGAGCTCCAGGTTGTTCTGGCTGCACCAGGTCACCAGGTGGTCAGTCTCCCACCTGTAGGCGGACTCGTCCCCACCAGAGATGAGTCCAATGAGGGTGGTGTCATCCGCGAACTTCAGGAGCTTGACGGACTGGTGACTGGAGGTGCAGCTGTTGGTGTACAGCGAGAAGAGCAGAGGGGAAAGAACGCAGCCTTGGGGGGAACCGGTGCTGGTGGACCGAGAGCCTGAGACGTGTTTCCCCAGCCTCACGTGCTGCTTCCTGTCAGTCAGGAAGTCTGTGATCCACCTGCAGGTGGAGTCGGGCACGTGCAGCTGGGAGAGCTTGTCTTGCAGCAGAGATGGGATGATGGTGTTGAAGGCAGAGCTGAAGTCCACGAACAGGATCCTGGCGTAGGTTCCTGGGGAGTCCAGATGCTGGAGGATGTAGTGGAGGGCCATCTTGACAGCATCGTCTACAGACCTGTTGGCCCTGTAGGTGAACTGCAGAGGGTCCAGGAGTGGGTCAGTCAGGGTTTTGAGGTGGGACAGGACCAGGCGCTCAAAAGACTTCATGACCACAGAGGTCAGGGCGACGGGCCTGTAGTCATTGAGTCCTGTGATCCTGGGTTTCTTGGGGACGGGGATGATGGTGGAGGCCTTGAAGCAGGCTGGCACGTGGCATGTCTCCAGGGAGGTGTTGAAGATCTCAGTGAACACCGGGGACAGCTGATCAGCACAGTGCTTCAGGGTGGAGGGTGAGACAGAGTGTGGTTTTATTGTTGATAAAAGGTAATCCAAAATGCAGGCTATTTTAGGGACCAGTTAATTAGCATTGCGTTTTCCTTCTAGGGCGGAAAACAGCTTGAAGAGAAAAATAATTAAGTGTTCTATTTTGCTCTACTATTTGCTGCTCCTTCCAGACTTAATTGTGGCTAATTAGGCAGTGTTGGGAGTATTGATAAGAAGTGAGGTGACACATCTTTTTATGGCAGCCAGAAGAAACATCAAAATGCCATCTCATCACAACTGTGTATGAATGTGAAAGACGTTTCAACAGTAAAATAAACTTAAATATGGATTTTAAAGTCTTGTGATCAAAATAATACTAAGTGGCATGAGAATGGATAGTAGACATTATTTCAGACATATGTCTATGTTTCTTTTTTGATTACTCTAAACAAAAACAAAACATGAAAATAAATTAGAACTAAATATGTTAAATCATAAAACTATAATATTGACAAATTGGTATCTGATGTAAAGGGAGTCAAATATTGACTAAACATGTATCTGACATATTTAAATAACAGCTAGCTTACAAAACTTACATTTTATATTCCACAAGCTACTTAATCCAACCTGTTAGAAAGTTATGTTTAAATTATTGATATGAAATTAATGAAAGTTTAACTGAGGGAAGAAAAAAAAGCGAGAAAGAAGACGTATCACCCTGTAGGAGTTGTGGAAATACTCAGTCCACTTGTGGTCGAACAGTGGTGGCTTCTTCCCTCACACACACACACACAATCTTTGACAAGTGCAGAGGAGTTATATGTTGGCCTTCTATCAAGTTACAGAATTAACATTAATAAGCAACAGCTGGTGTGACCAGCCCCAGGCACCGTTTGTCATTTTAACCAATGAAAGCCACCGACGGCCAGCACCGGTTGAAAATGAGAAACTGCTACCTAATGTCATGTACACTTTACTTTGCTAATGATAATTAGCGCCAGAGCGTAGAAATTCATGTATTTTGCCAACCTCAGTGTCTGAACTCAGAGTAACTCACAGGGGCACCCAGATCATTTTTCACATTGACACATTTGAATTTTCACTCGCATATGCATAGGCACTTCAATCTGCTTTATTTGGCCAGTACAGTAAAATATGTCTGGATCAAACCTGGTGGCTCGGTTGGTGCCAACAATTAAGACATAAAGCTAAAAAATTATCTTAAGGCAAATGCTCACGCCCAAAATTAACTAAAACAAACAATCTTCAATGGTAAAAAAATAAACAGAAATGTAGTACCATGTACAGAGATTGTTCTACTTGTAAATGTCTGATCTCCAGTGGTTTAACTTCTTACTTTGTCGCAGGGATGTAGACATGTACACAGGGTGTGACAGCTGTGACTTCACTATTGCCTGTGAATACAGGCCACACCCATCAGTAATTCTATGTGGTCAAATGTGAAACAGAGACAGGAAGTGAAACACCTGAAAGCCTGCATGGTGTAAAGTTACAGTCTAATCCTTCCTCATCTGTCAAAGGACAGTGTTTTGTTGTATTATCACGCAAACATAACAACAATGTCCATCTTGGCAAGTAGGACAAGGTGTACAGCTCAAATTATGTTTTGCATCCAGCTCAGCTCCTCTGTTTATAATTACCAATCTCTCCATGCAGCCTGTTGACTTCTCTGCGCTTGAAGTGCCACGAGCACATTTCATGCAATTTACCTCCTGAATAATTTCAAATTGATTGGGAATGAGGGACAGCACACGTTGATGTATTGTTATAAGATGGGATACTTTTAGGTCGTAAATGTATGGGCTTCACTGTTGGGGAGTGAATGTCGTCCAAATTTGCTGTTGTCAATTCGTGCCAAGAGCAGTGCCTTTGTGCACATCCGCGCCAGTCAGAAGGTTAGCATAATGCCAGCGCTATCTGTCGTTTAAGAGCGTGGCTGAAATGGGAAGAAGGAGAAGCACGGGATCAGTGTTTACCCACCTGGCCAATTAGAAGACAGAGAAACCTACAAGATGGAGTCTGCCTCCCGGAGCAGGTACTAGTTGCTGTTATGGCACTCAGCAGTTGCTAGGCAACACCATCTATCTGTTATTGAGAAAACTTGTTGTGGGTATGGCTATGATATGTATGAATCACTGGTAATCTCTGCACTTCACCAAAAAAAGAGAGCGTTTGTTAGGTTTGATATATTTTTGCAGGTCGTCAGAAATTGATCACCTCATACTGAGCGAGACCAAGCCATGTAAATACATTTCCAATCAGCAGAAACGGGACAATATGAGGCTCTCTGTATAAAAGTGAAAGCTATGGGGGAAACGGCACATTTTTAAGGGAGCACAGATTTATCAGCAGCTTCTACGTCGTCCAACACTTCCGAGTTAAGCGATAAATCTTGTGTGAAATTCCAGGTAACAGTGCATAGTGTGTTGTAGTTTGTTAAAGGAAAGATGAGCTATGGGTTTCTGGGAGGATTTGATATATGCACCGCTTGGCAGGGGATGCGGCGTAAGCAGAAATGATGAGAGCGATGACACGTTGGCATACATCACATGGGAAGTCGTAACACCCCAAAGAATCTATTTCAAATTAAATACCTACTTTATGTCTATTACAACATTATTCTACGTGATGAAAAAAGAAACACTATTTCATGTATTAGCTATTATGTAGTATATTAGCATTTCTTTATTAAAAGCTGATTGTGTTTATATGTACTTTTAGGTAATAGCTCTCATCATCATAAATGTTTTTGTATACTTTATAAACACTATTATCTGAACATTACCATGGAAACAAAAAGCCTGCACAGACATTTCAGCTTCAGTCTATTGGTGAAACACACTTTTAAATAAACATTGTGGGATTTGTATCATGTTTATTTTAAACATGATATGTTACCAACTTTTAAATTGAAAAGTTGAGGCTTATATAATATAAATGTGAAAGCAAACACACTGCATTTAATGATGTCTCTGTAATGCTGCTGACAATGAGACTTTGCCTGCAGAAATAAATAAAAATTATTGCAGGCATATATTACAGACACTTAAAATTCTGGATTAATGCACAAATTTTAATATCAGAGTTGGGCTGCATGCATTATACAGAGAGAGGAAGAGAGAGAGATGAGGGCCAAATCATGTCTATTAGTGCCGCATTTTCACAGATCCTCAGCATGAAAGCTACACTCCTTAACCAATGCATTTTTCTCTGTATATGTAATTATTTCATTAAATATTGTATCAGTCCTGCAGCCCACTGCTGCCTGGTTCAAAGGAAGTTTGGTATCATGGCCTAGAGCCTGAATCACATACACACACCAACATCACTCTCCTCTCTCCTTCCCCTTTTCTCATTCTGTCTTGCTCTCTCTTTCGCCCTCACTCAGGCACAGTCCAGCAATGCCAGTGTTGCCCCAGGCTGACTGATCACAGGAAGGAGCAACATTTTTGAATTCATGGGAGAATTGAGTCACACAGTCCCAGCATCAGGCTCTGTGCGTTACCCAGCTTTGCTGTTTTTCACTATTGCAGACCGCGATGATTCAAATGGAATTTTAATGGCCTACTCTGCTAAAACCGCATCACTGTCTTCTCCCATTTGTTTCTGGATTTGTCTCCTGCATGATAATGCTCTTGGTGATCATTCTGGTATTTGCTTTGTCGTATTGTACCAGGTACGCTGGTGGTCCACTAACTGATCCTTGTGATAGTTCACGAAATCTTATATTGCTTTTTGGATTTTGACACATTATGTCAAACAATACAATACTGTTGTTGCAAACTTCTCATAAAAGACTGCAAAAATAAGAGAGTTGAGCAATTTAATCCAAAAGGGATTTTTCTGTTTCACATTGTTCACTTGATTAATTATCTGCGCTGGTGCCATAGCGAGGGAATTATACATTTCCCTAAAATAAAACATTTAAATGACAGAAACATCTGGAACAAAATAGACATGATAATGCGCGTGTGTTTTTCAAATCCCAGCAACATCATCATCAACAGGACCATCATAGTACCATATCATTCATTTCTTCTCAAATACATGACATACCAGATTTAATAACGGATACATTGAGGATCAATCAGCGTATAGATTCGCCATATCCTTCACTCTTACAGTGGCATATTATGGTGCCAATATAAATTAAATTGTAGGTGAAAACTTCAGCCATTGTAACCTTTAGAAACTGAGGGAAATTACAATTCCTGTATTATGCAGGTATTGACATTCTCAACCAGCTGCCAAGCATAACAGCAGTTGTAATACCTTGAGGAGCTCACCTATTTATATTCATAGTCGTTCCCATACAGGAGGGGGCAGTGCAGTGAACCTCTCTTGACTTCAGGCAGCGGAGGGATTCAGAGAAAGAACAGTAGATGGATAAAGTGAAAGTTTAAACCCAGGGCTTACGCACACGGAGACGATAATCCTAACAAAATCTCCCTCCAGTATCCTTCACAATCAACTTAAGGAGATGACCTTGGCTTATACTTTCGGTCACATTCACTATAGTCAAGGATGTGTTAAACAAGCAACTTAATCGATGGGTTGAAGCCAATTCCAAAGGTTTAAAACACTCAGAAAAGTGTCAATATATAGGTAACTGACTAGCGTTACACTATCTAGTATTCCACACAGTTGCCAGTTGATTCAGTCGGCTATGCGTTTGACTTCTTATTTCTTTTGTCTGCTTGTTTTCCATGTTGTTTTCATGCAAAGTTTGGGCGGGAGACGTGCAAATGAGTTTCACGCGTGTTATGCAAATGATTTCATTTTGCATGAAAATAAATTCTCCTTTTCTTCTCTCCCACCAGCACAGACACATGACACCCATAGATAGAACATGGGGTTTGATTCCACACAATGTTGCTCGTCCAAGCTGTGTGGGCGAGTCATGTGTCTCTAAATGAAGTGTTTTTGGATATCCCTGCTCTGAGACTATTTGTAGTCCTATTTCATTCCTCCCCCTCCATTCCATAACCCCGCCAAGATCAGGCACACACCAACACTCATATATCCTTGACACGATTCCGCATTAGCCGACTTATCGAACATCTATTTGACACACAAAGTTAATGGAGAGCCCATGTAATCACATAAACAAACAAATTAACCTTTAAATACCAGTAGGGGCATTTAAGTGCTGGTTACACTCATTGTATATCTATTAGAAGTCTGGTCTCTCGTTGTCTCACTCACACACACACACACACACACACACACACACACACACACACACACACACACACACACACACACACACACACACACACACACACACAATCAACCCCCCACCCCTAATACCTCCTTGCTGTTGGCTGCAGCTGGGAAGCGAGGTGAGCCTGTATGTGGGACATCACAGAGCTCATTAATGTGGCGGTGCAATCAAATCAGGTCAGATGGATGCATTGGTGCTTACTGCCCAGAGGAGGGATTTGATAGCCAGAAATGCCTTATAATAAGTTAATTAGACATTCACTTACTGGTCCTGAAGCTATTTTATCACTCGATAGTTCCTTGATAGGGTTTGAGTCTTGAAAATTGAGTGTCAATTTTGATTAGAAACAGCCCACGTCCTGACTTGCAATTTTACCATTTGCGGAGGGAAACATAAACATAAATAAACCAATTTGCAACCAATTTGGTAAAGATTGAAACATTTATTATGTTTTTAAGTATTGGGATTCTTCTGATTCTTCCATTGTCTAATTTATGAATTGAGTGGATATTTTTGTATTTCTTCTCTTATTTCTTCTGATTTAGATTTTTCCATCTCAGGGATGACTGGATAGAGGTTTTTATAACATAGCGATTCAAAGTCGAATTTTCTTGCCCACAATTTGAACAGTAAAATGTTCAGTATTATTGTTATTCATATCACAATCTGTGATCAAACAAAAACAGGGGAGGGGAAACTGCAACACCAAAATGAAGGAAAATTGTGAAACTGCTGTCACTCAAGACAACAACTAAGTATACAGTGTTATGTATTTGGTTCGTTGTAAATATTGGCACAAAATAGGGCTTTAAATCAATTTGTCTTCTGTGAATATTCCTGTAATTTACTACCACTACATCTTTATTGTTTCTTGTTGCCTGCCAATTTAACTGTAACAAACTTATTTTGATCCATGTTTGTTGGTGTACATGTCAGTGTTGTGTTATTAAGTGGTAGTACAAATGTAGGTTAATCCATGAAAATTATTACGTTTCCGATTACAATTTCATGCAGCAAATAGCTCAGTTATTGTGGCATTCAGTGGCACTTGTGAGTGTGTGTTGTGGTATGATTTGGAAGGAGTTTTGGTGCTTTGAATTATTAATTGTTTCATGAAAAGATATAACGGGCAGCTGGCTCGGTCAAAGTGAGAAAACATTAAGTACAGTACTTGCTGGTTAAGTGGACTGAAACTCTAAATTCTGATTGTGTAACTGAGATTTCCATGTGATAGACTGAAGACCTGCCAAGGTTGTATCCTGCCTCACACTCAATGCATGCTGGGATAGGATCCAGCTCCCCGTAACATTGAACAGAGTAAGTGGATATAGAAAATGGATGGATGTACTGTATATCATCAATGTAACAGTAACATCTGTCTGTCTGTCTCTCTCTCTCTCCCCCTCTCTCTTACTTTTATTCAGGGTTTTCCAGTTGTATCATCCTGGCAGTGGTTCTGTAGTACTCTCACAAGGGTCCTACACTCTGATACACCTTCAGTTCACAGGGGACCTCGTCCTTTTCCCTGAGCTTTAGTTTCAGTCATCGAGGCCCTATCCCTCATGGCTGCTGTCTCAGAGGGAAAGCGCAGATAAAGTGGCATCTGTGGAATTACAGGAAATCAAGGGTAACCAGATAACTTTGAAGAAATAAGAGCTGCTGGCTAAGTTGATGCAATGGTAATTATGTAATTCATTACACAGTGCACACTTCATTTGTAAAGGAAGGACGCACACTAAATATTAAATTACACTACATTTAACCAATGAATAATCAATATACCAGCAAAGTAAAATTGGTGTTTACCACTCATCACCAGAACAAAGCACTGTGTGTAATATACTTTCCTGGAAGATGGTAAGATGACATTTGCAGTAAATTACATTTATTCGTGCCGTACTGCATAATACATTGGGCAATTTTACCTTCATTAATTTGGGTCTTTTTTGCCTGGGTATAGTAACTGTTGTTGAACATTGTTATTCATAGCCTGACTGATGTCTGTTAAAGTAGCTGTCCCAGCTCTGGAGCAGGGTTATTAGCTCTGCATTAAGATGAAATCTCTCAATTCGTTGCCCTCTATGGTAGTGACAGGAAATAATGGAGATATGTTGGGCAACCCTTGTCGCACTATGCCATCAGTGCATCTTGTTGCTATGAAGTTGAATAAAACGATTCCTGACCATCCTTTATTTACTTCTAAAAATAGCAAGCAATGACATCCAAGACTGCAGGGTTATTATAGTTCATCAGCAGCCAATTATATTTGTTCCAAAGAATGTCCATGTTCACTTCTTTCTATAATGGCTGAAACGAAACATGTCTTTGTGTTCTGAAGATTATAGGGCTCTAGAAACTTCTTGTCTTTGGATGACTGCGGAAAGCTAAGATTGCCAACCACTGTAAAATCATTTATATTTAAATACTGCACCTACTAAATTCCCCGGTCACATGATTAGCGCATTTACCTTACATACCCGATGTGCCAACACAAAGCATAAGACATAGTTTGATAGTTTAATTACGCATTCGATTTACTTCTCAGATTATAACCACCAACGCATCATAAATGGTAAACCAATTGTAAGACTGAAGTTATTTTCCAACAAAAATCCCTTTAATTTGATTCTGTTCCTGCTGTCTTTGGTAGGTAGCCATGGTATGAATCCGACAATGCACTACAAGGTTTACTGACATAGTAAATATGAAGAAAACGACACGACAGGAAGTTGGGTGCCAGAGGTGGACCTACTCAGTGCAGAGGGTTTACTCATTATTTTCCTGTACTGTAACAACTTTTTATACTTTACTGCTTAAATAACTCCTGGCAACATACGTGTGTGTGTGTGTGTGTGTGTGTGTGTGTGTGTGTGTGTGTGTGTGTGTGTGTGTGTGTGTGTGTGTGTGTGTGTGTGTGTGTGTGTGTGTGTGAGCTGCTGTTGCACCTATAGCCTGTTGCTGACAAATCTTTTTTATCTGCTCTCTTCTTCCCTGGCCCGCAGCACACTCTGTAGCAAAAGTGTTCCGCTCATCTGAGACCGGTGGCAAGGTCACTGGAGATCAAGAGCCCACCTGCTTCACTTTTTTTCCCAGAGTGGAAGTGGGGCTATGCCTCTGGCTGGCAATTGGCAGAGAACTACTTTGGTTAGAACAGTTGTGTCAATTGTAGAAATATGTGTTTAAATGTATACTCTACCATTTTCGCAGATACTCTGAAAAATGTGTCACGGTCAGCTTTTACGAAATACAGTCACCAGGAAGGTTTAAGAAGTTATTAAATCTAGTGATGCAGTTGCCAATTTAGGAGCACTGCTGTAAGCAACTATGTTTTCAGCTTTGCACCATTTCTGTGTTCAGTCACTTTGCAACGATTGTGCTGCAGTCATTGATTTGAGTTTACTGATTGAAAGCTGTAGTGTCAATGCTGTTGCAGCAGTACGTTGGACACAGATTTCAGCCAATCCAACATGCAATCGGCTGATAATGCATTATGTTGCATGTTCATTTACAGTTTATTTGTAATCAAATCGTTTGATACTGGCCACTGTTTCTTTCATTAATCTGTGTCAACCAAAAGCCAAAAGCATTGCACGTGTTTCTTTAAAAGCCATTGATTGCCTGCTTTACATATTGAAATGCTTGTTATACATTTACATAAACACAACATCTGGTGTAGAAAGCAATGCATTATGGGCTTTGTTAGTAAATTATCATAAACTTAGATTATTGTTTGTTCATCATGCACTTTTAGAGAATTAATTTCAATGATCAATTGAGGAGTACAGCAAAACATGACTTTTCTCTTTGGCAATCAACTAATGTAAAATGAGGCCCTCATTAAGACCAGCATTGTAATTGCTCGGTGGTGTTTCACTTTGATTTACTCTCATCAATAAATAAAATACAATCACTGCTGTTTGATTATACCGTGTTCGTTATTCTCAAGTGATGAGATGAGGCTGTTAAGAAGGTTATGTATGATATCCTCGAAAATGTAATCGAGAACAGATGAGTGTTGTTCGCCGGCTGTATTGGAAAGCTACAATATTACTTTAGCTGTAAACCAAACCGTATGGTGAGCTGCCATAATTGGCCGAGCTTGGCAGATTTGACGGCTTCAACAATAGTGAAGTAAAATAATTCTGAAAACGTTTAGCCCAGTGGTGTTTTGAAAAAGGCCATTTCAGGAACATAAAGAGCCAGAGGGAACATTTCTCGGAGGCAGAGTTTCTTTTGTGTTGTATCAATTTCCTCCGGCTGGCTGTTGTTACCCTTCTCCAGTGAGGCATAAAGCCCCCAAAAACATTCCTTAAGGAGCCACCCTCAAGGGTTTTTAACACCAAGTTGTAAGTCAACTGCTGTTGGATTGTACAGTTCATGTCATTCCTTAATGCAAGAAGGACATGGAATTTACCTTTTTTTGTGTGCAGATTTTAGTTTGTAATACATTCCTGGAGATAGATTTTTACATTAAATAGAGCACAATTTGATTGTTCCACTAGAAACCAAATTCAGTTTTTGTTTATGAGACCATTGAATTGACGAAACATGAATCATCTTCATTTAAAAAATAAATGAGCTTTCCGTGGAAGAAAAAGGGGTCTAGTTTAACCTTTTAATCATCTTCGAGGGTCAAACATCTCAAGCCCATCTTTTGAATACTAATTAATGGAGGTAGCTATGGATTGATGCATTGTTCTTTACAGAATATTACTGTCTGTGAAAGGAGGCTGACATTCACTGGCAAGGAAACAATAATCAGTGTATGTTATAGAAACTCTTCCCTTTCAGGCTTATCAAGATTATTCAAACAAACCGACCACTGGAATGAACAGTATTGTTTCTTTTCAACATCAAAATTTGTATTGCATTTTTCTTTTTCTTAAATGAGGCTCAATGGATTCTTTCAGCGGCTCACGCCAACTGGAGGCATTGTTCAGAGCGTTTAACTGATGGTATCAAGCTTAGGCTAACTAAGTAATGTAATATTGATGAAGGACAATTAGCCATAATGGCATACTACACTTTCTGGTCTCTGTCACCTATTAGCGACTTTGGTGGCAAAGCCGGGATTGTAATGCAAATGTATTGCTGGGAACAGATACAGCCACAGTCATTCAGTTGGTTAACAGATTTGTAATCTACTTGAAATTCTTCTCTTGGTGAGGTATTAATAATGCACTATCCTTGAAGCAGCATTAGCAGCAGCAATGTTGTCTTTTGGTTTAGCTGGCCTTTTCACATGGAAACATGCAGCCAACAAATACATGTGCTTGTTACTTTCTAACCACGTTTCCTTCAACTGCAAAATTATATGAGGTCAAGAAACGCTATGAAGCCATGTTCATAAGGAGTTTGAAAATGACAGCCGCATTGCTGAGAGAAATATAACTAGTGTTGCCTGTCGGAAATATTTTTAAATAAATCTTTATTCATCAAGAACAAAGTAAATGTCAAAGACCACACTACAAAGGATTACAAAAGTCCCCAAGCTGCCATATACATACATACACATATAAGTAAAGATACAATACAATTAATTAAAACTATTTATATGTTGTACTCCAGTCAAATAGATCAAATTACATTTGAAAAAGATACATAAAAGGTAGGTATTATTGTATGTATCTATCATAAGTACATAGAGGCAAAGCATACTTAGAAGTTAAAACATTTTATAAAAAATCCTAAAACAGGGAGCTGCTTTTATATTTTGCACATGAAAGATATAACCAAACGTTTAAGAAATGTATTCATTAGAGGTGTAGAAATGTATCGATTCGAGAATGCATCATGTTGCAGACATGAACGACTCTGGATCGATGCAGCTCCGGAACATATTCGGGAGTTTGGTTTCATTTCAGCTCAGTGTGAATCTTTACTGCGCTTTGCTGTCATTTACTGTCCGTCACGCCCGGTACTCTCCTCTCTCTCTCCTCTGATCTCCGTTTCACCCGGGGTGGAGCTGGCACACTCCCCTTGTGCCAGGAGCAGAGAGACGGCCCTCGGCAGTCTGCTAGCTTGGTCGCTCTCGCTACCAATATTAGCATCTCTGATTCAACAATGTTGAGCTGATATAAAACGTGCGTGAAATTTGAATCGTGGTGTTGTTAACCACTTCACTTTAGGTGAAAAAGTAGGCATGTGCAGTGGTATAGAAAGCTGTTGTGATACATTGAGATGCATCAAGAATCGTTGACAGGCAAGTAGAATCGTAAGAATTCACATCTGAGGTATTGATTTCCTCATCTAACAGGATTGCAAGTGTAGAGTTGTAATACAGAACTTAAAATTGAGTATATTCCAGAAGAAATCTCATAAAAGAGAGCATGCATTGAGGATATGTTCTGTTGTTTTTACTCCTAAATGAAAATGCATCTACTGCTCGAGCAAAATTAAACTAAGTTGTGTTTCTAATCCAATATAGTGATAGTTGACCCTCGTTGATATACATGGGAGGACAAACTGTAACACCTCACAGTATAATTCAGGACAACTTAACAGCACCACAAACTACAGCCTCTACAATGGTGAACAAACACCGCTCTAAACAGTTGCAACTAAACTGAACATTATAATCTTGATGAGGTAGAATTCAATGCAAGGTCGTGGTGTTAGACTGAATCTGTGTAAACTGGGTTTAGACTGTGTTTTTTGACAATTGAATATCCTCTTTTTAATAAATAAGTCGTGCAAAAATTCTGGCAAACTAGGCAATGCAAATCAAAACAGTGATAATAAAATTGAAATGTAGAGCAAAAGACAAATGAGTGCTGGAGGTATTACAGGATGTGGGAGCATGATTATTTAAATAAATGATTATTGTCTTTTCGGGATACTATACATTTCTCAAAATTGATATGATTTGTTAATTGGTTCAACCGTTCGTTTGAGGACAGTATTGTTTTGTCTTTTCAATTCTGATTTTGACTTTGGTTACTAAGCTCAGAAAGAAGGGTGTTTGGGTCTTTTTCAGTCAGTGAGAATTCCTCCACAGTAAGGGGAGGTTCTGACTGTGAATCTCATATAGCTTTCTAATGACCTCCGACCAGAACTTTTGGATAAGTGGGCTGAGCCAGAGGGCACGGAAGTAATCTTCTGTCGAGGTGGGACGGTTGTGATGAGTCAGAGTGAGCAAGTGGAAATATGTTATGGCCGTGATGAATAGCTTTGTCAGCCTCATTGAGTGACCTTGAACCTCACTCAGTAAGTATAAAGAGGTAGGCTCTATCATTAGTACATTCACTTCCCTTCCATTGAAATATGTTGTCTCTTAATCACTCAATTATCTCTGCTTAACATTTTCTACAGATATGACCTTTCAAGGCCTGCATTTCTCGAGAAGACTTCAGTGACGTTCAATATTAAAGAGTAACCTCAACCCCAAGGACTGAGCCTAAGTACACCCACTGCATAATTTTGAAGTGGGCAAAAGGGTGCTGAGAAATGAAGCCATGTCTCCTTCTGTATGACGAAAGCTTTGAATCAGCGTCGACAAACATAAGAGCCAGAGCTGATGACAGCTCGCTACAGTAGCTTGTAAAGTTGTGATTTTTCTGTGCATTAGCATTCTTATATTTCATGATGTAGACTAGTCCCAAGCGGTCAACTCAATCTTAGAATTGGCCTAAGACTCGGACTGATTTAAAAACAATAGATGTTTTATCTGAGCCACTTGCAACCTCCCAGGTCAAAAATAAATAAATAAAATGCATATCTCAACCCAACCATCTATAAATAAGACCTGAGCTGTATGTCATACTTTGGGTCGACAACAAAAAGCTATACAGGGCTATCGTGGTTAGGCTTTTAAATTCTCCTAACTGGTACTCAGTCACCAAACACATCTCAGCACTGAGCTCTATTAAAGCCTTGATCTGTTGCCACCTTTTTTCACTGTGACTGAAAGGAAATATTACTGAAAGAACATGCTTTGAATAAAGTCTCTAAATTGCTTCCGATATTGTTAATCACGCTCAGACAGTATAAGACAGAACAATAAGTTGACTAAATAAGCAAAAACTCTGGAAAGGTGAAAAATTTAATTTTTTAAAGAAATTCTGATCTTCATCTTTTAAAATCTAAAATCATGTTTTCTGGTAATTCAATACCTTAATAATCTGTAAAATAATCACATTGTAAAGCATATTCGGTGTTCTCCTGTGTGAATGTAATACTTGATAAGTGAATATTACTGAGTATGTTCTCCTTTTATTAAGAACTTTATTACAAAATGGACATAACAGTTTCAAGTGTAATTGTAGAAAAGGAATATATAAATACAGACCGCACCTATATCTTAAAAAATATAGAGAATAGCAAATGTAATCCAAATATGTGGCAGACATAAAACCCATCTTGGTCTGGATCAACTGCATGCAAGGTGTAAATAGCCTCCATTACCTCACTGATTATTATATCATTGCTTATAATAGCCGAGGTTAGCGAGAGAGTTTTTCATTCTGGTTCTTAGACCGGCTTCGTTTACATTTGGTGTCATTGCAAAGTACAAGTAATAGACATCTAGTGTGATAGCTTTACACTCAACGTCCATTGCTGTCCATTATAACATTCATACCAATTGAAAATGTGAATTGAATGGGTTTTATTATCTGTGTAATCTGTGTGAGTGGGGATCGGGTGTTTGTTTGATAGTTTATATTTGTCCTTTAGCAGCCTTACGTTTGTGTGCTTTGAGCGTGTTTAGAAAAATATTTGCAAATGTAACTAAGACGTAGACTAAGCCTACTTAATTATGCCAGTTTGGGAAACATTCAAGAAAGTCAAGAAGAGAGGTGAAAAAGTGGAAAGCGGAGCTGTGGAAAGCCTCGCTAGCTATAGGTTGTTATGTAGCAAGAATCAAAGCAAACTCCATTGTACCATAAACACATAATGCGCTTCTTTCAGCAACTGACTTCTCAACCTGTGGTTCAGCATGGTGTTGTTTGTTGGAGACAGTACCAGAACCTGCCATACTGAAGTTGTGGCAGCAATTCACGTAAGGGAATGCACCCTAAAACACTAAAAACTAAATCAGCATTTCTATTAATCTATTAATTATCATGGAAGTGTAGCAAAGCAAAAGCATGCATGGCACAGTTCAGCTTGATGCATTTGGTTTCACTCCACATAAAGGTTTTGTAAACACTGTTGCAAGTTAATTTCAATGACTAAAGGCTTGAGTGGCTTTTTAGCACAATGTACTTTCCTTTAAAATGTCAGTGCAGACATTACAAATGAGTAATATTCATTTTGATATCAGAAATTGTCAGTGAGGAAAAACCTGAGGCACCAGAAATGTGCATGAAAGTAGAGGGTTATAGCGTGTGGTAGGAGACGGAACACTTTTCAATGATAGCAAGCTTTGAAACTACAACAGACAAAAACTCTATGGTTGCCAATTGTTAGCACTTTCCTTAATTCATCAATGGTAACATTGACGATTATTCAATCAACTAATCATAATAATAAAAAAACTGTTGTTCATATACAAAAGTATAGTTTTGCCCTCAATCAAACTTTTTTTTGCACAGCAAAATAATAAATACAACTGAATATCAGCTTACATGCTGAGCATGCTCGTAAAAAGAATATCATATAGTAATAATAACAAACAAATAATTCAACAAGAAAATAGAACCTAACACATTTCTCACAGTGTCACAATTTCTGCCTACTTGCTCTTGTTGAGGAAAATATGTATGAGCGCAGCCTGGTCACAGGCAGTCTAGCGGCTAAACAACCACTAGGGCTGTATGGAATGTTTTTGTTTTTTTAAAATACTTGAAGCTGTGATTGGGTTTTTCAACTTAATCTTGTAATATCTGCCTTCATATTTTTTAATTTATCACCCTGAAAGGATGTGGAAATATTGTGTATAAATGAAATTAATGGTGCCGTTAAACACCCTGTTAATACAGCTGCAGACGTGGATCTACTGGCGTCACCTTTTATTCCTAATATTCAGACATTGGATCTGGAATGTGTAAAATAATGAAAATATTCTAAATACATAAAACCACAAAACCAAATGAATAAACTAAATGGACTCTAAGACTCTGTTTATGAACATTGTGCAATGTCTTATGTAAATACGGCAGGCAATATCAAGGTCAGCAAAAACTATCAAAGTAATGTCCATATATTGTAAGATAAGTTGATATTGAAAGTATTGTGACAAGCCGAGGTGTTCTTCCATTTATAATGAATACATCGGTCAGTGAAACTTAGAGAAAAGAGTTCAACAGATAAAACTTGAATATTGAGGAAGTGAATGAAAAGTTAGAAGTAGCAAAAGTAATGGCTTGCCAATATTTAGTATTGATATTTCACCAACTGTAGAGTGTTAAAATGTCCAGAAAATGTGTTTTAGTTCTACACTAGGCAATAGTGCAATAATTGGTTTGTGGCAACCACACATTAGACTGTCAGATTTTTTTTCTCTCCAAAAAGAATACTGACAACAATAACCGAGAAAACATAGACCATTCCATCATTAAAAGCTATCGATTCATAACAGCTGTGAACAGTGTCAAAGGAAGATTGTCACAGTAATTGACCCATTAAGTTTCAGTTTTCAGCACAGTGAGCATCACTACAATCCAGGACAACTGAGAGATGTTTAAGAATGTGGCTTTCTCTCATAGCGACTGCCGTGCCATTACTGCCCCCCATGAGTGTCTGTGTCAACATGCATTTAGGTAGCGCTACCTAGCACACTAAAATATTGATTTGTTATTTTTGGATTACAGCCATTTGTTTTGATCAGAATCTTTATGCAAATCTAATAGTAATGTTGATTATGCTTTAAAAACGTTACATCATTGTTGATGTATACACCTTGAGTTGAAATGATCAATGCCTAAGTCAATTAAATTAATTGCAAAAATTTGAGGAATAAGCTATTTATTCCAAGTAAAAATGCCAAACATTACAGTCCCTGCTTCTCCGCTGTGGGTATTAAATGCTGGTCTCTAGTTTTGTATTACTGGAAACTGAATATCTTTCAATTTAGACGGAAGCTTGGACAAAACAAAAGAAAATTGTTATGGACAGTTTATCCGATTTTCGGACATTTTAAAGGACGATTAAGCTAAAAACAAATGATAATCACTTCTAAAAATGTCCAGGCCTCGGTGATGGTATCATGTCCGTTACATCAGCAGCTTTGTTAAATAACGCAGAGTGCCAGCGACCACATGCACACACCCTAACATAAATAGATACGTACGTAGACACCAAATGGACATGCAGACGGAGGTGTAAGATGGGACAATGGCACCAAAATAGCCCTCGTATGAAGCTCTCTGCATTTGAAAAATACAAAAAATCCCCTGAGGGCACACCGCTGCCAGCCTGTTTGTTCTAAGTGTCTTTCTGTGTACGAGACAGCAGAAGACAGCGCAAGCGCACAATTATGTATTTGTGCAGGGGATGTCAGTACTTTTCAGTGTTCTACTTGTCAATTTGTGTTTGCACGGCATGGGTTATCAAAGTTATGCGAAAGAGAGGAGAAGAGAGAGAGAGAAAGAGATTAGGGTAGGGGTCCTAGAGAGAGAGCGTGATTACTGCATTAAGCATGCATCAGAACCCCTCCGAGCCGTCTCTGCAGAGGCAGGGCATCTAGATGAATAGTTTTAATATCCCTGTGTTGCGATAACGGAGCAACAGTTGTTTCCTGTTGATGGCTCAGGGGTCTGACAGACGTAGACACCGACCTTTGGCAAGCAGTGTGACAACCCCGCTGTCCTTTCTCCCCCAAACGCCTGTGACCCGTTGAGACCCTGGGGACAATGAACCGGCAGCACCAGTGGGAAAAAAATCCATGCATGCTCGAGGAACAAAAGGATGGCTAATGCACTGTTTTCTCTTTTCATATCATGGTGGGGGTAAGCTGACCTTCTGCCTCTTGTTGCAAGACGGTGAAAGCAGCACCCACTAAGACGTTGACCTTGAGAGCGTTGACCTCGAGAGCCACGCATGCACTTTCAAACACTTTTTTGTCCTCCCCAAAACATAATAATCAGATGATGTTCAAAGATAGTGAGGAAAAAAAAGGCAATTTACACAGAGGTGTGATACATGTTTGAATGCCCCCCCCCCCCCCCCCCCCTTTTGAAATGCAGACTATGCTGCAATCGTTTTTGTTTTACTCTTTTGTTGTCAACATACCTAATTCAGCAGAGGAAATGCTGACACTGTGTTATCAGTTTGCCGGAATGCTTTATGAAAACAGACCATTACTCTTCAAAGTGCCATGATGAGGCCCATCGTGATGTTTCCTTTGAGCACAAAGAGTCAAAAATGTGTAAAGGAAATGGAATGCATTGATTCCACACACTGCCGCTTGTTCTTTAATACTTTTCGTCAAGCCTTTGTATGTCGACATAATCAACCTGAATAAGAACCGCAAGCTCTCTGATTTTAAAAATAAACCTTGTCTTTCAAGCCCAATTTACATCGCTGCTGGGTAACTGCCATGTTGCTCACACCATCAAATGGACGGACAAACAAGTAGTGAAAGACCCAATCAATTAAAAATAGATACATTTGAAGCAAGCAAAAAATAACAGTTAATACCGTGTCACGGGCAGTTTCTTTTTGTCCTCAAAATAGGTCCTTTTTATCCTAATTAGCTGAAGTGAAACCTTTCAAGTGATGTGCAAAGGTGTAGTTTAAATATATAATAATTAGATTTCAATTTATTTTCAGTATCGTATAGAGATACGTTTAAAAAGGTATTGCCACTGATAACAGAGAATTCTGAAGGTTTCCAATTTTTACTTTTCCAACCTCTGTCTCAAGATATTGACACTGGAAAAAAAAAAGATCACAGAGTAATCTCAATCATCTTCCACTTTCTATATACCCTCTATCTTTTTCCTTTTTTCCTTCACAAAAGATGGATTTGAGTTGGTCAAGTGATAGCTTGAGTGATGGCCATCTTGGGAAATGAAATATTTGCTGAAACTCTGTGCCCTTGAAAAGTAATTCACAAGAACACAGACGGTATGGAGGGAACTGTGGAGGAGAACAGAAATGGGTTTTCTATCTTACTTTATCAACCTTTCTCTTGTTTCTGTCACTTTGCAGTACCATTCACTTCACATTCAGAATAAATTCATTAATCTGCATCATCATGAAGTAGCGGAAGATTTAGTTGTTTCATTAGAATTCAGTATTTAAAATGTGGCTCCCCAACTTTAGATGCCAAGGTGCTTTGATAGTTCAGATCAACTAATTCAAGACAAACTGGAGCTCATACCTTACGCATACTGTACTGAACAAAAAAACAGGATAAAGGCACTTTCCACCGTATGATATATAACGCCATAACACCAAAATAACAAATCTACAAATAATCAGCAACTTTTTTACTGAGTAATACAATTTAAAGAAGAAAAAAAAATAAAAAATCTTAGCATCTCAATTTTAAAGACACACTGTTTTTATTATATTTTGTGATAATGAACTGAATGTGTTGGTAAAACAAGCAATTTAATGACATCCACTTCAGGAAATTGTACTGGGCATTTGTTTTGAAACTTTTCTGACATTCAATGGACCAAAAGAAGTCCATTAAATGTGGTCTGGTGATAATTCAGTCGTCTGGATTGTCTCTTCACTTCCATGTATGAATCATATGATGAGCTTGATGATGGACATACATAAATGTTAAATTGACTGTACTTGTATAGCGCTTTTCTAGTCTTTCAACCACTCAAAGCACCTTAACACTACTTGTCATCATTCACACACAGTCATACACTGATGGCTAACATGCAAGGTAGCACCTGCCCATCAGGACTATCTAACATTCATACCACATTCACACAGCCTGCGGGGGGCAAATCGGGGTTAAGTGTCTTGCCCAAGGACACATCGACATGGACTAGCGGAGCTGGGGATCGAACAGCCGATCCTTTAATTGAAGGACGACCCTGCGTTACCACTGAGCCCACCCACATACTGGTGTGATCGATTGTGCCAAACCTGAATGTTAAGAAATCACGCTTTCTTTCTGAGTTGCTCTGTTGCATTTGGTATTTTGCCGACAACCTATGGAATCGACGCCAATGTGGGAGAAAATGCACAGTCGGGGGAGCATCAAGAATAATCAGGCTCTATAGTGCAATTTTATGTCAAGGATGATAAAGATTTGCACATGAATGGCCCACATGATCAGGCTAGGTCAAGCATTTGTGGATATGTCAGTGGATAAGTTGAAACAAACCCCTCGAGCAGGAAAAAGAGACAGTATTTTTCATGGTAGACACATCTTTTGACACAGAAGTGTCACAATGTGCAGAGTGTTTTTTTTTTTTTTTGTACGAGTTACTGACTGCTTTTGAAGGGAAGGGAAAGAGCTGATTCGGCTGGTCATCTGTGACACCACACCATGGGGCACTCATTCAGCTTAATAACACCCAGGGGAGGACCATCAACAAGCAGACATTCAACATCTCGGTGAGTAAAAGTAACATTGTGAAAACACAGGATTGTAGTAGTTGAGGAAAAGCTGCCACAGAAACTAACTGCCAGCATCAAGTCTCTTCCATCTTTCCCTGTGGCTGAATATTGTGCAGTAGACAGCCAACATGAATGCTGTGGAGCGTCATCCAATCAGCTAAAAAAAAAAAAACACTGGACTCGTCTCAATCTCCTTCCAGGCCGGTGCGACACCAGGATCAAGGACTGCACCTAAATCCACATCTCTTCCCTGATACTTCTCACACCAGCCAGCACATTTTCGGTACACTCTGCATAATGCTCAGTGCATGGTATTTGTATCGGCATAGATAGGGTTAGGGTTATGCACTCATTCGTGTTGCCTCATGTAATCGTCATGCAATTGGCTAATGCAACCCCTGCTGTATGAATGAATTGCATGTTGATGCAGTAAATAGGTTTAATTTTGATTTTGGGTAAATTGAGCACTTTTGGTCTACAGCAAAGATAACAGAGTCAGCGTGGAATATGTTTGGAAGTTTGCCATTTACTTTAAGCAACCAAGGCATTTTTTATTTTTATTTTGCACAATTCAAACAATAAAATAAAAAATCATAACAGAAAATGAATATCACAGTGCAGGAAGAGACAAAAAGCCAACTAGGCTCATTTGAAGCCTCCACCTATATAATATTTAAAATTTTACAAAATTACAAACATAAATTGAAATATGCATAAGATAGACAACAGAAGAAAGAAAGAAAAGAAATATGCAAGTTAAAGAAATATTAATGTTATAAATAGTAAGAATCTCTAAGTGCAGTCCTGCTTCGGCTTAAATAAACAAAAAATACAATATGTACAAACCATGGCAAAAAAAAAGGCCTTGTTCACAGCACGCCCACACTTCCTTTTGAACAGACTTTATTGGCACTGTTAACCAGCTTCCATGCAACCTGACAAGACATTGCGAGCCGATCTATATTTTCTCAGTAGTAGAGAATGTCTCCTTCAGAAAGGTACAAGCGCTCTTTTGTGAGTGTTTCATGTTATTTCACAGATTGATAGCAACCATTTATCAAATTAATTATGGAGCCTTGAATCCCGAACAAATCTGTTCCAATGACGCTGAGAAGGGAAAACATAACGAAATTACATTTAGTGTAGTTGGACCTCAATGATGTTTCACTTCAGACCCATTTTCTCCCTTCCAGACAGCCGATTGCAGACCACAGACATGAGTAATTGGCCAAAAGTGTCAGCGGTTCATCTAAACCACCTCTTTGTTTACACTTCTCTCCTTTCTGTCCTTAACAGCTTCTGCAGATGCAACAGCAGTGTGGTGTTCTCGGCAGTAATTGCAAGAAGTGAGAGGGCCAGGCCTCTCTTAGAGGCACCTAGGTGGCTCAGAGGTGACTACAGCCCCTGCAGTTTGAAGTGCTGTCTGCTTGAAAGGGAAGTTGACCTTGACAAGACAGAAGCCTCTCTTTGCCTTGTGGGAAGCAACAGGGAGGGCAAAGGGCGCTTCTGTCTGCCCACATCGCATTACTTAGACCTAGTGGTACATGTCACTAAGGACCACACCTCAGCCACAGAGAGATGTTATAGGGACAGAGGCGAAAGCGACCCCTCGAAGGTTGGACAGTCTTTGCCAAAGGGGAGTTTTGAGTTGATTCCAATGGCACCATAGTTTATGGTCTCCAGGCAAAACGTTCTCGGCTGATGTGGTGTTTCTTGTTTTCCTCCCAGTAAATAAAGGTGTGAATAAAACGCCTGACGCAGTGCCCCGGCTCTGTTCATGTTGTGCTGTTTAGTCCTTCAGATGACATCAAGTAATGCCTAAAACGGATTATTTCATTACATGTAACTATATTCATCATTACATTCACAATACTGAATTGGTCTGGTTAGTCTAATTATCATCCACACAAAATATTAGATTTGTTTATATTTCTAAAGATTTAATTTATGTTATAATGTATTGGTCAATGTATTCCTTTTATATGTATTTGTTATGCTTAGAACTAAATGTGATAAGCACCACAGTGCAGCCGGGCTGCTTAACGGGTACCCGTGTGGCCATTTCAAGGTGTCCCTTTTGCAATCGATTAGATATTACATTTCATCCAGGAGCCATTTAGTGTTGCTTATTTTTGCCGTCTTTCTCATGTTACATTTCAAACTGGTTGTTAGTGGCTGCCATCACTCATCATTCAAATTATATTCTGCATGCATCGTCATGGTGCTAGCATAAAGTCACAATTTGCTTCCCATAAGTGTGACTGTTAATTTGTGTTTCAATTTAAATGCACCATCGGCAGTGTGCCAGATGTATAACGATAACGGTTAGAAATATCTAAGATGTGAATGAGTTCATATAGTGGGTACTTGTGCGTCAAACATTGATTCTACTTGTATTAAAGACTATGTCAAAGTATAAATTACAACACAATGGTTTTATATGCCAACTGTGCTTTACTATTTCCGTAGTATAAAGTGTTTTTGCAGGCACGTGACCCAATAAGGGAAATATGCAGATCTGAGACCTCCCGGAGCTCTCCTGATCACTCTCTGCCAAATTTCTCATTTCTCTCCACTGTACAGTTTGCTGAAATACATTAAGTTCTTAGGAAGGGTGATTTGCTCTCTCTTTTTCTCTCTCTCAATAATAAAAAGATGGCGTAGGCATATTCTCAATATCTCTGAACTTCAACAATTCTACTGCAGTGTAATTCTCATGGCCGAACCTCCCGAGTCAGTCCCTTTGGACCAGATGAACTGTGTTCTAAATAATACAAAGTCAAACCCTTTTTGTATGTAGTTTAACTACTGTGACCACATTATTATGAATTAGTTTATATATCCATACTTTGTCTTACTGTGTGACCACTCTCAAAGAAACAATCATTACTATCCATTGGATGATTTTGCTTAAATCATCATTCATTGACACAACAAAAGAAACAAATTATCTGTGGTATTGTGTATTTCCCATTTAGTAAGACAAATCAGCCTATTGTCCTGATGATATTTTGAAACTTGACTAAGGACAGTCAGTGCAGCTGTGATCAACTTATATTTCAACGAGTCACTTCCTCGTCATCTTTTGCCGCCCAGCTGTGCCACTCAAAGAATCACTGTGTCACACCACGTCATGTATACATAAACACATTATGTACACAACAAACCACAGTCCAGTCCGATGCTGACAGCTTCCTCTGTCACATCACAGATACCAGCTGTAGACTCTGCTCCGGACTCTGCTTTAATTAATTAAAGTAAATTCCGGCATCAATTTATCAGTGTGAGAAAACGAGAGGAGCAGCGATACTCAACAACAACGAGAGTGTCTCACATTGGACGCGCACAGCAAGCCTCAGTAGGTTTGGTCCAACAACAAAATGACAAGATGGTTACCAATTTAGCATTAATATAATTTGGTAGTTTCTGTATATCCATAGTGGCATATCTCTAAACCTTCTACAGTGCATCAAGGAAAACTTTGATTAATGGGGAGAATAAAACGCTGTCTTTTGCAGAGCGTTACACGCACTTGTCAGGATTGGACAAACTCAAGTAGGAGAATGGCTGCAGGTGCTCCACAGATGTATTATGAGATGTTCTTAAATAACTCAATTTCTTTAAAATAATACAGTTATGCCTCTAATTTATTTTTCCCTTGCCTCCTCAGCGCTCTCTTTCTCACACAATGATGACACTTGGTTCAGCCCTCTTAGTCCACTCTTTCATGAGCAAAGTATGACCAATGCGTCAAAATTCTTATATAAGCCTCTCAAACGTCGACCGCAGTACAATCCTCTTCTCCAGTTGACGGAACATTGGCACCACCCCCGCCACTGGTCAGGAGAACTAGCAGTCTTGGTGTGGGCTCTAAATGAGCCTATATGAGCTAACGGTTACAAATAGTCACATCAACAGATAACCGTGGCCTCAGAACCAGATCCTGTAGTTTCACATGCATGTAGCAGATATAACACAGCAAAGACAGCCCAGAGCTTTGAGCTGAATTAGTAGATTAGTCCATTATTGATTTGTCAACTGACTCACCTCAAGCAGAACATCTGCTGGTTTCACTTTCTCAAATGGGAGGATTTGCTTTGTCTAATGGGATTGTAAACTGAATATATTTAGGTTTTGGACCGTTGGTAAGATATACCATTCCCTATTTTATGTATGGTCAAATAATCAATGATGAATGAAAACCATCATTATTTGCAGCCCAATTACAGTTACCGTGCAGTAGTAAATAAGTAAATGAGTAGTAAATAAAAAGTTATTATTAATACTATGGATTACATTACTGATGTATACACATCGTATGTGTTTGACATTTCATATATTTGCACCTTAGACTTACTGTATACACATAGTATACAACACTACTATAGTACTGCATCCATGGCAACGTAAACAGTCATTCCAACATACAGATAGACATAATGACACATCATGATGCAAATTATACAAGTCACACTATGAGGTCCAAATGTCAAAAGAGAAAAAAGAAGAGCATGCACACCTAATATGTGTTTAAGTTGCATAATTACAGTTTCATATGAGAGCCCATCTGAATGACTGCCCACCACTACTACTTCAGCACTAAGCCGTGCTACTCCACTCACAGCAGCAAAGGTAACAGACTGTCAAAGAGCAATAACACCAACCGCTGACTGGGCACAACAGGCTGATGCGTCTGTGTAAACTGCAGCTTATGAAAACAATGTCATATAGAGATGAATCCATAGCACGGCTGATGTTCATTAAGCATCACGAGCAGCGCAACCAAGCCAAACCGAAACAAGCCACAATAAACATCCAGTCTCTAAATACTGCACCATAAACAAACATCTAACCACCAAACTGTATCACACTACACCGAGTTAATGGAATGAGGTATTACCTTTAGAAGAGTTTCCTCCTTGACTTTGCGAGTGCAAACTGATCCATCCGATCCTCAAATCCCATCGATCACACCAGGATGGACTCCATAGCCAGCAATGACAGCACAGAGTCAGTCGGTTCTGGGCCAATGACAGGGATGTACAATCAATGCCAAACCCTCCTGGTGGTGATTAAATAAACTATTCTCTTGGTGCAGTTTGTCTGGGAGGAGGCGATGCAACAGGTCGCCGGTAAGGGAAGATGTTTCCTTTCAAGGTCAGCGCCTCACAGCTTGGTTCAGCAGTTTTCTGTAACCTTTGATGAACAGCAGTTTCCTTGGCAGGCTCCATAACAGCTCTTCTTTATTTAGATAACCATTTCGTAATCCTTTTGCTGATTTCCTGGCTGGAACAAATGAGTTGTCTCAGGCCAATTTCTTTTCTCTTTAGAGATGAACATCCATGACATGGCGCATGGCTTCCGGCTGGTCCCGACTGCAGGCCCGCAGAGATCCCTCTCATCTTTGCTTTATCTGCCCCGGTGCACCGTACGAGCTGTCAGTTTACAAGCCTTACAAAGCAAACACTACTTCCGTTACTGATGACAGCCCTGATGCTGGCGGTGAGACTAATGTGTCTGCTGCAACAATACCATTATCTTTGCCGCTGATGTCTGATTATGGCTGTCTCCTGGCAGCAGGTCTAACTGATGACAGCGCCTGTTGCTGGTGATCCGACTTCAGAGGTCGTGTCATGTCCCACGCGGTGTTTTCACTGGCACAAAGTTTACATTTCGGTAACGTTTTTAACTCGTAGTCAGGCCATTCGTCTCCATCTGGGTCATAGCTGAACGGGCATTTGATGCTAGTAAAGTTGTTAATTGGACGCACGTTGAAAATATATCCCTGAAGAGATTTTGCATCAGTCAGACGTCTGTGAGCTAACAAAACGAGCACTCACCATGGGGCACTTAGTCCAACAGGTGAAACTATTAACGTAAACATGGCTTGTAATTTCAGATGCCAGCTTTGCGCTCAGTGCTGCTTTCATGGGTGGCTGCCCCTAGCAGCCGAAAGCTATACTGCAGCAACTGAAGGCTACGAAATGTGGCACAGTGAAATGGGCACTCAATTAAATAGCTCTGCGATTAACAGTGGTGGAATGTAACCAAGCACAATTACTTATTTCCATGTTACTACAACAACTTTTTTATACTTCTACTCCATTACATTTCAGAAGTAAATATTGTAATTTTTACTCCACTACAATTATTGTTGGAATTTACAGCTAAACGTTATTCTTAACATTCTAAGGTAACGAAAAGACACCGATTCTTATTTTCAGTTATACACGAAAGAGAACATGGTTATGAATATAATATTCCTCTGCCAATTTCTGCCATTATATCTAAAGGTGTTCTTTGTCCTTCACATTCATATACATGAGGGGAGCAGAATATTTGAAACACTTATATATAATGTAGTTCAGTACAACACCACCACTAACTATGACCTTACTTAATCTAAAACACCGTGAATTCACACCTTTTTTTTGGCACTCAAAAACACATTATAGTCATAATACAAGTTTTCCATATAAATATTCCATTCCATTATCCAAACCTCTTATCCTGTTTCGGGTCGCTGGAGCTGATCTCAGCTGATATTGGGCGAAGGCAGGGTTCACCTTGGACAGGTCAATTTTAGAGTCTCCAATTAACCTAAACTGCATGTCTTTGGACTGTGGGAGGTAACCGGAAAACCCGGAGGGAACCCACGCTGCCATGGGGAGAACGTGCAAACTCCAGACAGAAGGAGGTGACAGTGATAACCACTAAATATATATTCATATAAATACATGGTTATTCACCGCTGCATTGGATAGTAGAAGCCCCTCATCACTTCAGTAAAGATTATACAACAATTACTTTGTTTGCAATCACTAAATACAGCTCTCACAAGGCTCTAACAGCGTCCCACTGGATAAGACTCATGGGATATGTATACAACTGACTCAATGTTTACAGTTGGTTTACACAAGGTTTACAATCTGATTTACATTTGGATGAAATTACTTGTGTTGCCTGGGTTCTGTTTATGGTTGTTACACTCGATTCCTTCCTTACAAACCTAGAGCACGTTGTAATTACCCAGAGTTGCACTACAATGACGATGCATCATGGAGACCCGAATCTTTCATTTAGCAAAACACAACTGTTCCTCAGTTTGGTTGGGTGCATACCTTATTTTTGCAAAGGAGAAATCTCGCTTGAATTTTGGCCTCTAAATTGTTTTAATACATGTACATGTCTTTTCGCTGTGCCCACAACAGCTGGGCTGGGTAGATCTCTTTTGAAAATAAGGCTCTGATGGTTCTTACCTAAGAAAGAGGTTTGCCTCGTGGGAAAAGTTTTTTTCTGAGTTTTACAAAGAGATACAAGATAAAGCTATCATTAGCATCTCCTTGGTATGAGCTGTGACCAAGGATACTGTGCCTGTGAAAACAACACTTCCTGTGACATTCCACTTTGATTATCTGCAGTAACCTTGGCAATTGCCTCAATCACAGAGAATTAATTCCAGTCATGCCACTCCCTCCCCCTCCCCTGAGTTGTATCGGGCCCATGCATCGTACTACTGGCCCTGATTCACCCTGAATACCAGCCAAGCCCAACGATTTTCAGGTCCCGAGGCCCCTATTGCTATCTGTCTGCCTCCACTCTCAAAATGGGCCAGTCTTTTGTCTGCACACACGTTATAGCTGCCAGATTGTGGCAGATTCAGGAGTTTTTTATTTCCACACTCACAGATGATGTCAAAATCAAAAGCTTTTCTTTGCTTAACAATGTTCCGTCCATATATGAGAAATTTGACAAGGTAATCCACAGTTTCAAAATATGACGAAATCCTAAAACCTTACAAAGTAAAGAAGACAATCTTTGTGCAGGTAGTCTCCGTAGGTTTTATTGTATGTAGCATGTAGCAGAGACATATTTCTGCACAAACACTTGCTGTTGAAATGGATGTCAAGCCTCAAAGGCTGAAACATTTTAAATAACATAATGACATGTTTCATGCCCAGTGCATAACATTTGTTCTGCATCATAGTTCGGCTAGCATCGATTTAAGAACAAAGGAAAAGTTATAACAATTTGAAGTTACTGTTTGTAATGTGGTCACATTTTACAGCAGATGTGCATCAATGCATTTCTAGGTAAATGTGCATTCCATCAGGCCATGAGGCATTTTTCTAAGGAGCTTGGGCAATGAGTATTGCCCTCTGTCTCAATTCAGAGTTTAGTAGGCAAACAGCAGCTGCTTTCTCCCATTGTGCTGAGTACAGCCATACCACTAAGCCTGCCTATTTAAAGGACCATGTAGTTGCACCATCCAATATATGTGCTGCTGTGAAGCCAGGCAGGTAGCCCTATTTCCACTGCCTCAGCTTTGTAATGCACAATTAATGAGCCACCTCACATGGGTTAGACAAGGACTTTTAAATACTGAGGTACATTCAAGAGCACTCTTATTTGGAAGCTTTTGTCATGCTAGACTGGCCACATTGAGGTTGACATTTTCCAGGCTTTCTATTTGAACCCACTGTGTAATGGCATCTTTATTGGAGGCCATGATCCAAACTCTTACAGTACTCTGTTGGGAAGGTTTTGATGAGTCATATTCGACTATTGAGGGGGGGTCACCTCACAACAGGAAGGTCATGCTTTGTAAACCTAACTCGACACGATAGAGACTTTTTGTGTTCTGTGTTTGCGTGCACTTTTCTGCTCTCCTGCTTTCTCTATGTCTGTGTGGGTTTTCAACAGGCCAAAGATTGCAGAATGTAGGATAATTAAATTCAGTGGTGTATAGTAACGAAGTAGAAATACTTCGTTACTGTACTTAAGTAGTTTTTGGGGATATCTGTACTCTACTTTACTATTTATATTTCTGTTTACTTTTACTTTTACTTCACTACATTTTGCAAAGAAAAATGATACTTTTACTCCGATACATTTCTCCTGAAACCTTCGTTACTCGCTACAAAATCAAATCTATCTTTAGAAAAAAAAAAAACATCGGGGACTGTGGTGGAACACAGACTCCACCAAGCAGGTTTTGCGAATCACAATGTTTTGCATTTTCCCTCTACATCCTCTAGTCCAGCACTCCCAAACCTTTATGCGTCATACGTGAAGACAATATTTTCACAGACCGGGTCCGACCTCGGAAAGACGGGAGACAACGACACCCAACGTGTGTTCGTTATGTCCAGTCTACTGCTAACTAAACCTTTAGTCCAGTCTACTGCTTAACTTATAACCCGCTGCACAAAGACAGGATGTTGAAATGGAAGCAGGTTTTCATGCTTTTTTGGCGATCTCAGGATACTCTGCCTTGGTTTCCAGATCACCGACAGAGTTGTAACAGACTTACGTTTCATTTTTAGTGTAACGTAACATCTTGACATGTGTCAAGAGATTCCGTCTGAGGTTACCACAGACGGATGTATGCGGTCTTTTTTCACAATAAAACATCTTTCCGGCCTTGATTTTTTTTTATTTAATTGAAATGTTTCATTCATTCTTTCTGTGGCCTGGTACCAAGAGACCCACAGACCGGTACCAAGAGACCCACAGACCGGTACCAAGAGACCCACAGACCGGTACCAAGAGACCCACGGCGGGCGGAATGAGCATACTTATAACCACACTGTTACAAGTCCTTCATAGTGTCATATTGCTTTTTGGAGAATTATGATGATAAGTTCATAGTAGATGCAAAAGTATACTTAGGTACAATATATTATGTTGAACATAATATATATGGATGGATCCCAGCCAACCCAGTTATTGTATCAACACAACTCCTGGTCCTTGGTCACGGTGACCACAGCACTTAAAAGAATAAACTTCATAATTCTCAAAATTCTGACCCTTTGCTTTTTTATTAAAAGCATGTACTTGTACTTTTACTTTCAATACTTAAGTACATTTTATATCAGAAAAATACTTTTGATACTTAAGTACAAAAAATATCAGATACTTTAAGACTTTTACTCAAGTAGTATTTTAATAGGTGACTTTTACTTTTACTGGAGTAATTTTCCAGTAAGGTATCTTTACTTTTACTCAAGTACGGCTTTTGGGTACTTTATACACCACTGATTAAATTGGAGACTATGAAATTGTTTGTAGATGTGAATGGGAGTGTGTGGTTGTGTGGATGTCTATACTGTAGTATAAAATGCAAGTGACCTCTCGCACAGCCTTTTGTACAGCGTATGCTAGAATATGCTCCATCTCACCATGACCCTGAACAGGAGCGCTTCAGAGAATGGAGGGATGGATAACTGACAAGCAAATCAAATAATACAGGTGTTAATATATAGGGTGTAGATCAAGGAAAAAGGGACATCAGCACTTGAGGTTTTCCTTTTATAGCCCATTGTTGGTGGTATTTTTATCTGCAAAATTATGCATAATGTATATCCTGTATGGATTTGTGTCCGGGGTAAGAGGAAATGATGTATGTATGCTCATGTAAAGGAATGGTGACTGGGAGGAGGAGGGGGTTGAGTCTACAGTGGGAGGTTGTCTTGGACCAAAGGCATCTGTCTGGGAGTGGCTGTAATTGGCTGCAGTGTGGCGTTATCTCATTAATATGGAGCCCAGGGGAAGAAGACAGCCAACTTCCTCCCTCTGTGTTTGGTTGTTTGACTGTATCTCCATTGATGCTAAACGCAGTGCTCCCAGGGCACCCCATGCCTGTTGCCTGGTTCGTTAAAACCAAGAAAATGAATATTAATGTCATACAGACTTGAAGCTGCAGTAGCAGAAGGGGGTCGTCAGTCTAAAGGTTGTTACAGCCGATTTCTGGGTGTATTTAATAGGGGCTATTTGGTTCAGGTCCAATCCTGCAGGAAGACATGCTCAATCAATATGGAAAGTGCTTTTGACACCTTATTTCCCTGTCCATAGGGGATCGTGGCACACTGTGCCCAAATCAAATTACGGAACACATATGGAAAAAATGGCAAACTCTTAATCACTTGGAAATACACAAGATAAACATGTTAGATATAGTTCCATGGTCTAATTCCCAGTAGCTACATGCACACGGCAAGAAGTTTTGAGAGTGCAAATATATATTTATGGCGCTCACTGGCAAAGAGTGAAGTAAATTGAAAAAAAAAAAAAAAACTGTGTGCTGGGGTAACCTTGATCTTTGGAGTAACATTTATGATCGCAACCACTGCCTGTTTTCAATTTACTGGTAACACCAGCAAGTGGACGTATCAATTCATCCATGGATATAAGTAATAACAGCCGCAGACAGAAGCATCAGACACTCTTTCTCCAAACCATGAACTTGCTGGAAGACCAGAAATCTGAATCTCATTCTTTTTGACTCACCTTTGGAAAAGAGGCGCTGCTCAAAATTCGCTTTTATGAGTTAGACATGAAACGGAACGATTCCACGCTTATCTGTCCGTTTAATTAATAAGATGCAACAGCTAGGAAACTGTTAGCGTAGCTTACCACGGTTTTATACAGTCTCTATTGGACTTCTCATCCAACCCTTGGCAACATGAATAAGTGTATTCCCAAAATGTCTAATTATTCCTTAAACATCCATTCATTCAGTGTGATTCTGTTCCACGCTGTGCAGACCCGCACTGCTTCTGCTCTCCAATTCATAACTACAGTCAGCGCCTTAAGTTTTCAGGGAGGAAATGTGAAATGCAATCGTCAGGGTTTTTACAATATGAGCCATGTGTGAACTTTAGAAGATAAATTACTTCAATGAGGAGTGAACATCATCGCTAATGATTTAAGGAAGTCTCAAAACTACTTAGCAATTTCTCTTTTTTTTTTCAAAGCTAATGATTAACTAAAATGCGGTAACTAAAACTTCTTCTATATATATATATATATATATATATATATATATATATATATATATATATATATATATAGAAGAAGTTTTGGAGAAAAATAAGTGGTACAAAGAAGTAGAAAGTCAATGTTGAATATAGCATTGTTACATAATCAACACCTGATTGAGGTTGTGAAGAGACTGCCCCGAACTACTAATGTTTCAGTCCCTCCATCAGACTGCTGCTAGCAATGAGCTGATGAATTATTAATTATTAATACATAGAATTCTCACTGGGGAGCTACCCTGGATCCTCAGAGCAGACAACCGTAAAGGGACGTTCAAGGTCAAAGAAAATAGGTACGTAAGGATAAAGACACTGGAAGATAGCTATGATTGGTTTAAAACGCCAGCAATGTGGAAGGCTCCCCACTAGCCCTGCGGTCATATCGGCTCTTTTTCCAGTTGAATTTCAGCACCATTAATGAAACTTCAATTAACCATCAGGGGTCCATCTTCCGGCTCACCTCCCTAATCTAGTTTGATGGAAGCAGTTAAAGAATCAGCAGAGCCAATTTAAAGCCCTCCCACCTTAGCAGTGGCTGTGAGTATCAGATACTTGTAGTTATAACAGTGATACCCTTTCACTGTCAGACAAGGTTTCGAAGGCTGCATCATGTAGTTTCACACTTTCTTAACCCTGTTTCACTTTCGCTTCCCCAATAATTTGTAGCTCTATAAACACTGCCACGATGTAGACCTGATGTCACACTGGTTAATTGGGTCTGACCCCTGATGCTTGAATTATTTAGGTACTTTGAAGAGAGAAACCCAACAAGCCTCCCTAATTGATACAAGCAACACACAAGCACACACACACACACACACACCGCTGTGAAAGGGTGTGCAGATCTTCGGCATTACAGAGGCCTTTTGGGCCCATTGCCATTCTTCTCCCAGCAAATTGGATGTTTTTAATGAGGGACCACCCTGCCTCTCCAACATTGTCTGAGCAACAGCTAACCACAGCTGGATTTTAGCATCTAAAAGACTGAGATGAACTGCAGTAATAGATTTTTAGTTATGTACCAGATCAGTTCTCCATTATAAGTTTAAATCTGCAATAATATTTTGTCAAATTATCCTGAGTAAATGTTAACATGCAAAATGTACGTAGATTAAGTTGAATTTTCTTTTTGGCAGATTTAAAAGTTTTCTTTTTGATCAATACATTGTTTAAAGATTTGTGAATTATAACTCTTCTAAGTTGTCACTACATTTAAATCATTCAATGTCTAGTTAATATGACCATAATTATTCTTCATTAATCAGCACGTGCAACATTCTGCTAGCTGCAAACGTTATTTAAATTCAGGACTTTGAAAACGGTTTAATTATTTCTCCTTTTGAAATTACTTATTTTATACAATTAATACATTCAATTGTGAAGGCAAATGAAAATGATAAGGTAATACAAAATGTAAACTATACTTTGGTGTCTCATTTCTAAAAAATAAACTAAATGGCTGTTTTGGAAAAGGTTGTCCCATGTCTAAGTTGGCTCCCCTGAAGCCCAAATCTGCTGAGCAAAATAATCATCTCACAAATAACATAAGAATTGTGTTTGTCTCAGACATCACTCTGTAATTACATTACATTTATTTCCTCCAGGGGTGTCTTCAGATCATTTGAAGGACTTGAAGGACTAGTGACCAGAGAGCAACAATGACCAGAAGGCCATTTGTGAGCTCCATGGTGCGTAGTTAATAACATAACAGCATAATTGCAACACTTTCTTGAAAATAATCTTTAAGTCTTTAAAAGTACAATTGCTCACAAATATCATACCTCAGCCAAAATACAGTGTACACATTGTTGTTTGGGTGTTGTGATGGCTGTCATGGCTTTCATCTGTTGTTTTCGCAAAATGGGAGTCAGGTGAGTTTTCAAAGGGCATTTCATGGACCAGCGCTTTGTTGTCTCCCTCAGAGCAGACATTCTTGGCGAAGACAATAAATACATCTTACAACACGTGCTACTGTGGTCAATAAGAGGAGAATGTAAATCTGTTACGCTTAACCTCACTCATCTATTCATTCTGTTCTCTACTCTGTAACTACTTAAAGAACTTGAGAACATTGGGAACTTGAGAACTTCACACATTGAGAACGTTTTACTCATCTACCACCATAACCAGTTTTTACCCAAATCTCATCTACTGCTCCCCAACAGCGACTTTTGCCTCGCTTGCCAGTTCTGCAGTACACTCCAACAAGGACCAATTGCTTCAGCACTATATGCTTACTTCTCAGCGGCCATCTGCTGCTGTCTGTTATTACGTGCCACTGTGTAAATAAGTTCAAGAATAAATAATTGTTACCCCATGCATTAACTGAAAATGTCTCATTAGAATAACTGTCTCAGCGTGTGTCAGTATGATGGACGCCAGAAAACCTCCAAACGTCTTCATAGAATGTCCTAATGTGCAAGAGCTCACCTGTAAGACATTCTTCTATTAACTAAGGATCCACAATAGTAGGTTTGCACAACTTAATAATAAAGCATTTAATAGTGATGAATGGTTTGTATAATGCTAAAAGCTTTATGCATTCTAACATTAACTGCCAAGTCAAACCTTACTGCATAACTCAGCACTAAGAGGCCCGAGACTTCACTCAAAGATGCTGTTAATTAATTGTTATCATTGGTGATGGTCATGTTTTTGTTATAGACAATTAATCTTCATTTCTTTAATGGAAACTTGTCTGTGAAGGGGGTCTGCAGCTGTCAGTTTGTCAAGCAAGGTAAGGGTGTTTCATGCTCCCCCATATGCCTAATCATGTAAAACACACAAACATGGTGGTGATTTGTTGGCTGCCAGTTTCTCCCACAACCAGGGTGAGCCAGTAGATCCAGCCAGCTGGATGCTCCATGTTCACTTTCACTTTAAAGCCATTTCAAATCAAGACAGACGTCATTTAGAGTGGACAAATAAATGTCATAGTGCACAATAAAGTTAATTGTGTTGTGAGATTTTGGCGATTAAAGCCCATGGTGATAGGGTGATGCCATGGTTATTACAGGAATATCCCCCCAGCAATATGATTGACAAAGGAAGATTGTGAACTTAGAGTGAATGCCAAAAGTCAGCTGATAGAGTAAAAGCCAGAGAGCAAGAGATGTGTGCATGAATAGGCCTTTCTTACTGAACATCTGATCAACTTAATCTATCCAGGTCTGTCTTTGTGTTGTTGCTTTGCTGTTATTTGACGGAAATAAACAAAAACACTCCCAACAAACATGTCGACTTACTTGAAATTGAAGTTATCAGGAAAATACTATCTGCAACCCACATTAGAGATCTAACTCCCAGGTTAAGTAGCATCGCACGGTGCATTTTAATAGTGAGAAGCACAAGAAGTTATCAGGGCTTTCACCTATTAGTCTGCAGGTACGGAAATGCATGTATTTTGTATGCATTTTCTGTCTTCTCTGATTAAACAGAACCTCAATAAACCAAAGAAGTTAAGAATGAATCATGCCAAGTGTGAATATGTATGAGTTCTGCACTGAAACTCCATTGTTGTCCATTTATGTAAAGTAGTGTGAAGAGCCAGGTATATTAAAGAGATGTTTAGAGTTAGAGCAGGGTCCTTTATATCCTTTTCTATTTCTATTCATCTCCATGTATGCACAGCATATAAACACTGTCAAATGGGAGTGTCAGACTAAACTGTGAAGTTAATTACCATGGATGCCATTTTCGTCAGGATACTGAAGCTATAAAACTTTCTCAGGCTTTATGTGCATGTTTATGTTCATAAGAAAAAAACGCGCCCAGCACTATACAGATTATACTGGCTGCCTTAACGAATCTCTCTAAACTCTGTCTATGTACTATATACATAACTATATGGGGTCTTCTATGCAGGTTATGGCACAATCAGTTGTTGACACCTATGTTAATTTTGACTGGAAAGGGAGTATTTATGGATGTTTAATCCGGGTTTTGAAAAGGTTCAACTTTGCTGGGGTGTGAGTCAAACAAATATCAAACCGATGAAATGTCAAAGTTGGTACCCGTGAACAAATGAAATGTCATGGACAATACCTTGGCCCAAGCCCTCCCTCACCTGGCTCATCATCTCCAGGCAGTCATATTTGTAGTCAGACATAAGAGGGCAGACCAAATAGGCTTTCTTTCACTGAGCTGACCTATTAGCACCCTATTATTTGAACTGCTGAATGAAAAGTGCCAGGGTCCTTTCTTCAACCCACCGCAGACAGTTAAGGTCACAAAGTAAAATCCTCTGGTACTTTCCTCCGACCTTTGGCGCCTGACTCTGCTTTCTCCTATTTCCTCTGCCTGGCACAGCGCCTCGATTCCTCCCAGTGTGGACATTCTCCCATGCACCAACTCTGACTATCAAAACAACAGTCATTAGGCAAATTTGCCTTGGTGCAGGATTACGTTAATTATCATGGAATTATCACTTCATTAAAGCAGGCAGAGATAAATTATCTCTGATGAAACAAATGCAAAATGAGGAAATAATGATCAGTCCACAAAAAGAAGAGGAAAAAAAATGAAGAGACTGCTAGTTGAGGGAAATCAAGTCATTGTGTTCCAGAGAGTTGGTCCCTGAGAGACATTGCAACATGACAGAGCAAGTGGGTTTCCACAGCCGGGATTGAGGACCACCCACTCCTTTACCCAAATGCAGGGAAATGTCCCTCCCCAAGCCTCAATAGAGTCTGTACTTTCCCAGCAATTTGCAAGTCATTAATCATTCCAAATACCATTTTTAATGAATGTCTGCATCAGCCCAGTACACTCTTTGTTTCCAGGCAAAGGGCTGTACTGTACTGATTTTTTTCATTTCATGACCTCACTGTGACCATGATGACGGATATCCAGATTACTTTAACCAACCAGGTTCCTTTTGTGCATTTACTGAAAACAAAAATTATTCAAATCTGAAAACATATCATCTTTACTCATTTGTAAGGGCATTGGTAAAAATAAATCTGGCAACTGATAGTTATTTTGAAGCCAGTGTGCTCCGTTTAAACATTGAAATAATCAGTGAGACGCCCTTGTTTTCCACATTGCAAGAGAGGACTATGGGAAACATACATTTGCTCTTTTCTAATGATCTTTTTAAGGTGCAACAGAAGAAAATAAATCCCATGGGGTCCTCAGATATTCTTTTCCCCAGTCTTTTCAATGATCTAAATGACTGCAGCACAAGGACTCTGGTCTCTGCTTGATTTATGATCATTACAATAACCTATTGTAACATAATAGAGGAGCCAACTTTCTATTGCTTAGCAATATCAACTGATGTGCAGTATGTAGCCTAAGAAATAAAGTGTTCCTATTAAGCTTCATACAGAGAATTGGCAGAGAATATTGTGAGAGAATCATGGGGAAAATATTGCCTCAAACCACGCTTGACCTTTCTTCTCCTTCATAATTTATTCATGCCTCCTTCATTGTTTTGTAGCTAAAACAACTGTGTTCTTCCCTTCCTGATACAGCAGGTCTGATCATCTATTTGGTGCTTATTCTTTAAGCCTAAAACTGCAATCTGATGTTATCTTGTCTGACAGTTTGTTGCCCTACAAACTGGGGGAAAAAATAAGTCTGAATGGAGCATAACATTTTGGTGACATGAGGGGGCAAGAACAATTCTAGTCTCTTGTTGCCTCCATTGCTGTTCCCAAATGCATTCAGGGAAAAAAAAGATTTAGTAGCTCCCTGTCATGTAAAAAGCAGCAAACCTGTCTGGCAAAGGTTGTAGGACCCTGTGTGAGAACAAGTACAAAGCAGTGTTAAATGCCTAATTATTTATAAAAACAACATGGCAGATAAGTGTTTGTTTGCAGTTGTCATACAGCAAACCCGTGGGTATGTAACTGAAGAAAGAACCGTTGACAATAAAAAACCTCGGCCTATCCTCATTGCCGTTTCCAATAACCTTCCCTCCTCCATTGCAATAGCCTGCTCTACAATGTGCTGATTTAGGCACTTGATGAACTGCACCACTGAAGCTGTAATGCAGACTCCACTGAATCCCTTAAGGACCTTCTCCTAATGGTGGCACACTGTTCCATAAAAATGCTAGTTTGCTTTGGAAATTGAGGTGCAGGTTCATTAGAAGCCATCCTGTTGGATTTGAGAATAAGCTCCCAAGTGAGTCAGGGAGAGAGGCCAAAGAAATCACCAGAGACGGGGGAGGGAACTTTCTAATACACACAGTGTGTTTTTCTGGATCTAGAGTAGGTTTTACCCTCTCCTGCAGTGTTGGTGGTATCAGCAAGGTCTTCCATTGTTTCAGTGTTTCACACCACCTCACACCAGGTTACGTATTCTTCATGAGGTCATATTAAACAAAGGCACTCTCCAGGGATTTATGACTTCGAGAAGCATTGCATTGCTAGAATGAGCTGCATTGGCAAGATGACTCAGAATACCACTTTCCAAAGGGCACAAAATACTTTTGCACATCAATTTGAATTCAATCACCAGCACTGAAGTTTGCACAGTTGAACGAAACGATTGGAAATAGTAAGAATGGAATTTGACAACAAAAATATGGTCAGCACAAAATTGCACCAGAGTGGAAAAAAGTGTGTGGCCACAAAGTCTTGGTAAATCTTCATCCATTGTATACTGAACAGAAGGATTTTAGCTATACAATTCTCACAGCATGGTGATATATACACTGCTGTGCTGAGTACCCCGGTGTCGAGTAACAAATTGCATAAACCACCCACAAGACATCTGTGAAGATGTGTTTGTGATGACGCAGCTACTTGCCACCATGGCCGGAGAGCACTCTTTCTATTCTGACGCCTGAAACCAGACAACTTCATCTTCTGCTTTTGTGCTGTGGACGAATCTGTCTGCAACAATTTTTACAACTTAGGCTCAATAAAAAGCGTGTCCAATTGTATTCCACCAGCTGCACTTGAAGCTACACACACCTGTAGTCAAAGCTCCAGGCGATCCATTCACTTTTGTTCTGAGATTTATATAACATAGAGAACAATAAGCAGTGTGCACTCTACACACTGTTCCAATTTCAGCTCTCTGAGTAATCTCTCATTCTTCACTGCAGAATAGTGAGATACTTTCAACCATTTTTGTCACCGCCTCTTATAAGGAGTACAAAAGCAAAAAAGCATTTTACCAGTCATGTGTAAATAAATAGTATGCATATGTAAATATGTTAACGTTTCATTTGCATATAATGTTGATCTCGAATAGTTTGATCATATGAGGTATATGTACAGTATGCATGCACACTATGCATCAATGCATACCAAACAGATACATAAACAGAAGATGCTCCCTTGCATCTTTTGTAAACCAACATTCAATTGGCTACAAACTGGCTGCAACCTTTTATGAGGAATGGGCTTTAGAATAAAACCTGAAATAAAGTAAACGGTTTAACGACGAAAGTGTTAATGATCCCTCAAGCTGTTCTCTAGAAACTATGTTTGTATACTACTAATCTGGAAAAGAAAATGGGTTTTGAAAGAAACAAATTTCGTTTTTATCAACATAATTAGAAAATGTTCTGTATGGGCATTAGTGGCAAAATGTTGATATTGAATGTATTTGCAAAATGCATACAATCTTGCTCTATAATCACAGCAACCTACTGCATGATAAACACATTTGCCATGGTTAGACCAAAATGCAGTCTAATATGTTTAAGGTGCAAGACCCTAGATTGGGAGCATTTTGATTGCCTCTCAACGTCTCTCAACATGCCGACTGCGAGCCGGCAACTCACAGCTAACAGTGCTAACAGTGCTAACATCGCTAACAGTGCTAACTAGGAGAAAGTGCTGCCAGAGTTAACAGTGTTTCACTGAGGGGGAAAGGGAGGATGGGTGCTACACTTAAACAACAACGTGTTGGTCAGCTGTAACTCAACGGCCGTGAGCTAACCAGTGTGGCACAGTCACATGCACGAAAATGCACTGGGCTATGTCAACAAAGCAGAGAGAAGCTTGGATAAGAGCACACACTGAGTAGAGCGACTTCATTCTCTGCTCAGCAAAACATTACTCCATCTTTATATATCAAATAGTTGTTTGCCGCTATGTTGATGTTCAGACAGCTCTTTTAAGATGTCTTCAATATGAATATCATATTAAAAATCTATCGTTATAGAGTTACTTGAAATGCTGTGGTAGGATAGTTTAGCATAAATATCCTCACAGGAACTGTCACAGGAATATATAGCTGGATAAAAAAATGCCGATATCACTTTCTCAAAGCAACATTTTGGGTAAATAATAAAAGCAACAATTAATCACTTAGATTTGTTAATAAGCAATATTTTTGGATCAGATTTCTCCACTGCTGCTCAGTAAAAAAAAACTTGTTCTCTCACAATGGCACATCACAGGGAAATTAATTAGGTGACATGCAGGACAAAACAAGTGTTTTTTTATATCCCAGCTGCCATCCTTTTATCTTTCCCCTGTTTAAATGACTTTGTTTGCTCTGACAGCTGTAAAATACATCTTTCTTTAAGCGTGGCTTTTATACAAATGTCTTGGAGCCACATAGAACACAATAGGTAAATGGTTATATGCAGGGCTACAGTGCAAAGGGAAATCAACACTGTTATTGTCAATAGTATATCAGCAGAAATGAAGCAGTATTACTGAAGTTACAATCATGTTTAACAGGTAAGCAAGGTCATATGAGAGAAATCAATAACTTTGTTTTGCTATATATTTTGTGACACTATTTTTTATCACTGACAGACACATTTCTATTCTCATATATGCAGTTGAGGTTGTGTTGGGAAAACTGTAAGAAGTATTTGTTCATTTAAGTCATTTTTGCAGTCAAGATGACAGCCACCTAGTTGACATTGATCTTCAGACGGTTGTGTCTCAACCTCTATGTTCCAAGTTGCTTAAACATGAGATTTAACTAGAGTTAAATTTAACTTTATTAGTTATTTAACCAGAACCCGACACACCTGACAGCTGACCTCAAAGGGCTAATTTCAACAGAGGCAGACTCTCCATCGCTTCATGATCAACTCAGTTGGAATTTATCAATCCTCAGAGAATAAATAGACAACCCCCGCTTGCCAACTAAAATGCACATAGGTTCTGCTCCTGGGTGAGAGGAAATGCTGCAATTTCTCAATAGTTTATTTATAATTTGGAACCCATCACTTTGATTATGTTTAATCTGTTTGCGCGAGAACCCATTGTCAGCTAAATTATAAGCGTAATAGTCACAAATGGCATTGCCAGCCAATGGTCTTTTGCTTGTAGGGGAAGAAAAGAAAGGGCAGACGCAATAATAAGGAGAAAGGGCACTGAATGGAGAAAATCACTGGTTTACTAGCCAGTCAGACCGCTCTCTCTCATTGACTGCCTCCACTGACAGTTCAATTCAACATGTTGAATCGGCCGAATGACTGCTGATGAGGGCCAACTACAGCCAACAGTGTCGTACACATTGCAAGAGCTGGTGTGTGATGGCGCTAAAGTGGTCATCTTCATTCACCATTAGCTCGGTGCTTGCAGAGTACTTAGTGTTACAGGCCTGTCGACCAAGAAGCTTATTTTCACTGTTGCATTCCTCTTTCCGTGCACACAATGGAAGCATTATTTCCCCTGGCACTGAACCGTGTAAACTGTACAGCCTGCTTGAAAACATTATGTTGTATAGAAGCAGAACAACAAAGGTTAAAATCAATATGTCATCAAATGCATTGTAGAAGATGAAGAAAGCAGGTTAAATTCATTGACAGCATGAATTAACGCAGATGCCAAGATAAAGAAGTTGCAGTGTTGGAAAATTCAGTTTATATCTTGTGGAGAAGTCTTCAAACTACATGTACTGTAAGTGTATTGTCTAAACATCACAAGGAACAGAACAACAGCTAGAAACACCTCAGAAAAACAAAGACTTCTCACTCCTGCTAAAGGGTTTTGCATATAGTAGAAAACTACTCTCCTGTCTGGGAGCATACACCTCAGTAACCATGAGAACTGACACCTGAAGTGGCGTGCTTTTTTGGTTTGAGCTTTTCACAGCACATTTTGGTCTCACTTTGAACTGCAATCCATCTTTCTGAATTACTGTAGAAGTGGAAAAATTGATCCAATCTTTTTAGTCCCCTGTATATTCCAGGTAAAAAGCTTAATTCAACGGACAGAAATGCAGATGGATTAAAAAAACGATTAAAAAAATGGTTCCTACATTTATTTACCTTGTATTTGGTATTCTGTTTACTGTCACTACTGCCGGCCAAAAGGGCGGAGAGGTCAAGCAACATACCCTTGCCTGGGTAAAATAAATCATTGCCAAGCAGAGGGTTTAGGTCAAATAATCACCTCTCTGATAAGGCATGTCCATGGAGAGGGCTGGTGAGATTCATTGCTGTGCTACTACGGCTGACAATAATGGAGGCTTTCAAAGGCCACAGTCTCACATTTTGTGTCCCTGCTATCAGCGTTTTATCCTCTAGAGAGAGGGAGGTCAACTGCCCCTGTCCCACAGCCCCAGAGCCTACATCCTGGGCATTAAGGGCTGAGAGAGGTGGCTGAGGTCAGGCTGGGATTCCTGCTGGAGATGGCAGGCTGAGGGGTCTTGGGGCTCATCGGACCCTTCTCAGACAAAGAGGCTTTACAGAGCAGCTCCCAGGTCAGTCTTATCAGGGCATCACTAATGGTTATGATATGATCTGTCTAGCATCACTTCCAATTAAAGCTGGCCGGGGGGGTGTGGAGGCTCCCCATCTCACTGAGGGCACAGTGGTGTTCAGTGAATGTAGACTATTGTTTGAGCCACTCATTTCAGTGGCGATCAAACTTCCATTGTGACTACCACAAAAGGAGATGGCCACTGGCCAGGCCTATTAGATATTTAGTTGTGGTGGGGGAATGGAGAATGTAGGCTAATCAGTCTTCGTACTGATAGCAATGACCAGCCCACTCATTGAGACAAAGACTAACCTCTTCAATACAATAGAAAGCTATAACAAAAAGTTCCCCCTTCCTTTTGGCCAGGAAAAATACGTTCCTGAGAGGCTCTGTAATTTCTACAAACTTTTTTCTGACTTCACACAATAGTCTCTGAGCTGATGCCTTATTCTTAGAACTTGCCACCTTCAGATGACTGTGACTCCCGTAACAGTAGCAAACCCTGAACCACAGTGCAGTGCAAGCCAGCGTCCACCAAGGACCTGAAATCTCCATCTAGACCCAGACTGGAGCAGTGCAGATTTGGTGTGAGGACACATACCGGGCTCTGTGCCGATTTCATTTATCTCCAGCAGTGATAATAATCGTCTTGCTTAAAGGTGTGGATCTGTGGAACAAACCATTATCTGTTTAGTAACTCATCCAGGGAGAATGGAAAAGTACATGATTTAAGAAATTACACAAAGCCTATAAAGCATTTTTCTTTGAAGATACTTAGATTTGCGAGTTACAACGAATTGCTGTGAGAGTAAAAACTTTTTTTATCGAGCTTCGCCGCCTTGTGACTCTGAAGTCTGGAACACTTTACCTGATTTTTCTGTGGAGGAAGATTATACAAGAGATGTAAGCCTAAAGTGCTCAGTGTCTCATTTGCATACTTGAAATAAAAAAGAATGTGGCACACTGCAGTAGACCAGGGAGAGATAATCATTATTTGTAGATATAGTAATTGAGGATGCAGTTATTGAATTAAACATCTCTTATGGAGCATTCAAGATACATCAGATAACACTGAATCAGCCCATTTTATGTAGCTTTTGATTGCAATATTTTATCCTCCTAAAGATTGCAACAAACCAGCAAAAGAGGACATTTATGTTAGTTCACTGTGTCAACCGTGTTGTTGCCTGCCATCTAATCCCATGGTGAACCCCCTACCAGAAGTTAGTGAAAAGGAGTTGGTCATAATGAGGTAGGAGCAGCTGCAAGCCTTTTGATAGAATGAGGTCACTAGAGCGACAGAGATCAGGGATTCTGATTGGGGGTTGGTCACAGGGACGTCTCACTCAAAAGAACTGGCGACAAACTATTTTGTATTGAAGGAATGCACGGCTGCAGGCTCTCCTCCTGCTCCTTCTCAATGCTTGTCTGTGTCACAAATAAATCATTTTAATTGTTCTCTGATTCCCCCTCTCACCATTCTGCACAATTATAATTGAAGCATTAATAGGATGTTAATAGGATGTGTGTCCTGGTAACCTTTGATATAAATCTGGCCTGTAAAGGATAATATTCTCCATGACCACCATGAATCAGGAGTAATTAAATATGTGTGGATAAGCACTATTTTAGGGATTTACAAATATGGTTTCTGCATTGCAAATACGGTTTGACCCTGGGGGATACTGTTGATATGGAAGACAATGTTTTTTTAATAATAGGTTTGAAAGAATTACTGCAATATTGTGCAACTAAGTTAGTTTTTAGTTAATGAGAAAGGCTTCTTTAAAATGCAGCTTTTTGCCCTTCGGTTGGAGGCACTACCCTTAGCTCAGGCAAGTTTGTTATGGAGACCCAGGGGTCTAAACTCTACTGAAAGGGCATGTGTAACTCATATGAGTGAGGTAAAATAGTGGTATTGCCCATGAGAAGAGAACTTAGCTGGAAGAAACAAGATCCTCCTTATAGACTAATGGATGTGTTAGCGAATGCGCTTTCAGACCAGCTTTCATGTTGGCTCCACCAGAGGGTATAGAGGGAATGGCAAATTAATTATAGAAATGAAGCCAACCTCCTTTTCTTATCATAGAGGGCAGCTGTGTGTTTCCCCCTCACCCGTTTCCCTTTTTCTCTGTCTACAGTGCTGGAATGTGTCCTGTTCGACATCTACTCTCTGCTTCTCCTCATCAATCCATACAAACTTACTCAGGAGAAAGATCTGTTCATGGGGGAGGTGAAAAGTGGAGCCTTTATTGAGTGGAAATGTCATAGAAATTGTTGCAGACGGGCAGAGGAAGAATCAAGCTCAGTCTTGCCTCTCAACTTATTTCATAGCTTTTAGACCCTTCCACTCAAAGTTGACTAATAGATCAATATTTCAAGTGGGATCTGGTGTTGTAATCATATCACTCTGTTGGCTGTGAAAGTGCATTAACAACCAGCTGAATGTGAGACTCAATGACAGGCTACATGGTCCTGATCAGCGTCTGTGTTGTAATGTTTTGAGAGACATTTGGAGATGTCAAATGTCTCAAAAATGGCTTGTGTGACCCACTCCTGCAAATGAAAAGAGCACTACCATCAGAAACAGACACTAGCGCACACTCACCTCACTTGTTGTGCCATTCCCAAAGGTCTGCTCTGGAAATAATGGGAAGGAGCAACAGTGAATGCATGGAATATTAATGCAGAGTTGCAGCCAGCCTCCACTCAAACTGTTAATTTGCATTTTATCATGACAAATAGAATAGACATCACTCCACGTGTTATCATGCTGTCTTCAATAACTGTTCTTAGACTCTCACATCATATTACAGATTGTAAATGGATTATGGCAGACCTAAATCTAGTTCAAAATGGAAGATGATGCATAATGTTATAACACACACATACACACACACACACACACACACACACACACACACACACACAAACACATTTCTGGTTCACAGATTATTCAAGTTAACCAACGATAATATCAGTGCGCATTAAATGCAAATGTTCAGTCGAATTGAATTTAAAATGTGTGTTATAAATATCCTTGTATTGGTCATCAAAAAGTTTAAATGAAAGTATGATTCCGTTCTCTGCTGCGACAGTGCACCCTATTTTAATGTTAGTACTGGTAATTTGATTGGTGCAATATCTGTGTGTACAGGTACTAAAAATAGTTCAGTCAAATTACTTATTTCCATCAGTGCCATTGTTAGCAACTAGGCTAACTAGCTTCCAATTTCCCAGTGGAAGCTAGTTAGCTTGGCTTGCTTACGTCCTCTTTTCAAGTGAAATAGAAACCAACAGAGAAAAGAAACAAATAGAAAAGAACAATGGTTCCTACCAAATGTTGACTGTTGCTGATGGTGCCTAACCAACACGATGAGAAGGGGAAAAACTTGAAGATTGTTGACTGTTGCCAAAGAAAAAGCCCATCTAGAGGAAGGGCCCCTGGAAAGTGTTTCCACAAATAAGCCCCAAACAGGTTTAAACCTCTTTTGAAAAATAGCTGCAGTATAATTATATAATTATTTAAAGAAAAAAAAGCAGGAGCACTTTAAAATTGTATTGAGTAAAGACAATGAAACAGAGCAGAGGACATTTAATAGTTTAATTATAAGCTGCTGTATACATTCAGTGATTATTCCGATTTTCATGTTGCCAGAAGCCATGGGTGAGACCAGCAAAACATTCAGCTACAAGATCTAGTTTGTTGTATGCAATTTGTCAATTTTCATTCATATTTTTCCACATTGTACATAGTTTACTGCAAAGCAACATAAAACCACATTGCTGATGTGCAACACGGTTCTTCCAAGACCTTAGTTTGTTCAAACATGATTCCATCCAGTCTGGTGTGTGGTGCTCATAGGAGGGGAAAGCCCTGTTTATACCACTCTGGTCTGAACCTTATCTTTGAGATCAGATGAACACAGATGGCGCAGGGTGACAGCAGTGCTGAGCAAAGCTAGTCTTCATGTACGAATGCCCTCAATTGAGGCTGAAAAAGTCTTGTTTAAACTGGATTTGGCCCAATAGGAAAGGCGACTCGATTAGACTGATAAAATCGGTGGAACCCTGTGACCAGCGTGAAGAACACTGGGAGCCGTTCTTTCTCCTCCTTAGATACTAAGATTAAGCAACATCCTGCAATTTTTAAGGTTTTGTTTGCATCTTTTTTGGTTTCTTTTGCTATCTCACTCTAAGCTCGTTGAACTGACACACTAATGTTGGTGCTGATATCGCTTTTTTTGTTGTAGTTTTTTTTTGTCTTTTTACATTTTCTAGTAGCCCACACAGAAACTTGATGGCACAAGAACTGACCAATAAGAAACTCTTTACAACAAGGTAGACTGCAACAGTTGCCAGGGGTCACACAGTAAACAAAAAATAATCCAAGTTCATTTTGAAAATAAAAAAACAAATCAGATTCAATATAAAAGCAAAAGACAAATGAACAAAAGCAAGTTAATTTCAAGTATAACTTACTCATAAAATAACTACACAGCATTAAATATTCTCATTATACATTTTTAAATTATTTATAAAATATATTTTGGCATATATGTTTTTTTTTATTATTTTTGTGTTTGTGTAACAAACGCTACTGTAGCTTCAGTTGAACACCAATGTTTATTTGTTTTTTTCTCTTGAAACAAAACATTAAAGGGATTGTCACATAACAACAGGTTATTAAAAATGATAATAGTAAACCCTATAGAGAGTTTCACATAGCAAGACATGAGTGACGATCCCTTCTATCCTAGCCCCATAGTCAAAAGTCAAAAAAAGTACAAGACCAGAGCACAATGTTCTAATTTGTGCTCCACTGGCTACAATCAAGGTTGGGCACAGGAGATTTCAAAAAGTCTTTTTTTTCATACAACTCAATTTGAACACAAGGATCCGTCTGTCCCACTTCCAGTGTTCAGAGCGGCTGGGCAGATAGCGAGAGTTCGTTTAGCTCCATCCTTGATAAAATATAAATACTGTAAAGACCTCACAGTCTGATGACACTGGAATGTCCTCAGGGATACGCAGAGAAAGTGTATCTTATTAGTCAGGGAGAGAGGCAAATGAGACCTTCCCCTGAACGCACTGCAAACTGTTGAAGGAGTAAATTGGGAATATTTTGAGATGAATCCTGTGTATGTCGTTTATTACATTGATGGAGCTCACTATACAAAGGAACAAAGAGCGATTTTGGCAGCTAGAACAAACTGCAAAACCAAAGAAGGCAAATATCAGTTTGTGATACAAAAGTACTTCAAAAGGCATAACTGTACGTATGAATTGGCCTCTCAGGTGTCCAAACACGCAGTGTTCTGCTTTGGCGCAAGCGCTGTCGAGGTCCATTGGGCATGTCCATGCAGTCAACAGTAACCTGCCTGTCCACTCATTGCAGACTGATAGAAAGAAACTGAACAAAAAGCAAACAAGGAAAAAGTACTGTGACTACAACAAAGCCACGTCCACTACCTCGGCTTGAGCAGACGACTAGCCGCAGCATATTACAGTTCATCATCCTCAGCACGAGCTGGTCCTTGAATATTGTATACTGCAAATGGGTGTGTCTCTCTACTTCCACAGCTTGACTTTCTTCTGTGTACACACAGCTGTTGCGGGGTACATATATGTGAGTTTACACGGCGTGTGTGCATGAATGTTGGTTTGTGTCATAGAGAAGCTCGCTAGAGCACAATGTCCTTCAGGCGCTTGCTGCTGGGGGATTCCTTGTCTCGGCCGTCGTGGAGAAGCGTGTTGATCTCCCTGACAGCTGGCTCACTGTCCTTCCCCTCAGGCTGCCGCAGCAGGCTGTGGTTGGCGATTCGCTCTGCGTCGCGGCATTTCAGCGTGTTGTAGGCAGATGACGGCTTGGACATCGGGCTCTTCAGGTGCACGGGGGAAGTGATGGGGCTGGCTGCCTCGCGCCCGTTGCCGGCTTCTCGGACAGCCCCTCCATTGGCCTTGGGGCTACACACCTGAGACTCCTGAGTCCGCTTTCCCTTTAACTCTCCCCGTTCCACGTCCTCCGGCCCATCCTTGCCGAAGGTTGCAAAAGTCCTCTTGATGGTGCCATCCTCGTAGTGGGGCACGTCCACTGTGGTGGCCTCGATAGACAAAGCGATGACATTACGGCCGTGCTCGGGCGACTTGGCACGCGCCGGGATGGAGACACGAGGCATCCAACAGCGGTCAGAGTGGCCGAGGATGCGACACTCGTCCTGGCAGTGAAATCCTTCGCTGTGATCTGTGGTGACACAAAAGGAAGAGAAAACACGATGATTGTTACATTTGTCTGTAAAACCAGCTTTGTGTTCAACTTTTATACTCATTTGCACACAGATCTCAAACAGTCAAATCGGTCATGAAATAAATAAATGAAAATCAATGCTATATTTTTTTTATTTTAATCAAAACAGCCAAAGTTAAACATCTCTGAATGATTTGCTTTCACTTCAATGCATTCCTGCATCTTCTCAAGACTGCAATCCCGTCAACACACTGCTCACTGAAAACTAGCGCTGGATGTTTTGGCCACTTCTAATATGCCAATTAAATTATGTATTGTTAAATCAAAAGTCCATTTGCAACTGTTGTATAATTGGGTTTTCTGTAGCGAACCTAGATGAAAGGGAGGTTTAAACAGTGCAATCAGATATCTCGCGGAGAGAGACACCAGACGAGTTGCGGTGTTGTTGCCTGGTTCATCTCTCTCTTCCTCTCTGTCTCTGTCATCTGGCGCCGCGTTATAAATATGTAATGATGTTTAACGCCGGAGTGAAAAAAAAAAAAATGCCTGAGTCGGTATAACTGCACTCTTTCGTACTTTGTTGTGTTGGAGGGGAAGGACTTTCAAGACAGTTTTTGCCTCGTTATGACAACAACAAAAGTGTTGCGCTCTCTTACTCATACTGAGACGCTGTAATTATGTGTTTCCTGTTGGTTTGATTTTACTCGTACGTACATGACAAATGCTGAAAAAGCTTGACTCTAGGAATCTGTGAAGAGAGATGCACACTTCCAAAATGATTCAGTACTCGAAAACATAACAATTCCAAACTCTCTCAATGCCACTGTGCTGTGTTTTCCACCTGCTCCAATCTTGAGAAACAACCTGCGATAGAGATGCGCAATGACACATTTCCGCGTTCCCCTACCGCTTGTTACACTCCGAGCAAGAGACATCCTCCTTTTCAGAGGCCCAAGGTGACAAGAGAGGATTGTGAGAGGGATTGCCATCGACCCAAATGCATACGCTTACATCTGGCAATCGCAGCTTGACAGATCACCTAATTAAAATCACTAATGATCTGTTTTTCTCCCTTCTTTCCTGCACTCATGAGAGGCACCTCTGCTTAGACCCTGGGGATCGTTATTTAAAGATTGAAGACGGGCTTTTCAGGGACAGATATACCAGAGCTGTCCCTCATAAAGTATAATCTGATGAGACCGGCAGATAACATGGTGACTAAACGACTGGATGCATGAGGAAAAGGTATCGTGGGCTGTTTGAACCCAAATATGGGAGATGGAGTTCTGGAGCTCGAAGGCTGAAAATGAACACCAGCCCACAAAAAAAAAAAAAAACACGAGAGACCAATGTCCACATGAGCGCTTCATAGAGGAACAGAGGCCGCACAGAATTAGCTTCCTTTGATCATCTTTGTGTCTAGATGCATACGCACACTGACACACACAGACATGGCATTCTCCTCAAAATGCAGACTGAGACATCCTCTTCCTTACAAGGGACGGTATTTTAGCCTCTCAAATGTAGTCTAGAATTACAATGCAAGTTAACATATTACAGGAGTTCGTTCTGTGTAAAAAATGAAAGCTTTATAAAATATCATTACACATTATCATCCCCATTATCCAGACTGCAGCATAAATAGGCAGTTGTATAACATCTCTATACAGTTAAAAGCATCTTATGAGGCCAAAAGGAAAGAATGAGCAAATTGAATATATTTTCCACTCTTGTATGTATGTAAATTTGCATGAATGCTGATTGGTCCAAGGGACTGCACCGGCGGCAATCAAGGAGACAAAAGGCAGGAAGCTGGAGGTTTTGTTTAAAGAGAAAGGGATCCAATCAGAATGTAATAATGTAATCAAAAGTCTTTACGGAAGTCTTTACCAGGTACCAGGGACATAATGGATAGCGATGAATAATATGGAGGAAAAAAAAACATGCCAAACAGTAGATTAAATTGTCCACTGCCACGGTATTTTTAAAGACCTTTTAAATCCTGTGTTATTTTCTAAAATCTATGTAGCTGCTTTATCATTAATTGTATTTTGAATTTACCCCTTTTTGATGCCTTTTCTTTGACCAATTGTTAGCAATAAAGATGCCAGTATTTCAGTCATAGAAGTAATGTAAAGTATATTTGGAAATATGATATCGTAGTACTTGCTGGCACATTTCACTTTACTACATTTAGTAAACTAAAAATGGCTCCCCAAATCATTTCTTGACGTGTTTGAAGAAGTAGTTTGTTCTGTGCTGATTAAAGATTTACAAGCATCTTGCTTATGAATGCAATTTCCTCTAAATACTTTTGGCTTTTTTTTTCCACAGCCTGAAGCACTTTCTAAAGCATGAAAAGCCTCGAGGCACAAAGACATATAAACAAGTTGTATGCTCTCTACTTAGCAGAGCATGCATATGCAGTGAATGCCATCTTCTCCCCTTTCCTTTAGGGGTCTATGGGAGAGCAACTGGGTTGTAAATGACATTGTTATGAAAGCCAAATGCCATTAACAGTCACACATCCTGCCTCATCCCAGAGCTTCATAAAACGCAGATGTTGCTTTAAAAGAGCCACAAAAAATGGAAGAGACAAAATTTAAACAAAAAAAGTTAAAGGCCATTGACCTCTAACAAAACACAATCTCTTCCTATTTCAAAAAATTAGCAAACTGCAATGGAAAGAGATGAATGAATGCCGTTTACAGTGGCGCTTATGTTTGGAAGTCAAAACGAACAGAACAGAAGACAGTGACGCCTCCTCCTGCTGTGAGTGTGTATTCAAAGCCTTCAGGAAAATAAGCTTGCCAATCCGTTCCAGGAGAAGACTTAAAGTACAGTACAGAGCAGGATGTCATTGGGAACATTTGCTATCTACGATTTAATACCTATTAATTACTGAGGCAGCTCCATCGGGAGGTGGAGGCTGCCTCTGTTTTTTAGTGCGGCACATTTAAGATACAAACAAGATCTATTGGAAGTGGAGGCAAAAAAAAAGAAGAAATCTATGTCCCAAGTAGCAGAGCGCTGCTATCAAATCAGACATACTGCGATTTATTACAGAATAAAGGTCCAAAGACTGGCAAAGGCACTGGGGAGCACTTTAAATATGGATGTACTGATGCGCATGGTTTTGGAGAATAATAAATATTGCCACTTCAAATGCAAAAGCCAAATTCTCCTGATAATGCTGGTCATGTTTTTCTTTTTGTAGTTACCTCGAATCGCATCACTTTGCATCGGCAGGGGGAGAAAACCCACACGTTCCCTGCCATATCAACTGGCGTCTGCAGCCCACATGCAGCCGATTCAATCCCGTCTCCTTCCCTCAATCAGATGAAGGCTTCTTAACTTCAAGTTACAGCACACAGATCTTCAGCTTCAGCACGGGGATCCCACAACCTGACAAGCTCATTGCTCAATTTACCCCTGCGCACCGCATATAATGATCCCTTCATGTCATACAGCTGGAGGTGCTATTTGTTTGTTGCTAATGTAGCAAAAAAAAGAGGAATCAGCAAAAGAGTAAAATCCCCTGACACAAAGGGGAAGGGATGTGTTCAGTGAAAGAGGCAACTCCCCCGAAAAACTCCCTGAGCTTTCGCCAGCTATTTTGCGTCCTGCTTGGCTAACACATGGAGCCCGGCTTGGAAAACACTGGCGCTTTTCCCTCCAAAATTAGCTCACACAGCCTCAAGGTTGAAAACAATGATGTAATCCTATAAAATGAGTGTAAGCAGCCACAATAAAACAGAAAGCCAGATTTGAGGGTCAGAGTCGAGGGGGTTGAGTTGATGTGAAACCAGATTCAGGTGACACCATCTTAATTTTCTCTTTCTCAGTAGTCTAACACGAGCCACAAGGCGATGGGGGCTTGCTGTGCGACACAATTCAGTCAGCTTGGTTTTACAGCATGATGAACCCTAAAAAAGAATTTGGAACAGCAGCGTGGCATGATAAATCATTTTACAAAGAGTGTCTGCCACTTTTGGCTTAAACTACTTTTTTTGTATTTCCTCTGTATGCTGACATTTTTGTTGTAGCGGATGGATGTCCTGATTCTGTTTGTCATTTTATAAAAGACACCCCGGAAGAGACAACCTGACAGTATGATGTAGTTATGAAAGCAAATCGTTTAAAACTATTTAAACCTTGATATGCTTTAATGGGTCCTTCATAGACTTTACTGATTTCTTTGATTTCCCTTCTTTTCTTGTTCTTTCCTCACTGTCTCTGATATTAAACCCTGTCAAAAAGCTATCAATTCAATTTGTATAGCCCAAAATCACAAATTGTCCTCAGAGGGCTTTACAATCTGTACACATACAACATCCTCTGTCCCAGGACCCTCACATCGGTTCAGGAAAAACTCCCCCCAAAAAAATCTTAGAGAGCAACAGAGGAGGATCCATCTCCCTGGATGGACAGACTTGCTATAGATGTCATGCATGTGTACAAAATGAACAACATAACAGAGTTACAACACATTAAATGCATATTACATAAATTATTCATATAATAGAGAGAGAGAGAGAGAGAGAGAGAGAGAGAGAGAGAGAGAGAGCGAGAGAGAGAGAGAGAGAGTAGTAAGCTATCAAATGTGGCTTGTCTATAGTCTGAGACGACCATTATTGAGCTCTGGTGATTGAAAGAGCTCCGACAATATGCTTTTAGTCTTTTTTTATTTATGTGGGAGAGGACTGGTACAAAAATAATAAATAATAAAATCTACAGAAAGTTAAATGCATGAGACCTCAGTCCTGGAGACCCTTTCCAAGGACATCCCGGCATGTCTGAGTGGTGTACAGAAGGATTTCATTTGCTGCTATAATGCTATCCACTCTTCTTCTCTCATCTTCGTGTATCTTCGACAGTAAGATGGCTGTTTTCTAATTGCTCTCCATATTAATTTTCCATCCTGGCAGTCACATGGCAAAGACTGATTAAATCTAAATTGTTACTACAGAGTCTTGACGGAGCCTGTGATGCAGGAGCTGATGGAAGTATCACAGGGGAGGAGAAATTCAGAAAATATTGCACCAGCAGAACCGAGAGGACAACGGTCCGTGAATGGCTGGCGCTCAGACACCAAAGGCTGATCCTAACACTGGGGATGGAGCTTAACATCCAGTCTGCCCTAACTACCGCAAAGGGCAGTTCTACGGCCAGCTGAGGCTGAGACTTGGCCGAGCAGCCTCCCACACTACTCACCAGGGAGAGTCCAAGCACTGCTGTCATCCCGGCCAGCCAATTCAGTCTGTGGGCCATAAATCAGCCTGGAGGCTTGGCTCCTGCGGGAGCGGCAAGATGGAGTGTGATGGTCTTGTTTTTACAAACAGTAGAGGGGCACCCTTACTGCGCCACGCAAGCCATCATTCTCCACACAGCACCGAGTCTTCTCCTTCTCCCCACAGCATCTGGTTCAGTCACATCAAGCTATCCCCCCTTGACACCCCAGATTCATCCCTCGCAGCTCCCCTGCACAAGCCAATCTTTTATACCTCTCCTCCTTCTATCCTCCGCTTTCATCTCACCAGTAACGCTGTCTCGCTGTAATTAAATAAATCTCTCATTTCTGCCTATCTGACCAGAATTCCTTCTTCTCTTCCATTCACATATTAATTGCCGAGGAAATTACACTCGCTCGGCGGCCTTGTTAGCCCTGTCGTACGGCTGGTGGAGCCAGGGGTTCATGGCACTGGTTCTATTTCTGAACATTAGTACCACTCAATTTATCAAGAACGAATTCACTGTCTAATCCATCCAGCGCCGCAGAGAGTGTCTGACAGTTTGTCACTTCCACCAGGCCAGCCCGCGTCCTCCCAAAAGCCGATACAAAATGGCAAGTTAACTTAATTCTGAGCCTTAAAGTCGCAATTCTTTACAAGCAGTTGCCAGTAAATGTTTTAGAAGCGAGCAACAGCTCGAGCCAAATCCTGCAAATGTTTACTTCCTCTGTGTGTATCCCCTCCCTCGCTGCTGGCCCATCCAGCCCAGCCTGTGCATTCTACAGCAGGTCCTGGTATAAAGAATGCATTTCCAAACTGGTGTTGACAAACAATGCACTAGCTTCTAAATTGCTACAAACAGCATCTGTTTAACAGCTGTGTAACAGCAGCAGTAAGAAGAAGGAAAAAAAGCAATCGCTGCGCTGTTTTATAAATCACTATGTCATCGCAGAGCACTCTTTTGTTCAAAAGCAGGACCACTAGCCAATGGACTGCTTGATGGAGTGGAAATGAAGCGAGCTAGTTGTCATGATGACATGCATGGGTGGGCTGGATTCAGTGCCCTGGCAACAAATACTATATGTAACAATGCTTGCTGAGGGGATTCTCTCACCTTATTGTGCTCGCTCTTACCGTCGCTGGCTGCGAGAGGTCGCAGCGTCTCAGTGAGGCTGCAGAAGCATTACCTTCGGCTTCTATCATGACCTATGCAACGCTTGGAGCGGCAGGATTTACAGCGGTCAGACCGTGTGTGATCTACAGGTTTTGAGACCATAATTCATGCCCTGGTTTCCTACACTAGATGAGTCATTGACTGTTTAACCCTCTCAACAGTCACTCTGGACAGGATTTAACCCAGGCACAAAGCCACAGAGACCTAATCCTGGCTGCATGAGGCTGAACTTGACGAAACATGAAATATCAGAAAGCCTGTGGGAAGGCCGGTATCATGTCTGCCTCAGTAGAGCCTGCCTGTTCAACCACGCTGCCAATCCAGCAGCATGTTTGGTAGAGAAAAGGTTGTTCTTCCTGATCAAAATGAGGTAAAAGTAGTCACAGACCAAACATATTCCGGTCAGGTTTTACTGTTTGTGTCAAATCGCCGTCCTCAGAGAAAACTACTCCTACGTCTACAAATCTCTTACGTCTACAAATCTTTCTGTACCACTCTGGCCAGAACGAGTTAGAGTGTCATTTTTTTAAAGTTAGTTTATGGTGTTTGCGATGTGGCTGTACAGTTGGATGTGTTTGCCGAATATAAAAAAATATATAGCACTTAATTGTCTCTCTTTAGCGCAGCAGCACAGTGAGATAATCGGACCTAATCTGAAACTGAGAACTTCTTAGAGCGCGTTTGAAGTGGCCTTAAAGAAATGGTTGCAACGTATTATGGAGCATAATCAAATTTAAATATAGATTTTCTTATGATCAAGATAATAAGAGCATGTTGACGTAGCTCCCCTGCCGCCTGCTATTTACATGTCGATTGTATTATCTGCAGTTGCTGTCTTGTTGTGTGTTGTTTTATCCTGAGATAAAGAACTAGGACAAGAATGGAAAAAATCCTTCATTGTGTTTTCATGCTCATGTTTTAACGCATGTCATGGCTGTAGTCACACGTGTTTCTTTTAAATCCTCAAATAAATCTAATTGTTCTAGTTACACTTTTATTTGACAAATGTCAAATCAAATGTATAAAAATGGTGTGCAACATAGAGTTATATTTATTAATGCATGATGATGATGATGATGCTTGGGTTTATTTGAATACAGCTGATATCTACACACTGTAAAATGACTTTGAATATGTCTATGTTTTCCTCTACAACTATAATAAATATATGAATGATAAGGATGAAACAGAATTAGAAAATGTTAAACTGCTTCTTGGGCTCATCTTATTCACATAACTTGATACATTTCCACTTAAGAGGATATTGTGAGGCAACCTCATGCAGGGAGGAATTCAAAAGCGTCTGAAAGGCAAACATAAGAGAACTTTTTTAGTCTAAGGGGCTTTTTTGTTTATTGGTTCCTTAGCAGGCTATTGAGCTCTTCATGGCACCTTCCTTGACACTTTCCATTCAAGCCTTTAGTAACTGATGGATAATAAACAGATTGTCTCCAATAAAACATTGAAAGGAGTTGTTCCATTAATATAATACATGAAATCTTTGACTCTTTCATAGGTATTTTACTGCTTTCATGGAGGGAAGCAGCAAGACACACACACACTGTCACAGATACTATTACTTCCTTTACAGCTTTGCATTGGTTTTTGTTAAGGTAGAAGAAGCATTGTGTTGTAGTGTGATGAGATGTACTTCACTATAATGACACAGCAAATGCCCCCCTTGTCAATTCACAGCGGACAAATTGCCCTTCTAATGATAGGCTTCAAATTAACCTGTGTTCTGGCGCCCCAGGCCCGCAGCAACAATACAATGCACTCCCAGAACTCAGCACAGCAGGCCGCTGGCGTCCCAGTTGCAGACCTGCCCACTCCGCCATGCCAGCCAGGCCGCCCGCCCGCCCGCCTGCCCGCCCGCCTGCCCGCCTGCCCGCCCGCCTGCCTGGCTTGTTTCCTTTCCTCAACAATGCATCAGCAGAGGACATCTTTAAATACACCGGCACAAATGCAGCGTTTCTGTGTTTAAGCTTGACCGAGCTAGCAAGCTAATTTGCTCCTAAACCCTTGAGTCTGGGAGAAGCAAGGGGGACAGAAACAGACTCTTAAATTACATGTGTGAATGGGGTTGGGGGGAGTAGAGGAAAGCTATATACGGGGTGTGGGGATGGAGAGCAGACGTTGGCTTCGGGATAGAGCAGTGCTCAGGACTGAGAGATCATTGATGCCAAAACTGCGAGGAACAAAATGTCACTGAGGTCACTTAGAAATTAGACATTCTTTCATTGAATCTATAGGTGCACTATCAGCAGGAATACATCCCTATTATATTATAATAGGTGTGGGTTTTCAGCAATTGCAATGGGCAGGAGAGAAAATACAAACCACATATGTCAGGAAAATGATAATGATGAGGGGATAATAGTGGTTTGTGTGGCATGGAGCTTTCCCTTAACAAACAAGAGGTCCATGGCGATTTAAAGACAAACACCAAGATTTATATTTGTGAAACTTTTAATCCCGACAGTTCAAAATCATAATTTAGTGTGGAGACTTAATGGTTTCGGACAATCTATAACCCATAAACATCCCAGAGTGAGAAATCATTATATTCTCACATTTGCCATTTCTCAAAGTTTTCATTTTTTGATTATTTGTTCCTTTCTGAAGGGCCATTTTCATTAGCCATCTGAAATAAAGACAATACGTCAGCGCCTATCGATGTGTCCAGCTCCAGACAACCGGGCAGCATACCAATATCTTAGGCTTTCCTCTCTCTCTCTCTTTCTCTCTCTCTGTGAGCTTCAGCTTTGCCTCAAAAGAGTGGCCTTACATAATTAATATAATGTGGCTTCTCATTCAGTCATGTTCACTTTGTGTCAGCCAGGACTATGTGTTTTATATTCCATTTTATGCTGGTTCACAGAAGAACCAGCATGGTTCCGACTCTCTCTCATTTCATCAAATTTTCGGTCCTTTTTCCCCCCATCTTCCTTTTTCCCAACACTTTTAACAACCTCCAGAAGTAGGCCATTGTAACATGGCGAGTGTGATGGTATGTTGGGTGATGGGCAGATTGAGCCCAGCATGCAGAAACACATACAGTAAGAGGGGGTAGGGGCACATTGGGACACCGATCAGGGTTTAAAAAGACCTATGGACCCCTATGGACCATAGAGTGTCACTCAGGAAGCAGAGACATATAAAAGAAAAAGGAAAAAAAACAGCGAGGCCCTTGCTGCAAGGTGATACATTAGATCTACACCTACTGTGCTGAGGAAAAGCAACAGGGAGGCCTTTCCAACACTTTCTATTTCCCTGTCTGGGGGGGGCATGCTGACTATCTCCCAGCATCTCCATTATTCACTACAATGAGGCCTGCACCATGATCCCACTTAATAGCAGTCAGTCAGAACCAATGTCCGTAGCATTAGCCACCCACCAGCCCGTGCTCCACTGTACAGAGGATTGTCAGCGTTGAGGCAGTCCACGAGAAGAGCTGCAGCTCGTATCTAAAACACACAGATTGAAATGGAGGTGAAGACTGATCTGGAGAAAAGAGAAGGAACTAATAGGCACATCTTTTCTGATTTGAGGAACATGACTTTAGCATACATTCGGATGATGGCAGGGGTCTGACACAGTGGTAGTAATTGGATTTCTCAGGCCTCGTGCCCACTCATGATAACATGCTGAGCTGTGACATGAAAAGTCCTTATGTGTGGCAAGGGAGAAAGGTGCAGCAGAGTGGAAGTGACAGGTGTCAAAGATCCAATTCCCTCGCTCCTCTCCATCCTCGAGTTCCTTTTCTCTAGAGATAGCTGAGGAACAACGTGCCCTGTGGTAAAGCCAAACACCAGGCTTGACATTTAGTTGCAAATCCAAGCTAGTTAAACCTATGTAGAGTGCAGCGGAGGAGGAAGAGGCGGAGAGGAGGAGGGCAAGTGGAGGGCTGGAAGCACCATGGATATAAGAGGTCATGGCCTGATTGCTTGCTTTATTTATTTTCTGATGCTAATGTGAGCTGAATATAGTAGGAGTGCATGTTTCCTACGTTGTGCCGGAGAACACACAAAGGAGCCCCACTGCAGCTCCTCCAGTTTGGTGGGGTAGTGCAGTGTCTGGCCTCAATTCCCTCCCTGTCCTCCGCATGCATTCTGGCCTCATCTTTAACGAGGACTGTATGAGAGCCGGCACATCATTAAAAAAGAGCCATTCAGAGACTTTCCTGTCTGCCATTAAACTTAACAGCCGACCTCTCCCATTACCTTTTATCCTCCCCTTTAAGGAGAAGGGGGACAACGGGGTTTTAAGTCACATTTGTCTGGCAAGATGCATCCACTGAGTGAATTCTGTCCCTTAGTCAAATGTGCATACAACTTCCTGGAATATACCACAAGTATTTTGTTCTGTGAAAAATTATAATATAAGCATATACTGTAAATAAGCAGATTAATTAACAGTTATAGTAGTTTGTACCTGATTTTCCATATACTAATGTGGTATGATAATTAGCTTAATGCCCAGAACGATGAGTGGTAGCCTGAAGGAAACATTTTAGCAGAACAATACAAAATCTGAGGGCCTTTGTGAATAATGTAAATGTTGATGTCGTTTAATATGATTATCCACCACCGCCAGCTACACCACAATGTGGAAACACCACTCTGCATCCTGTTCAGCTCTTGACCTTTCTCACACATGAGCTCTGTCACAACAGACAGAGCTCTTACTGCAGTGTGTGCATAACACAGTCATTCAGATTGACTGGTTAACTCAATGTGGTGTTTAGTTTATGCACATTACAGTTTTGATCTTTATTCAACTAGAAAAACCCTGTTATGACCCGTAACCATGTGGGTTACTAGTGTGCATATCAATCCACGGAATAAGGAATAAACAGAGCCCAGGGGTCTAAAAGACTCTGAGATTCTTGGATATGAAGACATGTTGAAAGACAAAATCCAGTCTTGCGGAGGCTGGTGGCCCTTAAGCTGGGGGAGGCTCCCTGGGTCCAGACACACTTCTCGGCAGGTCCCTCCTCTCTGTTACTGTGCATTCACTCTCTCATCAATAGTTTATAATCTGGGTCACCGGCAGCCAAAAACGTGCCTCTCACTGTTGAGACCTACTCAAAATGTTGAATTACAACAAAGGGAGCTCATCCCTGCAAGGTCATCTAGGGGACAGCGAGGGATCACTGACACTAATTGGTGAATGAAAGATAGTAATGACAGACGTGGTTTGGACGACTTCCCTTTAACCTCTGTTTAACTTCTGCTGAGTACAAATCCAAAGAGCGTACTGTGCCATGCTATGTGTAACAGCGTATATGCTAGGTCTCTGAGAGAGAAATTCTGCATTTCAACGGCTATAAAGTGTAACAGAATAAATCATTCTCACTGAATATACATGAGGAGGAAAAAGTATGGAAATATTACAGAAGTATGCCTGAGGTAGTAACCTTTTGTTGCCACAACTGAGGAGGACGACATAACTTTACATATTCCTGCTACATATTCCATCTGAGTTATAATGTTGTCAGGAGAAACAAGGTGATGAGAGCTAAGATAAAAATAAAAAAACAGGAGGGAGATGATAAAGGCACCGGGGGAGACAATGAAATAAAAGAAAAACAGAAAGGAGGAATTCTCAAATGGATTAAAGAGGATGGAGGTATAGCGTTTTTTCCCACAGAAAGGAAGTAATAGGGGTTAAAAAAAAAAGCACATTGCTGCAGCACAGGAGAACCCCCCTCCTCTCTCTCTCTCTCTCTCTCTTCCTCCGTTAACCCAGCTGCAGTGATAAATGTCTCTTTGTATTCTGGACAGAAAACTGCGGGCTACAATGTACTTGTCAGAAGACAGCTGATTTTCCCCTTAAACAGAGCAGAGTATATTCCTAATCTGTCCCTTCACACGGGGAGAAGATAAAACAAATAACTTGTGCCGAGACACATAATGCCCAGAAACCCCCCCCCCCCCCACATTTACTACACACGCGTGTGGCGCGCAGATACCGCTGTGCTCCTGTGTGTGCAACATATGTGTCTGCAGCAGGTGCAGCGATGTGCTACCGCTTGCTATTTGTACTTTTGCTAAATTTCACAGCATCCTTAATCCCCGCAGTATAGCCATGGTTCCACTATGAGGGCTCATAAATGGGAGTCAGTACTACAGGTAATGGAGCTGATTATTGCTATCTGGGCTGCGGGCCAGCTGCCAGACTCTGCCCTGCCTAGAGGGAGCACAGGCCGCCTGGTGTCTGATATCCTGGGATCCCTGTAATACAAGCCTTGCTTTGGCAGTCACTCAGAGACTATCCTGCCCACTTCCAGCCACACACTGAGGCTCCTTTGAGTTAGTCTATGTGTATAGTATGTCCTCATCGGGTTGTTTACTCCACATGGTATCAGTCTATGGTCATACCATTTCAGCTACACGGCTGTGGTAAGGCACGCTTTTTGTAAATGTGTATTAGAGACTCATGAGAGGAACTCGAGTTGTCACCACAGGATCAAGTCAGGAGTTATGAAATCCGCTATTTTCTGTGCTCGGGGCAGAGTGGTTCTGGGGACCAACTTGTACGCACGCAAATTACATTCCTGACAAGACACACAACAATGACTTATCAGTTGGGGACACATTCCCCCCGGCAGTGTCTCATAAATCTCTCTCCCAGCTGACCAGCAGCCACTGGAGCCCTCATTTCCACTGAAACCCTAATCTATTAGGTTGTCCAGACCAGTGTTGGTAAACGATACCATGTTAGTGGCATCAAATTACCATTCTCAGTAAGATAGTAATGTAATTCACAAGTAAGACATTTTCAGAATATTGCAGTTACTGGCTTGGGTTACATCACAGGTCAAATTTCAACGGACATTCGACCAAACTTTGAATGATTCAGTATCTCTGAAGGGAACATAATTTGCCTTGGCTTCACTGTCACAATTTGGGTGCATGAGACAGCCTCTGCACTTGCACTGTTTGTGGGTGGGAAGGATGCAAAATAAAGAACAGCATGGGGGGAGGAGGCTTTGTTAACCTCTCATTATGTTGAAAATGCATCGCAGAGGAGATAAGACTCTAAATGCAAATTGTGTTCAGATTATAATACATGGAAACCCACATCAAAGATGGGAGGTACAGGATCCTGGTTTAGGTACAAATGGGGCTGCAGTCTTATTACTTGTCTTGCGTTGCAGCGGACAAAGGGTTGTGCCTCCAGTGACCTTAAAGAATTAAAACACAACGGTGCGGTTCGGGAAAAATGGCCTCCGCCTCGCTCCCTCAGACACAAACTAGAATCAATCGGTGCCACAAAAGAGGAATAGATTGGAGACGATGCTACAGCTCTCCAACTTATTTCTGTCTTGTGCCATCTCTTTATCTTCCTCCCCGACTCTCTCTCTCTCCCCCCTTTTCCTTCTGATTAACCTTTAAAGACACACACACACACACACACACACACACACACACACACACACACACACACACACACACACACACACACACACACACACCCTCTCAGACAAGATTTAAAATTCAGGTACTTTCTCCTCTCACTTTAATACACACTCTGCCTCCATCAACTTCAGCACATTACCTGTTCTTAATCCCCCTCCCTCTGTCTAGGATCATCCTGATCCCCCTGTTTTCCCATCTGCTGTCGATTGGGGGCCCAGCTTGGCGAGGTGCTCAACAAACAACTGTGATTCACTTAGTTTCTGCGGAGATTATTAACACACCTAGCATGCCACGGCGTCATGAATAAGCAATGGAGATCCGGAGCCCTATTTTCTCTCCGTCTCTTCGTTTCCTCCCTCTCTGTCTCGCTCTCACTTGCCCTGCTGCGTTGTGAACTGAATGCCAGGATTGTCTCGAAAATGAGCTGTCAGTGGAGGGCCTGCAATGAGATACATCAGGCTCATTGTGAGCCCGAGAAAATAATGAACTATTCCCATTTCTCTCTCTGATATGTTCAATACGCTATCCGTGACAAGTGCAGAGAGATAAGCAGTCCCCTCTTGAGCTGATTAAATACACTGGGTATATTCAGGAGAGCTCTGGCAGAATGAGAGTTCAGGGGACGCCATCATAGGATTAGAACATTACTGTATGTGTTCAGTCTGGGCTGGAGGAGAAGACCCTCTGCATGCCTTTTTGCTCGTGGCTGCGTTGGTGTGTGTAATTGCGGAAGAGCGAGCTAGAGGCAATGCTTGTAAAAACTTAAGAGAATCAAAACATGTCAAGTTTGTTTAAGCACTCCCTCACATCTCTTAACGAATTCCCTTGTGGATTTAACTAAAGGGATGGGCTCACATGAGATTAAAAAAATTAAATAATGTTGGTTTACTTATTTGAGTACTGCAAACAAATACTACCAGCCAATTATTTTAATTTAGAGCAGACGTAAACTTGGTGTAGCTGCCGGCCCTGTCCAATGTGGTGCCCTCGCTAAGATTTTAGCAGGTGCCCCTGGCTTTTAAACCAATTTCTCCACAAATCATTGTTCAGAATCACAAATAAACTGCATATCTTTATGTCTTTGAGATTGAACGGTATGCATCAAAAACATGTTGTAGGTTATTCCCCAAATACCCGAATAGTCTTTCCATATTTCCAAAGGTGGGAGTAACTGACATTTACTCTAGCTATTTTGTAAATTAACCGACAATACTGTTGTCCAAAGCAAGCTAATAGCCCTCTGCTTCAACGGCAACTACTAAGCATAGATAACTATCACAGTACCTGTCTTTTCTCCGTTTATCCTCCTCATCTCTTTCTCCTCGCTGGGCCCCACAAACCCAGGAAATATGGCCCATATTAAAGGCTATGTAGTTATGTTTTTGTGGGGTTTTTTTAGGCAATATTTTTGAAATAGGATAAAAATAGTATTACCAAAAAATCGTAAAAGTAATATATTTTGAAACTATTTTGTTTCCTCTTAAGCCTCTAACATTCACCTATAGCGCAGCTAATCATTAGAAACGAAGATAAAGGAAATCCACATGTCCCCTCTGAATGATGGAGTTTTATTTTACCATGGGGCAAATTCAATATTGGTCTGCTCTTTTTTGTATTTTGTATTATTATATTAGGTATAATTTGACTAAAACAGAGCCATAGACCTCACTGAGTCGCACCGTTTCATTCAGCGTGATAAAAAAGATGAGCGCAGATGGACACAGCTTGATATTACATTTTATTTCTTTAAACAGTACTTCCTCCTGTCTCTTGTTCATTACAGACCTCACTACACCTGCTAGCAAGCCGTCTCTAGTGTGTTTGAGCGTGCAGCGTGTGTGCACTCTATCTTCCTTAATGCTTGCATTGCACTGAGCTCTTTGTCACTGTCAGCCATTTTACCTCCACCAAGGGTTACACATTAGATTAGGCAAATCAAAATCAAAATGGATGGTCCTAGTATAGAGTTTGTGTGTTAATCTCATTGTAAAATTTCATAACGCAACACTTGTTGTTGTCAGCCCGAATCACAAGACGACTTTTGGTGCTTAATTCAATCAAATGCTGTTTGAGAATCAGTCAAATCCCACACAAAGTTATCTTGAAGTGAGAGAATGGAGGGAAAGAAAATCTCTCCTACTTGTCAGAGAGATTGTTTCCTCCTAGCCTCGCTAAGACTGCTTACTAGACTCTCAGCTCATCTCTCTCTCCATCTCTGTCTCCCTCACACGCCGACTCTCTCTCCCCCTCTCGTGTTGTCAGCACAGCCCTGTTCCTGTTGCCTTCCTGATTCTGACACCTGTCAGCATTTTCGTTAGTAGATCAGAGAACTGCAAACTGGAAATGTTCCCGTGTTGAATTTAGGGCAAGTTTGCAGCAGAAACATGTGAGGTGCCTTTACTCTTTCTTTAATTCAACAGGGGAAGGGAACTGCCTGACTGGCACAAAGTTGGGAGATGTGGGTTGGAGATGTTTGCAGTCAGTAGATGGAAACAGACGAGGAAGACAGAAAGACATGTGGAGGGTGAAGGGAGAGAGAGAGACAGGGAGAGGGGGGAGGGGCTGAAATCAATTAGGAACAGTGAAACCCTGTGGATCTGCTGATGGAAGAAGGGAATATGGAGAAGTCTGCGGCCCACGTAGGGAGCTTCCATTCCTGGGCTCTAGGCACACACCCAAAGGGAGCGAACAGATAGATGAGAGATATCCTCCAGAGGTGGAGGCCGAGGAATATGTCAGAAATAAAAGAGGCCTGTTCTCTAATTGAGCAGTCTTGGATCCTTTTTGAGTCTAATAAGAAGCTCTCTTTTTTTTTTTTATTTACACATTGACCTGGAAATAATTCTAAAACCAAGACCACAACCCTCTCAACTGCTAAATCGGACAGTGTGAAGCGACATCATGCGCTCCCTTTCTGTCCCGCGGAGATAACTCAAGTGATTTAACAATACATGAATCTTAATCTTTAAAAACCATGGCTCAGCCATATCTGGGAGGAATTAAAGTGTGAGCTATGACAATCAAAGGAAGTTGGAAAAAAAAATAGATTCAGCTCTCTTTGTCACCAGCCCCCTCGGAGTCTGTTCCCTCGCTTCTCCCTTGACACTAATGGTTCTACAGAGCCAAAGCTAGCATGTCGCACATTTCAACCAAATCCCTCTAACTTCACAGACATGCCTATAAAGATAAAGACAAATTCATTTTATATAGCTCTTCTCCTCAGTTTATAGTTACAGCGATATCATCCATCATTATTCTATTGGCAGATATGATGGAGCCATTACATGTTAAAGATAGCCCCTCCTTTATAGATTCAAAGAGATTTAATGTAATTTGTTCTTCAGATACTTCCTAATCTAATCCACTGGGTGAGGATATTTCAGGTCAGGTTTTTCAGAAAGAGCACACACGCCTCTTTAGACTCTTGGCAGGGATTCAAGAAAGAGGCATTCGCTCAGATTTAAGTCTAACATTTCTCCACAACCACTTCGCTGAAAGTTACCTTGGTGGTGGCTGGTGCAGGAATAATGAATAGCCGTTGTTGAAATATCATCAGGGAAAGAAAAAGAAAAAAAAGCATAACTCTGATGGACAAAAGCCAAATACCAGACTCCTAAATTGAGACAGGGAGGGGGAAATAATGCCCATTGTGATTGAGAGCAGCTGAATCTCGTCATACAATTGCATTCCCACATGAAAGCACACGACATGATGGGATGCAGGGTCTTTGTGTGAAGGTAACGGCATGTCTCCTGGGCAAACAACACCTCTACATGGCACTGGGAATGGTAAACATTTGCACTGTAAAAGCCCAAGAGTTTAACCCTTCCTCCATCCCGCTTCAAGCTTCCTTTTGTTCTCAGCACTTAACACAAGAAAACAGAACAATAAAAACACACAAAACACAAGGCCCTTCTATCCTCGGCTGGCGTGTGTTGTTGTCCTTTGGCAATTGCAGTCTCTCAACTTGTTTTCTGCTTTAGCTGGCAGAAGAGGCGCACTACACAACACAGTTGGTCCCAGAAGACATCTAAGCAGCGGGGTGTTTAGTGAACATGCCTATTTGCTTTCTGACAATTCCCCGCATACACCCAATAGAACCAGCAGATAGTGTCCGTTTTCGTCAATTAAGACAGATGAGCTCAAAGTGAAACCACATCCTCACATGACTGTAACCACTGCGGCTCTCATATCATGGAAGAAAAACCCTCAACTGTTCTATTTCTGCCTTTGTCCTCAAGTGAGTATGCACAGAAGAAAATGAAGGAGGGAAAAGAGTGAGTGTTCTCTTGAGGAGCGCCACAAAAAAGAAAAATCTGATGATGTAAAATCCTCATACAACAGGAGAGACAGATTCAACTGTGCATTGTGCTGAATCTGCCCATCTCTGTCAGCCCACCATACCCTTCAACTGTGTAATTGGACTGTCGAGATGGTAATAGGGACGATTTCATTTGCATCGTCATTACATTTCTGCACGTGTAAGGATCTTTGGTCAAGTCGTTTAATAATTACGAACAGCCGCTCATTAGTCTCTGGTGCGACCACTGCTGCTGACTGACGTTCTAAACAAATGAATGGGAAGTTTCCAGTGAAGCCATTTTGTGGAGTCCTCACTGAGGGTAATTTCTGGTCAAAATTAAGTCTTTAGCTTCGAAGAAATATTTTTTTTTTAAAAGCCAATTACAACCCACATAATTGTAATTCCAAACAGATACTTTGTTATCATCTGTTTGTTCTGGTCAAAAGAATGGACCGCACTGTGAAATAGCCACTAGTTCTGTTTACCAGCAATGTGGCGATGCATTATACATTCAGGAGGCATGCTTCCATTTGGCTGAAATAGATAGTCATTGGTGATGTTAATGAAAAAAGAACGGCTTCAGAGAGCTCTCCTCACTTGTAATATTCCTCATGTACATCATTTGTAATAGTCTCCAATAATGAGATCCCACCACTAGAAGACCTGTCGGCATGCATTTTCTTTTTAAGGCACAGGATTTTTGGGGGTGTGTTGTGAAGTAATTACAGCTGGCAACTAATAGTCAGCAAGTTCACTTTCCATTGTTCATTAGCGTCTGACGCCGTCGAGGTGAAGCCCGGTACAAGTTAATTCTAATGGTCAGCACCCGTCCTGACCCAATAATATATACGTCTATCTGTATGTCTCAGCGCATTACAATATGTAGACAGCAGGCCGTGAAGGCCGGTCCATTCGTGGGACTGTACTCTCGGTGAAATGAAGTGTAGGTTGCCTAATCTTATTATTCCCCAGTCAAACAGCAGCAATAGCCAAATTGCTCCAAGTGAAGCATCTGTTTAGTTAAACATGCCAGGGACCAGAGAAGGAAGAGCCTTCCATTCTTTTTAATGCTTCTCCAACCACACCCACACACTTCACAGTCTGCCGATAAAAATAGATAAATAAACACACAACAAATCCCATAATCTTCAATCCTTCATGCATTTTCACAAACTAGGATCCCTTTTCGTCATCTCTTACTCATCTAAAGGTCTTTCCTATATGCGCTGAGTAGAATAGTGAGAGACTGGAAAGCCTTTCTGGGGCAGTGTTAGTAAAAAAGGAACCAAAAAGATGTCGATGTTAAGGGAAGGAAAACTGAATTTGGCACGAGCTCCCAAATTGTAGCGCAGCGCAAATGTACAGTTCAAATACTGCGAGTGATTTCTGTCCACAGAGTGTACTTTTGGAATAAAACGTCCAGTATTTCCACCTCACTCAGAATAAAATTGCTAATGTGAGTCTTTCTAAAATGTCTGCAATCTTTCACACACAGAGACCGACTCTCATGCTCTGCTGAGCTGTTACACCTGTGCATGTGGTGTTACCTTTGAGCTCAGTAAATACCCTCAGGTGCATATAGTTACATCCTGGCATGGTGCTCCAGACAGCTTCCTCTCCTCTCCCTCTTACTGACCCACTCGCTTCCTCAGTCTGACTGGCAGTAGTTAAGAACGAACATGACCCTGACACTGACTTCTGCCAACCAAGTGGATGTCTTTTTAAACGGTGAGTCAAAAATGAAACATCAACATTAATTCCCTGCTAAATGATCCCACTGAATAATGGATGAGGGCACATGGAGATATGTAGATTTCCACCTTCTACCTTTGTGAGCCTAATTGCTGCCATTCAAGCACGTCTGAAGTTGGCAGACATGGCTACTATCAGTCAATAATGTTGCCTAAGCCAGTATCAAAGGGTAGCCTTAGCTGTCAGAGATCCCTTACATTAGCTGCTCGAGCAGGACATCAAAGACCAAAAATAAAACTGTGATGTTATTCATACTCGCACATCTGAAGCTCGCAATGGGCATAATGCACCTTAAAAGATGCTCTCGTGGCATAAAAACACGCTGCGGTGCACACGCGAATACACATCGGTCTTATCTTGAAACTGAACACACTCCAAAGGATGTTGCAATCCTCCTCGAATACAGAGCACACACACACACACACACTCACTCACTCACTCGCGTACGAGAAAAATATTTTCTTACCTTGGTCTGGCAGCTGGCAAACATTGGGGGGGACAGTCATGTTCAGCACGTCGTTGACAGCCGTGTCAACATAGTGTCCTCTCTGGACGTCATGTTCACTGTCGGTCTGGTCGCTCTCCTCGTGGCCGCTGTCCTTCAGACTGTTCCCCTCCAGGTCTTTGAATGTCGATGTGCTACATGGGGGCCAAAAGGGAGAAGAGGGATATGTTGATTAACTGTCACATCACCTGCTTGCACATGCTCTGCTTGGTCCCCGTGTCTCTGATGGTTTGTGACGAGCTGTCCGTCTTTCTCGCCCTGTCCTTTTTTTTTTTTTTTTTTTTAAGTCCTTTCTATTTGCCCTTTTACGGGGTCTGATTCCATGAATTTCAAAACAGACCAATAGTGATTTGTGTTGTTGTTGTTGTCTTCGTTAAATAGTATGCTTTTTGCTAAGAACAAAGCCTCGCTCCAGCTCCTACGCTTGCTCTGACCATAAAACAAGAAGGAAGTTTAAATCTGTTGAAAGCTTTTTTGGATTAGGTGCACCTTTTTGTTCTTAACTTCACAGATAGGGTGGCAGCTATGGGGTGTCTCGCACAAGGACATTTTGGATGGATGCTCTGACTTCAAGGACATAGCATTGAACAAACAGGAGGCACTCGCTCACTACAATCAAACAAATACTGCAGTAATCAGGAATTCCTGGAAGGAAGACGGATGGAGGAAACGCTGGAAGCATACAAACTGAGCATCTGTCTTGTTTGGGGCTCACAGTCAATAAAGACGGTGGGGTGGGGGGGGGGCACAATCAACAGCTGCACAGTAACAGCATGATTTCCCTTCATTTGATTTCCATCCCACTGGAACAAATTCTGCTTTACAAACAACACTAAATAGGGGTGAATATATGAACATGTGTTCTTTTAGGGGAGAAAACATATATGCGTGAGTCATGGAGAGGGGGGAAAGGAGGTTAGGAAGGAGAGAAAGGAGTCAACGGAGGAGAAAATGACAGTAAATAAATGTGTGCAAACAAGAAGAAAGGTAGAGGAAGTGAAGGACAGTACAAGGTAGCTAGCCGCATTCCCAGACCCAAGTCTCACATTCTCCAGCCTGGGAGAGAGGACTGCAGGTAATGCCCGCTCTCTGATGTTATCACTGTAATTGCACCTGTCCCAGACCAGAGGCTCACTGGCTCCTGAGGGATTTCTTTGTAGTGTGCTGCAGAGGCCCACACTTGAATGCTCTTTGTTTACATTAATGCCGGGAATCTTTTCTTTCTTTTTTTTGGAGGGGGAAGGAAATTGCCATAATAGGTTTTCAAAAGGCCGGGATGGCCTCAAACAAAATGAAAGACTGGAATGTTACATAGCTGCAGGTAGAAAGGAATAATTGTAGTTTTCTAAATGAGCCCGGTTACAAAACCCTGACTGGAGCGAATTATTATATGACCCCCCCAATCCCAACCTCCAACCCTGCATTCCTGCAACCTTATCCAATATCCTGGTGTCAGGAAATACAAAGCACAGTGAAAACATGTATTCTTACTTCTTCACCCAAGAAGAAAACTACATCATTATTGTCTATGTATGAAGCTATTCGTGTTTTGAAAAGCAGAGGTTAAGAAATGCACTTGAGAAATCTCCTGAATGTCATTTAATCATTGAGTGGTTGTTATAAGCCTGAAACAGATGCAATTCAAGCCAGATGTTTCGCAAATGAAGCGAATTACAAGAAAAGTAATAAGGTTATCTGTAAATTTGAAAATTATTACTTGCTTATTCTGCTGCTGTGTGTAATCTAATAAGTGCGTGGCTCGTTTCAACAAATGTCTACTAAACGCACTACGGAGTAATGCTATTAATCCCCAAATCTTATCCTCTCACTGCAATTACACTGAATGGAAAAACATGCAGGAGCACATGCAAACTGCTGCAATAGTAGCTGTGCACTCATTAGATAAAACAATTACAGATAACAACGGTAACGAGGTGATGGTAACAATTCCTAATCAACACATACCTTTTAATGAGGTGGGCTCGGCTGTTCACGTAACTGGAGTCAATGGAATAGTTCTCCGTCTGTAAAAGAACGATACAGGGGGTGGGGGGTGAGTGGGTGGGGTGGGGGGTTGTGGTTGAGGGATGATGGGGGGGCAACAGAGAGAGGTACTTTTAATAATGGAAGCAACCAAAATAATGTTAGCAGTAATTGGCTTTCAGTTGAAATGTTATTTTCCACAAAGGCCCCGGTGAGCAGCCTCGACTTTCAAAGGGCTGCATCCTATTCTCTTTCAAAGCACACACACAGAGAGGCTGGCTGGGAGTTGAGAGCTGAGGAGAGTGCCGCAGCGAGCGCAGCCTCTCGTCTCCTCATCGCCCTCCCCGCTCTCCATCCCTCCGCTGCCGGTCAGCCCACCGTCTTTAAAATGGCGTCATTAGGACGGACAGGCGATCATGCAGACAGAGGGAGAAGAAAAGTTTCCTTTTCTTTTTCTTCTCTGAACTCTTCACTTTTTACCATGTCTGAGAAGATATTAATGTGGAAATATTAAATAAATAACTGCAAGAGAAGTAGATGAAATTAAGAGTGTACCAGGGGAGTCTTAACTCCGCAATTGCAGATGAAAAGACTTTTAGAATATGCATGCGATAGATCTCTGACCCACATTAGAGAACACAGTTCAAAGGCACCCTACATTCATTTTTTTCTTCTCCAACATGTATTTAGCAAGGAGAATGTCGAGTAAGAGCACATGGACAGAGGAGTTAGTGTACACTGAGCAGGTAGCCTCTCCTGCGTCTGCCAAGCTTCTACTCACACTTGGTAAGATGTCAGGGGGCCAAAGGGTATCAAAGCCTCTCAAAGGACTTCCTCAGTCCTGCGAAAAGCCAGGATACGACCCTTTCGACAAACTTTGATAAGATGCAGGTGTTTTCTGCAGAAAGAAAGCAGAGCCTTCACTTAAAATTCCAAGGCGCAGATACTGTATCCTGATAAAAAAGCTGAGAGTCAAATGGCAGACTTCCGAGGGAAGTCTACAGAACCGAAATCAAAGCCCTGTTGAAAAAAAGTCACCCCTATGATAAGGAAGGTTAATGCAGGCACTGGAGCACAGTTGCTGATTATCAAGCCAGCTACACATTTGACACAGGCCTGCTGTTGAGGTAGCAGCGGCCCGGCGCAGCTGTCATACATGGTGACCAAACAGATTTGGATTTAAACTCAATATGCGACTGTGCGCAAACGCTGCTTATTAGATGTTAATGGGGTTGAACATTCTGAACTTTTTCGGCGTCGGCGGGGAAGTGAATCCACAATGCCGGGGAGTCTGAGCAGCGAGGACCGGGGAAGCAGCGAAAATGTCAAACATTAGTTCCCGTCTTCTTGGATCTCTTTTGAAAAAAAATGCATAAATAGATAAATAAAAGTGATGCTGGCAGATCACAGCAGCCAATGTGTGGTGTTTACCTCTGGCAAATAGCTTCTCTGACCTGTTTGCAGTCTGTGAAAAATGGAAGAGTTTGTTAATGCAACCAAATGCATGTCCTCGTTTGTTTACATTCGTGCTATTGATGCCATTTACTCAGAGCTTCAAAGACCACATATATGCTGTGCGGCATTATTATCTGACTGATGCTGATGCTGTTCTTCTCTCTTTAGTTGCCTCAAACTTTAAGGAATTCGTATGTATGTCAGAGATGTAGTTATCTCTCAGTATTCTCAAAGGTGCATAGGTCTACCTTCAATCATTAGGAGATAAGCTGTTGTTTGCCATCTCACCTTCTTCGCTCCTAATTATTTTTTGCAGGGAGTCTGTATAATGATAGGCAACAATGCGAGGGCAGACCTCTGATTGGGGCTCGCTAAATTATGATGCAATGTGTTTGCGCTGAAGGTTAGCATCATTCTGTCTCCCTTTACCATTTACCCCTAATTAAACTTTAACTCATTAATACAGAGAGGATAATTCATAAAAAGGAATTTAATTAACATTTTATTATTAGCTCTTAATTTGGAGCACACCATGTTTGTTCTCTTGTATTACCCCTGACTCCTTTTGTTCCCGTTCAGCTTGACTCCATTAAATATCAAAGGTAACTGCAGCGGCAACACACTGCAACTCAGATTGGTTATTAATGAATGATTAACACACACTACTTCATGAATGTATAAATTGTGCCACGCACATGTTTTAGCCAAGAATAATATCCTTCTCTTAAAAGATTTATAGATATAAAACGCGTCTATCATAGATCAATAATGTTTTGTGCTCTCCTGTGCTCCACTTTGGTCTCAGTGAACGCAAATTAAACGGCCTCATCTCCTACAGTGGCTGCACATCCAGTGAGAGACTAATGAAAATGCAAGGCATGAGTAACAAGGGGAAAACTTCATTTAAAAGACAAGATAGAACATTTCTTGTGAATGTCACTCTGGCTGCAGCCTGTAATTGGTTTGGATGGCAGGTTCTGTGTAAGCACGGCCTGGAGAGGAAGGTTAGTATGCCCCGGCCAGCTCTCAAGCTGTTCCAGTCCAGAAATGGAACTGTACTCTCCATAATGCAATTCCCTCACAGGGTTTTTACATGGAGCTCTCTTAAGTGTGGAGTAGGTAAAACCAAAAGAGACTCTTCATAGTATTACTTTTTTTTTGCTTCACTATTTCTTCCTCCAGAGCTCATGTTCAACACATCAGCTACTTCTTAATCAAAGGTGGAGATATCCACAATTCCTTTATCAAATTGTCCGGGGGAATAAACAGGCACTCGTAACTTTGGGCATTGGTGAGTCACTCGAGTGCCTATTCTGAGGAAGAATCGGATGCATTAGCCCAGGCTTCCTGTAAAGAAATGTAATGTCTTCCCCCACATTTCTGACCGACCTCAAATTGGAGGACATGTCAATATGTCTTGCTGGGAGGTCAAGTTTCAGGCAAGAGGATGAGGACTGCTTAACTACAGCGAGGACGCCACAAATGGCTATTTAATCAGGTTGGACAATGTGTTGTTGTGATCTGAGCGGCCCCAGTTTGGCGGCTAGAGCCACTCTATCCCCATAATTATTGTTCCGTTTCATCTGGAGGACTAAAGGGAGGATTGGAGTCCCCGCTGTCGCTGGGTGACTGATAGGTAGTGTAAGGATGAGTGGGAAGGGAAGTGGAAAGAGAGTGGAGAGAGCGAGAGAGGGTGAAGGGGAGGAAATGGGTGAGACTTGACCTGCGGGAGACTCGCGGTCCAGCTGCTGCAGACCAGCAGCTTTCCCCTTTTCACCCTTTGCTCCTCTCTCTCCAGTAAAACCTGAGTCACAGGGACGACGGGCTCGCCTCTCTGCCACTGAGAGGAAAAGCAATCTCCTCGCCTAGTTGCTGCCGTAAGATTTGATTTGCCTTCCTCCCAGCGTGACAATTGGTTCTGTAGTCTGGATGCAAGTGTATTCATTGTGTGGGGGAACGGGGAGCACCGGAGAGAAGAGGAGGGGTGGGGAGTGAAGACACCAGTTGTTACACCAGTAAACACCCGACAAGTTCAGCAGATGTCACACAGATAGGAGAGAGAAAGAAAAAAAAATGTCACACAGCTGCCCTACTGTATGTATTACTGAGGCTGATGCAGCGCAGAATAACATTTAAACAGGGAAGCAAGCTAGAAAAATATGGACAGATGCAGCGACATGCACTGATAACATACTGTTTTGAAAAAGATAAGCAGTCTTTGCCAGACTGTATCTTTGTCTGGAATAATTGCCGTTTACTAAATTACAAGATTAAACCTTGTTTAAGAAGCAGTCAATCTTTTCAGCAAAGTAAACATTTGAGATAAACACTATGTGGAAGGAATGAGAGTTAAACTGCTTAAAAACAGAAGGTATTTAAGCAGGGCGGGGCAGGTTGAACAAGACTGCGTCTAAAATAACTGAGCATCTAAAAGAAGAAAAATTGATTGCGGGAGTGAGCGTTTCATGCCTGTCATGGATGCAACTCTTTAATGTCACCCATTTAGCTGACGGAAAAACATCAAGCCGCGTTTGTTGTGGAAACAAAATGCTCTTTCTGCCGCACTAAAATGCACAGTTTAAACATACAGAACAAGACGAGACAGAATCAATTAAAACTGTCAGATCGAATTTCGCCGCTGTGTTTTCGCCGCTGTGTTTGAGAAGTCTGAGGTTGTGCCTCAGTCGTTTAGTGTTGCTGCAGCTCGCTCGCGGACTCCCCTCGGTCGCGGAAGGAAACGTTACACATAATGTGCCTTGTTATTGATATCCCATTGCTAAAGGAAGAGATGGGGAGAAAGAGAGAGAGAGATTCAGGGGGTTTGCAGGCCAGCTGCAATTAGAAAATGAAAAGGCTACATTACCTAGGTAATGTAGGTAAAAAGAGCAGGAAGAAAGAGGAGGAAATTCTAAATAAAAAATAAAAAAACTCCAGATGAAGGATGCCTAGTGTCTGAAACTGCCTGTTTACAATGCATGCATTCACCTCGTGTAATTTTGCAGTGAGGATGCAAGGGAAAGTGTGTGTGTGTGTGTGTGTGTGTGTGTGTGTCTCGGCGGGTGACTTTCTCATCCTATACACTGCGACTATGAAAAGAAATGCTTCACTTTGAGCCTCTTGCACATTCACATTCTTGCACACACAGACTCTCTCTTTCTGCTTCCCTACAAAAGCACTGCTCCAACAATCCCTGACTCGCGGGGCTGAGCTGGCACCCAAACACATCGCCTCTAGGTCTGCACCCGGCAGCACCTCTGAGCAGCTCACGTTCGGTCTGTATGACACCCACGACGAAGACACAGACCACCAAGGCACCTGCTCGGAGTGGGTTTATATTGTGTTTGTTTATGTGAGACGGGAGAGGCGCTCTTTGGCCTGTGAGCTGGCCGTAACCCACCACCCCTCTGCCCCGAAGACCATCATCACCACCTTCTTCCCGATTATAGAATTTCCCATAGATCCTCTGCCATCTGCTAGATTATAGATTTCCCTCTTCCTTTATAGAGGGCAGGGCCCCTAAGGGAGGATCAGCGGTAAAAAGGGTGAAAGAGTGCCTGAGGCACAGCCATGGTTGTGGATGAGATTACATTTTCTATTTCTGCCTGCTAAAGGGGGCCTGCCGTGATGAATACAGAGAGTTGTTACCATTTAATATCAACTGGCTCCCCTGCAAACTCAAATTATACACAATCAATTGTGGCAGAAAGGCACATGTGTGACAAATAACACACATTCTCTGCATCATTTCACTTCATCACCCATCAATTCACCCCAAACACAGAAGCTCATTTGGGAATCAATCATGTTATGAGAGTGAGTGATTCTGTGGTGAAAAGGTTTTTAAAAGCTCCCTTGCGCCGCTGCAGCTTGTACATTTCTGCAGTCCAAAAAAAATAAAAATGGGTGAATTGAGGTGCTATTATGAGGTCAATTGTGTCCTTGACCACAATGTGTTAAGTGCTGCGTATTGTTTGAACAAACTAAATAACAGCTCCTCTAACACACAATGGAACAGATTCGCAAACACAACACCCCTTCCTGCTTACACTTCCTCCTCATTTTGTTGGCCTTTCCGTGTGAAATTGAACAAATATTTGCTCATCTGACCAGAACAATCACTCCCTGTTCTCATAAAGTGAGGAAAAGGGCCAAAGCACTAAAGCTATTGCTTGTTCCACCTGTGCATCACCCCCACAGAGGAAGCTGCGGAAGACAATGCGGCTGTCTTTTATTCTGAAACAGAGACAACAGTCCAGACCAGTCTCCATGTCACTCAGGCCTACAGGCTCCACAGAAGTCCGGTTAGTAGAGATGTGATTAATTATACATACATTGATAGAAACAACATTCATTATTCATGAGCTTCTCAACGTCAAAGCTATTTCCCTCCCTTTCAGCATGATGAAAAGATTTTAAATAATAGGCCCCCTCTGCAGACGTCTGCATTCCAGCGGAGTCGGCTGACGCTAAAGAGGCTTAAGTCAGAGCTGTTGTCTTACCAGAGAATCACCGCTCAGGACCAACATGTTTCAAACTGTTGGTGGCTGTGCGGGTTCCTGGGACTGTGTTTTTGTTTTGTCTTTGTCTGAAGAGACCAGGGTGGTGGCTTTTAAGCCTTTTAGATGGACGGTATGGTGTCCACGCACAATGAATAGGCGTCTCCTGCTGCACCCGGCACATGAGGCTGGATAGAGCTTCACTTAACACCTGTTCAGCCTTCAGGTCTGCATGTTTTTTCAGACTTATTCTATCTCCTCGTCAGAAAGAAAACCAGAGTATCTCTATGAGATTACGACTCACGGTTTTGCATAGTAAAAAGGGAGGAGGAAGGAAAAAAGACTTTACTATCTCGGCTGTTTCCTAAAAGAAATCGGCTTACTTTCCGTAAAGCCTGTAGAGCCAAATCAAACTCAAATAGCAGGCACTTCCCCTTTAGGCAAGTCTTGAGGGATTTTCTTTAATTTGGATGTCAGACCGAAAAGTTTTCACACTCACTCTCATCCCAAAATCCATTAATGTGTGTATGGTGCCACATGAGAGAGGTAGGTAGTAATTCTTTTTTTTAACAGACTCTGGAAAATGCGAGCATATAATCCAGGTAGATTAATTGTTTCCAGGAACCACTGTGAATAAGCACTACGAACATGTGTTTTTAACTAGAAGAGAATTACTAGATAGCATCTTCTGTTTCCCAGTTGTGCTCTATATTAGCCAGTGTTGAGGGGGAGGGGGGATATGCTAAATTAGTGCACACGGATTCCCCAAAGGTTTCTCCCATCTCCCCTGGGCCGGGCCTTAAAAATAAACATTCAGAGACACTGCAGATTATGTAAACACGTCCCTAAATGCTTACATGAGAGCAGTGACTGAATAAACTGCATAACTTTGAGTCATTTTTGAAATCAGTAGACTTAGAATTACATTTTGATTAACTCAAAACACATGAGGACGACAGAAGAGAGGGTTCTGCGAGCAGAGCTGATAAGCTTGCGCTCTACAACATGGTGGAGCGCGGCGCTCGGTGCGTTTTCTCTTAGCAGCTTAAAAAGGTGGGCGCCAGTCGCGTCACATCGGTGCTGCTGTAGTCTCTCCGTCTCCCTCCCTCTCTCATTTTCTCTCACTCACTGTGACAAGGCATCTTTCCAGACATTTTAGTTGGATGGAGATTTGCAGCAGCTCATTACAGACTGGGAGGCTCCGTGAGCGGATGCAGTCACTCGGAGATGGATTGAGTGGGTCTGTTTATTGACATGCCTTAATCTGACACTGGGTAAAGGGAATGAGTCACCGCCTCCAGACACACTACCACATCACAGCCACTCCAGCAAATACGGAGGCAGCACCCAGGACACAAGAGGAACTTCATCAGCGCTCATTAATCCAACTACCCCAGGCCACTCGCTCAAACAAACCGTGTTTACACTGCGTGTTGGCTGGATGGAGGGGTGATGGAGCTTTTCAAAGGGCATGTGTGCAGGTGCTCAGATCCGCAGCGCACACACATAAACGTGAGAACTGTCGCCCCCCAAACACACACACACACACATACAAACATGTACTCCAGCTCATCAAAAAGCAACCCGCCCTCCTAACCCACAACCCCCTAAACACAATATCGGTTTACACCAGCTGCTAAAACTCAGTTGGTGCACTTTGTCTCGCAAATCAGAGCTGGTGCACAAATCAGGGGTGGACGATTGGGCTCCATGCCAAAAGTACGTATCACAGAAAGGGGCTTTTTATTGAACAGATGGGCATACGAGATCTTTTCGCTCGCGTCATACAAGGCTAGTCCTATCAGTGATCCAGTTATGGAAGCCTAGTTAGCTTTTTGATCCTGTTTGCTGGGGCTTCAATGTGCATCACATCTGGTGCTAATATTTGGGATGGTCTTTCTAAGCAGCTGTCAGCACCGACCAGATTGACAGCAGAGTATTAGGTGCTTGCACATCATCACTTAAATCCGGCTTGTTAACAGGACTGTGACAGGCTGCCATCAGGGCACAGGAAGAACAAAGCAGCATCCAACACTAAGTGGTCCAACGCTACTGTTTGTTTTCCACAACACTGCTGTTTAGCACTTTGTGGACGTGTGAATCTTCTTTATTTTACATTTAACAGTAAATATACGGAAAAAAATAAGAAAAAAACTAAACCCCGGCAAAACAACGAGAAATATATGTGAACTGTGTAAGCCAGACACAAACAAAAATAAATCTTTCTAGAAGAAATGCTTACATGCAGACCCACTGGCGCAAAGGAAAAACAAGCAAAAGGGAATAAACACTGTCACAAACGGAATAACGCAACACAAATTTACAGCTTAACGCACGTGTTCATACACACACACACACACACACACACACACACACACACACACACACACACACACACACACACACACACACACACACACGCAGTACAGTGGCAGTGGGGCAGAAAGTCGGAGCGGGGCCTGCTGTCGCCTCCGTCAGGGACCGGGAGCCGAGCAGCTTGAGAGCAGGGCCAGTGGAGAGGGGGCCAGATGCAGCGGGCTTGACCCACTCATTCGTGAGGGAGGGGCGTGTTTCAGCTGCCGAAACACACAGGGATTAGCCGCACTGACTTCATTTAATTTAATTTGCATTAGGGCCGTCTTTGGGGGCAAACATCGTTTTTCACTGCGGGGGGATATAGAGGGTCGTGGAAAACAGCAACAGACGGTGAGTCTTTGCCTCCTGCCCCTGCAGGGGATTCACAGGGGAAGGCAAGGCACTGTATTCCCAGACCTCAAGCACACACACACACACACACACACACACACACACACACACACACAGACACGATCGCACACACAAACACACGCACAACTTGATTCTCTCCTAATTATGTCTTTATTATGAAGTCAAATCTATCCAATTGAAATGCATCTTCAACCCTGCATCCACCTTTCCACAGCTTGATTTCTTGAAATGAAGACCTTAAATCCTTTTGTTCTGCCACCATAAACAACATGTAGTAATTTTCGTGCTCATCAAAGCTCTGCTTTGTGCGCTTCTGCGCCTCTTGTTTGTGAGTGTTGCAAACACACACACACACACACACACACACACACACACACACACACACACACACACACACACACACACACTAAGCTGTTATCTACCAAGAACATATCTTAGGGGTGGATGTTTATCTGTGCTGATGCAGATTGGAGTTTTCTTTGTCTCAGTGCAGTGGTACATAATATTATTTGTCCTTTGTTTATTTCTCCTACACTGATACAGTTTGATATCCTATAGCAGAGAAATCCTTTTAGTTACCGCCAGGCATCTAATGGGCTTTTACTTGTAATCTGGGAATTTAATAAATGAAAGGGAGAGGACAAAATCTGTACACAATCGAATAATTTAAGTCCCCATTGTATTGTGTGGAACATGACTTACACTGTTAAGCAGAAGGAAATAACTGCAGTGAGTGAGTGAGTACCCAACATGCCTCCTCACAATTTACAATAGCCCTGTGGAGAAATAGTGCAGCGTTCAGCCATCAAGTCTGCTGTAGCCAAAGCCTGCGGTTATATGAAAGCTCCCTTTCTGTCTTGTGCAGGTGACATGGTCTGGGAGAAAGCTAATGTACCATGCACTGGGGAAAGTAGTTGTATTACAAAAACATCCAACAAATAAAGGAAAAAAAATGTGTGAGCTGCAAAAGCACAGCTTTGTCTCTCTCTGCTAGACAGGAAGGACTGTCCTGCTGGAGCCTGTTCAAGACTATCAGGCGCTCACTATAGCAATCTTTCTTTCTTTTTTTTCCGCTCCCTCTCCCTCAGCCCCTATCAAAAGATGTTACTGTGTAAAATGTCAAAGAAAAAAAGCAAGAGTAAGTAATCTCCTTCTCCTTTTTGATCGCAAGTGGAATAATTGGAACCCTCTTAGGCTCATTACACGAGTTGCCCGCCAGCCAAAAGACGGCTCCAACTGCCCCTCTTCATTCATGTTGGAGCTTTGAAAAATATCGCTTCCTCTAGTAACAACTCTTTATGAGATGCAATGACTAGAGGTCCTGGTACCTACACTAACGGGTAATCCCACAATGCCTTTGAAAACACATCTTTCAACTACCACTGTCAAACATCGATTCAGAGGAAACAGCAACAATCTGGCTCTGTAATAATGTCATTATGCATATTGCTCTGCACTTCTCAACCCCTCTGTTTTTTGGCAATGCCGTTCTTCTCAATTGCATAAGGTATTGCATGTGTAGCGAGTTAATTTGGACCCCTATTACTAATAACCTCATCTTCATTGTTATTACAACTATGCTTGTAATTATTGTGACTCTAATTACTATTACTGTATTACCCAAATTAACCTTATTCTGGATTTAGATTACCTGCACTGGCGGTAGCCAAGACATGCCTTTGAAGAATGGCACCAATGTCCCTTCAGATAAATCCAGTATAATTAGCTGTGTGCCTTACAGGGCCAGTGTGATGGTAATAATTAGAGCTACTGTAGCAAAGGTCATGCAAAACAATTTAGAGAGGATGCTGGCTGCATGGGTAATAAGAAGAGAGGAGGAGCAAAAAGAGGAGCGGAGAGGGCGCTCGGATGAACGCGATGTGATGATCTTCCAGAGACAGAAGACGTATGGTTGTTACTTTACCTCTGCACTCGGTTCATTTTTTAACCAATGCTCTCGAAATAATAGAAATTGAAAAGCCGTTTTAATGGCAAGTAGACTCCCAGCTAACGTAGTTTAAATGGATCCATGATTAGATTTGCGGAGAGTGCTACAGGGTGTATCTGTGAACTGGTATCAGATGAAATCGATTGTCTGCCTTTGAGGTGTGATAGCTGCCCCGTCACCCTGTTGTTGCATCTGTTCATTAGCTCCGGTTTAATGTGTTCATGCTCACCCCTCAGTTATTGTTATCCGTTGAGCGACAGAGAGCGAGAGGTGTGTTGCTTCTTCCAGGTGCACAGGTTAATGAGCTGAGTCAAAAATGGTGACACTGAGGTAAACAAGTACGGTACTCACACTAAGGTACTTCTATTTCTGCCTCCCCCCATGTAGCTTGGCGCTCTCTGTAACTCCCGAGAGGAGAGCTCAGGGTTCATAGCCTGGATCCACCAGGAATTCACTCCGCTCCCTCACCTCACCACCATCACACCCCGATGAGGCTGACACTCAAATATAGCATCTCAAACAACACATATGCCTCTGTGTGCTAGATTGGTCTCTATTCCCTTGTTGCCACACCCCCTCCCCACGCCCAACAACACTTCATTAGCAGTGAGTGATACACACAGTTTAAACTGTTAGTATAAACCATTTCTATACATAGCTCCTGTCGTTGTCAATAGCACCTGAACCGTGCCACAGCTGCTTAACAAATCAGGGATTTGTATGTTTCAGCTCATTTATTACCAATGTAATTTACATTGCAGTCAAAACATTACTGTTTTTGTTTTAGATGTTTGCATGTGTTTTGTCCTGGCCTCTAGCCAGCTCATGGTTGGCATTCATTTCAGTGCAGCATTAAAGAGATAGTTTGGCAGTTTGGGGAAATTGGCTAATTCACCTTCTTGCAGAGACTTAGAAGATTGGTATCACTCATATCTGAGCCAGGAGACAGTTAGCTTCGCTTTGCATGAAGACCTGAAACAGCTAGCATCTGTCCAAGGGGATACAATTCAACTCCCAGCCTCTCTAAAGCTCATTAATAAACTAAAGCTGCATTTCTACTCAATGATTGGTTTTCTATAACTAAAGTTGTGGATAGCACCTGATACTTTCTTTGGTAACGAGCTGAGCAGATGCTAGAAGGTGGAATTAAAACACTTCCGCTCACTGATTGGCCAGAGAGAATCGTCACTAGCACTTCACGGGACACCTGCTCAAACTCCACATGTTTTAATCGATCAGCTCACAATCAGCTGGGACCTACACTGACAGGGAACTATACACAGTGAAAGCTAAAACGGAGAAAAGGACGTGGTATCATAAGCCAGTCGAGACAAGTCAAGCCGTGCAGTGGAAATGAGGCATAACATGTTATATCATTGTTTAATACCTCAAAACCTGAGGAGGTAAAAGTTGTGGTTTTACTGAGGGTTATGTGTCGGACTATTTCTGGCAGCGGTCGTGAACTGGAGTCTCTGCTGAGTGCCTGGCAACAACAACAAAAGGTCAAACTAATACTTTGTGGGAAAAAACATGCTTTAACAGTTATGTTATTCTGGTGATTACTAGCACCACCACTGACACAAAAACTGTCGTTGTAGCTTTGATCAGCTAATCTTCGGCAGGGGATTTATGGTATTCATGTGGTCTCAGATCCATATTTTCTCTGCAACAAAGGCTGAAGCCATTTTGTGTCAAACAGTTCATAAATGTCTGTGTGAAAATGATTAAAGGCAACAAGCACAAAGTGCTGCAGGACATCTGATTTAGCCGCTTCATTCAGTTAGACTCAATGTACTGATGAAAATCACTGGGGTGGGAGCGAAGCCATGTGCTCAGATCCATATGCCTTTGTGACTATGGTCACCTCTTTAGCACGGCAAGGCAAAGCAGCGCCTCTGCGCCTATTATCGGACAGTTTTTAAAAAACATTTGTTTTAACGTTTCCTTAATTATCTCCGGAACCACATTGTTGTTTAACTTCATTTAAAATTCTACAGTTCCGCAACTCTTGTGAGAAGATACATATGGCATAAAATATAATTAAAGTAACCGTTAAGTTTAAGTACTTACGTAAACTCCTCCGACTATACGGCTGCTCTGTCAGCTTGCCGCGATGGCCGCAAGGTTTCACCAAATCCATGATAAATACCCTTTACAAAGTCGGATTTCCCTAACAAACACATCTCAGTAACCGTACGGGCTTGTGGGAGTCTAACAAAGCAATCAAAATCCTTACGAACTCCATATTAGTACCTGTAAAATCACATGTTTCTTTTTTTCTTCTGTGACTTACGTGTACCCCCCACATTTCTAGAAACACGTCACACAGCAAGAGGGAAGGCTTATGCAAATTTTAATACCCAGCAGCCTCTAGTGAGACAATGTATTGTCATAAAACAAGTAACTTTTCTATTTTTTAACCGAACGACACGTTCTTTTGACTAAAACACCTTCCCAATATGTCAAAGCTTGGTTTTGCAGTGATTTTTGATTCGGATTATTTAGGTCCTAATCTTTCCAAAAAGGTGTCCTATTAGTATGTGGGATGTTGGTAAGTGCCTGAACCATGGAGTTTGTATAAATCGGGGACCGCATCAAAATAATTTTTGGGGAAATCTAGTTTAGATCATGCTGGACATTAATAGTTATGATCAAAATATTTTATAAAAGTGATTTTTTTGAAAATATACATTTTATTCACAACTAAATTCTGAAAAAAAATGATATAAAATAATACAAGTAATATAACTCAATGCGGTTTATACGACTACTTACTAGTAAAAAAAGAACCATATATGAGCCTTGGTTTTCAAAAGGTTAAAAACCATAAATTGTGATTATCATTGATCTCATTCATACAATGCCTAATCTCTGACTCATTTCCGCACTGGCCACGCTGGGTGACGATGAACCGTCCTCCCCCACATCTGAAGTCCCAAACAAGTGTTGAGGGAAGCAGTGATAAGCAGGTCCTTATCCTTTTAAAGACACTCCCGTAATCCAACAGTGAGGGAGGGAGGGGGCTTCAGCTTTAAGGGATTTAGTCTGGATTATAGCTAGTCCTCCAAATTAAACCAAAAGTCAGCTTTCTGGAGTTGCTCATGCAAGCTGCCGACTGGCTTGTTACCAGCATTACTAACAAGGCGAACGATGGAGGTCTATAATTAGAAAATGCTCTCATTCAGCCACCAGGCGAACACACGTACGTAATTCAGAAGCAAATGTCAACCAGTCCTCACCTAAACCGAATGTTCCCCTTTTCACTTCCCAGCTGACCTCCTGTGACTGCACTCAAAATGTCTTCCGTGCCGTGTACCTGACTCTCGTTGCCAACCAGCTTAGCCGCAGACAAGCTTCTCAGCTAGGGCAAGGCTGCTCTGTCCCCATTGATGCTGCTTCCCATAGCAAAACAAGGCCAAATCTGGGGCTTAGAGGCTAAAATAATCATTACTGGGTAGCAAACAAATGAAAAGTCAGAACACCAACTCCCATGTCAGTCCTCCCCCACCATCCTTGGTATTTTGTCTGCTGTCCTATTGCACACAAACAATAATGAAACAGCCATGCATTAACATTTTCAGTCGAAAACTGAGAGAAAAGCAAAGCCTAGTATCCTACTTTTTTCAACAATACAAAATATAATCAAGGAAAACATGCATTTACGCAACAACGTTAAAGGAATACATTCACTTTCTTGCTGGGAGTCATATCTGAAGATTGATACCACTCTCATATATGCAAGTTAAATATGAAGCTGGAGCCAAGAGACAGTTACCTTATCTTAGCATAAACACTGAAAACAAGGGGAAACAGCTAGCCTTGTTCTGTCAAAAGGAGATAAATCAGCATACCAGCATCGCTAAAGCTCACTATTGTGATTAGCATATGATGTATTTTTTGTTTAATTTGTAAAAAAAAAATACATAAGAGGCTTTTCAGAAATATTGAAATATTCCTTCTGTTTCTTTGAAGGGAATATTTCACCATTTATGGAAGCTAACTGGTTCCCGCTTTGTGCTAAACTAGGATAAACACGTCACAGAGCAATCTTCTAATCTAAATGTCATTAAGTTAATTTGCAGAATGTCTAATTTTCTAATTGTAGCTTTTGATACATATTCATTTTCCCGAAATGGTTTACAGAGGAGTGTCGTTAGTGAGTTCATGATCCCGTGTGGGAGTATATTTGTCGACACTTTAACAGTCCTTACAGTCTGCTTTGATGTAACAATCCTGAACTAGATAAGGGCGCTAAAACTCAGGTCCAGTGACCCTCCTGCCGTGCCGACAGAGCCGTCAACCTCTCTTTTTAAAGCACAAAGATTATAAGCAATCTTCCTTTTAACAAGTATACATATGCTGCCCTCCCTTCTCGCTGGCTCGCCATAAGACCGACCCGGGAAGAGGTACAGGAGAGTAATCTTGAAAATCGGCGGTCACTGGGGCAAGAGCTGCGCTCGGAGCAGTCAGACACTGCAGGCCAAGAGCTTTTCATTCATTAACTTGGCTGTCTATGCTGTGGTATGTCAAATGGTGGACGTGAGGGGAAAGTCAAACCTGACGTCCCATTGTGCTCCGCAGCCAGACACTGACTGAACCCGAATATTGTTTTCTGATGCCATAAGAGAGCACAAAGGGGCGGGTGAAGTCGTTATCAATTCCCTTGCAAGGCAATCATAACTATTATCATTAGTAGTGTTTTCATCCTCCGAGCTCAGCCCGGAGTGGATTTCTAATCTATTCCCTGGCACACGTTCTTGTCTTTCAAACTTGACCTGGTATCACTCGAGCAAAGACATGGTTTCCCGCCTCCCTAGAAACTAGATATGGGCGTAAATAATAGGCCAGGGCCATTTCATGAAAAGCCCTAATCCCAGGAAAACAAACCCAAGCAAAACAGGCCCACCTGAATTGCTTTCAGGAAAACTAGATAATCAAAATGCAAAACAGCCTTTGATAGAAAAATAAGCAGACTTCGAACAACAAATCCTCTACACCTATAACATCAGCAAATTCTCCCGCTGAACTTTTATTTGTATGCTGCGTTTGGGTTTTTAATGTAATCACACTGCACACAGCCCTCCATCAACGAGCTATTCTGATTTATGTCAGCCCGAATCAGACTGACTGCTTAGAGCTTTACAGACATCATGAATGAGAATAGGAGCCACACATAGAACACATTAGGGGTCCCACCATCTCCTCAGACAGCGGGACAATAGGTAGGAGAGCGGAGATAAAGGAGGGGGATAACAGGGGTGAAGGAATGGTTGACGTTGATCGGCCAGAGAAAAGGAGGAGAATGGGAGAAAAGAAAAGAAGAGGCCCAAGACACTGGCCACACAGGGCAAAGGGAACACGAGGGCTCTGAGAGGCCTACACTCGGTCATAGCCCATTAGGCTGGCTGGGTGAAAATGCTACAGCTCATTACATGCTCTGCCTCTGTTCTGTGGATGAACAATGCACAATTACGCTACCCTGCTGCTCCTCTAGCCATGCTGCTGCATGGCTCTGAGGCGGCCGATATTGCCGCTATAGTGACTCGCCTGCCAACAGCCTCTGTGCTCATCAAACATCCCATACATGTGCTCCCTAATGCACATCCAGGTTTATGTCTAGAAACCCGAGCGCTGTATGAATTTACTGAAATGAAAGGAGGGGAGAAACAGGAAAGACGGCTCAACCACTGGAGCAAACACAACAAAGGTTTAATGCAGCATTTGTGTGTGTAATACAATGACGTTTGCTCCCTTTTGTCTGCTCTGCCATCTTGAAATTCTTTAAAAAGGTAGACATCTGACAAAGGGACAAAGTCTTTTGTGTCCTGCTGAATTAAGTTTCACTCGATGTTGCAATTACTGTAGAGCCATGTGCTAACATACAGATCCAAAAATGAAGACCGTACAGTGGGAGCAGGCGACACTGCGAGTATGGGGACAATATCTGCAATGCAGTGAATAACTAAGCTGAGGATTCATCTATCTACCAGTAAATTGGTCCACTAGAAGTCTTCCTCCTTTCCATTCTGCAATTATGCATGCAGAAGTTGACATTCAATGTGATGGGGGAAATGCTAACTAACATCCTCCTGCTCCCTCTTTGTTTTAGGGAGAGAGAAAAAAAACAGGACACTTGGAAAGGTCATTCTTCCCTGGTGTCAGAGCTGGCTGCTTGGAAAAGTTTCCTCTCACAGAGAGTATTGTTACGTTCCAGAGAACCCAAACCCCCCACATTATCCTGTCACTCCAACAGCATTGCATCAGCACTCAGGAGAAAGCCCTGGGAACTCGGTTAACAATGTGGCAACCAGTCTGGTCAGGTTCAGGTTAAGCTGAGACAATACAGTGAAAAAAAACAGCCTGATACCCATGACTTTTAATTATTACCTTTTCTCCTCTCTGAACTTTTTGGATGAAATGATTTTTTGGCCCACCCAAATCATAATGGTCATAATGAGAGAATTGTTATTACTTTTTCCTTGCTTGGTTTATCGGTTTTGTTGCTCCACAACGGATCAGAAAATAAAAAATAAAACACCACATAGGGGGCTGACTGTGCGTCTCTTGTTACTTGTATCTATGAGGAAGGGCAAATACATTGAAGAGTTGATGTTTTCTTACACGGCATGCCAATACACATTGTACAAATGAATCTGTTTTGATATTTGTGAGCCAAAGCGACGGAGCCGACGACACTCGTCTTGACGTACACTGGATACGACAGTTAAATACTATTGTGAGCTTCCACTGCAAATAGATTCCACTCCTGGCAATAACAAATCTGAGGATTTGTGTTTTTAAACTTGACCTTTTCTATCCTATAATAATGTAACTGCAGGCATTGTCAACCACGGGCAGAAAAATCTACATTAATGAGAGATGGGGTTATTTTTTGCATTATCCTCCTGGAGCCTTTCCTTTCCTTTTCCCGAGACGTGTTTGGCTTTACTCGATTTGGCCACCTTTGTTTTGCTTTACATTAAAAACTGGTTTCAAACTTTGCACACAAAAAAACCAAAATGTCTTAATATATACATTTTCTTGATGGTCAACCTCTACTTGTCAACCTCCTTCCTGTGTGTTGAGAACAGAATGTCGCTTATTTTTAAGTTTAATTTGAGTTTAATTTGAGAAGTAAAAAAAACAACACTGCGGGAAACTCATTTAAATGGGTAATTACATCCACGCAGCATTGCGTACAGGGCTTGACAAGGTGCGTAATGATGTCCCCTTCCCCAGCGATAAACATCATCACTGTGTCCATTTCCTTCACTCCATTTTGCCGTCTCTCATTTACGTGTGGTTCCATCAACCTATAAGCCCAATGCCATTATCCCCCTTTTTGCATTTAGGTACCTCTCCAGTAAAACTCTTTTAACATAAGTTGTTGTACAACTAATGCCATTAGGTGCCTGTCTTTGGTTCCACAAAAACAAAAAAATCCCCTTCCTTTGATGTTTAATAGGTTTACAAGAAAGTTAATTATTTCCACATGACAGAGCTTTTAAAGTCATTTAAAATATACGTTTATTTTTCAGTGCTGTCGTCTTGAAGCAGGAAAAGTCATCTCAAAAGATGGATGAATAATTAAGTTGATTAGTGCCATATGATTTAACTTTATTTGTATGTACCCGTGTGCTTGAGTGGTGTATAACACGGCCGGAAAACGTCTGTCGTAGCACACATAGGCTGCTGATGTTATCAAGATGTTCCATCATTTGATGATTTTATCCTGTACAGTCAAGACTTTAAAGAAATAGAGTTGGGGAAAAATGTATGCTGAAAACACTATCCTCTGTTATTACCACCTTCTACATTTGCAGGTACAGTCAAATAATAATAATAATAATAATATTAGGTTGTTTTTTCAGGGTGAAAAACATTGTGTACCAATAACAGAAATGTGACATTATTGCTTTCTGTAGAGGTCGATATGGTTTGTGCAATAGAAATCGCCTCATCCCAACACCACATTTTACAGAAATAAATGCCATGTTTCAGGCAGCAGCAATACAGGTTGACGAAAATCATTGGCATTCTATAAATAGACCTCTCTCCCCTTCTTCCTTTCCGTCTCTGCTCGTTTTTCTAGGCCCTGCCGTTTCTCCACAGTATAGCTATTACTCCCTCTGCATGCTCCTCGCCAGTCACATGCGGTTAAGGACACATACAGTGACATGTGTACATCAGATGTCGTCATTCATGTGTTTTGACTCTTAAGCTCTTTGGCTGGATGCTCTGATCCCGACGAGAGGGTGGCAACCCGGCGGCCCTGGCTGCTTCCGACTGGCTGCCCGGGGTTGTTATGTCATTTCTTTATACCTCTGCAACATCAAGAATGACGTGCAGTGATGGGGTGTGGCGGGTTGGGGTCAAGGCTATAAAAACCCAACCAAGTGTAAAACTAGCACTGGTTGTGCATGAAGTGAAAACCATCTTGTTGAGTAATGTCACAAAATCACCCTACAGCTTCACCAGCTTTGTGTGTTAAACTTAGTGGGAGGAGCCAGCTGAGGAAGCAATAAAGAGGGCACAGTGTACATCACTGTCACACTGTTAATTTATTTCTGACAGACAAGGCTTCATTTCACCTTATAAACACTGACACTTGAAAAGCCGAGCGTGTCTGAAGTCTCTGCCTTACAAGTAACCTCTCTAAATAATTAAGAGGTTCATCTGCCACTCAATCAGCGCGCATCTGAAGCTTTTGGAGATGAAACGATTCATTCTCAAATCCTTTGAAAGGAGGAGACTTTAAAGAACGCAACATACACCTCCCACTCTTCAAATGCATGAACAATACATTCCACTACGATTAGTCTTTATATCTCTTTGACAAACTGTGCAGTGTTTGGGAGTTTTTTGGTCCCTGGAGAATCTGTGTAAACTGATTTAGACTGATTAAAGGGATCACTCAATCATTAAAGTTACAAAAAATTTATATGGAATGGTTTTTAAACCAAAGATTGTGATCTCATTCCCTAGAAGATAAGAATGAATTTGTACTACTATGGTACACGTAGGAGTAAAGGAGAGGAGGGTTCTTTCATTTATGCAAGTCTACAGTTCATCTTGTTTTAAATGCGTGGACTATAACTGAGGACATTTTTCAATTAGTTTTTGCTGAAAATGTCAGGCTCACTCATTCACTTTTATTCACTTCCAAATGGCATTGAAAACTGTGAATACAAAGCGGTCAGTCAGACACTGCTAAAATAAAATCAGGCAATTAACTTTTACATTTTGAAAAGAAGCTCCAGCCACCATCTCCTGTTGCAGTAATGCTCACATCCAGCATGTGAAAGCTGAGACGGGTTTTACTTCCACTTTGTGCTTCTCTGCTTTCCATGTTGCCATTTCCCAATTACACTTTCAACCAATTGTTGATGCTCTCTTCTTTCTGTCACTCACAGCGTGTTGATGTCAACAAAAGCAAAATTATTATTCCAGATCCAGCCTGTCGAGATACATTTTAGGGACTGAATTTTCACTCTAAATCTGCACCATTCTCTTGACAAAAGAAAATGCCATCAAAAAGCTGCTAAATATTAATTATTTTGTCGACTGTAAAAATGTCTACACTGAGGAAAATCAGTTAGCAACTGCAGTAAATATATACGTTTGTATTAATACTATAGCTGCCCGAAGAAATCTAACACGACAATAACCGAAACTATGAAAGGACTCTTATATACAACATTTGAAGCCCATCTTCAACACCAGGCCAAAATCAAAACAACATTAAAAGAGTACTTTAAATGCAGAATCACAACAATGTTTGATTACCGAAACATGTTATATTATGCCTCTCGTTTCTTTGTCTGAGATTTGTGAGTCGCTCGTAATGATGTAAATGATAACCTCACAGTCCATATTTCACATAAATGTGACACCCCATAAGAAATGTTGTGTGCGCGCGTGTGTATTCATGAGAACGCATGTTGGGGGAGATTGGCAGTTTCAACAGATGTAGTCTGCACTGACAGCATGACATCTACTTTGCATGCTCAATATGACACGTTTGAATGCTCCCCATGCATATTGTCCTGATGTGAAGTGATAGCGAGGGATGTGCAGCCGCGCTGGAACCACTCCCTGTTGTCTCGCCTACATCAAATTATGAAAACGTCTTCATTACTAACAGGGAAAAACAGCAAGACTAGTACACTTGAGATACCTGTCATCGGTGTATTTTCATCAATTTGTATTAGGTTTCTTTGGTTGACTGTGAGAACTGAACAAACAAACACAAAATGTCCGTCCACATCTCTTTTGTCAGAATCTGACCAGAATCTGACCCTGACACCACAATACTACAGAGACTTATACAGTACCTTCAAGAAAACGGTGCCTCAATTATTAATCCATTTCTGCCAATACATCCCACACACTGTTCCTTTAAGACTTTGAGACAGAGGAGCCTGCTTCTGTTCTGTTCTGCTCCTGAGGTGTCTTACCATTCAAGGGGAGTTTTTCTTTACCATGGGGAACGTTTGGTCTCTGTAAAATAAAGAGTACGGTCTAGACCTGCTCTATAAGAAAAGTCATGATGATTTGGAGCTAGGTAAATAAAGCCGTTCGACATGATTTGTAGTACAAAATCCAGTTGCCTTTTTTTTCTAATTAATTTAACACCTTTTTCTGATTCATTTATCACCTGTGTAAAAGAAAAATATCTCAAATTAGGCTAATCAATGAAGTAAGATATCTTATTTTTCTGCTATGCTCATTATCTGCAATCACAGGTGCGAGAAGCCTTAGTAAAACATTACAAATTAAAAAAACATTCTCGCCAAAGGCCATTCCTTTACTGTATAATTGTCTCCCCTACCAAGTGATTCACTATAATTAAGCCATGGAAGACAGCTCTATTCTCCTGTGAGCGTTCATATTAGTGCTACCACAGGCAGGTCTAACAAACATCTCACAGCTGATGCTTTTCAAAACAGCGGACAGCAACGATGTTCAGGGAGGTATATACTGGTACACATTCTCACAAGGGAGAATACAATACACACAATGCAATCGCAGGTATGAGGCCTTCGGGGAGACCTGTCACTGTTATCTTGGCCTAGTCTGCTGTGTTTGTGTGCGTACGTGTGTGTGCCAGCGTGCTTTGTCTGAAGCAGGAAAAGCTCGACTTCAGCTGCTCTGACATAAGCAGGATGCTTACTGGCCCACATAAACTAAGAACGTTACATTGATCAAAAACACGGTTTACAAATAGAAACCAGCACATATCCTCTTTACTAGAAAACCTAATCTGACCTGGTATCCACACTCTGATGGCTATGCTAGTTTTAATCTACGCATTTGGAAAATAAACAAACACAGAGTGATCATCGTCCCTTGGTGAAAAACAAAAATCTCTGCGACTCAGAATAAATGAATCATGGATAATTATGAGATTGCCCTCAGGATGAAAACAATTTTTTTGGGGGGACAAAGCAGCCTTAATAATCACAACAGTGCAGCCACTCGTGTGTCCTAGTCATTGGGATATGGGTTGAGGACTTGTGGAGTCAAGTGGTTTCAAGCCCAAGCTTGCTCATTTTAACAAAGCAATTATCAGTCATTTCACTGCTGTTTGTTTGTGCTATAACTGGCATTGCAATTATACTGAAAACGTTTTTTATTTAAGAGCAATATTTGAACATACTGTAGAGCTTCTGTCTCTTGCAAATGTCGCAATGGGGCGGAAAGAAAACAATGACAACTGTTGTTGCGCTGGGATTACTCTGTTGGAGGTTATATGGCATGCTCTCGCTCTACTGCTGTGTCTAACGCACTCAATTACACACACACACACACACACACACACACACACACACACACACACACACACACACACAGTTTTCTCAGTCCAGGGAAAATATGCAAAGGCCGGGTCAAAGAGATGTTTGTCAACATCATGTGCAAGGCGGAGAGCAATGGAAGCTGCATGCTAAACAGGCCCGGCCTCTATCAAGCCAATCGAATGCCTCTAAGCAAATGAGAAAACGTGGTCGGGCTCAGACACCTGGCTCTAAGACTCAATCACCCACGCTCACTTCTTCCCGTCTTATCTCTCTATCTGCCCTCACACATCTCTATCAAGACTCGCCCAAGCTTTGCATATGGAATCATCTAAATCAATCTTCAACCCTATTTGTCTCCCTCCCCACTTTTTCATTAGCTGAAACAAATAAAGGCTCCCCTAATCCTGCGGCGAATGTGCTTTTATTGGATGTTTAAGCCACAGAGACAGGAAGCCGGTTGGAGCTTTTAACAACGATGGCTGATTCCTTCGTGCAGTCAGACCCACATTTTCTTGGCTGAGGAAAGGCCGGTGGTGACCTACATAGCACTACCTACCAGCGAATACAATCACAGCATACGGGTCACTGCGTGTGCCTGCTGAATCCCCCACCTCTGCCTCCACTGACCAGATAACACCACAGGACAACCCCCTGCAACATTTCTCATTCCTTCCACCTGTGTTACTCACACACAAACTCAGTCAGGAGCAGCTCAGACAGCCCCAGTAAATCAGCATGCCTGTAAGTAGGTCTCATTGACCCCTCAGGATCCACCAGTGCCGGGCTCTCTCTAGATCATCCAGTCAATACATCCATATCCATCTTGTGTTTTTGGTTTTAAGACACACGCTCCCAACCCCCACACCTTCTTCTCACTGAATGTCAAACAGAAATTGGAGTCATCAATTACAAGTGTGCGCATGGAGCTGGAGCTTATTTTCTGCTGTCTGTATAGGAGTGAGCGTGATACACATTCTTATACAAACACACACACACACACACACACACACACACACACACACACACACACTGATGTACCTTTTCCCTATCACACACACACAAACATAAAAGCCCCTTTCTCCCGTGGGATCAAGGACGAGTGGGTCATGAAGAAAAAGGTTTTCAAAAGAATCCAATAGAGTTTATACATTCAAAAATCTATAAACTAAAGATTAGCTAGTCCGCATACACTCTGTCTGCCTGAATAGTCTTTCGAGTAAGACCTTGACTGCTCTGCTGGAGCCATGTATGGCATGTCAGGGTAATTCAATGGCTGCCCATGCGGTAACACTGCAGCCAAATGGACACCACACAGATAAAGCATTTAAGCAATGATTTTTTCTTTTTCTTTCTGCAAGCACCTGAAATGATGTGTAGCGGTTAATACATCAATACATCTGGCAGGTTCTCAGCACTGACAAAAAAAGAAAGAAAACGAGTGGAGTAGGAGAGGCTAAACAATCTACTTTGTCAGGCCTCCAAATTCTGCTTGGCAAAGCGCTCTCAGTCGCAGGTCAGCCTCAATGTCTCGGCCCCTTGAAATGCCTTGAAGGATTCCACTCAGATCGACTGACAGAGCGTCACTCGTGCCATTTCAGGGAGCTCGACTTTCCATCAATAACAGGGAGACGTTTCCCTGACATTATAATCTATGGCGCGAAATGTGTGAAAGGTGGTGCATCGTTTGTTTACAGCTCAGTCTTAAGATTCTGCACAATCCAGCAGTCCTATTCGTAATAATGAATGAAACGTTTAGTCATGACAATCAATTTCACAACCACACCTCCCATTTTCCTCTACCCCCTCACACCCAAAGCAGCCCAGCCAAGGATTTAGGACAGAGCACAGCGGATTGTATCTCACCTCTGGCAGTGGCATGCCGTTGATGATGAGGTCTGGCTGCTGGTGGGCCTGCCCAGTGAACGGGTGCTGATAGCCATGGTTGGGAGCTGCATTGCGCGAGTTCTGGTTCTCCACGTTGAGGAAGGTGCTCTCGGAGCGCCTGCAGCCCAGCGGCAAGCTCTGCTGGTGGTAGTCGAAGTAGTTGAGCGAGGAGGTGAGAGACGAGCAACTCACCACATTCATCTTGTCTGTCTCCTCGACGTCTCGTGGCACCAGGCGGATGTCGTTCTTGTTCAGCTTCTTCTTCTTGCTGGACTTCTTCTGGTTGCCATATGAGTACTCCGCCACCCTGCGCAAGTAGAAGAAACTGAACAGACTCAATAAAGCAGTGTTCTGCCTTCCCCTCCTCTGTCCACACGGTCAAGAAGCACGCCCGCCATGCCAGCTCGGGCGCTGCTCGACCATGGGTGCCGGACAAGCGCTCATTGCCCGCATCCAGAGGTGGAACAGCACACTTAAAGGACTCCCCACTCCCGTCTTGCAATAGAGCTGTTATCCCTTGTTTTTTGCATTTGCATGCTCAACAATCAACATGTCACAAACAGGCAGACAATATGCAAACATGCCAAAACCACAGAAGCCAAGCACAAGGACACACTGGTAGAAAGCAGCACTACCGGTATATGCAATCATATTCAAAGCACACAACCCACACTAGTTTCATTTTTATTTTTTTCAGAATCAGGCGAGCCAACGAGCAGCGCGGAGTGCACGAGAACTGCAGATTCAAATTCATTTAGCTGCGCTCAGTGGCTGGTGCAAACTTGAACTGAGTATTTTGACTTTAATAAGAGCAAATGAGCAACACGAACATGTTTTATCAAAGCATCCTCAGTTTGGGGGAATTATCCATTCTTCGCACAGCCTTGTAGTTTTCTACAAGGGAACAGATGCTAAGTTCTCTATAGTGATGACTACAAACCTCACTAAACACATTCCATATAATTTGTGATGTTTTTCACCATCTGCATCACTTCAAACTCTGAAGGAAGCCATTTTTAACCTTTCGGCGTGCAGCATATGGTTTATTTTCTGTTAAAGCCCAAAACAAAACTATAGTTACCCATGAAATCGCAATATCTGGAACGTCTCTGTTCCTGCTTCTTGAACGTCTCTGCCCCCGCTGGCCTTTGCTCCTCACTAAAATGCATCTCTAATCCTCTGTCGCTTCTTAAATAACACTGGCCAAGACGCACCACTGTAGTTTGTCTTTTTCATTTTTCTTTTAGATTGCATCTTCAAAACAGCTCCCTCCCCCATTTTGCTACCCTTTGATTCGGAGGAAAGAAAAAAGCAGCTGCAAGAGTAGAAAATACTCCATCTCTTTTTCATTTATCATTCTAACATGTTGTCTCTCTACTCCGTGCCCAAATTGAAATCTGGGAGGGGAAATCTTCAGAGTCAGACAGACTGACAGAGGACAAGCAATAAATTGGAGATAACTGCTCCTCATATTCGAGGTGGCGACTGAGAAGCAGAACACATCAGTGCTGATTAAAGCTCCCAGCAGGGAGAGTGGCTCACACTAGGAAAGTGAAGTGCTGAAAGCACTTCTGAATTTGGAATTTGTAGTTTTTGTTCCTTCTCTAACCCAAACGTATAACTGACATGGAAATTGTTATATTGCATAAAGTATCTCTTGTGATCGAGATAACAACACACAGTTATCCTTCTGTATCAGGTTCAAATAAAGTTTGTTTTGTTGTTGTTGGTATTCCTGTGATGAGAAGAGATGTGAATTATTCCTTTTAACAACATAATGTAAGTGGAGCCTTACTTTTTCTAAGAGCTACTATAAAGAACAATAATTGATTTTAAAATTGAAGCTCTGCAATTCACAAAATGTCGAAAAGCACTTAAAGCTGGTAACAATTTCAACCAAACAGTACATGAGAATAAAAATACACAATTCACAATCTATATTGAGAACAAACAAAAAGAGCAACACTGGGGGAGAATATTTTTTCATGACTACATGCTTGAAAAATGCCCAAAGTTAACTTTGAATTAAGGAAATTATGTTTGGAGCAAAATATGATTATAGCTTCGGGTTAAACTCACAAATCCAATCTATATGTAAATTTATAGTGGTAATGTGGCACAGGGAAATCAAAACCAGAGCTGATGTTCAGATTGATGAACAAAACAGGAATGTTCAATATGCAAGGTCCGGAAAATAATAATCTGCTCCTTTACAGGGGAACTGGGTAAATAGTTAACGATGATGTGATTTATGAGACTTTTTATGATCTATTTTTTATTTATTTTTACCTTATTTTATTGCGCCAGCTATTCCATGGTGCAGAAGAAAACTAGAGGAAAATCTGAGTGATCCTAGAGGACGGTCCATAATCACACTGGATTAAAGCTGATAACAGCCAATCAGCCACGGTGGACGTTAAATAATAAATGTCTGGGACTGCTATTGAACCAGTGGGACGTTAATTGTCCGGCAACACACCCGCAAATTGAACATGACAGTTGAACCGTCGTATTTATGAGTCAATTGGTTACAATGGGAGGATTAAATCAATCAATCACGTCTCCCTAACGCGGAACACTGGGCCTCAGCAGAATGTGTCTGATTTAAAGCAGTCGGCTGATTCGTCTAACTCGGTTTCAGCTGTGAGGAGGAAGAAGAAAAAAAATCTGCAGTCCTCACATTCGGGCCTACATGCTGCATGACAAAAGCAATGCACTCACAACTCGCAGTTTCAGGCACGATCGCGGACACACGCACAGGCACGGGCGCGCGCTCGCTCCCCTCTCACTCATATGCGCGCACACACATTACACACACACATACACGGACATTACACACACATTACACACGCGCGCGCGCACACACACACACACACACACACACACACACACACACACACACACACACACACACACACACACACAAACACACACGAGATGTAGTCAGTACCTGCAGTTGTACGTTCGGATCTCCTTGTTATCCCTCTTGCACTTGACCGCCACAAAAATCATGGTGACAAACAGGATGGCTGCGATGGAGCCCAGAGCGATGATGAAGATGAGGGACAGGTTGACCGGCCCGATAGGCTCCTGTGCGTTCAGGTCCGGTGAGAGGTACACCACGATGTAGGCCGAGGCGGAGAGGGAGGGCTTGCCGTGGTCCCTTGCCACCACCGTGATCTCGTAGTTGGATTTCGCGTTTTCCCCAAACATCCGGGTGGAGCGCACCTCTCCGTTTACCTGGTCGATCTCAAAGAAAGCCCTGTCCCCCTCCGAGAGAGTGTAGGTCAGCCGCCCGTTCTCCCCCTCATCGTAGTCGTCTGCTTTAACTTGGGTCACCATGTAACCCACCCCGGCGTTCCTGGGGATGGACACCTCCGCCGTGCCGTTAACGAGCGGAGGGTTTGTCATCACAGGTGTGTTGTCGTTGACATCCAGGACAACAATACGCACCGTGGCGTTACTTGATAAAGAGGGGTTGCCATTGTCTCTGGCTAAGACTTTGAAATCAAAAGTCCTGGTGTATTCATGGTCGAATGATCTCATGGAGTAAATGCGGCCTGATGGGTTGATGCTGACATATGTGTTTACATCCATGTGCTTGATCTCACCGGGGACTATGGAGTAGGAAACTGTGCCATTCATCCCCAGGTCCGGGTCTTCTGCTGACACCGCTAGGAGACATGAACCAGGGAGGTTGTTTTCCATCACCATCTCTTGATAGTGTGGTTTGAGGAAGTGGGGAGGGTTGTCATTTTCATCTGAGACTTTGACTACCAAAGACTTTGTGGCGCGTAAAGGAGGCGTGCCACTGTCCTCCGCTTGGATAGTCAGGTTATATGTGTCCTTTTGCTCTCTGTCCAGCCTGCCATCAACAAGTATCGTGGAGAAGCTCTCATATTCTTGAAGTCTAAACGGAACATTGCCCTGCAGCCTGCACTGCACTTTACCGTTTGCCCCTGAATCCTTATCCGACACCCTCACCAGCGCAATGACATATCCCCGCTGCGCGTTCTCACTAACTTCCACCATCTCTGTGTTCAGTGAGAGCAAACTGATGACAGGTGGGTTATCGTTCGTGTCCATCACATTCACCGTGACTTTGCAGTGAGCTGGGATTGAGTTGGGACCTAAATCTTTGGCCTGGACGTCAATCTCGTATATTTTCGCTGTTTCATAATCCAAAACACCGTTGACGGTGATGATCCCGGTTGCGGAGTCAATTTTGAACGCATCCCTCGTTCTCTCGGCCACGTAACTGTTGAACGTGTACACGACCTCTCCATTAGGGCCCTCGTCGGGATCCGTTGCATTCAAGTCAATGACTAATGTGTTGATGGGGGAATTCTCCATCACATTAACAGTGTACACTGGCTCGTCAAACACAGGGTTATTGTCATTAGAATCAATTACCTTGATATTTAACTGGACCGCGCCTATTTTAGGGGGGTCTCCTCCATCTTCTGCGCTAATTTCATACGTATAGTGGGACTGTGTCTCCCTGTCTAACGATTTTTGCACAACAAGCTCAGCAATTTTCGACCCATCCCCTCTGGTCTTTATTTCTAGTCCGAAAAGCTCATTTGGAGTGATGGAATATGATTGCACTCCAAAGATCCCCGAGTCCGGATCGCTTGCCCCCTCTAGGGGAAACCTGGTACCAGGGGAGGCATTCTCAGAAATTTCAATGTCAATGTGGCTCGTCGGGAATCTGGGTGCGTTATCGTTCAGATCCTCAATTTCAACCTTGATGACACAGATCTCCATAGAGTTTGACATCACTTCTAAGGAAATAATGCACTTTGGGTTCTGTCGACAAACTACATCCCGGTCTATTTTCATTTGGGTTGTAAGGATTCCGGCTGGACTGAGTTCCACCCACCGTGGTTCTGAATTTGAAATAACCCTCAAGTACGGGGGCTGCAGAGCGATCTGAAATCCTTGCTTTAGTGCGTCCCTTGTCACGTTTCCAATAACTGACCCGGGCTTCATCTCCTCGTTTATTCCATACTTTACGTTGATAACAGCCTCAGCCGCGACCCAATAAAGGAGGAACACGGCAATTATTTGTATTAATTCCATCTCCTTGGTTTGCATTGTACCTGTTGAGTTTTTCTCAGCCTGATAAAGAGCTCGCTAATTACGCACGATAATGCACGTCAGAGGAAAAACCGGAGGAAAAAAAAAGAGAGCTCCAAATGAATCATCTCATTCAAATGTCCAGAAAAGTGTTCGAGTGACGAAAAAAAGCTCTTCTGTATGCAAATTATATCATGGCGTGAAAGCTATAATTGTAACAAGTGCTTGAGCCTATTTTACTCTTCTCAGGCAGAGCACATCCTCCGGTCTACTGCAGCGGGCGAAACATTGGGGACGACAGATCTGTGGAAACATGCTGAATCTTCTCACAACAGTGATTTAGCCGTGTAAATCCGTGCAGCTCTCCTCAAGCGGCAAACTGGTTTTACACATGACTCATATGATGAACTGTCCATTTCCAAGTGGGCTGAAAGGAGGGGAAGCGATCGGACTGCATAAATGAGAATTCCTGTGAGCAAGTCCACAACATGTGAAATCTTCCGTGCAGATGAATGACTGGGGTTCAAAAAGTCCGTGTTAAAACCTCCGCCTTGGTGAAGAGCAAATACTTAAGTCGCATTTCGGATAAACATCTTGCTCTGTGTGAGATATTACAAGCAGTGATATAATGTCCTCTTCGGCTATATGCTTTCAAATTGCACATCGGGTGAAGAAAAAGCTAAAAGAATCAGCAGTCACAAAAGCATTCAACAACTCAAGTCCGGATATCTTTGTCTACAGAACATGGGTGCGATTGAGGGGATGTCTCATCTCATCCCTGAAGTCCCGATTACCTTCTCTTTTTTTTTGTATATTTCCAGCAGATTTAGTCTTTCATCCCCTCCGCAAGTCTTGGAAGCTTTTCCTTAATGTCCTCGTGTCTCACTTGGAAAAGGTTGCACATATCCCGATAATTAGTCCATGCAACATAAAAGAAGAAAAAGAAGAAGAATTCCGTTGAGCCAAAAAAGCCAGTGTGGAGGAAACGATGCAAGAGCCTACTGTATATGTACAACACGCATTTCGTGTTGGGCTGCAGCAAAGTAGAACGCACAGTAGCCGATATCCAGCCTGGTTGGGGCAGGGGGAAAAGAAAGAAATCGCCAGTCGGTGCCAGTAGGGCTGTCTAGTTGACTCCAACAAGCGCTCCTCTCGCTTCACTGGTGCACACTGGCGGACGCGCAGCTCCGTGCCGAGCGCTCAGTCTCAGGACCTGCAATCCCCTCAGCCAATCAGGGGTTACACAGGAGGGCTGGGAGCTGCTGGTGGGTGGGGCAAAGTACAGCGATGAAACACGGCCAACTACCTGTTCTCCTGCAGATGGACGACTCAACGGGCAATTACAGCGTACGAGTTGAAACACGGAGCGCTGTATTAGATGATCGCTCGAGCAGCGGGTTCCAACGGGGAGGTCTGAGGACCCGTGGGGGTCTTTGAGAAGGAGTCATCGGTACTCCAGAAGAAAAAAAAGGAAGAAAAAAAAGAGAGTCACAGACTAATTTCTCCCAGTGGAGGCAGAAGAGATGCTAAGGATAACTTTTCACAGACGTGTCCTTGTTTTGTCTTACAGTAGCCAATGGGCAATTATTTGTAGGGAGTCATCTTTTACAACACAGATCTTCTCAATGGGGACCCTGGAGGTTATTGTGGACTTAAATGGATCTCTGTTTGACCCTCAGTGACAAGTCAAAGCCTAGTAAACTCCGTACCAGAGCAGATATCACCGAAGGACCAAATAGCATTTCCTGCTTCCTTCTGCTGCATATTTTAAGTTTTAAGTCGCAACTGTGCGCTTTATGTTACATCATTTACACCATAACCTGGCTCCCTTGTGCAATACGTCTGAACTTAATCCACATTGTGCGCGGACTCGATAATTCAGATTAATTATGGATTATGGATTCCATGTAGACGCGTGCTGGGTGGAAATATTGCCATCGGTGAGATCATTACACAGCAACATTAGTCATAAAACAAGATCTTCTGACTTAATATTAGCCTCGAGCCTCCTTATTAATCACACAAACCCCACTGGGACACAGAGTTAAATATCATATATCATATTCTTTAATAGTCTGTTTCACAGCTACATTTCGCATACGTATGGATGAACACCAGACGCAAGCCTATAATGGAGATAGTTTACTAATAGAGAACATGTATTAATACATTGCCTTCACTGTAATTAAATCGTTCGTGTTTGTCATCTGCAAAGTCCTCATGTAGAAAGGTTAATAATGAGGTGGGAAGACTCTGGCCTCTCTGGCCTGGCGCTAAGCATCATAAGAAAAGAAAAAAACAAATCAATTATTAGCTACAGTGCGTCTCTTCCCAATTATCTCCATGTGACTCGGGTCGCCGTCTTATCGAAGCTCTTTACGACGTGAAAAACGTCGTCCGCCGACACATAATAAAAATGAAAGCTATACTCTGCCCAGAAATAAAGGGAGGGGGGGAATATAAAGTTCCTCTTGTTGCTCTGCACATATTCTCTCATCACACTCCCTGAAATCTTCTCATTCAGATGGAAGCAACACTCGGTCACAGCCGGTCCTCCTCTCACACACACACGCACACACACACACACACACACACACACACACACACACACACACACACACACACACACACACACACACACACACACACACACACACACACACACACACACACTCCTCCCATGCAGCCAGCCTGCCCGCCTCTCAGCAGCGCGCTCCGCCGCCATCACATCCTGTCGAGGTTCAGGCCGATTTCAAAGTCACAAGGGTGACACCTAGCGTCCGCAGCCGCCGCTCGATTCTGTTATTCCAGCTTGTCCATTTTTACCCCCAGACTGTTTCACCCCAATGCAAAACAACCGTGTGCCACAAGAATAACAATGAAGCACGCGGGCAAATCAATTTCCTCTTTATATTGGACTAGAAGTCGGCAGTTTGACCACAATTAATATGCTGTCCAAGAGGTGAATTAGTTCTGAGCCATATCCAATCATTGTTAATCAATAAAGAGTGATTGAACTGTGTATGGGAAGGGGAATAAGGTCATTGTTGTGCAATATGGACACATCATTTACCTTCTGTATTTACGTTTTTATTTATGACACACACTATAAACAATGTCAGTAAATTAAACACTGGAGGATGAATAGTAGCAGCTTCACTGGGCTCTATTGCAGGGTACTGGACGGACATAAAACCCTTTATAAAATTCTAAATGTATGGCCATCTCTGTTTCTATGTTTTACAGGTTACACAAGAGTAAAGGAAGGACCAGAAACACTCACCACCACCGTTTACTGTTGTAAAAGAAAAAAAGAAAAAGAAAAAAGATAAAGGCCACGCATTCTCCTAACTGTTAAACACCTCGGATAGGATATCCATTTAGAGGAAATATTTTCCTCTTCTCTTGCATAACGCAATCCCATCTTGACAAACAAGCTAGTATCAACAAAGCAACTTGTTTGCTCTTCCATAACAATTTTCAAGACGTGTTGCAGTCGCATAAGGAGAGCGCCAGAAGAATCTTTAAGCTCATAAATTCTTAATGTCAGAGAGTTAAACAACCGTAGGCGCTGGCAAGGGACTTTCTTTTCCTCGGGGCTTTCTGATGGCTGTATGTACAACTTAGTGCATAGAACGTTTTGTATTTCTATCAGTCTGATGGTGTTACAGAGGCTTGCATTTGGCGGCTTGGTTCTGAGCCAAACAGGTGCTCTCTGGAAACAATGCAAAAACACAATAAAGATGTGCTTTTATTGTTTATTTTTCATTTTGATTTGTGTTCGAATGATCGGGAGACTAGACTGCTTGTATGAGCAATAATATAATCAATAGGGTGTTTGTTATTGTACTTTTGTAGTGCAATCATGTGATTAATATTATCTTCATCGTGAGTTGGTTCATGTCTAAACGGTTGCGCTGAGACTTCTGTCGTTAACCCTACAATGTAAAGGTTTAAAGTCCTCGGCCTTCAGGTTTTAGTCCAATTCGGAGCGCTACAGCGGCTGATGTCGGATACGAGGGTTAATAATGTCGCAGATTTTCTTCCCACTGCGGTTGAGTGCAGTGTGCACTGCCTCGAGCTACGGAGCTGATCATAAACTATAGCGCCGTAATTTAGCCACAATGTATTTCTTTCTCTCGGAGAGTGGTGGCATATTTCATTTATGAGTTACAATCTACCGCCACGGCCCTCCTGCTGTCGGCGTTCTCTTTTGTGTCTTTTATTGATTTTACTCCTATTTGTAAAAATCCTTATACGTCTTCTATTTTGGTGCATTGAATGCTTGGCATCAGTGTTTGTTATATTGCTATCGTTTCTGATCGGTGAAAGCAAGAGGGAAAGTGATTGTGAGAAGGTATTGTGTTTACTCCTCTCCTGATTCATTAAACTGTCATGTTATTCAAGTTCTGGAGTTGTTTTCTGACCACACGCTATGTTCTGGCTTGATTTCCGTTTGTCACCTTCCTACAGTACATTAATGTAGCTGCCCATAAAGAAGACAGGGGCAGAATACTGAGTATTTACTTAAGAAATATCATTACATTATACATCATACTGTGCATCGGATATTTGTTGTGGACAAACAAATGGATAAATAAATGAAAGTCCAAACTAGATGTGTGAGATTGCTTATTGTCTATCAACAGGTTTATGATCGTACAGCTATGACATATAGCCATAATAGTTATTTGTTTATTGAGAATATATGGATATCTAAATGTATTTCCTAATATAAATGAAGCGCTGTACTGTGTTTGCTTTAAGGCGGCTCAGTGGGTTCTTCTTTAACTTGAAGACAGGAGGCAGAGTTTGGCTATTTAAATCCACGGGAATTTCACAACCTTGCACTGGTTTCGGAGCATATTTTTTGAAGGATTTGTGGTGGAAAGCTTGAACCAGTGCAGTTGAAAGTACACAGAGAATGACTGATTTTATTTCATATCATTTTTTTTTACTCTGCTGCCAAGGAACGGCACACGTCTGTAGTCTGTCCCCGCTGCTTGCTTGGAAAGGAATATCTAAGCTCCTCTGACAGATGCTGGCATTATCAACCCCATGTCCTGCCCGGCACTGGAACTCGGCCCGTGCACAAACACGGACTTACAGGAGCTAGCGCAAGGCAGCAGAGACAGACAGCGGCGCATCGATTTTGAGAGAGCAAGATGGCCACGCTTATTTTGGCTGCAGCTGAAGATGACGTTATTATTATGGTCCTCATCCATACAGCTTCACAAAAAAATTGATTTCTGCTGAGCACCCCCTTGCCAGAGGCATAAAAAAGGAAGGAGAACTGACAGGCTTAATCTATGGGCCTCTCGTCAATGACGATACGCCCTCCACTCCATTCCACACTGAGCCTGTCCATGATACATCAATTAGTATCAACTCTCACCATCCATCTGAGGGTGCACGGAGTCCCCTGGGCTCACCAGCACGACTGTAAGTACAACAGCAAAGCAGGCCTTTTCTCTGCTCTTCATTTACTTCTTTTTTATTGCGCTGTTGGTTGTTGTGGTACTACTTTTAATTTAATCCCGTTTTTAATCCCAATTTCCCCCCAAAGCACTGGCCTGCGACCCCCATCGTGGTTGAGTTGAAGAGGAAAGAGTGGAGTGGTACATCTCGGCTTTGTGTCTTTCAATCAGTGTTAATACCACTCAAAAGCATTTATTTTCCTCCCCGTCGCTTCTCTGTGAATCAGTCAGTGGAAATAAAAGTGGAAGTTTTGTGTTTGTACCCATTCTGGCACTTTCCCAACTGGAGTGTTACCATGAAACAAAACCAACTTTTCTTATGACTGCTGCTGACGCACTTTTTGGGCACAAATGTGTCCTCTTTTACCAGCACAAGAGCTGCTTTTGATTTTCACCCATGTGCTTCGGTGTGTTCGAGTAGAAATGTCAAAGGTTTTTCTGAATAGCCTCCCTCAGTTTTCATAGAATTACTGCGCTCGCCTTTCTTTTACCGGGCTCGTGCAGGCAACGGATGCGGATGTTCTTGTATACAGATGCAAGTGAATGAAAGCATTGCTGAATGTGGCTGTTTGAAGTTGCGTGGTTGGTGGTGGGGCCCCTGATCATCAAGAGCTGCATTGATTCAATATGCAGTTTGTTGTTTAAACAATTAATAATTCTTAACCCAATGACCCATTTGCTTCTGAAATGAAACATGTTGAAGAGGAGCTTGTTGTATTCATGCATAATTGGTTTAGCTATTTATGCTGTTAGATGGCAATTAACAGACTTTGTATACAGTTCTCTCGTGTTTTGAGCCAAATGTACTCTCACCGGTTCTCTGAATGCCCATATGATGGATAGCAATTTAAACTCTAAATTACTATTTGTTAAAGAACTCCCTTCAAATTGAAATTAGAGTTTGAGAACATTAGCACTTTTATCGTATTTATTTAGTTATTTTTTTTAAATGCTACTCATGTCATTTTCACATTTACTGTCCAATAGCATTTGGTCTAGAAAAGTCCAGATATTTAGACAATTTGCTCATCTTTCTTCATTTTCTTTTGAAATAAATGTAGACATGCATTCTTGTGCAAAACCGTTTATAGAGACTACAGAATATCATGCAGAAAACCATTATCATAAGTAATGAGACACTCATACGTTCAGGAAAACAGGGCAAACCAAGAATATGTTAGTTCCCTCATTGATTTTCTTTTCGCTGCCGGCAGGGGCTCCTTTTTAAAGAGAGGACAGGCTTTACAGATTGTTGGAGCCTCGCATCATTGTTGATATTTGCCATTTACAATTGAATTTCTCCCAAATCAAACAAAGTGCTCATTGTAACACATTTCATTTCCCCCCCGAAAGGGATTGACCGCTGAACAGCATTCTTTTAAACATACCTGAATTGGGAAATCAAACATTTTACAGTAGCTATGAATGCTTTAGGCAACACGAGCTGGTAAAACATATTCTTTGAGTCAGGGCGTCTTGGACCGAGTCTGCGATATTGATTACAGATTTTGGAGCTGAACATTTTACAATGCTTGACTGTTTGAAGCACACTTCTTCTCCGTTTCCATAGCATGAAGCACAATAGGTGTAATCACGAGCACAATACAATGTCATTTTCATCTAATCATCTTGCTGTGCAGAATCATTTGTCTTTGTTTGGAGGCCTGGGTCTGTTAAAAGTTACAACAACAAAAAAAACCACACAAACCTAAGGCTCTGAATAGACAATAGTCAGGATCTTTGAACACAGAAGTTTCTGTTCACCTGGCGTACGGTCAATTAGCGTTGTGTTGCTGTGTTTATTCAATGTCAGCTCTGATTAATAGGCACAACATGGTGTATAGAACACCTGAAAATGTAGTATGGTGCCTGGGTGGGACATTGTTGCCATCTGATACCATCTCCACAACACGGTGCTTATCTCGTCCCCCCCCCTTGGGGGTGTTTACAGCTGTTTTCTCGTCAAGACAAATTAGTGTGACTGTGTGCCTCTTTCACCCCCTCGGAGAGCAGCAGTGAACGGAAACATCCTGGTCACTACCTCTCGCTGTGCTTTTGGACTGGGGAATGCTTAGCCATGCTAAGCGGCATTTTAAAGTTGGTGACATATGTCAGTTGTAAGTAAATGTGTTTGTTTGCTTTGTATTCATAACCTGGGGATCCAAGAGGAGGATAACATATTGTTGGGGGTTTTATTCCCTCTCTAATCTGTCTGTCTAATCTAATATACTTTTTGTTTTTTATGAGCGGCTATGGCTGATTTAGCTGCGGTAATACTCTAAATCCTGACTAGCCTGACTGGGCTGTGTGCGGGGAAATGAGAGAACGAGGTTATATTCACAGAGGATAACCTCCCTCCACACAACACACACATACATCCAGTCGCGCTGAATCCGCCGCTTTGTGTCTCCCAAACACACCTAGCGAAATAGATTTAGCACATTTTCACTTAAAACAGAGACCTTGGCGATACTACCAAATACGTTATAGCCTTACTCTAATAAACGTTGACTTCCTGCTGGTGAGAAATTAGGTTTTGTCAAGAAAATGACATTTCCTTTTACACTGACCATGACAGTGTTGTTAGCAAACCCCAGGTGGCTAAGCACAGCCACTCCTGCGGGCACCCATATGTTGCCTGCGTGATAGATGCAGTAGCATGAGGGGGGGCCCATGTTTATTGCTTTTCATAATGTGCCACTAGTGTCCTCGTGGTAATGAGGACTTTGCCCTATGATTGTGCCAGTTTAAAATGGTACACTTCATCACCTTAATACTGGGCTCCAGCAACATTTGATGGCATAGGCTCCATTAAGGCTCGCCACACATTAGTAGGTCTTGTTATTTCAGCATTAGCTTGTCAACACCTCATCTTAATTTCGCCGCTGAACCACATCTGAACCATATAAATGGAGACCTCGAACGCTTTGGGTGCCTGTGTCGAGAGGAGATAGGAGGTGAGAGTGTGAGTGGGTGTAAGCACACAGGCGTATTTGTGTGTATGCCACTATGTATGGATGCGAGTGTGCGTGCGTGTCAGCATGTGTTGTAAAAGGCATTCTCCTCCTCAGAGAGATGTGAATACAAAATAACAGACACTGAGACGGAAATAGAGGAAGAGAGACACCGAGAGTGAGCGAGAGAGAGAGAGAAAATAATCTCATGCTATGTTATCCCTGCAAAACCTGACAAACCACCCCCGAGACTGATCTGGCTTAGCATTCAGTATGGTTGGGGGCTTGTTTGTGCTCCCTATGATTGGAGCAGGCTGGCTAAGTTGGCCTCATAACAGTCCAGTCACAGTGGAGCCCAAGTGGAGTCACGCTGCCTAGGGATGGCAGGTCTGTCTCTATCTGGCCACAGATATCAATAAAGGCAGCAGTGCAGTCTTCTGGGAGGCTGGACAGTCCAAATGTTCTCCCCTGAAGGAGGGTTATTAATTGTCCCGATGTTGTATGTGGTCTGCTTGCACAACATGTTTTTTTTGTCGAACATTCTGAATTCCAGGCATGTATCCCAGAATGCAATTAGTCCTCTGCCATTAGATCAAGCGACACATGTCTTCTCGCCTCGTGCCTGGTCTGGAATTACGGTGAGGGGAGGGAGAAAAGAAAGAAATTAGTATGGAAATTAGCTGTCTTCAAAGCCTGTGGCGTTAAAGGTGGTGTACGGTGTTACAGGAAGGTGGCAGTTCCCTTTGCAGATATCCAAGTGGGGAAAAACACAGGGATACAGGAGGATTGATTTCCTTGGGAGACTCGTATCCCTCTGTGCAATGTGGGATTAAGGAAATGACACATGAAAGGCATATCATGCTGTTTAGTATACACTAATTGCGCATGCGGTATGGAGTGGTCTGGGATAAGCAGATTGTATTTTAGCACCACATGCTGATTTTTGATCCATGAAGAGTTAAAATAAACACATACGAGTTTGTAATCTTCACTTGAGCCCAATGGAAGCAAGCCCAGGCCTTAGAGATGAGTCTGCTTTGCCTTCTGATGCTTCTCCTCACTTCCTCTGGATAGTAGAAACGGTGACAAACTGACATATTTTGAAGCTCTACTCTACCTTTAAGTTTTTAAAGGTACAGTAGGTGTATTCTAATCCAATGCAGTATAATCATAAATACAATGAAGCAATGTATTATTTTTAAACATCTGACAGACATTAGATATATTTATAAACAATAAATAATACAATTATTTTGTTATACTGATTCAATGAACAATTTACCACAAAATTATCATTATATCCATTTCAATTCCAGCTACTGGCAGTAGTGTTGGTCAGCAGGTTAATTAAGGTTGCCAGTGATGTACTGAAGTCAATGCTCTTTTGAAATGTGATGAAACTGGACTGAACCCTGTGCTACATACAGTGTGGTAATGTGTGACCTGAGGATAAACACCGCCTTGGCCCCTCAGCTGCAGCGTGGCTCAAGTATGATGCCTATATATTAGGACAGTATGCTGCACTGGTGCTATATTTCATGATTTTGCGGGTTAATGCTCAGTTGTAAACTGTTTCCATTTTCTTCTCGTAGCTTAGCATGCTCATGTTCAGATAATGTGTGCACTCGTGTGGTGTTTAATACAGGTTGCTTGCTCTCTGCCTGCATTTGAATTGAAGATAAAATCATTGTCTGGTATAACATAGACACTGTGGATTTGTAGCCAATATGCATGCAATAAAGGGTTGAACCTGCATGTTGTTGACACAAAACCTACCTGCTTTAATTTTAAGGAAATATTTTCAAGACATGATTAAGGTTCGTGAAAATATGAAAGTTGCCTGTTGGTAGGAAATGAGACACAAACAGCTAACATCCAACCAAAGAGATTTTGAGGAGCTACTACTTCATCACACTATTTCCACCTTTGCGTCATAATTCACATACCTGTCAGGTAAACAACAGGTCACATTGTCTTTTTTGGTGTGAGTGTTAAAACAAACCCCGTGTTTAAAACTCAGCTTCTTCCATCTTTAGGGTTCAACCAATCCTTGATTAGTCATTTTAGGCCAAAATGGGGTAATGGTGTGAAGTCCCAAGGTTCTAATCATATATCTATTTCAAGCCACATGCTTCTTAAGTTCTTCTTTTATTCCATACAACCACAAGGCATGATAATGTCTTTAATACCTGAAGATCTAAGATGAATAATGCTCTTCCTGGCACCGCCTGGCTTCATTACCTCTCTTACTGTGTCGTGGGGGTGGTGCTGCTTTTTTTGGCAGGAGGCATCTGGCCCTGAAGCTATGGGAATTCCTTTCCCCCATGTGTCAGCGAATGTTTACCGAGGCCTGAGGACTGAGGATGGATCACAGGATTTCATAATCCACTGCCCGTACAGTGGAGCAAGGGCAAAAATATAATTCCCTTTGTGTCAACAGTTGTTTCATTCATGGGTAATTTCCCCATAGCTAGCCTCACGCTGCAGCCAGCGATAGAGAGAAAGGAAGAGATAGCAAGAGAGATGTCCACAGTCAAGTGCTCTGCTTCCCTGGAAACTGCTTCATGATTTGGTTGTAAAGCCTCGCTATTTGTATTCCTCCAGAGTTGTTCCTACTCATTCATGTGTTTTAACCAACCATGTATTAGAATTTATGAGCGCCATATAAGTCAAGAGATGTAGATGATGTCAGCAGTTCTTAGAGGAGGGGGGACATCTCTGGAAACGCTACTCAACAGTTTTCTTTTTGCTCCCTGGGCACTGGCTATTTTCCCAGACGTAGTTCAGGATAAATGCACTGTGGAAGTGAACTCTGAATGGCAGCACTGGAGGTAAAAGTCAGTCAGACCTGAGCACTGAATTTCAGAAATATGATATTTCATATTGTATAGAGCAGCAGTGATTCTTCTTTGACACTCTCTCTTTTATTTTCTGACTAATGTTTAGGATTTAAAACTAAACAACAATGCAAAAGATGGACCAATGGACAAATTAAGTAATTATTGCTTATTCAAAGACCCCATGCATCTTCCTGCCAAACAGTATCCTTCTCCACCCAAACAGATCTCTTGTTCAGTTCTGTGGGATCTATGGAACGAATGGTCCTTATTAAGACGCATCTAACATAAAGCATGTTCTGTCCCTGTCAGTATTGTCATCTGATGTTACAGTTCCTGGAGTAGACAGAGTTTTGGACAGAATTCATAGACGGTTTACTGAGAATGAGACAAAAACCAGCAGCAAAACAGGAAAGGCAAACTATTCAAACAAGCAGGCAGCGTGTCGACATTCGTAGAAAGGTAAGCTAATGTTTCATTGTAAAGAGCAGTGGATGTCAAACTAACGTTCACGTTACTTTCAGTCGGGTATCTTTCAGAATAAGGGCTCAGAATCAGCTTTCTTGGCGAGGAATAAGTACTTAAACCAGTAATTTGATATTTTGCTCTCATTGTAAAGACACAGAAATGGAAATGCAGCTAAAAACGAGGGTAACGAAGCGTTTTGTGTTGAAACCAGACTAGAACTAACTAAATCAAATGATAGATTTTTTTAATTTTTATCAAAACATTTAAATGAACACTAGATCAAAAGGGATCTATAAACATTCAGTGGTACACGTCTAAACATTGTGTGCATCCCAAGCAGCAACCTTAGAATTGAAGCCAACATGGAAGTGTCAAAAACTGCAGTTCCTCAAATGGCCACCTGAGGGCTGCCTCCAAAAGCGAGTCAATCTCCATCGACCTCCATGTTAAAATGTATATCAAAAATGTTTACGGTCTGGTACAAAAACCCGTTTGGTATCTATCGCTAATATCCCTGTTAATCACAACTGTAGACGAGGTGAATTGTTAACAATATGAATACATTATGTAACATATTATTAAGGTTTAAATTAAGGCATCATTGAGGACATGGCAGCTTTGAGTGACAGGTGGGTGTCGTCTCATATCGCTAGATGCTAGCTGTGTGCTCTCTGCGTCACCCACGCCCGCCTCAGCGCCACCAACGATCCACTTTCTCGCCCATTTTTATAGTGAGGCTGTGTCATTGCTGCCAAGATGGCCCTCGCTTTGAGCTTCACAATAGCTCTTCAAAAACCCTATGGGTAACTTCAAGGAGACCACGGCCATATGTTATACAATCCATGGCGTATACTTGATGCCTGACAAACATGACTGCATTTCCTTACTCATAAAACTTTTTTTTTTCAATATTAAAAATCATGCAGAGTTTACATCCTTATTTAATAAATTGCACTTTTCCGCTTCCTTGTCCATGACGCATTGCTTTGATGCCTTGTGTGTTACCTCAGACAAATGTTGATCAGAGGAATATCATATGACTGCTGCAATTTGCATGTGTCCGATAGAAACAAAATAGGGACCCACTCGTGAAAACATTGCGCCATAGCACTACTAATGGTCAAAAACTCCACAGGGCGCCTTTAAATTCTGAACTCTCCAACTATACCACACAGAGCATTTGTCTCACGATTGCCCCCCCCCCCCCCCCCCTTATAGCTGCACAACAGAGAGGCAAGAAACAGCTTCTTCCAGCCTCTGCTGCAGCTACACTGTTAAACTTCTCCATCAATATGCGTTTATACTGCTGTCAGTGCTGCAACCTGGGTCCTCCTCTGCTGTGTCCCTGACTGATTACAAAGGTGGAACAACTTCACACTGTTTGTGGGCGAGCCATCATGGCCCTTCGCAGACCTCAGGATGCTTGTGTACTTTTTCTCTTCCCTGCTCTTGACTGATATCTGGGCTGCACAGGACTGCAAAAGCAGGATCATCTTAAGGTGGATAAAGAATGACTTCCACTATCATAACCCTGTGGATTAACTGGTGCCTTCTCTATGCTGATATGAAAGTGCACTGCATTGCAGGCAGAGTATACGAGCACTGCAGGCAGAGAGTGTAAGTCAAAGGTGCATTGTTTGGCATTATATCAGTGTGTCACACTGTTTTGTTCGATGGCAGAGGTTTGCATCCAGTAGTTTGTTTTTAAACTTATGTAAATACATATAACAGAAAAGGAACGTGGCCAAATGAATGAAATTATAACCACCATTCCATAAATAGCAACAATAAAGAACTAATAATGGAAAAATGAAACGGCAAAGCAATAGGAGGGAAGCAGGACAACATTAACAAACCATTAAAAACATCCTGCACCATCAGTGACCACCACTTACAGCTACAACTTATTGACTTTTCTAGCACACACTGTCTGCTGCACTCGCATCATGCTGCACCGCCTGTGAAACTGAGCATCCGAGAGGGGAAAACAGTCACATCGGCCACCCAGTTGCTGTTATCAAAAATGGGAAATACATTTCTGACAGCTACAATATCTCCCACTTACTCAAAATAACTCTTGTGTTTCAACAAACCGGTGCCAAGCAACGTGGTTGGCAGTTCGATGTAAATAGAATCCAATATCAATACAATTACAATTGATTTAGTTTCATTTAATAGGAGATAGCCGACACAGTTTGTTTACATCTGGTTTAACTTGCTAATTAACAACTAGAAATATGTGATTCAATTATTGTCGCTAACTTGAGGCTATTTCCCATGGTGTGACTACAGGGCAGTGAACGGTCGTACTGCATGTTCCCACTCGCAAAGCAGGTCATTAATGTAGCAACAGACAACTGAATGTGTGATATTTTACCATTCCTGCAGAAGCTCTTGGTGAAGTTATTGGCCCCTGCCAGGCAGAAGGTTGTGTTTAATAGACTACATTAAAAAAAGCTACAGAACAATCGGGAAGGTGACTCAGCATTGTCTTCCTTTTGGAGGCCTGAATTAAAAGCTCTCTGTAAAGGGTACCTGATTAGGCATTGGTCCATCTGGACCGCATTAGGTCAAAGTGCACCTAATAACCTTCGGCTTGAATGACATGTTGCATTAGTTCACTGCACAAGCGTTTTGCAACGGCGTGTCTCGTCTTGTCTACAGGGGAGAGGAATATGTGCAATCTCTTACATGGCAGCAGAGACGCCTTCATGAGAAAACATTGATTTAACTGCTGTGTTCTCATATGTTTCATTAACTTTTGCGAGAGAACGATAGATTTTAGCAGTATGAGACCTCGTTCAGCTGGGGGCAGTGTGGAAATTGAATTCAGGTGTAAGGTTGACGGACTGATTTTTTACACTATTCACATTAGGTGTGGCGTATTACATGGGTTCTATGTGTGCGTACATGTCTGCACAAATGGGTTTATACATGTCAACAGACATCATGTCTGCACATGATGGGTCCTCAGGGGCACTTTGCTTTTCTCACAGTGGGCCGGATGCGAGGAGGAAGACTTGGATTCACTTCCACCTTCCTCGACCACACACACACAACAGCTATATCCTATTCCCACATTCACATCCACTCACCATCACCAACACTAATTCATGTCAAACTGCCACATCACTGGCAAGAGGAGGGGGATTTCTGACGGTACATTGTAAACAAGAGACCGCAGAAGTTGAACACATCTGCAAATCAGAGGATGATGGACAAATCATCTCTTTTAGAGGCTAATCTCAATGACCGCAGCAACACTAAAACCTTAATTCTGCATTTTCCAAACAAAAGGCAGTGAGGCCCAGCGAAGTGGCTGCACCCGCCTAACTGGAAGCTCACAACCCCTCAGTGTTAGATAAGGTTGTAATAAGATATAGTCAAAGCCTGGCAACTAATCTGATATTTCACCTCAGTGAGAGATAGGAAAGATATAAAAACGTATTAGGAGTGGGCACTAAGAGGATTAGAGTATGGAAACGGATGTGTGCCGGCATTTTTAATCCACTCATGCTTAACCCTTTCAAGCTGCCCAATCTGCTACACGCAAACAATGATTATTTAGTCTTGCTTTCTATGGAGTCGTTGCCGTTGTTTCAGACCAGTAACTCAGCACACACCTCCCACCCTGTCTCATCTAATTAGGTTTTGTGGGAGCAGAAAAGGTGAGCAGCGGACTGACAGGGCTCAGGTTTGATTAAGATTCTCTGTCCTGTGACAACACAGCATGTGTCTCTGCTGAATTACTCTGGATTGAAGATTGACATTTGTTGGTCGGTTTAGCAGCTGCGTTAGAGCCTGTGTGTAGCATTCGTTTACATGTGTGTTTGCTCAGGTTGGATCTTTGTATGTCTGGGCAACCACTCGCGTAACGGTGTGTGTGTTCTGTTTTACATATGTGTGCATGCAATTAGAAATGTCCCTGTTTGTGTGTGTTTGTGTATGTGTGTGTACACCAAGCGCTTAGTGACTTAGTGCAACCTAATCTCACATAGCCACACTTTGAGGACGTGAGATTAAGTACAACCAGACTTTAGAGGGCAATTAATCTTCCTTCCACATACAGGCGGCAGCTGTAATTTCGGGGTGGGCACGAGTGTGCCGCGTGAAAGGTGGAAACACACGTATTTGACCTTTCGACATGTGTTAACGCTGATATTAGTTTCAAGGGGGCAATACCATAGAGGAGGGATCGTTCCAGTCAAAATTAAGTCATCACTCTGAGAGAGACAGCTGGGATATGAGCAGTCAAGCCCGAGAGAGCCATCTTGTTCTGTCATCCAGGTCTGCCCTGGAGGGTGTCGCCCAGCAGCCCACCAATCGTCGCTGTCTATCGAGACATGACCCTTGCGACTGCACAGCGAGCTCAGAAGAAGCGTGTGGATGTAACCTTAGAGAAGGGCACGGCCATTATTAAATCGTAGTCTGCTGTGGGTGGTGGAGACGGGGAGAAATAACAGGTGTCAATCTTCATTACATGTGATCTGCTGCCTATCCAAATTCAAAATTATTCCCCAATTAAGAAGAAAAATGAAGGCAAGGATGCTCTCTAAATTTGACATCCTAATTAATTACTTCCTTCACGTGAAGAATTGACTCATACTTCATGTCACCTTGGAGCCCTCTTGTGTGTGTTTCACACTGCAAAAATAGCCAGGAGAGCTCGCTGTAAAATAAAAGTTTTCAAAGTGGAAAATGTTTTGACAAGTAAATATTTGCATAGTTGTATATGTCATGGTATTTTTTAGAATACACGAATAAGTGACAGACAACACGCTGGTTTTGAATATGCCACAGAGTTTCACTGACGGCAGAACTCACTGAAGACATAATTGGCTATGCTGTGAAATGGGCTTGAGTTGTATTATCAAATCAGTTGTGGTGAATTAAAGCAGTGTCTTTCATCCTGTCCTCTCATTTGTTATTTAGTTACCCCATGGCATCCTTCATCAATTCTATCCCGGATTGTAACAGGCAATTTCATTCTTACAATCAATTACAGGTGGATTGAGAATGGTTTACCATGAGGGCAAAAATGTGAAAAAGATTGGAAATATGATTATACGTCTATTGGGTAATTGTACTAATATGAAGAGAAAAAAAGATTGCATGACTGTCCTACCCGTCCCCTTGCTCTCATGCACACACTCACAGAGAGAGGCACAAATCACCACAAGTGTAACAGATTTTTGCATACTTTTTTCTTTTCAGTGTGTGCTTGTGAACAGCATAGTGATAGTTTTGCAACATTACAGATGGCTTGATAAAAAAACACCCCAAAAAACAAAAAAAAGACAACAACTTCCCCTCATAATCATGTCTGCAACATGACAAGTAGACGGGAACATTGCGCATCACGACGGGACTTGGCTCCCTCTGCGTACAGTAGTTCATCAGTCAGTGTCATTCTAGCTTAAAGCCAACGCCCTCTCTTGGTGCAATTTTTACACTTGGCAGAGTGATTAACGCATGTGAGGCGCGAAATCTGGGTTGCCGAGAAAGCACCGGCGCTCGATAGAGTGGTACTCAGAATGCTTTCCACCTTTTGCCTTCGGGCTCCTCAGGCTCATACTGTATTATCTGTTTCTTTTCTTTTGATGATCACCAGCAAATCAATATTGGCTCCTTGAAATAACCGTCATGTTGTATTATTTGAATTCCTTAATTCCTTATGTGTTTAGATGTATGTGCTTCTCTTAGCCATGAATGAGGATTTGATATTTCCCTTTGCTACATATGAAATGTGAAGGTTAACTGGTCCACATAACCTTGCAGAAATGTCTGCAGAACCTCTTGTTCAGTGAACACTCCGTAAACTGCAGCACTTCTCAGTCTTCCTGTGTCCCAGACTCCACTGCTTAGCAAATTGTCAGACAACCTACAAAGAGAATTATGGGCCCTGAGGGGTCTTGGGGAAATTGCACCACTGGCAGTTTTATCTGTGGGAGCTGCAGGGCCTAGACAATGCTCCTCTTAAGTATGATGACAGACTAGAGGGGATGTACCCTGGCCCTTTCTATAAACTTCACAAAACCGTCACAGCTGAAAACTAAAACTCCTGGCATCCCCCGCTGAAGTTGTCGCTGTGGGGCAAAAGTCAACTACCATAAATGTATCATATCAGCCAACTTGAAGACAGAACATATACTATTTCTGGATGTGTTCCATTAGCAAAGTAAATTCAAAATGTTGCCATAGTTCAATAGCATTATACAAATATGTTTTCCCCATTGATTTGAATGGTGACAAGTCACCCACTCAACAGCCTTGATGAATACAGCGCGTGGAAATCATCCAATTTGCTTGAAAACAAATCAAACTAAAAACCCAGACAGTTGACTTATACTGTGACAGACTACAGCCAGCAGCTCTGCATGCATTTGCCTTTGGTGTGTTTACATGTAGTCTGCTGCAGGGGATCATAACAGAGGAAGATAGACCTTTAAATGCATGCACAACAAATTCTGGGGAGCGTATTCACTTTGAAGTGGTTATTAATACTCAGACAGAAAATTCCTGCAGGGATCAAGACAAGACACCAGAAAGACGCCGTAGCATGTTGCTGCTGCATCCAAGGAAGCTAATTTCCCTTCCTTTGCCAGGTTAACATGTTGGTTTGATGTTTTCTCTGCCTCTGTGTAATTTGAATTAAACACTGCGTACGGTAGGGTGACCAGACGTCCTCTTTTTCCCGGACATGTCCTCTTTTCGAGACCTAAAAAAAGCGTCCGGCAGGGATTCCAAAAACGTCCGGGATTTTGCTACGTCGGGGAAAATAGTTATTACCCCCTTACACGTTTTGGAAATGGTACGTCCGGGATTTTGCTACATCCGGGAAAATAGTTATTACCCCCTTACAAGTTTTGGAAATGGTATCTCCCTCACGTTCCACCTTCTTGCGCAAGCTCTGACCAAGCCCTGACTGTAGAGAGAACTGTCATTGGTCGACCGATCTCAACCTAAATGTAATTCCCCGCCATGCTATACACTACTGCTACCCCCCCCCCCCCGCGACGAAGTGTCCTCCTCCTCTCTCTCCTCCTCCCCCCCCCCGAGACGAAGTGTCCTCTTTTTTCACAAACTCAAATCTGGTCACCCTAGCGTACGGTAGCACAGGAGAGACTATAGATAGGACTGAGTTTCCATTAAGCCGTTTGTACATTGGCTTGTTTATGAGGGTGTTTCAAACATGTCACATTGCCTGCCACATTTGCAATGAAACTCTGCCTGCAGCTCCTCCTAAACACATTTCCCTCTTATTTGTGAAATGTGCACTCGCAGTATGTCGTGCGCAGTGTATGCAGAAGTCTCTCATTAAGCGCCGTAATGAACAGGAGTATCAGCAGCAGGCAATGTGTTTTATCAATACCAGGGGTGGAGATGTGAACCGAACACAGCCTCAGTTCTGACACTCTGCTGAGTGTCAGAACTAGGGCTGTCAAAATTGCAAAAAAATGACGTTCGAATATTCCCTTTAAAAAAAACACATATATTCGAACATATTCGAATATATGTGTAAATACAAAATTCTTCAGTTTAGGTGTTTGCGTGCAGGCCTCCTGTCGTGCCGCAGACAACGAACTTGTGGCGTACGGCGCAAAATACGTATCCAGACGGGGCTGTTTCTCTGAAGTTCCACATTTTATGCCATATTCTCTTAGGTGCACATTCTGGAGATGTGGCCTCAAGTTGCTTGTCGTTGAATGGTAAGCTAACTCTAGCTTACATAGTGTAGCGACCCTGGGTCAGGAAAGCTACGAGACGTTAGCTGGCTTATAGGGTGTTTATTAAGGGAACATAGAACAGGCTACTGTGGGCCGCAGCCTACGCCAACACAACAGCAAAACCCTGTGAAAGCCTCAACCAGCTTCACGTCTGCTCCGGGTCAGAGACTCTGCCCCGAACGGCTCGTCACACACACACACACACACACACACACACACAAAAAGAGGACACTTCATCGCGGCCGCGGCGGGGGTTGCCAGATTCACGATAATTATCCTCCGAAATACTTTTTTTTTATTTTTATTTTTTTACATTTGAATATTAATTTTCACATTCGAAATTCTGTTTTTAACAACTATTCGAATATATATTCGAATTTCGATTATTCGTTGACAGCCCTAGTCAGAACTGAGGCTGTGTTCACTTAGACAGCAATGTCTAAGTGAACATTGGACTTTTCCCTTCTCTCTCTACTCTGAGTGAGAGAGATAAACAGTGGAATGAGGCCGACTGTCTATGTGCTACTAGTGGAGCCTCTTGCCGCCTGACCCGTCCATGGTGATGAATAATGAATGAGCAGGACAGAAGCAGTTACCATTTGGAGACAGTTTCCTGATGAATGATTACTGGCTCCATTGGGTCTGTATTTGCATAGGAGATGAAAATGTCTGGAGGAAGACACATGGCTGTTACAGTAGTGGAGGCTGTAATACTTTTGACTGCTGAGCAGGCAACTCTTCTAATGTTATAATCAACTAGCATGGCTGCTCATAAGAGACCACACATATAAAACTGAATAACTGAAGATGGGTGAGGGGGGCATGAGGTGGCATTTCAACTGAGATGTATTTGTCTGTTATCTGTAATCTGCTATTAAATGGGTTTGTCTGCTCTAGTAGAAATTCAGATTTATGTTTGTACCATTCTGTACAGCTGTTCATTTAATATCCACATTCATTACTAGGTGACAATTATTAACAGAGCAAAAAAAAAAAGAGCTCTGCAACTAAGGTGAGGGACATTTCTCACATATACCTCATTACTCTGGCCCACCAGAGTAATGAGGTTAAAGATAAGGATCACTATTGAAGAAAAGAAAACAGAACCGGTTGATTCATCCCATTGCAGACAGATAAAGCCGACCGCCACTTACTTTACTGTAGCAGCCATGCCGCTGTGTAGCAGTATCTGCTCTTGCTGAAGTGAGGGAGATAAGGATTTCATTGTCATCGCGTCTCCTCACAAGGTGGCTGTGGTGCTGCAAGGAAAGTAAGGCCTCTGTCTGACCCTGCAGGGTGAGATGAAGTGTCCCTGTCAATGTCAGAGCTCTGTTTACACGTCATGGCAGCCACCTATGCCACCACTTCTCGCTTCGCCACGCAGAATCCCGCTTGGCTTGATCATCTTTTTGAGTCGGCTTAATCTAGTCAGGCCTGACAATAAAGGCTGATCTCTGTTCTTCATAGCAGTGGAATTAGCCTACAGCTCGTCCTATTCAAACGGGGCCCAAGATTCCCCCAGAATCCATGATCATTTCTATGAGGGATTTTTGGATGTATCAAACATTCTCAAGCAAAAGCACTGATCTGCATTCATCCCTACCATAAGCTGGCCTGGCTGAATACAAAAAAGGCCCTGCTAAATTCTGAAGGCCTCCTTTTAAAAGTGCCTAAGATATGCGTAAGAGGAAGTATAAGAGAGAGAAGTCATCTTCTTTTCTCTGTTGTTGAAAAGAGATGAGGAGACAAGTGTGTTTTATTGCTTTCAGGGTCGGTTGGAGCTAAAAAGCGTGAGAGAAAAAGAGAGTGAGCGAGAGAGAAGAGATTGAAGGTGGGAGCCATCATTACCACAAGGCTACTTAAAAATCCTCCATTGAGGGCACTTAATAGAATCATTTGTAAAAGAGAGTTCCTTTCACTACACACAATGTCGGCAAAGTAAGGCGATGCTCTGCATGTAGGTGGATAGTGAGCACAAAGTACATGTTGTGCTCCCCAGATGTTTGCCTTCTTTGATATAAAAGAAAGTCAAATCCATTTCACACAGTATGTTTTTTTGTCTTGTTATCGCCTTTATATTTGCCTTTATATTTGCCTTTATATTATATTCCAAATATTACGAAGCAAACACAATCTTTGTTTTTGGAACAAAACTTTTTGTGACAAGGGAGCCATAGTCCTCATACCCTGCAACATTTTAACTTTGTTAACCCCAGCCGTGTTTTCTCAACAATTCCGAATGGTTTGCATACCCATACTAAATCCAGATTATCTCCTCAACCACAAGGGCTATTCTAATAATTTAAATGGTATAATATACAGAAAACACTTGTGAGATTAGTTAAGATGTGTATATAGCAGTATATGTGTTACTGGTTTATTGGTTGCTGATAGAACACAGAAAACAATGGAAAGAAAATATTAAAAACTTCCAGGATTATAGCACAATATGTTAAAAAGCTTGACTTTGATTAAATTAAGTAAAACATGTTTAGTTATTTGTTTAGTAAAGACAGTTTAGGCGAATCTTCAAATGGAGCATCTATGATTTGGGTGTGATATTGACATTTTCTCATGTAACTTGTATATCACTAATGGTGTCCAATACATCAACTAAATCAACCAAAATAATGCTTTTGTGCCCTCAAATCATCATAAAATATTGGCAAATTAATCATTTTGTCCCAGTCCTCTATCCCTTCTCCATTCTGAGGCCATTTTATTCTAAAAAACCCTCCTTTTAATCGTGTGAGGCTATGGGAGCAGTCTAAAGCCATCCAAATGAGACTGACAGCCCTTTTAGCCACTCAAAATGAATCAAGCATTTTGTGACCCGTAGTATTAGATCTGCTGAGACTCGAAATGACCTAACTTTCTGACTGTAACTTTAACACCCTTTGGGCGGATTCACGAGGCTTCACCAGAAGCTGGGGGTCATTTAGAGACCAAAATAGTGTGTGTGGACTATCGTTTTCATCATAAAAGTAAATCATATTTCTGTTATTTGCTGGGCAAAACATGTTTGGATGGCTGCAGTGTGGTTGATATTTTACTGATGCTTGGTCTGAGAAGAGATTTGAAGGTTGTAGCGGAATTTGTAGGTCGTAAGCTTTACAGAGAATCGCATGTAGCATCAAGCTAGCACGATGAAAATGCATAATTTCCATAATTTGGGGAGCAGTCTCGAGTCATTTTTGAGTCATCCTGAGTCATTCATATGGGTATGAAAGCTGCAGGACTGCTGAGACCCTCAGCTCCTTTAAATCCAGATTGAAGACTTTTCTGTTTGCTGTTGCCTTTAATTGATCCAGATTCAATTGCTGCATCTCACTACTGCATTTTATTTCTTAAACTGCACTGCAACTTTTATAAATTTTTTATTTTTATTTAGCTTTTTGACTGTTTTAATGTTTTCTTAACTGTTTTAAATCCTGTCTTCTCTGCATTATGTTTTGATGCTCTTGGTTTTATGTGAAGCACTTTGAATCGCCTTGTTGTTGAAATGTGCTATACAAATACACTTGCCTTGCCTTGCCTATGTTAATTTGTAATGGTTAAATTGTGTTTGAAGCATATACAATTTGATATGCTCTTGTAAACCCAGGCTGTGCTGTTTAATGTGCTATGCGACATCAATACGTCCGTTATTGATTCATGAACACATGAATGTGAGCACATGAAGGAGAATTCTGGCCCCTAAAAAGGGGCCTATGGGGTCCCATTTCTAGCCGTCCAATCAAATGCAAAGGATTTGATTTAAACACCTCTTGTAACTGTTTCCATCTCACTGGGGAGTGCAGAAGCTCAAGTGGCTCTTATAGTTAGTAACAAGCTAATACTGCCACTCAGAAGCTACACTGTGTACTGGTACTGCAAATTTGGTTGGGTATTATATTGTAAATAAGTGTAATTTAGGTAACTGAATTTGTTGTAATGCTATAAATCAACTTAAATAATTGTCTCAGTCTCAGTGAAACTGAATCCCTCAATAAGTTAAGCAAAGCACCCAAACCCTAAAACTATTAATCTACTCTGTAGAGAAACAATTAGTTAATTAATTGATAAATACAATACAATTGTTAACTTCCTGAACAAAAAAAAATCAATTTATTAATAGAAAAAATAATTGTTTGAAGTTTCTTCTTTTTTTTAAAGAACAATGTCAAAAGATTGCTGGCTCCAGCCTCTAAAAAGTAGCTTGTTTACTGAAACTGATGATCTTATGGTTTTGGATCATTGTTCAGATAAGACAAGCAATTGAACTCTGACAACTTGGGGTCTGGAAAATTGTGGTGGGCATTTTAAACTATTTTCTAAAAATATAATAGTCAACCTATTAATCGAGAAAACAATTGGCAGACCTTTCAATAATAAAAATAATCATCAGGTGAAAACCCAGTTCTGTGATTCTGGGAAATGTATTACATGCATATAATTTAACTCACTACTAAAACTGTGGCTTTTTTATTGTCGTTGCTCCCCGAAAAATTTACAGCATTGATTTATCAAATACGTTTTCAAAGGGGTGGCATGTAACTTAATTGGAAAGTACATGCTCATGCTTAAACTGATTAATGGGTGGAGATTTGCCAATAGTCAGCAGTAACTCCGCCACAGCAACTAAAATATTTGCTAAGTCTGTTCTCTTAAAGATCATATTAAATAAAAAATTGTGCACTTATAGCACAAATAGAGCTTGGAGCTAAACATTTGGAAGAATTATGCTCAGTGTACATTGGTGCTGAAACGGGTCCAATTTAATCTCCTAAATCCCACCGAAGGTTTGGTGAGTCATCTCGCATTTTAATTGACAGCTTTGCATCCATTTCCAAGGATACGTGCACCCAAAGTCACATTAGTTCACCTTCAGGACAAATAAGTATGAGCACATTTGTCCTCAGTATGTTGCAGCCTTTATATTGCAATTTAAAAGCATGGACTCCTTTCCTGAATAGTGGAAAGACACAGGTAGGATCACAAGATGGAACCTTCTCAAAAGATCTAATTCGACAACCCCAGGATTGCCTCACCTGATCTTTTTTTTTGTTCCTCCCCTGAGATTCGCACTTCTTTTTTTTAACAAGATTAACAGTGAAAACTACAGACCATCTTGTGGCACCAAATCGGGCCAGGGGTGGGGAGGCCAATGGCCCCTTCCCCACTTCCTAACACCCTACTGTCAGTGCCTTGCTTGGACCACACTCATCTTTTGGTCTTCATTTTCATTTCAACTACACACCTGTAAAGTGTCATGACTGCCTCCATCATCATCAACATATATACACCAAAGGACTGTCTCTGTGGTAGATTCTACTGCGGCTGTAAAATCAAAGCAAAGTTAAGACCTTTAAAACTAACTTTAATGAGACTGTGAAACTGACAAGTTGTATTAATATTGGCCAAATGGAAAATAATGTCTTCAGCCACAACATCATCAACCAAAACAGGATCAGAATTGAGTACAAAAAGAAGCTCAGTCTGAACATAGCCCCGAGAGTCTGAAGAGGTGCCTCAACCGTGGAATAAACAACTTCATCTCCAACAGGCAGCACTTCTTTTGGCTTTTGAGCAGTGTAAGACTTACCAAGGGATGACTCCGGGATCTGCGCTGTCACCTCTCTTGTTCAATCTCAACTGCTTTAATTTGAGATCCAGCTCTGGGATATGCCACCTCCGTGATTATCTCCTCATTCCTCTCTAGATCTGTGAAAGCATGAAGAAGGAGTCTGGTGGAGAGCTTTGTTGGGTGCTTCTCAATGTCTGAGACATAAATCGCAATAAAAGATTTCTATTAGAGCAGTTAAGATTCTCCAAAAACGTAGGGCTGCTTATTACCAAGAACCTGGGTTGATGAAGCATGTAGACTGCCAAGGAGGGTCAGGTTATGCCCAACTTCCACTCAATAATAAAGACATGTCTGTTCATTCTGTGTAGAGAGATACTGCTACAAAGGTCCAGGATCCATTTTAATTATGTCTATTAAGGACATTTATGTACCTCATAATTTGCCACAATCTGTGATCTTTGCATATGCATCCCATCATGGACCTGCAATACATTGTTGCTACTATTCTACATAACAACAATATTTTCAGGATTTTTTAATGAACAGATTTTTCTTTCCACTATTGATGTTGTTTGCTTGTCCTACATCTAGTTTTCCACATTTCATGAATTGAATTTCATGATCTTTCCAGAATTTCCCAAAATGACTTAACTGAGACGTGTATAGTATGTTTATTTGGTATCTTTACTAATATATATTTAACACACAAGATCAAAGGGAATCAGTCTGTCACCACAATGACAGAAATAAGAGTTAATATCTGTGTGAAATAAAAAGTGAACTATTAGTTGGCTTGGCTTTAGTACTAAAATCATGCAGTGCATTCCCAATTGCCATTCAACACACATCGTCAAAATGTGCTTTGCCGCGCTTACTGTTGTAAAACCGCTTATCTTCAGGCTAAAACTGTTTCACACAGACAGAGAAGAAAAAGAAGCATATGCCACAGGTGAGTACCGGAGCTAAGGGGTGTGTCAACTTCTCTCCTTCAACTCTGGCCCTTGTTCTGAAGCAGGCAGTTGAGGCAATGAGCGGGAGTCGGCTCCACAGGTTGAGCACAGGGGTTAGATGTCGGAAGCGCTGGGCTCTTCTGGCTTAGATGCTTAGGTCTGCGCAAGCATGCAAAATTGGCTTCGAGTTCAAAGAGAATCAGTGAGAGCACGGAGTTGAGTTGAAACCTGTTATTTCTCTCTCTCCCTCCCCCATCTTACTCTCTGTCTCTCTGTTTGATTCTGACTCCCTCCCTCTCTCTCTCTCGCTCTCTCTCTCTCTCTCTCTCAGGCCTTTCTCTCTCAAGCCTTTTCTAATGATGACTTTATCTGCCTCCCACTGGAAGGCAGAAGAGCAGTGACCTCGGGGCCTGCCGCACTAAGGTATCAGCATTGCAACTGATGCTTTCCACTATCTCTGCTTTTCATATCAGCCTTCATTCAGACCTCTATAGCCTTGAGTATGCTCAAGAGGAATAATTTAAAGATGTCCAGAATCCCCAAAAATTCTGTCTTGTACTCAACCCTGATTATCATCAAAAAAAGTTTTCCTTCAAGCCAGTCAAATGGATATGGATATGAATGTCAGACAGTTTGGGGAATTGCTGATGGACTGAATCTAAGCATAGCAATGAGCAAAATAAGATTAAAGCCGTGTGCAAGAACCTGGGTGATGAAAATGGAAATTGTGATGGAAATTGTTGTAACAGGAATAAGCCAACAAATTACAATCTGTTTGATCAACTGCATATTCTTTTGATGACAAGACTGGAATGTTTAATTGTAATCACTGGTCGATAATCACATGGCAATACGCAATGTTGACTACATTGTTGCTTCAATACAGCATATACACAACTATTTAAAAAATATATATATATATTTTTAATGAATAGTTAAGTTTAATTATTTACGTAAACGCCGTAACTTGCCGCGGCGATCGTAACGTTTCACTAAAACGTTAATAAGTACCCCTTACAAAGTTGGATTTCAATAAAACACACATCTCCGTAACCCTACGGGCTTGTGGGAGTCTAACAAAGCAATCCTTATAAACCCCCTATTAGTACCTGTAAAGTCACAAAACGGCCAGAGTCTTTTTTTTTCTTTTGCCAGCGGACTCTTCTGACTCCTGAAGCCTTCCTGGTCTGCCCACATTTCTAAAACTACGTCACACAGCAAGTGCGGAAGCTAATGAACATTTCGGTTCCCAGCATGCCCAAATCGGCCAATGTTTTGCCATAGATTAAGTAATCTTTCCATTTTTGAACCGAACGACACACAGTTTTTTGACTGAAAGCCTAACATGCCAATGCTTTGTTTTTGCTTTGTCCGATTCTTTAGGTCCTAATCTTTCCAAAAAAGGTGTCTTATTAGTATGCGGGCTTTTGTTAAGGCCCTGAACCATACAGTTGGAAAAACTCGGGGACTGCTCGAGGTGGCATTTTTGGGGAATCTGGCTCATACCATGCTGGATGTTCATAGTTATGATATAAAAAATCATATGGTATAAAAGTGATTTCTTTGAAAATATACAAATTCTGAAAAAAATCATTTAAAATAACACAAGTGTTAGAAATCATTTGGGGTTCCTACGACGACTGGAACCCCAGTCGTCGTAGGACGACTGGGAGTTGCAGACCCCCCATGGGGGTCTGCAACTCTCGGGAAAAGAGGTGCAGACCCCCATGGGGGTCTATCGAGCTGTATTTAGAAAAAGAAATGAAACCCAACATAATCTTTAAAATGTAATGTGTTGCTTAATCTCTCTCAAATTGCATTTATTATGCAACTATTCTGCATTAGTCATTTATGTATATAACCTTAGTGTCACTGAGAGAATGTGAAGGTTAAAGACAAGGGTGAATGTGGAACCAGTTTTCAAATACTTGCTCATTGGTTAAAAACAATTACAAAACATAATCCAGCAGCATTACATTTCTCCAAAACATATTTCGCTAATACAAAGTAGTTGTGTATATGCTTATTGAAGCAACAATGTAGTCAACATTGCATATTGCCATGTGATTCTGGACCAGTGATTACAATTAAACAAAAACTGTTCGACTTGACTGTCAATCACCCAGTAAAATGTCTTTTGAAAGTTGTATGATAGTTACTAAATTATGTTAATTATCCTGTTCGTTAGTCCTCAGTGTTACAAAAACATTTCAAACCCAGACAGGGAATGAGTTTGTATTTGTGTCCTTGCTGCTTTCTTAGCCAAAGACTGATTGAGGCTGTTCCCAACTTTATTTGCAAAATGCTTGTAGGTTTAAATTGAATTGAAACCCAATTAAAATCACAGCATGAAAACTCTGATAATAGTCAAGGGTTCATCTTTAACAAGAGAAGTTTATAGAAAATGCCTCATTCCCTTCACCCTTTCTATTTAGTCTACATTTGGATTTAACAGGGCCCACAGGGCACAAAAGGCTGGAAGAAGAAAGAAATATGAGCTTTCACTATGACATGCTGACAAGCCGAACACAACTCGAACTTTAAAATCTAAAATACTTGATTCATCCGTAAGCCTTTGTCAAATGACCTTGATGCTGACGATATCACCAGCAGATTCTTGGTTGTAATATCTCAGTGTTTACAAGAAAAACTACTTGTTTTCTTATTCTCCACTGTGGCCACAGCTTTTTTCGGTTCACCAAACAACAGTTCTTTCAAAGGTTGTACTCATTTAAGGGCTCCCAATTGGGCAGTGACCTGCTGGCTGGGCGAACTGTGTACTCATTTTACTCTATGCTTCTGGCCTGCCAACTATATCAATAGAAAAAAACAGCCAACAAAAAAAACGGAAAGCTGCACATCAGAGGAAAAATTGAGAGCAAGCGCTCAAAATCCATTCAAAATCATACACTTGATCTCTTTTGATGAGATATATCTATTCACTAAATATTTTTGCAACAAACAAGGTATTTTATAGGATAGGTTCATGTTTTTTCCTGTTATTCTTAAACCAAAACATTCTCTTGTGTGCATTGCAACGGTTTTTAGTTGCTGGAATTGATCCTCTTGTCCATTCTAGCTGTGAAATCTTCCCCACCACTGGACTGTTCCTTGTGAAACAAACTGCTGGTGCCTTCGTTAAGTCATTTTTTCCATTTAATTCTTAGATATACCCACTTTTCTGCCCTGCATTTTCATGTGTTGCATTCGAGACGCCAAGTGGTGCAGAATGTAACTGCATCTTCATTTATCCCTCCTCTCTTACCGTAGTTAGTTCTGATTCTACTGAGAAGACATGCTGCAGCTACTTTTCACACTTACTGTCTGGTCTCCTCTAAAGATCTAAGTCTGTAAGTACATCTGTATGTAGCATGTACATATCTTCTATGATATATTCTCTGTGTGTTTACCGTTTTAGTACAACCGTGTGTTGTATAGATGCTAATCGCGATTAGCATCGCGATTAGCATTTCTGCATTGACATCAATGTTAAAATTAGCTTGGACGCTAACTGCAGTTAGCGTCCAAGCTAATTTTAACATAGCTAATTTTAACATAGCTAATTAACATAAAACTCCCTTGACCATGGTCAAGGGAGTTTTATGTTAATGGTATGTGGTGTTGCACCTCTATTTTGTAGCATAGTTTCACTACTTCAATAGATCCTTATAATATATCTTTATTTATGTTACATGGTCAGGCAATGCTTTTTATACTATGTACCAACAAGTGTGTATGTAGAAGTACAGCTATTGTTTTAAATGGCTGAACAAAAGTGTGAGGAGGAGCATCGAACTGAGGAAAGAGAAGCTTCAACTGTAACACAGTCTACAATAGCAAGTGGACTGCATGTTTTTGGAGTCCCAAGAGCAGAGTCTTCCATTAAACTTTCATTTGTGTCAATCACTGAAAAGATGAGGTGTGAAGGGTTATCTGTGATATACAAAAATGCTGCCTAAATAGTGACCTTTTCCTAAAATATTGCTGATTATGTGATGTTGGCCTTTCAAATCTGATTCCTCCATTGTGCCAAAGGAGCTTCAAACGATGCTGCGTTTGGGCCTTTACTCTCATCATTATAGCAAAAGAACAAGGTAGAAAATTTAGTATTTTACTCCTTAATAATACATTTCCACTATTAAGCTCTTACACACCCGCAGTTAGTTCTCAGACTCAATGATTATCCCAATTATTATTCCAAGGTTTCACAGCTGATCGTGTAAGGAGAAGTTATAGCTTTCTCTTGAAATATAAGTATTGTTCAATAAAGGCTTGCTGTAACCTTCATGATTTCTATGTGTGCTTTAACCCAAACCTTGAGTCCTTGTTATACATCACCATCACAGGAAGGAATACAATACATTTTGAAATGTATGTGTCTTTCTATACAGTGAATCATTCTGAAGCAAAGCAATCCCTTTTGGCAATATATAGATGGGTGTACAGTGCAGTACTGTATATGCAGCTGTTTGATGGGGAAGGCCATCCAAAAACATATCTCACTTGTACCAGTGCCTGGGGAGGCAGACCATATTCCCGGCTCCACTACAAGGTGCTTCCAGCATTGTACCAAGCAGAGCATGTGTGGTTTATGAACAATACAGTGTGTCTGTGTATTTGATTTCTTATCGTACCGCACTAGCTTCTCACTCCACATCACCTCCCTGCCCTCTCCCACATCCACAAAAGAAGCCACTCTACCCAAGCTTTTCCAAGCCAACAGAGGTTACATGCTGCATTCATTACTCTCGCTTCTCAGAAAACATTGAGCAATTACCATGTGAAGGTAACTCTCAGAGTTAAGAGACAACAGTGTTACAGTGCAGGTATTGTACCAGAGATGGTGGGTGGGTGTCGCGGCTGGTTTGGAGGTTGAGATGGCTGCCATCCATGTCTCTCTTTTTTTCTTTTCTTCTTCTGTTCAGTAGGTAAAAATGAGGCCTGGTGCTGGAGTGGGGAGAGTGGATGTGTTGCTTTGAAGCAGAGCAGGATAGCTGTCAGAGCCAGTCATGGATGGGATGTTCCTATCCACAGCCTATTAGAGAGCTGTTTATCAATGCAGCTGCCAATCAGGCTGACTCCTGGTTTGCCCATTCTAATGTGGACTTCATAACTGCTACATATGGTGCAAGTTCTGTTCATTATGTGTAGCATGGGCTCCTCCATCCAACCGTAATGTGATTCTAGTGGAGCTGCACGTGAACTATGAATGCCACAAGATTGCAATGTTCCTTTCTGTGCAGGTGGTAGCGTGCGTGCGTGTGTGTGCGCGCTCGCGCATGTTTGTCAGTCAGGGAAGAGAGCAAGGTAGCAAAAAGAAAGAGAAATCCCATCTTAGATACAAGTAATTACCTTGCTAAATTATGTTTCTTATTAACAAACTACAGTGTTGTCGTACACAAATGGTGATTAAATCATTGCTAAGCAACTATTTCTATGCATGGCAGGCCTGTCAAGATTTTGATTTCTGCTACGAGAGCTGGATATAGCGCCTAAACTTAGCCTTACGCAAATGTGTGCCAGTGGCCACAGGTAATGCAGGTCCTGCAGCAAAACAATCCCCTGCATCTTCACGTAGACCACCATTATGAAAGATACATCCATAAAACTGATCTGGCTATAATTGTTTCCATTCAGTTTTAGCAACAAAACCAGGGAGATTGTCTTCAATCTCTTGTTCAGGGGTCACTCATAGGCGGACCACGGTTCGGGACCGGACACAGATGCACTTGTATCCGGACCTGGACCTATAGCTGGTAGATAATAGAGAATTATTACAATTTGAGGTAGCGCTTCGATTTGAACTGCGGCAGCCTTTCTTGCCTTTTCAGCAGTCCAGAAAACACACCGAGTAATTAGATGCATTGTAAATCATATCACGTGATGCTACTTAGCCAATCAAATATGTGTATTCCGATTTAAGCATCGCGGCTTGAGGGAGATATACAGTACAGTACAGTTCACACACACACACACACACACACACACACACACACTAGAGACCCCAGAAGAGACCGAATAGTCGGAGAATTACGCGAGACGGAGAAGTTATTTCACTTGCTGTGCTCCAAAAAAGAGAGAAGTGGATAGCGAGACCAGAGCCTACAACTAAGAATGGAAAGGCTCTTATATTAAAAACCAGTATGTCTCATATGTTCAGAGACCGTGACGATTATTAAAAGCTGAAATGTGAAGCTCCACTACGAGACAAGGCCCACATCTTTTAAGCAAACGTACCCACTCAAATCCAAAATAGAAGCACAGAAAATAAACAATCTAAGAGCCCAGTATGACCAGAATCCCAATACATTAATTAACTGGCCAACAATGAGAGCGGAACAGAGCTGAAACGAGTGCTTTCAGTAACCACAGATATAGTCCCTGCACACACATTTCTCTTATTAGAATTTGAGAAGAATATGGATATTGTGTTTTTTTTTATTGCCATCACATCACACGTGAATCAAATTAATATGAAGCTGCAGGGCAAGGACAATTCAGTTATATATTTTTGTTTTAATTAAGTAGTTCATTTCAAGATACACATTTTTCAAAACCTTTCTGTTATTGAATTGTTTTAATCCAGCCCTTATTTTAATTGAAATAAGAGAAGAACATCTATTTATTATTCATCCAGTTCAATTTGAAATCTGAATTATTCAATTGAACTTGTGTTATTGGATTTAACAGTCAGTAGTTGACTACATACATAGGTTGATACAACTGCAAGGCTACTTAAATATATATGGCACAAAATGATTGCGCAAGTTATACATTATTGTGATGTTCCAGACCTTTGCATGAGGAAATTCTCTCTAACTGGATCTCGCTGAATTCTAATTGAACATCCCTGATCTAGTTGATCAAAGTGTTTTGATCAATGTAAAGCCTAAGTGGCGAACAGTAACACGCATCTCAATCTTGTGAGATTAATAGTAAATTACATTGTTTGAAAATATAAACAAATGTATAAGGTAATCAATTAGGAGTTATCTTAGATTAAAAACGGTCTCATTTTACATCTTTCCTTTTACCGTACTTTTCGGGTTATAAGCCGCTACTGCCTTCGGTCAGTGTCCCCGACAGCTCCCCGCTGTAGCCAGCTGGGGCTCCTGCTAGCGCTCCGTCACTTCCCCGCTAACTTCCGCTAGCTCCCTGAAAACCACCGAAGGTAGCGGGACCAGGCTCGACACCCGACTTGGGCAGAGGGGACGCGGGCAGTAGCAGCAGCAGTGGCCGGTAGCAGCAGAAGCGCTATCTAGCAGCGCTACTAGCAGCGCTATCTAGCAGCGCTACTAGCTTGCTACAGCGGGGACACTGATCAGCCGTAGGAGCGGCTTATAACCCGAAAAGTACGGTAATACTTACAATACTAGTACTCTACAATGGCTTTCAAAAACAATGCAGCTTTATCTATTTCCATGTCTTCTACACAGATCATCAACTGACATCTTGCCTTGGACGTGCAGCTTTAGATCCAGTCCATTATCCTGATATGATGTATGTCGCTAGTGCATATGAAAAAACATTCTTTATACAAGCTTGAAACATTGAACGGTTACCAGAAAAATGGATACACACAACGTTTATTTACAAAAACACATATCTCAGTTTTGTATTCGATTTTCTGCAATCATGTTGTTGTTTTTTTGCTACTCCGGGAATATCAATCAAACTGGTGTTGGGTTGTTTTGATCGAATATATAAAAAAAAATACATTTTCATGAATCTTTTATTTTTATTGTGCTGTCAAGGGAAAATCAGTCAACTGGTGTTGGTTTATTCATACTGAGAATGGCTTTTATCTGTTTTGTAAAATTAACTCTTTAAAATGCAAGCGACAGTCGTCATTTAAACGGCAACATAGCCAGTCGCCGACTAGAAATGAGAGGCTGCTTTTGCATGCCGTCGTTTGATATCGAGAAATCGTTGTTTTAGAATCCCTATGATTTCATGTAAATCTGTCAACGGTATCATCACAGTTATTACGGTGGGGTCTTTTGTGACTGCAGTGCCTCCTGCCAAATGTTGGCATTGCTGTCCAAAGAAAAATAAATAAAACATACACAATTTTAGTTGCACTACATTGTTGATAAGCATGCATACATACAGTATGCATGAATGTAGGTTGTATTTACTTCAGGCAACATTATTTGCCATGTTCTTAGCTTATATTCGTGAGGAAGTTGCAATACTTTGCAATAGCACTCACTGGGGATCCCTCTGACCCTGGATACCTCGCTCCATGACTTATTCTTTTTTAGTGATATCCCTGTAAATAAGCAGGCACACATTGTATCCTTCGGGGAAAGCTGCTGTGACTACAATGAGGTGTTCTTTATATTTGAAAATGATAGGAACAGCGTGATAGGAATTAAAAGTCCAAAAAGTTTGAAGGAGTGGAGGAACAAAAGGTGAACACAGCTGCCCTTCAATTGGCCGATTGTTGGATCGCATCGCTGCTCATTTGCATGACGTTGAACTCAACTTTCTCCAGTCGACAAGTCACCGAGATGTCGCCGAGCTCTCTGTTGCGCCTGTCTTTCAGCGCTCAAGTGAGACACTTTTAAACTATAAACATTACTCATACTGTAAATATTTGCCTTGTTTTCCCCCCGGTATAATCAATAATAATTCATCACCGTTACCACATATAGTACGTGTCTGTGCCGCCTCCATTGTTGTTGTTCATCTGTGTTTCTTGTGAATGAAACTAACCATTGTGGAAAGTGTAATTGCATTTGGGACTTCTTGAATTTCAACTGTTGTTTCTCAACACCCCACTGTGTGTAGACCTGTGAATGTAATCTCAGAAGGAATTTGGACCAGGCGTGCAGTGGTTAATAATTCAGCTCGGAGCTGGAGGCTTGCATTGAGGTGAACTATGCAGCAGTCTTGTTAAACATTCATGTTCTCAGCTGTGCCTCACCCCTGGAAGGCATTTGACCGCTAGAGCGATAACTCAGGAGGTAAAGGCTTCTCATAGATATTAATATCAATTTGATGTCTGTGGTGTCAGGTCTGCCCCTGCTCAACAATAAGGTCGCTGTTGTTGCGTTCTCTCCCTGTTGCAAAGACAGAGGGCCTCCATGTGCTTGCAGGCTATCTGAACATGAACATTTGTTTGTGCTGTTTATTTGTGTGTAACAATACCTGTGTGTCCTGTCAATTATCTTGGAGTGGTGAAGAAGAGCTGTGGTCATCTGCCACATGACTACAAAGCACACACATAATACAGACAGGCAACACAGGCAAGACAGACGCTGCTTGAGCATAATAAATTCAGACTGTATAGAGTCACAAGCGACAGCTGCTACACATGATTTCAAGGTGGAGTTTGTTTCTGCAGTGCTGAACAAAAACAGCAACAAGAGAAACAATCATTCCTTCAGCGTTTGCTTGGGAGGAATTTCTGGTTCTACATTAAAGTATGGGTAAATCTATATCAATAATGGATGCCAGTTGAAGAGATTAAAAGACAATTTATTTTCTAAGACTTTTAAAGATATAGCGAAGCACTGTTGAACTGTGTGTCTCTTTCACTGCAACCCAGAGCATGCTCATCAATCATGCTCACAGTACAACAACACAAATTAGTTCTTTTGGGGTGGCAGTGATTTATTAGAACAGCAGCTGGATATGCAACACTAAATTGTTTTTCTGCACTTTCATAATTCATTTAATTCTCTAAGCACTAATTTTCCGGCAGGTCAGTGTTGTGCTCAGGGTTGGAATTGTTCAAGTTGTGGCTGATGTAATTGTCTTTTGTAGTCCCAGACTAAGGAACTGAGCCTGTGGCCATACTGGTAACCGCTGGTAAGGAAAGCAGGCAATTTGACACAGTCTCTCTTGATACCTTTGCAGCCATCTTGCAGTATGTTTACCTCTCAACAACAAAGTGCACAGACGAATAATTATGTCCCAAAACCACAGCGACGCCTGCGCGGCAGCAGGTAGTGACCCAATTTTTATCTTTTGTCACACGTAGATCAGATACCTTCATAACACACACAGTGTCCTGCTCCCAGATCAGATATGTATAAACAACGGATGAACAAGATAAAAAAGCGTCCGTTAGACCTTTGCACTCTCCAAACTTAGTGTTGGCGTTTTCTAAAATCATTGTCACTCCTTCAAAAAAATGAATCATTCAGCTTTGGCCTCCCTGAACAGCTTGCTCATGTTTGGATGGAAGTCCTCTGTTGTAACCTTGCCTCTGAAAAATTACATTTATACACAATCATTTGTTTTGCCAAACATAATTGGTGCCCAGATTCAGGTCAGTGGTTACCTTTTTCTTTTGAGTGAAAGAAGTGCTACGTCCGTCGACTGCACAGAAGCAGCTAGTTGAGAGTTAGATTGTGGGTAAAGAAAGCACAACGTATCCTCATACAGCGGTATATACACTCACCTAAAGGATTATTAGGAACACCTGTTCAATTTCTCATTAATGCAATTATCTAATCAACCAATCACATGGCAGTTGCTTCAATGTATTTAGGGGTGTGGTCCTGGTCAAGACAATCTCCTGAACTCCAAACTGAATGTCAGAATGGGAAAGAAAGGTGATTTAAGCAATTTTGAGCGTGGCATGGTTGTTGGTGCCAGACGGTCCGGTCTGAGTATTTCACAATTTGCTCAGTTACTGGGATTTTTACGCACAACCATTTCTAGGGTTTACAAAGAATGGTGTGAAAAGGGAAAAACATCCAGTATGCGGCAGTCCTGTGGGCGAAAATGCCTTGTTGATGTCAGAGGAGAATGGGCCGACTGATTCAAGCTGATAGAAGAGCAACTTTGACTGAAATAACCACTCGTTACAACCGAGGTATGCGGCAAAGCATTTGTGAAGCCACAACACGCACAACCTTGAGGCGGATGGGCTACAACAGCAGAAGACCCCACCGGGTACCACTCATCTCCACTACAAATAGGAAAAAGAGGCTACAATTTGCAAGAGCTCACCAAAATTGGACAGTTGAAGACTGGAAAAATGTTGCCTGGTCTGATGAGTCGATTTCTGTTGAGACATTCAGATGGTAGAGTCAGAATTTGGCGTAAACAGAATGAGAACATGGATCCATCATGCCTTGTTACCACTGTGCAGGCTGGTGGTGGTGGTGTAATGGTGTGGGGGATGTTTTCTTGGCACACTTTAGGCCCCTTAGTGCCAATTGGGCATCGTTTAAATGCCACGGCCTACCTGAGCATTGTTTCTGACCATGTCCATCCCTTTATGGCCACCATGTACCCATCCTCTGATGGCTACTTCCAGCAGGATAATGCACCATGTCACAAAGCTCGAATCATTTCAAATTGGTTTCTTGAACATGACAATGAGTTCACTGTACTAAAATGGCCCCCACAGTCACCAGATCTCAACCCAATAGAGCATCTTTGGGATGTGGTGGAACGGGAGCTTCGTGCCCTGGATGTGCATCCCACAAATCTCCATCAACTGCAAGATGCTATCCTATCAATATGGGCCAACATTTCTAAAGAATGCTTTCAGCACCTTGTTGAATCAATGCCACGTAGAATTAAGGCAGTTCTGAAGGCGAAAGGGGGTCAAACACAGTATTAGTATGGTGTTCCTAATAATCCTTTAGGTGAGTGTGTGTGTGTGTGTGTGTGTATATATATATATATATATATATATATATATATATATATCTCAGATATCTATATTTAAACCTTTTCAAATTGTTCATGAGTGATCAGTGCACCTGCCCAAGCCCTCGTGTGCAAAACCTGTTTCGGCAAAAATATCTATTGGGTCAGGTTTAGTAAAAGATTGTTTGTGTCCTAAAATAATTTCAGTGCATTACTTTTTGTCTGCAGCCTGGAACGTGCAGAACTTTGATACCAGAGACCAGGGTTTACTTCTAAAGTTAAATACTTTGTCAGTCATCAATTAGCAGATACGTTCTTTTCCTCTCATCATCTCCTTATCATCTAATAAAAGGCATACAAAAAAGTCCAAAACAAGCATTGATAAAGAAATAAATGTTTCCTCATTATGTAAAAAAAAAACATCATATAGCATTCCATTCTTCTAAAACTGTCTTTGGTGTTGCAAATTAGAAGTATTACCTTTTGGTTGTGGAGGGAAACTAATTATTTGGTGACAAATAGAACAGAAGAGGAACAGAAGTGCTTAAGACCTTGCCATGAGTTCCAGAGCCCTGCCACTCCTCCAAATGACACTCCCAAGTTTAGACCCCGGCTTTACCATAACCCTAACTGACCCCCAGCTTTTTTTGCAACCACTCCAGATGGCAATTTGGCAGTGCTCATATGGTTAGCCTATATCTGGAATGTACTCATATGAAGGTTATTTTGAGTGGAAACGCAGGGATCAGATGACAGATATGCTCTCGTGATATTCTATATTTTTCTTGCTGGTCAACAAGACCCAAACCAACAACGATTTGATCCAATGAATACCATTATTTAGCTTTTTTTTATATTTTTGACCAGATATATTATCTTCTCTATGAGCCAACAGGCATGTTATGGAACTTATCCACAATTAAGGACGATAGAATATCATCAGTCAAAATGAAACTGTGATCTGGCATCCCAAAAAACACAAAAAAAAAAGTCCTTTCCACAGCTCCCTCGATTCTAGAAATATTGACTTTCAGCCTTTCAGCACCAGGGCCAATTGAAAATATCTTGAATGGACTTTAGGTGTATTATAATAGAATGATCATTGCACTGTATAATGGCCCATAGTTAGTCATTTATTTTATTCACAGTCCGTTTAAACAAGTTTATGGAGGGTACAGAATATGACTGACTCCATAATAAAGGATATAAAACTACTTGCTCTTACCATCATCACTAATCATTGAATTTCTTGATCATAGATCTTTGTTTAGCACTTATGAAGTTATAAATACATGACAATATTATGTGTATAAAATGTGAATGAATGAGGCAGTTGCAGCGTGAACGCCTTTTGATTTATAATTTAGACATGTTCCCTCTTGCATCTCAAATGTACCGTATATTGCGGGTTAAGGTAAAAGCCAAACACGAGGCTCATGGCAGAATCAGAGCATTTCATTTATGTATATTCCCAAAAATACAAACAGTGCACATTTGTTAGTGTGATCGCGTTTGTGATAGAAGGTTTGTTATCGTAGCTATTATCTATCAACAGCAGAACTCTACTTGTAATATTCAAAGACATTTATGTTCAGGGTTTTCAGGTGTGGGCGGCACAACTTGATGGAAAAGCCTAGAAGCCAGAATTTCAACACCAAGTCTGTCAAATCTAGATATGTAAACACATGAGACTTCACGCAGGGACAAGGGCATGAGGGCAGAGATCCATCACATAGATGACACCCTGGGATTGTCTCTAAGCTTTCCTGTTGTTGCACACATAAATTAACCCAACCCCAACATGGATCAGTCAATTATGCTGGGGGCGGTGATTAGTGTTTCAACACAAGCGTTTTGGAGGAGGGATTATCAGCCTGTCAGCCAGACTCTAACCTTCACCTCTACAAGGTGAAAACCTTGACTTTAGCAAAAGGTTGAATTGAAACTCTGTGCATGTCTGAAGATCAATAAACTGAAACTAGAGCTCTTATGAATTTACTTTAAATTAAACCCCTCTAACATTATCATCACATTCTGAGGTGAGTCCACAGCACTTAAAAGTTAAGTGCCATTGACCTAATATTTAAACCCAGAAATGTCTCACATTGAAAATGCCTTCCTGTGTGTCATGCCAGTTAACATATGTTGTTGAGTACTGATTATAGCTGGAACTGATTAGTCGATTAAATAAAACAAATGAAGAAAATGAATCAGAAACAATTTAGATAATCAAATCAAGAAATAAGGCCAATTATCAAACATCAACCTGTCATGGGAGGATTTACTGTTTTTACTATTGTAAACTAAATATGTTATATAGATTAAACAGCTAGTTGATTTATCAAAACATAATTTTGATGATAATGAAAATAGTCCTTGGGTTGCAGCCATAGTAGTAATATAAAATAAGGTCCATAATCAAGGTATCTGGTATAATAGCACTGCATCTCCATTTAGTCTGCAAATGTTGGATAGTATCTGCAAGTTCTTTTGCAAATTTAAATATTATGATGAAAGTATATATTTGCTAACATCATGCTATGAAGCTATTTTAGCAGGATGTCTTAGTTTCTATTACTATGTCCTTAAATGTATAATTATCACCACCAGGAAGATCAAGAGTGTGTGTGTGTGTGTGTGTGTGTGTGTGTGTGTGTGTGTGTGTGTGTGTGTGTGTGTGTGTGTGTGTGTGTGTGTGTGTGTGTGTGCTCGCTGCTTGTTTTTGAGTTTAAAAGTGCCTTCAACACCATTGGTGTCTAGACGGGGGGTTAGCCAATTGTGGGTTGTATTCATTCAACCACACACTGCAGCAGTGGTCATTGCAGACACACCTTGCAGAGATTTGCGCTCTACTGAGTGCACCTTTCTACCAAGTTATGATCTTTTATGTGCTCAAGTTCTGATGCGTGTATCTGTCTGTTCTTGTCTTATTTTCTGTGCAAAATTATTTCATGGTACATATCAGTGTTAAAGGCAGGCTTTTAATAACGTTTGCTGCTGTTAAACTGCAGGACTATTGGCTTTACACATCCTCTGCATGGTGTCATTTTTGCCATTTGGTGAATGTGGGCAGTGTAAATGTCACTCCCTTCCTCATTTCTTAGCTTTGCTTTATTAAAGTGGCTTTACAGTGAAGGCTATTCACATACATACAGTATGGCAATGATTTTCCTTGTTTCATTCACACCGTAGTTTACCATTGATCGTGATAAGGGTTAGTTTCTGTAGCAGATGGCGCAATAAAACAGATGTATGCACCAATACGACACACCATCATATCATCGCTCTCCCTCTCTCTTCCATTTATGTGCTCTCTCCTCACTTTATCCCCCATCTGACCCTATTCTTCCTTTTCTACAGTCGTCTAATGCCGTTTATCTTTCTTAATCTACTGTATCTGTTCTTCGATCGTCTTGCTCATCCCCCCTCACCCACTAACTGATGCAAGGCGAGGTAACTCATGAGGGAATTAACAGGTGAAATGTATGCTCTTTATCTCAAGCACCGCTGTGTGCATCATGTCCTTCCCTTCCTGCAATCAATAAGTTCATATAATTAACTTTCAAAGACATTGTTGAACTAACCCTACATTATAGAGGAGATGGGGAGCTAAGCGCCTTTCCCCCATAACTCCAGGGGATTACGGTAATGACACAGAAAGACAGGAGTAGACAGGTGGCCTGCAAGAAGTCTCCTCCTATTTCATAGAGTAATGAAATTGAATTATAAACCTCTACTAATCTCTTTCACAAAGGTTCGGGAGATATTCTCCCACCTGCAGGTGTGCTAGAGCCAACCAATCAGCACAAGTCTGATTTACATTTCTTCTTACAGACCTTCTCCTGACACGAGTACAGTGTGCCCTGTTGCACAGACAGTGACGTCTGCCATAGTATATTATACATCTACTTAATAATCTCAAATGTGTGACTAAATGCAATACAAGACTATATGTTGTGCATTACATTGGTTTGTTTTCTACATGGATTTGAATTACAAATACTGACCCTTTTGTAGTTCAAGTACATGTATGATACCTCAACATTGCAATGGCAGCATGATTATGTCCCCTAGCAACAGACAAAAGGTGATGGTAAATGAACCTGTACTTGTATGGACCTTTTCTAGTCTTCCGACCACTCAAAGCGCTTTAACACTAAATTGCATTCACCCATTCATACTACGTGAACAAGTAGCACTTTAGTAGCACTTAAATGGCCCTTACTTTTAGCACCATGTAGTTTGGCTTTCTTGACAACATTGTACCTTTTTTGATTCTTGCTGTTCTGAGTTTGTACTCGTGGTTGAATGCACGTATTGTAAATCGCTTTGAATAAAAGTGTCAGCTAAATGAAATGTAATGTAAAAATGTCATTCACCCATTCAAAATCTGACAGCAGGGGCTACAAAGCAAGATGCCACCTTCCCATCAGAACTAACTAACAATACTCCACACATACAACAAAGTCACAGCTTTTTGGGTTTGTGGTTAACACTTGGAGGTCTGGTGGTCAATTTCTTGATTTTTCTTGATTTTACATACTTTTTAAATTCCCCTTTTTAAAGTCACTAGCATATGATACAAAATCATGTGTTGTATATCAAAAAATACAGAACAATCTCAGCTATCTATATAATGAGGCACCATTGTCCCAAAGGCACAAGTGTAAATATGAAAATATGACTAAAGCTGAAAAATTGAATCTTGATTTTGGAAATGTCTCATATTTGTTGTGAAAACATAACTTTACTCATGTGGGATAGCGGTTTTGGTGATGGAAATTGGTTTACCAAAAGGTCTTAGGTTCACAAAAGCAGTGGAATATATGAATAAAATGGTAGACACATGTAATTTAATGTCTAAAATTTTTTATTATTATATGGTGGGGATGATGAGCTGTGGCTGGCTTTGCGGCCTGCTAGGTGATGTGTTCAGGCAGGCAGACGGACAGGGAGGCTGCTGCAGCGATGCTGCATGTTGTCCTCTGGACCCTCACAGCTCTGAATCCACTCTGTAAAATACATTAATCCAGTCAGTATGAGTTCACTGTAAGAAAGTTAACGTGATAGAGACAACAGTTGATTATGCACCGTTCAGTCATAGACACGGAAGATAACAGCCAACACGGAACTATTTACCGACGTGCTAACCGCTCGTAGCTCTCGTCAACACACGTTATTTACTGTCTTACAAACATATAATGGAGGTCCAACACTACTGGTCGTACTGTGTTCACTGTAAGAAAGTTAACGGTGATAGAGACAACAACTGATTATGCCCCGTTTAGTCATATATACGGATGATAACAGCCAAAACGGCACTGTGTACTGACGTGCTAACCGCTACGTAGCTCTCGTCAACACACGTTATTTACTGTCTTACAAACATATAATGGAGGTCCAACACTACTGGTCGTACTATGTTCACTGTAAGAAAGTTAACGGTGATAGAGACACAATTGATTATGCCCCGTTTAGTCATATATACGGAAGATAACAGCCAAAACGGCACTGTGTACTGACGTGCTAACCGCTACGTAGCTCTCGTCAACACACGTTATTTACTGTCTTACAAACATATAATGGAGGTCCAACACTACTGGTCGTACTATGTTCACTGTAAGAAAGTTAACGGTGATAGAGACAACAATTGATTATGCCCCGTTTAGTCATATATACGGATGATAACAGCCAACACGGAACTATTTACCGACGTGCTAATCGCTCGTAGCTCTCGTCAACACACGTTATTTACTGTCTTACAAACATATAATGGAGGTCCAACACTACTGGTCGTACTATGTTCACTGTAAGAAAGTTAACGGTGATAGAGACACAATTGATTATGCCCCGTTTAGTCATATATACGGATGATAACAGCCAAAACGGCACTGTGTACTGACGTGCTAACCGCTACGTAGCTCTCGTCAACACACGTTATTTACTGTCTTACAAACATATAATGGAGGTCCAACACTACTGGTCGTACTATGTTCACTGTAAGAAAGTTAACGGTGATAGAGACACAATTGATTATGCCCCGTTTAGTCATATATACGGATGATAACAGCCAAAACGGCACTGTGTACTGACGTGCTAACCGCTACGTAGCTCTCGTCAACACACGTTATTTACTGTCTTACAAACATATAATGGAGGTCCAACACTACTGGTCGTACTATGTTCACTGTAAGAAAGTTAACGGTGATAGAGACACAATTGATTATGCCCCGTTTAGTCATATATACGGATGATAACAGCCAAAACGGCACTGTGTACTGACGTGCTAACCGCTACGTAGCTCTCGTCAACACACGTTATTTACTGTCTTACAAACATATAATGGAGGTCCAACACTACTGGTCGTACTATGTTCACTGTAAGAAAGTTAACGGTGATAGAGACACAATTGATTATGCCCCGTTTAGTCATATATACGGATGATAACAGCCAAAACGGCACTGTGTACTGACGTGCTAACCGCTACGTAGCTCTCGTCAACACACGTTATTTACTGTCTTACAAACATATAATGGAGGTCCAACACTACTGGTCGTACTATGTTCACTGTAAGAAAGTTAACGGTGATAGAGACAACAACTGATTATGCCCCGTTTAGTCATATATACGGATGATAACAGCCAACACGGAACTATTTACCGACGTGCTAATCGCTCGTAGCTCTCGTCAACACACGTTATTTACTGTCTTACAAACATATAATGGAGGTCCAGCACTACTGGTCGTACTATGTTCACTGTAACAAGTTAACGTGATAGATTCAACAATTGATTACTCACCGTTCAGTCTCACAGAAACGCTGTGGCCAGCTATCTGGCCCGTTAGCTCCGGCTAGCTCCTTGTTAGTGAATCCTTCAGGCTCTGAAGCTGCTCCGTCTGTCCCCTCCAATATAGCTCTGCTCAGGACTCTTTGCTTGGCACCTTCTTACTCACAGTGAAGCTTTGCACGCCTCATGTCCATGTTTAGATGCTCAGACGCGGAAGTGGAAACCATATCTATCCGCCAGATTTTTAACCATATTTATGTGACGTATTATTGTGATGATATAATTTTATTAAACATTTAGACACCTGGTGTAACGCTTCGACGCGGGCGCCGACCTCAGAGGGTTAAGTGTCATGGACTAGGGCTTGAACTGCCGATCCTCTGATTAAAGAACGACCCGCTCTACGATTGAGCCACTCATACCTCACACAATAGAGCTCAACAGTGAAGTTCTGGAAGTGAAATTTCCATTTATATTCTGAATTCGCTGTTACCGTGGAATGGTTTACCGCACCCGCCAATGGCCTGTGAGGGTACGTGCTTGTACGTGCTGCTCCATGGCCTGCTACCGGATTTAAAACTGGACTAACGTGGCAGTTTGTAAACTTATATTACAAAGATTCTTCACCAAAATCAATGTGTTATTCAGATTATGCACGGCTGCGTGTAAACAGGAATATTTGCGTCGTATTCATTTTCATTAGCCATGTAAACAACTGTAAATGTAGTGTCTTTTTCCGAACGTACCAATAAGGACAAAGACGAACATATTTTCTGCACGTAAACGTAGTCACTCATAACCATTGCACTCAAACACAACGCTGCATGTTGTGCAGTGCACAGTGTATACTTTTGCCTCTATATGCATCCACAGGGAGGTGAGTGTCAAGCTGCATGATTCTCTAAATTTAGATCAAAGCCATGCCAGTCAAGGAGGAGAGCTCATAACTGTCAAAACCTGTGAAAGAGAGGTGGAGAGAGACTGAGAGCACACACAAGCCTGTGGATGCTGGCTGCATTATTTTGTATGGAGGAGCCCCTCAGCATGTTTATACTCATTCAGTGAGACAGCTGTGGGCATCTCGAGCCAGCCTATGCCTCTCCTAGGCTCTCTAAGCTAGCCCAATTCATCATCCTTCAACAACCCTGCTCTAATTGGGCCGCATCCCCACCTGCTGTCACTCACCACCTCCTCCACAATGAGCCGGAAGAGATACAGATGTACCTGGTCCGGCACAGCCCTGTCGCAGCACACCAGCCTCTGCATTTGAATTGCATATGTGGGCAGCTGCGCTCCAGCAGCTACACTGAGCTGATCCCAGGCACTGCTCTTTTCTCCCTGCCTGTCTCTCTATCCACAAGCATGGTAATGATGTGGCCTATCAGTTTAACCGGAGACGCGGTAACAACGCTCTGGGGCTGGAGGTACCTCTGCCCCTCCAATATAGCAAGGACATTAAACATTCCTCCTCCTGTGGTACCATGTCTCTTAAAGTTTTGCGCGCCCTAATTTCATAATCTCTCTTGTTTTATCTGAGCGGAGCCTGCCACTTCAGATAAGAATTGCAGATACCCTTTAGCTGCCAAGCAGAGCCAGAAGACATCTAATGAGCCTTTGAGATTCCCCTGCTAAACCTACCATAAAATGCCCGGCGTGCATGGAGACGCAGCTTCAATTTGTCTGAGAGGAATTGCATGGTTTCAAGTTTCAGCATAATAGACAAGACAGCAAGCAAAAGTCTCATTTGCTCAATTGGCTTTTATTAATAAATAAAGGATTACCACGTTTGTTCAACGGAAGATTGGGTTAAGATTTGTAAGGGCTTGGCTTTGTCTAGTTGGGCTAACCAAAAGGGAGATTTGCATTTGTTCACTCTGTTCCTTTTCTTGTTTCTGCATTCTGTATTCTGTATACTTTAAGTCCTCAGTCAAACATTGCAAATATGCTTGTCCAACCCCATTAGTGGCTGACAGAAACAAGGGGGGTAAATTTAATGAGTACAGCGCATGGCCCATTGTAAGTGACACTGGCTGATACCAAATGCTTGCGCTTGCTGTCCTGGCGTTCTTCAAACTGTCAGGTTATTGTATCCTGCTTTTAGGGTTTATGAGAAAAGTAATGGCAACGCCAAAAACGGCAAAAAATCTCTCCAACATTTTCTCGAAGAAATTTGATTTATATAATCCTAATGTGTTTTCCCAACATTGCGTTGTGATGGGAAATATAATCGCTTACATTCCCAGGCTTCCTTTTGTCTTCTGCAGGAAGTGCAACACTTAGGCTATGACACAAGAGAGTGGTGCTAGGTTTAAGCAAAGAAAAGTGCATTTCCACTGATAATATAAATCGTTATATTTTGTAGATCTTCTTCATTTCATTATTCTTATGTCTATGTCAGTTTAACAAATATTGTCTGTAAGAAGTGTCTGAGAAACGTCCGGTGGTCTGTTCCTCAAGGTTCCACGCTTTGCACTACAACACCCACACATGTTATCAGTATATTGACATTAGGGAAGCAGACTGGTCGTTGCACGTTCCAGCCGTGTGAGAAAAGATGAGGACACGATTCTCCTCCTCTTGTTAGAGCCAATAGAAATGTTACATGTTCATGACGGAAAACCGTGTATTAAAGAGCCGAACCTCCGGCTGTTCGGGGTGTTTTTGGACGGTCAACCTGCGTGTTGACTGGACGACTCCCCTGCGATTGCAGCACTTGTTACTTTGTTTGTGATCAAGGAAAATAAATTTAGAGAACGAGAGAAGTTTGGCTGAGTTCTTCCGGAGGCTACACCAGGCATCCAATCATTATTACGCGCTAACACCATCCACATCTTAAATTTGTACATACAGAGTGGAAATGGCTAAATAAAAACCTGAAAACTGTGAGGATTTGGGCCGAACCCTGGGAGTTCTGCCCACAGCTGCGCCTCTTTCCCTGATCAGCTGATTCACAGCTGATTCTCGTTTCCTCTGATTACCTCCTGCTGTCAAATACTCCGGTCTTCCTCACCTCTGGTGTCAGTCCGTACCGTCTTCACCGTCTACCAACCTGCTCCCCCGCCCGTGAGTGGCTCGGTTGGCTCCTGTGAGTCTTTTTCCTTTTGGACATCATGCTTGGTTTTACCTTCCTGCCAGTGTGGAGCCTCGGGTTTCACCTGCATGAAGAGAGCCTCCCGCTCGTTCCACGGAGTTCCGCGTGGAGGCTTGAGGATCCTGTTGCCTGTCCGTCAGCCCGCCGTTAACAGCCACCTTCCGGCTTGGACCGGAGAGGAGTTCGCGGACGTTATCAGCCACTTTCCGGCTGGGACCGGAGAGAGGTTCGCGGACGCTTCACGGCCACCTTCCGGCCCAGGATGGAGCGCGCTCCCGCGCTTCCATCTACAGTCAGTTCGCTGCCGTCCCGTCAGCGGCTTCTAGGTGCGCGTGTACGCGCCTCTAGTCAGCGTCCCACCTGCCCGCTGTTCGTGACTGTCTGCGCCCGGACCTTGTTTGTTTGTTTTGCCCGTCTGTCTGTTACTGTTTACCACCGGACTTTGTTAGTTTCTTCCTGTTCCCCTGCTGCAATAAACCTGGTTTAACAACGATCTCAGCTGTCCTGTCGCTGCATTTGGGTCCGTGAACACACCACACCACGACAGAAAACGAGTGTTTTTGCTTGGCTGATGAACAGCATTGATAAAAGTAACAATGGAAACGGACTAAGTGAATTAATGCATGTAGCTTGAACATCCAGTGAAGCTTCAGCCCTACTGAGGTGCCTAGAAAAAAAAAAGATATTCTAGATATTCTGTCAAAATGTGTGCTACATTTGGATGTGAACCTGAGTAAAATAACTTTCGCTAACCTGAGGGAAAGGTTGTTGTTAAATCGATTGTTGAATACAGCTCCTTTTTAAAAGAACTGCAGTAAAAAGGCTGAAACATCTCTCCAATACCCAGTCAACCATATGCTGCTGCCATATCCTGTCTTGTAACTTTTGAGACAGGGAAGTTTGAAATGTCAATTTTTATGTTTCAGGCTACATAAACATGAATACTTTGCTACTTCCTGGAGACAACATTATGGTTTAAGTGATCTAACCATAATGAGGCGTCAGCTGTACAGACAAAACACAGGATGTTGACTTTGATTGTAAAAACAGGGAGCAATCATTTCAAGTTGCTTTGTATTGATGCAGAGCGCTCTGCAGGCTCTGGGTACATGATGGATCACACAGAGAACGAAGAGTCTCTCCTCTGTCCCAATGCCCACACGTGTGGTAGTTACAGTCAAGTGCGCCCTCTTGCACTATGTATTTCTGTTTATTGCAGACAAGTGTAAAAAGTACCTGTTAAAATGAAGTGGCGCAATTTCAATACATACCTTGTTAATGAAGTCAACACTCATGCGCAGTCTCACAAACAAATACATCAAGTAACAAGGAGCTACTAATGAACTAAAAAATCAACAGATATATTTTGAGTACAATACAGTTCTTACACAGAGAGCTATCTTGAAGTTGTATTGGACAAATAAATAGTATTATTATATTATTTTGGAAGACTGCTTTTGTGTGACAAAAATACATTTGAGTAAGGAAAATATTTCTTGCATTTTGTGGTGCATTTAACCACAGTCGTAATTATGTTTTACAACATTTTATTTGTTATCAATATGAATCTTCTTAGTTAAATTAGGAAAGATTTTCCATTATACAGTAATTGACAACCATCTGCTGAGGTCCTGCCAAAACTGCTGGGTGTTTGGATGTGACTAAAGCAGATGTTTAAACGTTACCGTCTTTCCAGAACACAGAATACAAAGTTTGACCTCAGAATTAAACATTTCTCTTAAAAAATCTGAGGCAGAATAAACATAGTTTTTACATTTTAAATGACATTTCTTGAGCACTGGTAGATATTGGCCAATGTCTTATGAAGAAGCTTTTCTCAGCTTTCTTGTTCATTGTTGCTCTTTCCAGATCACCAAATGTCTTTCATGATTTCATGACCCTAACAATGTCATTATTATATTGCATTTTTCATTACTATGTTCTATATAATCCATTAATTTTAGGGTTGGTCCTTTGATCCTTTATTCTTCCTGTCTGAACCCCAAACAGCTCCAAATTGTATAGTACTATACCTGAATATGGTTAATGTGTACATTACGAAGAATGGCGGACTGAAACCAAGCCCATCATTAACTCAATTATTGTTTTTAATTTCAAGTTAGCTGTCAATTGTTGGTTGGCAAACCCAGCGTAAAGGTGCATTACCAGCAGCAGCTCGACTGGCATTCACACTTTAGGTAATCTTCTCAAAATATACTTTCAAAAGTAGCGCGGTGGGCTAAGTGTACATGGTGACTCATACTGTTTTACAATGGTCCAACAGTCTATGCATATTTCTTTTTATACCCATTTACATAATATCCATGTCATTACAGGTTCAATCAAAGCTCCTCATGTACAAAAAAAAAAATTCCTCATCTAATTTTGTACTGCCACCGCCTACTTAAAAAACATGTTCCATGTCATTAGGAAACCCAATACAGTCATCATCATATATTATGAATTTTCATAATAATGTAACTTGTGTGTATTATTATTTCAGATGGCGTCAAGTCTATAGATGTACTTTGTTGTGCATGTAGGAAACTAATTTCGTCAGAGGTGTAAACAGTCTACATAAAGATAGTTAAAGTACACAACAGGAGCACGAGACAATGCATCTCATCATCTGTTTCTGCCCCTCCCCCAACACACACACACACACACACATACACATACACACACACACAGAGAAAGAAAAACAGCTGTGGAGGTCTGAGTTATTATGCAACGCCAAAAATGGGTAGGGGTCAGTCATCACTGGAAAATTAGACCCTGGAAGAAACTCTTCTATTTGAAGTGCTGGTCACTCTGAGGGCCAGTGTTGCATGTGTGGAGATATGCTAATGAGGACATGCTTTGATTGGGCCACCCACGCCAGTGACTCTGGCTGACAAAGGTCCACAAGGCTGCATCCGCCAGCCTCATTAAAGCCCTGTCCAATTATAGAATAGTAATTGATCGTCTGCTTTGTGTGTTTCTGCCCTCTCTCCTTGTCTCCAAAGTATGCACGAGGTCAATTTAAAATGCATCAAAGCTGTAACATGGTTAAATCCCCACAGACAGTTGCTGGCCTTCCTTGGCTTTTTGTTAAACTCATACAAGCACCTGCGTACTAAGCGTTGTCCCTGTTTTCCAGTTTATCACTGCTTCCGCTCACGAATCATGATGCTCTGGGGATTGCAAGGGTGAAATATGGAAGGCTCCTCTTTGACTGAATGTGATGTAGAGCAGGGAAGACATTACAATGGTGTTCCTGTAAATACAGCTGCGGGACAAAGTTTATTTTCTGTTCACTGGGAAATAATTAATTGAATGAATCTGTAAATTCTCTCAGGTAATACACGATGAACCAGATTATATAATGGCATGATCATAGTATGTTTGTCTTGTTATCTGTGTGTTGAAACACATGGGACCTGTAAGAGCGGCTCTATGTCAGTCAACCATGCTGAGATCAGTACTTTTAAGCAAATATTCCCCGCCCCAGCCACCCCTTTGCCGGTCTGTTGTTTCAAACTGGGAGAAATGATTTGTTGTTTTCTTTTAGATGAGACAGGGTGGCATGGGATCCTGAACTCTCCAGCGCAAATAGAGAGAAATAAACATCAAGGCGGGCTTGTCACAGCCGCCGACAACCATCAGGATGTCGAAACAACACCGGAACAAACAAGCCAATGCTTTCAGATCTCCATATTTAGATACGTGCAACGTGTGCGTGCGTGTGCGTGTGTATGCGTGTGTGTGTGTGAGGCGGTGACTTCCAACAGACTCACGGAGCCCTGGCTCACATATCGACAGGGACTAAGTTCAACTGATTCTTCAGTCAATCAGTAGCAGAGGTCTAATTTATCTCTCAATTAGATCTCTCTTGCTGTATTGCCCCAGCCCGTCATGATTTGTATGCCCACCAAGATGGCTCCGCTGCTGCCCCATTATGAATACAGACACTGACTTGTGTGGTCTCATTATTAAATAAGTAAGGGGATGGAGGAGACAGACAGACGTTTTTAAGCCTCGTTGGAGACGACGCCATGGCCATTAGAGGCTGAGCATTAACAACGGCAAGAAACAACACAAACCAGAGGGTGGGGGCGGGGAGGTAGAGAGGGAAAGAGCTGGCCAAGAAAGAAGAGCTGTAATTATGGTAATATTGCCACCTTGTTACTATAGCATGTATTGCATGAGGTCTGACAGTGAAAATAGCTCAATGGAAGACACAGCCATCCATACATGCAGCTAATTTAGTTATGGACTTTAGCTTTCTTTTGTGGTTCTACAGATTTTTCTGCTGTATTTGTCTTCGGGGACTATTATAATTCATCGCTGCATCAAAACAAAGTAATGATATGTGAGTTGAAAATCATCACTGGACTTTATAACAGTCCCGGTGGCAGGACTGAATGCATTAAATGCAATATGAATCGTCCCTTTATTGATGCCATTCATTACGATGATGAAAGCTCTTGGTAATTATCAATTTTGTTTAAGCACATCTGAGAGCTTTGTGTGGCACACTAATGGACGCCACCGGTGAAACCAGTCATTCAGATTTGTGTCAACGAGTCATTAAGTCGCCTTTGAGGGAAGTCAGCAATCTGATCCATCATGACAATAATGAGACGAAGATGAACTCATCAATTTCACTCTCCCAAGCACTGCACACGGCTCACGGATAGCAGCCACTGTCTGCTCCTCCGTGACTCACTCTGCTTGCTACCGTCTTTGACCCTCTTTGTAACATCTTCACATGGGTCTTTTCTGTCACCTTCTTTTCAAGTCAAACTTTATCATCCAAACCACTTTGTTTCTATGGCCCTCTCCATTTCGTGATTCTTTTCACCCCCTCCCTTGCAGAACAAACAAATGGGTACATCTCCAGCCAACGTGGCACCAAAGCAGCACACAAGTCACGTCAGACCTTATTCGCATAGCATATTTCATTACAGTTTATTCATTATGCTTCACAAAAAAACTGCATTAAAAAAAAGTACTAAAACTAGTATGGAAATGTGTCAATAAATAGTCCTTGGTGTTTTTGTTTTGCATTTTCTGTTGAATTAATAAAAGGTGCTTTTCTCTCCCCTGCATAAGCATAGGGCACTAGAGAAAAGAGAGTGGTTTTACAAAGTTAATTTGTTTTTCCGTGTTCATCTTTAACTCAAGGGATTTATTGTGTCTCTAAAATGAAATAAGCTGCCTTAAATTGCTTTGTTTTGGTATTAAATGTCATTGTACATTCAGACAGTTCTTGATTCTGCATACCCCACCCACTACCTGATCTCAAACGCTACCTTCATACATGATTGTTCATTTAGCCTCGAAGAGCACTGCATCCACCTGTCACCTCAGGCCGCTACTGCAGTTCCCCTCAATCTGCAGTTCATCGTGAAGCTGGCTGATCATAACCAGCACTTAATGATTCATGAACAGAGAAATTAATGGAGTACTTTACAGGTAATCGAATGAGGCCATTATGGTGGAACTAGCTCCTTACTGGGGACTTTGATCAAAGAGGGACTCGGTATATGAGCATGAGATGCATCAGATGTGGAGAGATGGCACAGACTGACATCAAGCTTTTGGACGGAGGTCCACATTAGCATGTCTTTGAAAGAGAGGGCGCATGCTGATACACATTTACTCCCAGGACCCAAGGTCAAAAAACTGATGAGGTCTTTCCAAAAGAGACTCAACTTGCCAACAGATTTTTTGAAAGCACAAAAAGTTGTGAGATGGCCCTGATCCCAATATCAAGTATAATAAATGACGGCAAAGAAGAGACAGACAGGACTCCGTTTTATAATGCCTGAGTAATCCTCTTTGGCACTCATCTTTTTCAAGATACATTAGAGCTAAAAGTGAGCATGCAAAACTGTTGTTGCTATGGTTATGGTATGGTTTAAGTTTAGACAAATAAGAGAGATGCCTAAAAGAAACTAACATTGACTCATGGCATTACTTTAGAAGAATCCACTCCGACCTTGCTTCATTGCATTGAAAAGAACATTGAAAAGAACAGAAACAGGTGATTTCAACATACACATTAACAGTGAATCACCTCTTTCTCTCTCTCTCTCCCTCTCGCTGTCTCCTGCTTTGCTACATCTCTTAGCTTTGCATCCACTTTTGTGTGCCAGCACTTGTTGGAAGGGAAGAAGTGTTGACAATTGTCTTCTCCTGCCTTGTCACCAAACAACTTTGTCACACTTCACAAACGGCTTAATTCTCAGACATCCCTGTCAAGAGATGACATTTAATTTTCACACCACTTCTCTCTGCTATTCTTTCTTTCATGAATGTTATTTTACAGCACACCCCCGGTGTATTGGCTCTCTGGCAGTATCGATATCGCTGACAGAGTGGGAGTCTTCAACTCAAATGAACACTCCTGCTATGTATTATGACAAAGGTAAGTCATCTTAAAAATCCAATGACACCTCAACACTACATGGATACAGAACATCATCTACCCATCTATCAATCCATCTCCCCATCTACCTACCTTGCTACATCCGTTTCTCTCTTACTTACTCATTGGCCGATATTGCGAAGGGATTGTGGAAGCAAAAGGAGGTCCAAATGGAGTTAAAGGTAGTTTGAAAGGTTTTTTTAATGAAACAATGAGAGCTATTGATAAAATCTGAAAACGTTGCCAACTTCAACTCATCAGTTTCTGTCAAGTGCCAGGCTGCCCTCTTTTCTGCACCCCACAACAAATGTGGATGGACAATTAAATAAAAAGAATATCCAAGATCTTAAGTTTTATGGGGCATATTTAAGGATGTTTGACTGATGCATGCATGTTATGTCTGTGTGTCTTCCCTGCGTGTTTGAAGGAGCATGCTTCCTCATTTCTTTCTTAGCCCAGTAAATTAAAATGCTGCTCCACTTCTTAGTTCTCATAAGATTAGAGAGAGTGCATGTTCTAGTCTGCCGTTTTATCCTCCCCATTACATGTACGATGAGAGCTTAACTTCCTCAGGGTTTCCATTTTAGCCAAGATCAATAGCCAAGTGCTCGTTGGCCGAAGTGACTTTGGTCCTCAGTGTTCAGTCTTCGGAGTGAATTGTGGTTTGACAGTGCGGCCCACATGAGCAGAAAATAGAGCTTAGAAGACCTGTGCCTTCCTCAACTCCATTTCCAAGTTTAAGACTGTTATGACAGGTCCTTTTCGTGGTTCAATTAGGTAACTGGAGGGAACCGATCCAAATGGCCGAAACAGCCCTTGGTTCATTATCAAGAGGCCCAGAATCTGAGATTATAGGTGATTACACTCATCCTTCCCCTTTTCTGAAAAAAAAAAGAAGAGAAATCTGTTTAATCCCCCTCTCTGGTGCAGCTTCGGAGGGCGCTCTGGGATGGCTGGCATCCATCACAGGCCTAAAAAAAAACCCAGAACATACGGAACCAGGAGGAGCCCTGGCCCCGGCTTGCAGGGAAGAAGGCCAGTTGGCCAGCGAACAAGAGGTGCTGGGTCTGATCGGGCAGAGGGAGACGCCACTTGGCCGCAGATCACAGCGGTCAGTGGGGACATGGTTGGCCCGCCGGCCTGCGCAGGGAGCTCTCATGGAAAATGGGAGGAGGGAGCTGGGAGTTCAATGCTGACCTTAGACTCTAAGCTGCAGTCACAACACAGTGGTCCTCTCCTTCCAACCACGTCCTCGCTGTCTCCGACAGCTGTGACTGACGGCTCTCAGAGCAGCATGTTGGCTGCACTCTCACTCTCCTACGCTGATTTAGATGGTCATTCAGATCATTTTAAACCCATTACCTTTTTCTATCATTTTTTCCAAAGATTATATAAAAACTTGTTCGCCAACAGCTTTTCCTTTAGTGGAAAGCTGTTAGAGAACAAGTCTGACTTTGTTGTGACGTTTCTGACATTATTTCATTTTTGAAACCAGTCCTTTGAATCCATGTGTGGACTTTTTGAATGGGAGCCTGGTGAGCAGACTATTTAAAGTTTGACTTGAAAGACCATATTGATCACCTAGAGAGTTTTGTGCTCATTAAATGCTGCTGCTTAGGTCAAGTTCACACTGCCCCTCTTTCTTCGGAGTAACTTCATTCCAACAGGGTGCTGAGCTATTCACAGGGCGATCAGCTAACAATGCATTTAATTGAATCATGTAACTACGTAGTATTTGTGTTTACAGCAGATCTGCTCTGGGATTACTGTAGCAAAGAAAAAGAAAATACCGTGAACGCTACATGTTTGGAATATCTGAGCAAAGCACTTTTTTCCTAGCACGGCATCTGGATTATCTCAAGAGATCACAAGATCGCGCGGAAATTAATCTTTTCAGGCTTCAAGTGATGCGTTTGTGTCCGAACAACAGATGTCCAGGCCAATCAGCGTCCTGTGAGGAGCTACTGGCAGCTACGAGTTCGGTTAGGTGTGTGTGAAGCGACACGGAGAGGCAGCTGTTAGTCCAAAACAACAATTGCGGCTCCTAAAGAGGTTCGTGTAAATGCTGCAAAGCATCAGTTATATCGGGACTCGGGAGTATTTCTTCATTGAAAGAAGAGCAAAGAACGGCAATGAAGGTATTCTCGATGTAAAAGATATTCATCTTCTCCCGACTTTCTTTGTTTGATTCAGTTAATCACCTGCAAGTATTTTCAAATTAAAAAAATGTAAGTACCCAGCCCGCTCTTTTTCCAAACGGTTTCTCAAATGATTCCGTGAGACAAACCATCTGGCACGTCGGGTTTCTTTCTTGCTGCCCCACCAAACAAACTGATGTACCAATACCAATCCCCAGCTGCATGTGTATGAGACGTGAGCAGTTCCACCAAAGAGTTATTTTTTCTTCTAAACTTCTTTTTCATCATTCAAGTATTCGTTAGAGGCCTAAAGATGTAAAACTGTTCAGTAATTCACAAGAAAATAACAATGATTAGAGGAAAATGAATGTATTTTTTTGTAGCAGAGTTCTCTTTCCTATTCCATTAATCATCCAGCAAGCCTTCAAATGTATAGTATTAGCTTTTGGAGGAGTCCCACTGAGTCCACACTGAATCACATGAAATAGCATAATTGATACAATTGCATTGAAAACTTGGTTGTGATTTAACTGATGTGGTCACGACTACAGCCCTCTGTAATGGTCACCTATGTAAGGCATTTCTAATCCACACTGGAATACCAAGAAATGGGTCATGTGGCATCCATGTTGTATTGGCATGTGGTAGACATGCATTGTTCTCAATAAGAGAGCAACAGTGAATCCATTAGGGCTGTGTATTGGCAAGCACCTCACGATACAATATGTATCGCGATACACGTGTTACGATGCAATATTGCAATACTCTTATAAGTAGAGCTGAAAATATAATGTTCTGTATACCACTTGGATAGTTAAATACATACATCACATATTTATGATAACTTAGCAGACAAATTGCATCAAAACTACTTTAAAAGGTATGTGTATTGGACATAGTCACTCAGCAGTGAACACACTGAACTGAAATGCGATATTTTGACACGTTTCGTCGCTTTTGTAAATCCCGGGCACTACACTGCTACATCCATCATGTGTCGGTAAGAATGATTAGGGATCACATAGCACCTCTCTACAATATATGGCCACTTGTTTGTGAGACGCCATGTTGTAATTTTGGTGGGATCATGTGACAAGCCGAGAGGTCACTGGCCTTAGCTTAGAAGGCAACAGGCAGAGACATCTAGCGACACAGGAGCAGAGGTGGAGGTTGTTTGACACACACAGGGATTTGAGGCAATTTTAAAAGGACATTTTAAATCGCAGACATATCGATACACTATTATTTTAAAAAAATAGCGCGATAGGAAGCTATATCGGATATTTTTGCACAGCCCGAGTACCACCTGCTCTGCAGACAGAATTTGAAGCTGAACCCTTCCAGCCTCTTCCTTTGACAGAAAACAGGATAAACTAGATAGAAAGAAATATAACCAGACAAAATGGATGCAAATGTTATGTTTGGAGGACAAAGAAGAGCTGTTGTACAATATGACATATACAGTGTATGTGTATATATATATATATATATATATATATATATATATATATATATATATATATATATATATATATATGTGTATGTAGATATATATATATATATATATATATGTAGATATATATGTGTGTGTTGCAGGGAAAAGACAGAAGCTCTCTTCATTTTGTTTCCATTTCTGGATTGAAGCAAAAGACTTACCAACAAATGTTGGCTAGCAAATCTTCTAATATCTAATTAGTACATTATCAATGAAATTAAAGCATGTAACTATTGTTTTTCTTGTATCAATCTGCATCAGCGGTCAAACCGCTTGTTTAACAAACTCACATTTTCACAGGAATCAATGTCAAGATTCATCACGCTGCTCTAACTCACGCTCCAGACAGTTCGGTGGTGTAATTAATGGATGACACTTTTTTTTGACTGGTAAGTTGTCACGATACGTGCAGTCTGCTGACCAAGATGTGCTCTGGAGAATTACTTAGATATAATGAAGGACTTAATGGTCGTCGCTGATCTGCAGCACTGAAGACACAAATTAACACGACGTCCGTCCTCACTTAATTGTCCTGTTATTCAGGACGACGGCAGATGATCAAGAAACAGAGGTGACCGACAAAAGTCCCTTTGTACCTCACCATCTCAAAAACAACATCCCTCCCCTCGCTGCCTTCCTTACCTGTCAGTGCGACACAGAGTGAAAGTCAGGTAAGGACTCTTGCTGCAGGGTGTCACAAACACAACACAGATGAGGGTCAGACCAGACTGCCAGGAGGAGGAACAGCCCTCTGACCAAAAGCTGGTGCTCATGTTTCATTCATTACATCGTTAACAGTTTCCAGAGTGTCAACAGCTTGTCTTTGAAGTGATAATCTTAACATTGAGGGTGTCCTTGAATTTCTTCTCTCCATTAAAATGGTTAATGGGAAATGATTTCTATAATCCAGCAAGGAGGAGTTCCCTGCCTCCTGTTAGTTAAACCATGTCTAATAAATCTTTGGGGAAAAGACAGGAAATATGGGAAGCTCCTAGAAAGCTTAGGGCATTTCTCTCTCAGTTTGCATAGTGTATGGGTGTATATGTAATTAATATATTTTGTAATCCATTCGTCATCATTTTATGCTGTTGTTTAAAGGATCCTTATTTTTCCTTTGCGACACCCAGTTATCTCAGCGCAATAACGCTTTGCACAGTACAGCAGAAAACAACTGTTGAAGAAAACAGATTCACTGGTGCTGGATAATATGTGAGAAATAAGGTAGACACACATTCGGCAAACAGCATCAGTCATCCCAGGAAATGCCCAATAGGACGTGTTTCCATTCAAGTGCCAAAGCCCTCTCATGCCGGTAGGAATCACTGCCCGCTGGGAGCCTAAGAGAAAGTAATATGATGTTGTTATTATAGAGCAACAAAGTCCACAGACAAAGCAGATCTTTGGATCAACAAAGAGTTGGACTTTGACACAGAAGTTGGCATTTGATTTCTGACAGTCAACATGTGTTTCTTTTAACCATGACCTATCCTCAACCAATATATATTTTAATCCAAACAAGTATCTTTCCATAACCCTAAATATTTGTGTTTGGTGCTTAAACTTAACCAAACTTTACCACAGCTGTTGGATCACAAAATTGTAATTGTCATTTGTAATGATTTTGGAAGGCGCTGACTATTTTATTTGAGCTTAGAAATTACAGATTTTACAGAAGAAAGTCATACGTATCATCGTCCCACTCACAAATCTTTTCCACAGCTACTGTCTTAAGTTTATTGAATGTAATATCTTTCACATATACTGTATGCTCAATGACTGCGTATTGGAAAATGGCATTGACCGAATAATGTTGGTCCTCTGTGCTTAACAGTAATTGTAAAGCAAATGCTGTTTTTGCAGCCAATCCTTATCATTATCCAATGTGACTCTATGAGAAATCACCACAAAGCCCTTTAGTCCAAAGTCTGGGTTACCGCTGTCCAACCAAGTAGTTTTGTTCGCATCGTAATCTGGATGAAAACAGTTTCCCCTAAAATGTAGTTGAGAGTGCATTTTAGTTGTGTGGGGACATCATTTAGTAGGAGACAGGGTTGCGCATTTCCTATATTCCCATTATGTCTTATGATAGAAGTTGTATTTTCAAAGTTTGTAAAATAACTGAAACTGAACTGAACTGATAGGGGCCGTCGGCTATTTCAAGAGAACAATGACAAACAGCATATTTTGTTATTTAAATCGGACGACTTGTTGGATAGATGAAAGAACTCTTGATGATGAGACAAAAACTTGAGAAACAACATCAATTCCAAATTGGCTAATTTATACTTTGTACAAAACACAATCAAGTGAGATGTGAGTTGAGCTGCAGTTCAGAGAAATGATGTCCCACAATTATTTGTAAGTTGTAAATCTCTCTCTTGTAAACTATGTGTTTCAGCCAGGATCATAAAAGTATTAAAAACACAAAGACAAAGCAGAAAAAAATCACTGAATTTTTCAACTAACAGACGCTGAACTGCATTCAAGCAACAACCAGCCTTTTTCAGTCCAGGCAGAAAAACTACTGTTGTATTTATTGTTATTCTTTCCACCTTGTTTTCAAAGACATTGACATAGAGTGTTGTTATTAATTATCCAAGCCAATATCATGTGCCTTGTAAAATTACAGTTAGAGGAAGTAAACAAAAACGGGAACAGATCAGAGAAGTGTTGATTCATCTCTGGTCATTTCTGTTTGCAGATTATCTGTATTATAGTGTTGTTGAATGTATACTGAGGTTAGAAGGTTTTGGTGTTTTTGTTCATCCCTTTATGTGGATGTATGACAGCCCACAGTTTGTCAGTGCAGCAAGACAAAAAAAGAGAACTCAGCTGAAGAAGTCTTATACAATAATAGTTTGATCGCATTTTTAGGAGATGTGGAAATTTGGTTGAAAGAATAAAACCCTCAAAGAGCAGTGTTGAGACCAGACTGAAGAACAAATCCCAAAAGAAGGACTCCAGAACTACTAAAATTCAGCTGGGTGATAATTATATTTTAAACAAAGCAAAAATGAAACGAGTCATGTTAACAAAATAGTATTGTTAATTTCAGAACAAAATGTTAGCAGTCAAAAGAAGATGAATATAATGGGAACATCCAGCCTAAAATCTGCCACATCAAGGAAATCTTTTCATACCAGCATGATTTATTTCAACTCTTCACCCTAAAACACTGATATCATTCACTGTTATTCATTGTATGATTAAAGCCAGTCAAGAGCAGTGGTGACGATCCCCCACAGTAAGCGTAATCCAAGCTCATTTCAAGCTTATGTTCTAAGAGGGGACTTTAAACACAGGCATATGGTGACAGCTTTATATCATACTTAGTGATCCCAGTGGGGGTCTAATCAATAAAGTACATGATCTTTAGATGTACGTGTATGTTTTTGGAAGGAAATCCAAAAACAAAGCCTTTTTGCTCGAAGAAGAGCCGGCCCTGCCGTCCCAGCTTTGAAATCTTGGGAACGGAGCAAATTAACAAACTGTCATTCTGTTGCACAATGATGAAACTATTTGTAGACTGGTTTGTGCTCAGATGTGTGTGAATAAAGTTTGACCCAGATGAAATATACAGTATTAAATGCATTTTTAAGTTATATGATGAAGGGGAGGACAAATAGTGATCTTTTGTTGTCCCCAGTCTTCTCAGAGAGATGCTCCCCACAGCACATGGTGTATGTTTAGTTTAGCTGGAGGTAGCAGTTGATTCAGAGAGGGAGATAAGCTCTGCTCTTCATAACTGGGCCATTTAGTCCCCTGTGACCCAGCCTCTCTGCCTTTGGCAAACACATCATTTTATTGTGACCCCAGCCAGCAGCCAAACAGTCAGCCTATAAGCCATCAGTAATGAAAAGCACTAATTCCAGCCTAGTGAACACAAACGGAGAGGCCCGATTCATATTCATGTGCTGTGCTTCTCCGTTGCACTCCATGTCAACCCATTCATCCATTGACTGCAGTCAGACCACCCCTAGCATAGAGCATCCTCAATTTATTTGACAAGCACAGCGGTTCCTCAAGGTTTGTCTCGACTAAAACAATTAAATAGCTCCGACTGTTAACAAAGGGGGTTGAAATGATTAAGGCGTTTCCTCCTATTGCAAAACAATAATTTCCTAAATAAACATTCGTTAATTTTTAAAATTCTTTTGATGATAGCACTTTATGCTTCAGCGGTTCTTACATACCAAACATGTCATCCACATACAGTGTGTGACAGTTTGATAAATTACTACGCAGCTCATTCGACTGAGACGCGCTCTGTCTTTTTGTTTCTCGCCCAAAGCTGGAGATTAAAAAAAAAAATCTATAATTCCCCTGTTTAGTGATCACACATGTTTAAAGGTATGATGCACCCCCAGGAGACTTTGCATGTAATAAAGTGTGTATTCTCAGACGGGTGCATTTGCGGAGGCGAGACATGCCAGCAGGGCTTCACAGCCCACGTCTGGTTGCTTCCAACAGCTGTTTCTATGGGCCCAGGGAGAGAGCATGTCAAGTAGGATGCCTTCTGCTGTCACAAGCTCCTCAAGGTGTTTATTAAAAAAAAATTAATGCCATCAACATCGCACACACATCGAGACTTGGCCCTTGTGACAAGGATCTGGCAGTACCCAACTGTTTCCACTTGTGGGATGGTCTGGAAGTGTGTTCCTGTTTTTCACGCCTGCACAGCAGGAGGTGTTAGTGGGCCGCATACTTCACTGAGGTCCCTGAGGCCACAAGGGGTTTACTTTAGATGTCTTAGTAGCTCTAGCGTTAGGAAATATTGATCAGGCATTCTAAATTAAAGGGAGTGCAAATCGAATATTCACTTTGACATAAGTGGACTCACACAAGCTGTCTACAACCACGGACTCCCACTCTTCCATCTCTATGCGTTTCTCCGAATTCCAGTATATAATGTTTTAGTTCAAAATGATTATGTTTAATTTGTGTTGACCATGAGAGTAGAAAATATGCTATTGCTATTTCAGCCAGCTGAGCCAATAGACAGACTCTTATATAGCCATGTCAAGTGGAAGGCCAAGTTAAAGAAGTAATTCATTAATTTTAATCAACCTCTATTGGCAACTGAGGAATTACATCAGCATCCTTAAATCTCTTCAAAATTGTACATGTGCTTGTCCTGGAGAGAAATATAGAAGTCACATTTTCATCATAGAGAGCAAGCTCGTCCAACCAAAATGTTGAGGGAGCAGGTAATACATTACATTATGATCAATATATCCTATATATATATATATATATATATATATATATATATATATATATATATATATATATATATATATATATATATATATATATATTATCATGAAGACTTGTTGAAATAAATCTCAGCTTGAATTCCTGGTTATTATAACAGTATTTCCAGTATTATATGTTCTTTTCTTCATGCTTTTTTTTATGTTAAAGTAAACTGAGGGATATCAGAAGCAGGAAATGTCACCATTCTGCTTTGCACAAGCAACATTGTCTTTTAGTTGTTTTATTTCAAGTTGTAAATTACCTTTTAGCTACAGAAACCATTGTTTTTTTCAGAAACTGCATCTCTTTTTGAGATTAAGTGTGCTAGTTCTCTGTAATCGGTCGTAAATCAGGCACATGGTTTGCTGTGTGCTTTGGTTCCCTTTTAATGCAGTTGATTGGAGTGAACATAGATAGAGCTTTCATGATAGTGAGAGGAGGATTTGTGCTTTTGAATAAGTCTGTGGGCAAATTGTGAATACGGAGTTCCTGCTAATGACCACTGACCATTAAAGATGTGAAGAAGCTGAATTTTAACTGAGGGAGTTTAAAGCGTTTCCCTCTGTTCTTTCTTGACAATTAGACATGGTTGAAATGCGAAATTATACCGCTTTGAGTACCTCAGAAACCGCATATTATTGTTTTTTCAATTTAAAATGTAACATCTAAAGATTACTTCTAATTATGATGAAAATGTCAATGACACGTGATTGATGCCATTGTCCTAAATCTATCTTGCATGTTGTGAAAATGTGCCTCTGATGTGACGAATGAATCAAATTAAATACACCTACTCCCATTCTAAAGTCTTTGAACACGATTTAAGTTGGATTCAGAATGAAATATTATGCTGATGAACATGAGGCATAGCCACGAGCAAAGTCATATCATCTAAATTTAAAGGTTGAGTGACAAGGTACTTGACATGATCTTGTCCCCGTAGGCTCTGAAACAGCTTACCTGAGGGCAAGAAAACTGGCTAAACCAGTTGCCGGCAGACTAAATTAAACCATTTCTCTCTGACTTGTATATTATTGCGGCGCAGGAATACTGCTTTCAGTTTCATGAGCTGGTGAGATTTTGTTTTTGAGCTGCTTACAGACAGACATCCCCTATAGAGTTCCTTTCACTATTTAACAATATCTTTGTTAATTTGTGTTGTGACTGTGATGTGTATACATTGTATATGAATGTTATAATGCCACGAATACAAATAAATTAGCTGATTTACGCTTGCTGAGAAGAATAGATCATCCTCCCTAATGGCAAGGTGTTCTTTGTTAATACCAGAAACACTCAGGCAAGACCCATCAGCTATACAGGCTAATGGTGTCATTACTGTGACATGTGTAAATACCCAGCATTACCTCTAATGAGAACAGAGAATAGGCGACCGTGTTGTCAGTCTCACCATGGCTGCCCTGATCAGCTCCATACTGCATGGCATGTTCACAAAGGAGCAGACACCATGTCACCGGTAACATCCAAGCTTCATTCAACACTGTCTGACTATCAGCGCCAGGTTGAGAGCTATATTCATCAGCCTGCCGTTAATTAATGTCTGCATGATTGAATGCGAGAAGGGGCGCACGGGAGTGATAAATGCACACCTACACGTACAAACGCCGGCTCCTCTCAAAGATATGATGATTAGTTCATTCTTTTCTTCCGCTGTTGAAATTACAATCAGACACGCTGTATTTTTTGTGTCAAATGCTTGGCGAACAAAACCCAGAGTCGTTTTTGATAGTAATTACAAGTCAGCTGGAGAAAGGCATCGCGTCATTTAGACGGCTCCAAAATGAGCATCCCGCACAGTGGATGGAGATAGACAAACATGTACGTGTGTTGTCCCTGACTTGGGGCTCTTTGATTGTGACAGATTGGCAAGGAAGGGGGCTATTTGAAAGTGGGTCTCTGGAACATCGGCTTTGAGGTTAGGGTTAAATGGGATTGCTCCCTTTGAATCATTTTGATGACCCGCCACAGCTGAGTCTGCAGGTTGTCCTGCTTGCTTTGAAGCGTATTATGTGCCCGAGATTGGGCAGAACTCAGGGCTTATCGCGCGCGCACACACACACACACACACACATACACACACACATAAACACACACATACACACACACACACACACACACACACACACACACACACACACACACACACAGCATCTCAGACACACACACAGCATCTCAGACACACACACACACACACACAAACACAGCATCTCAGACACACACACACACACACACACACACACACACAGCATCTCAGACACAGGCTGGATGGTAGGTCACAGTTTAGGCAACTCTCCAGAGGGAGGAGGAACTACTTCAACCAAATAAAGTCAGTGAAGGGTGGAGGTTTCTGGGAAACAAGTGCGACATTGTTATTTAACTAGACAAAGCATAGATAAGAGTCAGTGACTAGGACTGCTTCAATCTATTACATTCACAGACCTTCAGCAGTATCAAAATAGTAGCCTTCAATCATCCTTTGCATCTGTCCGTCCATCCATCTATTTAAATTACTCTGAAATATTGAAAATGAGCAAATACGGTCTATCTTGTGAATTCATGTGAGAATTTTATGATATTTATCATAGTGTATTATTCAAATATGAATAATATATTTGCAATTTCTTTCAATCAGCTGATTAACACAGTTTGCCAAAAATGTCCCACCACTTCCTCTCGGTCATAACGCAGTTAAATCGAGACACACAGACATCATACGCAAATTGTTATTACAGTGTAAGCAGAGCTTTTCTCAGATGTCCATCAAGGTCAAACACTCATGAATCTGTTCATAAATCATGGAAAATAATATGCCATATAAAACATAAGATCTTGGTTGTGTAGAAATTCTGCAAGGTTCTTCCTATTTCATTTATCATTCATTTATCACCAGCCCTCTGTAGTGCAGAATAGCCCTCTGATGATCTGAAGTTAGCAACGTTTTTAAAACAGTTTGCAAAGTGGTTACGAGAGCGTTTCAGATTTTATCAATAGCTCTCTCATTTCTTCATTAAAAACTAACAACCTTCCAATTACCTTTTAATGTCATTTGGACCTCCTTTTGCTTCCATAACAATTAATTATATTGTATCACAGAATATGGCCAAATTAGTTAATGGCTTTCTCCTTTTTTATCAGAAACATTTCGATCCAACTTCTCTCTCTATCTCTGGAGCTATCCATCATAGCCATAATCAATCAATGTATTGTTTTTCAGAACAACAGACATTGACAAATTCTCCAGTTCATGTGCTTCACCAGCTATTGTGGTGTTGAAGACAAGCAAAGACAACAAGACACCACCAGCCCCCCCCCCCCCCCCCCCCCCCCCCCCCCCCTCCCACGCACACACACACACACCAGCACCACCCCTGTTTTCAGCTGTTTAGCGCCACATGAGCTCCATCTGTACACAAAGCCTTCATCGGTGACATATGGCCTGTCCATTATTGCTCTATTAAAAGCTGTGTGCAGCTCAATGGGTCCCACGCTGTTCCATAGCACATATGCATTTGTATTCAGGCATAGAGATAAACAACTTCAAGCACAGTGACTTCTTTTAATATCAGTCTCCCTTTGATACTTGGCACTTGCATTTGGGGCATGATTGAGATTAGATCTTACACGGAGTACGTGTTAGATGATACTGTAGAAAGAGGGTGATGCCCCTGACATTTGAAAGAGCTTCCTTTTGACTGTGTTGGCATAATAATTATCTGTAAAGAAGTTTTGTTAAGTTTGCACATACTGCGAGTCTTTATTCTTCTTTACTCACGTCTGGATATCAACAACTTCCCCAACTATCTTTTTAAAGATTTAGTTTTCTCTTTTTCTCTTCTCCACCCGACCCGGACCTTTTGTGTGACGTTCCAAATCGCATCTGCCTACCTGCATTCACGACTGGATTAAGAACACAGACAGTCTGATACAGAGTGACACACTCTTACACACGCGGCCACATCGGCAAGCCGGCATGCAGCACCTTTATTTTCCCTCTCTGTTTCATCTCCCCCAGGTCGCCCGTCTATTTTTGCCCCAGCCTACTGCTACCTGAGGGGTGGCAAGGTGGTAATGGAGGGCTGACTGAGGCCTGTCACTTCATGCTCTTTCACCCCGGGGACTGTGAGTGGGAAAGTAATGGCCAAGCCTGCCAGATGTAGCAGTCACTTTTAATCAAGTGCAAGGCTGTCACTCCGCCTGTATTGATCCCTGTGAAGTCCCCAGGCAGCCTGCAATCGGACCGGTTTCTACAACACAACAACTTTCCTCTCGCCTCTCATACAACTCCCCATGTGGTGGCATCTTGGCTAACTTAATCATAATCCAGCTCCGCCGCGAAAAACAGCAACCACAAAAACAAAAAACAAGATCGGACAGGGTCTTTGACCTCCATTTACTGTGCATGTTACTCACACACCATCTCCATGTGCGGCAGATATTAGCATGTCATTCACGTGTCTGTGTCTTTTATGTGTGTGTTGCGCTCCCTTCATTGATGCATTCATGCATGGGTTTGTGTATCTAAAGACGGGATGCCTATTAGTGTTACAAGCTTACGCATCGGGGCGCTTGAGTAAATCCTTCCATCTTCACATTGTTTGGATGCGAGGTTTGCTTAAAATATCGCCAGGGTTAAGTAGCCACTGTGCAGCCATATTTGTCTCGCCTTCACCTCACTCAACAGAAATGCAGGCTATTGTGAGACTGGGGTGAAAGTCAGGATTTGGCACCTGGCTCTCCCTTCTTTCTTTTTTTTCCAGAGATCTGTTGCAAGGCTCTGGTTTTATTGTTCATTTGCTGAGGCCACAGGGGCTGACTATTACTGGGTCATAACTCGGCAGGATGATGAGGGATGAATTCTAATGCGGATCCATCACCAATAGGGATGGGAAGGGGGTGGCAGGAACGAGAGTGGGAGGACTCATGGGGGAGATGGGACTAAAGTATGTCATAAGCACACACACACACACACACACACACACACACACACACACACACACACACACACACACACACACACACACATGCAATCAAACGTATATGCAGGTGCTTGCACTGTCCTTTCTACTCGAAATATAAGTCATGTTTGTGCATAATAACCCATCAGATGTGTATTATGGTCACATTTTTTTTTTTACATTGAATTGTATCTTACTTCCATACGAGCACACAAGGGAAATGCTGAGTACAGAGGAGGCATTACTGCACCAGAGGTCACTTTCCCTTACTGTGCAACACTTTGCTGTTCTTCTCCAAAACTCCATTTGTGTGCAAGGATCATGTCGGTGTGGAAGAGAGAGGAGGGAGAGCAGCTGAAGAATAATCTGCTCCACCATCCAGACACATGGTTGCCTCCATGTGGTAAACCTCACTGACAGATGCTTAGAGTAAGAGTAAAAGGAAAGGTGTTAGGCAATGACATGTGAAATAGAGGGCAGGCTGTCGAGCCCCCTGCATTGCAGATGTACTCCACTGCGCCACAGTGGACAGACAACACTGAACAAGGCAGCAATGTGAAGGCACTCTTTTTGAGAGAAGTTGGTAAAGGAGGATTTATTTTTGTGTTTTTCTTTTGATTTTTAATCTTTGAGCTGAAGCAACATGCAATCTTATGTGAAAGAAAAATGTACTAAAGATGTTGAATAACACAAAAGACGAATAGGAACTGTAAAAGGATGCTGCAGTCAAATAAATCTGACAACTATAAAGCATCTCATAAAGAATGTAAATTTCTGGTGCTGCTGCCAAAGAGGTTATAGCAACAATGATTATTATTTTTATTTCTGTCATATAATAGGTGGCTGCAGCAGTAATTTATAGTCATTCGCAGCCTTCTAGGAGCAGCATAATGTTCTAGATTTTTGGTTCAGTTTAGATTAAACTTTAATGAACCCTGTGGGACAACTGGGTTGTTGCAGCTGAGGGGAATATAGCTAATAATAATAATAATAATAATAATACAACATAGTGCAGGGGATAATATAAGAAGTTGCTACCAGCATAACATTATGATTATAATGCAGTAAAAACCATAGATTGTCTGCAGTGACAGGTTTACAGGTTGAAGTGGATGTTCAAGTGTGAATTGCTAATTCTTCTTCTTGCGGGAGAAGAAAAGCACGGCTGTACAGTATGTGTAAGAGTACAAATATGCATATGCAAATATTCTTTAAGTTGCTGTCATCACATTTAAGTGAGAATTGCAAAAGGCGAGACAGATAAGACATCTTGTTTTTTTCCATCAATAAAGTTTGTACCCGATGCTTTCAACAATCAGAGTTTTCTGTGTTCTTTTTCCCCTTTCTTTTCTTTATCAGAACATCTTGTTATGTAAAGCACATCACAGGAAATTACCATCGCCTGCACAGCTCCAGCATAATGCAAGCCATCACGGGTGACTTGGGGAGGATGCAGACGGAGTGAGGTCTGTCTTTGGGATTTGCAACCTAAGTAACAACCCTTGCTTTCGTACAATACACTGGTGCAGAATCCCTCGCAATCCCCTTCTATGTGGAACAAAGATTTGGCACTGCAGCTCACATAAAGTCAGTGGGAAAAAAAAAACATCAAAAAAGACATGGCTCCTCCAGCGCCTTCTATCTTTTCTGGAGGAAACAGACCGATGGCTCTATTAAAGCAGCGGCATCACACACCCTGGGTAAAATAGCTGTCAGATTTGTCACTTTCAAATGACATACCTATTAGAAGCTAATAAAACCCCTGAGCTAAGTTGAGCCAGCCAAGCTAAAGGCTAAAATTCAGCAGAAGGATGAGATGTAGAGGTGAAAGAGAGAAGGATATTTCTTTGCCTTTGTGTAAGCTTTTGTTTGCCTGTTCGGCCCCTGTCAAGTTAGACAATGCAGTTCCCTGAGAGTCTAATCGATGCTGCAAATGTCAAAGACTGGCTATGGTTGCATGGGTCCAAAACATGACTCTCAGTGTGATGTTGTTATCTGCTGGACAAAGACTTCGACAGCTGATGCCCAGTCCTGAGGTAAGAGCCAACATCTACAGAGCCTTTATCGTATAGCCTTCTCATCCACTCGATGGCAATGATCCACTCTAATCTAGGAGGTTTTGTCTATCAGGAAATCTCTCTGTGCTAGCTACCCCTCTGTGAGAGCCGCATGTATGATACGATGCGTGGGTTTGTCAACAAGTGGCAGGTATGTTAGCATGTTGTTTCGCAAGTATCAGATTCACAGTTTTAGAGCGTGTAATTACAGCTCAAACACAATTATTTCTATTTTAGTGGATTATGTGTTTTCTTTTTGAAGTCTCTATCGTATTGATTTACATGTGTGCTGGAATGCACCTCACTCACACACACACACACACACCTACACACACGCACACACACCTACACACACAGACACACAGACACACACAGTCATTGCAATTCAGGGAGCATCTACAGTGGATATTGTAGTGTTGTGTCATTAAGACAGCACTCCCCACCCCTTTCCCGACACCCCCCCTACCCCCAGGGTACCATTATTCTACAGATGCACGGTAAAATACTCAGCAACACACCCACATACACACAGCCAGGCTACCTTAATTGGCCTTAGTCTCACAAGAGAGTTGTATTTTTCTTTTTTTTTTAAATGCATTGTGTTTTGAAGACCAAGACTGAACTCCCACTCCTTCACTGTTGTGACGTAGTTTTCAATATATCAAGGCAGATTTTATCACTGCAATAAAAGTAGATCGGTCACAGTACTCGGTCTTTCCCAAAGCAAATAAAACTTCAGTCGTCTTGAAATTATAACAGACTATTTAAATTTAATCGATCAATACATTGATTAGCTATTATACAATGGCGGCAGACCTGGGCATAAAATGTGTCATGTGCTAAAGAACGAGGACATGAAACTCTGATATACAGTTCTTCAATTATATCTCATTTCCAGTACGGTCTTTGTCGCTGTCTGTTGACCTGAAGAGCTGAAGACACCTGATCATTTCTCTTCACCTGTCAGCGAATATTTGCACTAGGAGGGAGTAGCACAGTATAGTAATAAATAAAGGGAATCCCATTCAAAGTGAATATATGTTGAAACACACACACCTTGGGTGCTTTTAGGTTATTGGCCCTATTGTATTGAATCAGGATGAACTAAGAAACCATTTATAAGGAGAACATTATAGATAGCAGGGTCGAAAATGCTCCAATACTGATTGTGTTTAATTGGGCTTACTGTCATGAGTGAATGACTGAATATTTCAGAATATTTCAGAGTAAGCTGCAGTACTTCAAATGTGTTAGTTATTACTGACATTATTATTATTTCACAAAAGGACCTCAAATGTTTCTGTAAGTGTTTCAATGTAAAAATCTATTTCCAAGTAGAGTGCAGCAACCACGCCTCAGGATTACCAAATACAAGGAAACAAAATCCATTCTCTTCTATCTATCCCAGACTTTCAATGCCGAGGAGAGAAACAACCGGCCCATTGCTATCCATCTCTTCCTGTACTGGAGGGGCTCTACGTGATAAATTCAACTCTTAGCGAAGCCCATTGGCAAGACACCAAGCACATGTTGTCTCAGAACAAATGCTTTTAAAGTGTATATTGTTCAGATTTTAGTGCCGTGTTCAGTTTCTGATACCTGCCTCAATCACTCGAGAGTCACATTATCATCGGTCACTTCTTCCTCAGGACTTCAGGCTGGCTGATTACCCGATCATCCTGCCAGACTTTGCACACAAACTGAAATATCCTAAATTATCCAAGACCTCAAAGTTCCCAGTGATCCCATGTCAACGCAACGTTTTCACATTTGGGTTTTGTATTGATTAAACCAACAAGAGATAACATGCTAATTGATGAGCTTCAGAGGTTCTTCTAGGTTGATTTCATTGTCTTTGGTCAGTTGTTTCCCGCTGTTGCCAGTCTTTATGCTAGGCTAAGCTTAGCATAAAGGCTGCTAGTGTAAACGACGTGGGTGTATCAGCAGGAATAAATCAGTCCAACACGTTCTGGGTTTTCCTCATAACTTTAGTCAAACTCCACACTCCAACCCTCTCCCCTCTCTTCTTCTCCTCCTCACTTTACCCTCTCACCTCCAGACGCCCGAACAGCGCCGACTAGTGGTCATAACTAATACATGTAATTAAGTTTACATCATACAATTTCACTCTTACACTAGCTTCATATTGAACAGACGGATTATCAGAGTAGTATCAATCTCCTCATCTATACCTTGGAAAGAAAGCGGACATGTTTATTTCCACAAAAAAAGTATTCCTTTAAACGAGGTGGAATCCACCTGTTAAAATACTAAAGTGTAATGTATAAAAACTGATTCTCACTATGTTTGAGAACACAGGATATAAATCGCTAAATTCCAAAAGTGTGTTTCCTATTTATGCATCAGATTCACCTAAATTGGGCACGTATATTTCTAACTAGGACTTTAAGCAGTAGCAATGGCTTCAGTATGCTCAAGCACCCACAAGCTTTTACACACATGCGTGTCTAGCTGTGGATGCACTAAAAGCAACCAACATCTGCCTCAAGTCTTGGTGAACCGACAGTCTCCCATGTTCATGCTGCATCAACCTCCCAGGAGACCCGTGGCCACCTGTGACAGACACACACACACACACACACACACACACACACACACACACACACACACTCCCTGCCCCACCCTTCCACCACATGAATAATGCATCATCAGACAGTCGGCAGTGAGCTAATGAGTCAATTGCTTCGAGACTGGAGAGACACCCGTGCGCTGTGATGGTTATACCAAGCCGTCCCCTCGCTCAGGTTGTACGCAGCACCAGATGTCCAAGGTGCGGGGTGATGAATTATGGGTCATCCCTCTCGCCCCTCGTCTGCCGTGTCACCACATAAGGAGGCAAGAGCATGTGGTTTGGCTCGTGGTTATACGTCTGTGTGTGTGTGTGTGTGTGTGTGTGTGTGTGTGTGTGTGTGTGTGTGTGTGTGTGTGTGTGTCTTTTCTCAAGGATGGAGATCCATTTATAGACACATTCCACTGAAAGGTTGGGATCATTTAACTTTGATGCTTTCTCTCTGCAGAGGGGAGATATCCCTCTGCAACCACAGCTTATGTTCTATAAGCATTTGTACTGCAGGCCATCTGAGGAAAATACAGTTGTGCTGATCGTATAATAAGGACTAAAATACAAACTGCCTCTGAGCATGCAAAGGAGGGGGGATACATGTATGAAACATGCTTATGCAAGCAGATTTAAATGATTGTTTACGCATGCATGTGCGAACAAACGCTTGACTGTGAATATATGATCATCTTAAATGGTATGCTCTGGTGCAATGCATTTTCCTTTCATCTTTGATGAATGTAGCTCTTCACTTTGCAGCTTTTCACGTCATGATCATGTTTGAAAGCCCATTTGACCCTCTTGGGCCTGTGATACGTATACACCGTGACTCATTCTCTCTTCAACTACAATTTGAAAAGCAATATCAACCATCTATGATCTGATGATGAGCATGCCACAAAAAACAAAGTGAAGTGCAGTGTAAAGTGAGGGGATTCAAAGTGTGACCAAAGCTTCCCAAGGCGACGCTATTGAAGTCACAAAGCTCTCGTGACAATTACAGCCAATTCCCTCTCCAAGTCCACTCAGCCACTTCAGCAGCCTCTTCGAGTAGAGAGAACTTCTTCCAATGTCAGAGTGAGACACTGTGTAAAGAGCTAGATTTCATTAATAATCCTTTCAAAGTGAAATGTCTGCCTTTGCAGTTTTAGTGTGATCCTACTGACAGTCAGGGCAGGCTGCGAGGCCAAGTAGTAATTAGAGTTTCTTGAGCCAGAATATAATGCTGCAAGAAACAGTTTCACATGAACTTCGTCAAGTATTATTGGCATTCCATGGAGAGATTTTAGAACCATATAATACATGCTTCATTGACCACCTACATTGGGTTTTTTCCTCAGAACTCAGTGTTCTTTCTCACTCTGTGCGTGTATGATTTTTGTTCACTTTTACTGGAGCTGTACAACAACCAGGCAGCGGAAACAGAGCTGGAATGTAAACGGAGCCTGAGACAGCTGTTTTTAGAATATAAGTCCAGTGTGTGCAGGTTTGCATGTTTTCTTAATTTGTCCACTCTAAATTGTTCAGAAAGCATGAGGAATAAATCCAATTACACTGTAAAAGCATCAGTGAATGGCATTGATGTGGCTTTGGGACTAAGCACGATGACCATTATGTCAGACGGGGATGCCACACTAACAATTACTGGAGAATCTTGCCTGTAAATATGCTCTGCGCCAAACTGTCTGGCTCCTCCTGACAGATCTTTATTAGCTTTAGGTGCCAGGAAGATGTGCATGTTGATTACCAACCGCTTCATCTGTCTCACTCTAAGCATCTACATTCTCTGATTCATAATTCAAAGCAGCCACTCTCATTTAGATGAGCCCTGACGAATTGTAAATATTTCATGATGGATAACGCTACCAAAATTAGTATCGCTACCAACAAATAATCAAGCACAGGCCTTAGTTATCCATGAGTAAAAACAGAGTGTGCTCACCATGATCTCCTTCTGTACCCTCTACAATGCCAAAGTGGCAGAAATTAATTTAGAAAGTTGTAAGGGTTTAATACATCCCAGATAATGGCCCACTATTTGAAGGGATGGTTCTTTGTTGTTAGAGATTTACTATCGCTCCTGATTTCATTATTTAGCAGTCATTCAAAACTAGCACTTTTAACATGGCCTTTATCTGTCCGTTTACTTAGATTTTTGTAAATGGAGTTCTTGACACTCCCCCAACCTTCCGTCTGAGCCAAATCAATTGCAGTTAACATCATGTGATTCATAGCCCCACTGTAGAACTTTATCACAGAGGTACTTAATTACTTTCCATTTGTACTCAAAGGACAAACCAGCAGAGGAGTTGTCAGTTGTCTCACAGACAGTCAGGGTATGGCTAATTAATTATCACTTATTTTCACTACTGGCAAAAGCAATCTCCTAATGCAGGTTTCCAAGTGATTCTTGCAAACATGCACCGGGTTCGCCATCAGATATTCAGGATGGTAATACTGGGAAATGCGCGCTGGAAGAAAATGGTGCAGTATATAATGAAAGCTGGAGAGTTTCTCCTTGGCAATAATGTGTACATTAAATTTCTTCCTGACTGTAACCTGGCCAAGAATGAGAGTTATTAGTTTGTTTTTTCATTCTCTATTTGATTACAGCCCTCGCACTTGCATGGGTATATGTGTATGTCGGCCGGTGGATACAGAGAAAGAGTTCCATCAAAGTTTGAAAAGCCAATGATATAAAATATTCTGTGTTTTCTCTTGTCATATGCCCCCACACTGATCATGATTCAGGGCAGACTTAAAGAGGCATACATTATGCTTCGGTATGTACAGTAGTAGAGCTGGGCTGTTTAAGCACGTGTCAAGGCACAGTGTAGAGCAAGAATCACGGGATAAGAAATCACATGTATGAGATAGATACCTCCACATCGAAAATGAAAAGAATAAGTAAGAATATTACATTTCTTGTTTTGGTATTTTCATGGGATTATTGTGAAAAAAAAATAATATATATAATATCACCAGACATATCACTCAATTTTGAAGGTCAGTGGAGCAGGGATTATCTTGTATGTATTTGGAACACAAATCCAATAGAGTCTGTCCCTCTGCTCTTTTGGACCTTGTCACTTGTACGAATATTACCTTTGCTCCAGTGCTGACAAGTGCTGAACTTGGATTCAACAGTCATCCAACCACACCAAGCCTTTTCTGGTTACAAGTGCCACTGGAGAATGAATCATTGCTTTATTTTACTATGCTTCATTCACCTTTCCAGGTGGCTTGGTCTCCATCATGCCACGGCTCTCTCAAAGCTAGTAATTCATAGCTGGTATTTCAAGTTATAACGTGTTTTCAGGGCTGTCATGAAAGCTAGCACAGAGGATGCATTTTTCAAGTAATGGGATGTGCATTAATGTCCTGATGTTTGTCCAATCATGTGGTTAAAAGTGGGAAATGTTTTTTCTTTTTAAGCAAGCACATCAGATAATTATCATTAACTGTGGCCAAATCCTAAATTAAATCTTAAAAGATGCACATGTGAGATGCGTCCAGAATTGTAGTTTAAAACATTCACAAAATGAACTAACCTTATCAACAGAATGTGAAGAGGTTACAGCGGTGATGATATATTGTACACAATAACTCTATTAGTTAATTAATCAGTTCATTTCTTCAATCACCATCTGCGTATTCTTCATATATTCCATGATAAGCAGACTTTGCTGCAGTGTTTTGTATTGGACACCAAAGCAGCCGCTTCACATTGGAATAGCCTGCACTTTGATGTGAGTCGCCACATTCCCGAACTAACCAACATACAGTAGGCATCTTGCTTGAGACCAGTGAAGCAACCAAAAAAGAATGAAGCGGCAGAATTTAAGCCAGTAGCAGAGTACCATGTCCACAGAGACTATAATATCTACTGCATAATTATATATCAAATTTGAAATGTTGTGATAACTGCTAAGAGCCATTATCTTTTAGTCATAATCAAAACCAAATACTTGAGAAACAAACATATTGAATATGAACAAATGCTGCTTTAGTTTGCACTTATCAACAGATCCTTTGTGCTAAAATCTTTACTACTCACAAATGTTTGGGATTTAAATCTTCTTCTATTTTTAAATGCCATCCATTTAATATTCAACGCCTGTCTTTTGTATCTCTTCTAACAAAACGTACGTGTAATTTCTGTCAAAACATTGAAAGATAAAGCTTCTTTTGTATTGCTGCGTCACTGTGTTATCTATGACAATTTAAAAATACGCTGATCAAAAGAGTAATTTGTAAGATGTGTTTCAAACCGTAACACCCACTACCTGATGTTTTTTTAATAGTTTATTTGAAAGAAATGCTCAGCGCAGCACTTGTACACTTACACAAATACAATATGTATTCTAGTCGAGTGAAAATATGTTCACTTTTCCAACAGATAAAAAGGATTTGCTTTCAGTTCTCAGAGTGTCAGTTTGATCAAGTTGTCGCTTACCACAGCCGTCATGTTTATATTGTTAGCGATGGTGGAGCCGGTGGCTCAGTGGTTTCAGAGGCGACTTGCTGACAAAGATGGGGAATGTTTTATTCTAAGGGCCCTGTTAGAGTTTAATAATTTATTAGCGCTTCATCCTGAATAGAGCAATGTAATCTGGTAACAATGTATAAGGAAATAAAGACAATGTTCTTAAATAATAGACATGGTTGGTAGCACCTCTCTTATTTGAATTTTTAAGAATGTTGTATATATTGTTGAATTCCAGAGGGTTTTCTTGAAGCAACTGCTGTTCAAGATCAGAGAGAAGCTAAATAACTGTTTATTGACAACTCTATTCTTAACATTTGTTGAAAATGTTGTGTTGGCCAGTAATACAACATTGAACCCAATGCAAAAGGAAACATGTCACATTTCTGCATGTCTGCAGGAAATCATAATACCTTTTTATTATTCTTTCCATCAGAATTAAATCTAACTTCATACTGTAAATGTATACTCCAGTCTCAGTATCTATACATTACGTGTTATACTCTCATATTCTTTATATTACGTGTTTGCATTCTTTAATGTTGGCAAAGGAGAAACAGTCAGTTAAAGTCATAATGTCTCGTAATGTCTGCTCTCCGCCTGCTTCTCTGTTGGTTCATGTCGGCATAGAGACGCCAAAACAGGTTGCAAAAGTACTCTTCACAGTGAAAATCTTTAACAATTTCATAAGAATGCATTTGATGTGTGCCACTCTATGTTGCTGACTGATATAACACCATTGCAATCCAGCCTATGTAAAAAGCTTTTGGTAACTTGTTTTTTTAAGTTATAAGTATGTGTTTCCTGACCACTATGACACTGCATTATGTAGTATGTGATAACAGCAGTATGTGGAGGTGGAGATGTTTAGTCAGCGTGAACCACAGACAAACAAAACACTGGTAAATTTTCACAGAAACTCAAACTTTATCAACAGAAATTCTAGCAATTCAAGAATCACTACGAGTGTTTAATTAGGACTCTAGGTCTGGAAAGTGCAAAATGAAAACCCAAAAAAGAATCTTCAAATGACTTATTTGCTAATGCAATACCCACGTTTGAAAGAGAAAAGGAGCATGAGCTTTTTCATCCTGCATCAGTTTTGTTTGAGTAATTTAGTTTCTAATTTATTCTAAAGCAATTATTCTGAACCATGGAAATGATTTGTTAAAAAAAGTATTGTTTTAGTTGTGGACCTTATTATATGTAATTACCAAACAAACAATATGTCTTGCTAACAACTCATTTATTTACAAGTATTACTAAGATTCACCAGTTGCAACTTACACTTGAATGCCACCAATAATGAACCAGTCATTGTTAAAATCTGGATCTGCTCCTGAGAGGCGATTTGATTGGTTAAAAGAGAGACCTTCCTCACCCAGAACTTGGATTCCCTCTGATGCAACCAACACATTCCCTACAAGAAGACAAGGGCTCATAGTTCTCACTGTTCTTTGCAACATACGTTATTATTGAATAAAAAATGAACAAAAGTGACACAGAGCAGTTTATAAACCCTTTAGTGACAACTATAGTTCTATGTCATTCCTTGACACCACGTGAAGTAAGCATTATCAGCAAGGTTGGAGATAAAACCCCAAAACCCAAAGACTGGAAATAGGCAGATGTTATTGGCCCATCAGATGCTGCCATGGTTTTGGAGAGCACTGATACTGATGAACCATGGAAGGCCACATACACACACACATTACTTAGCAGGTTTCTTGCTGGTTGTGCATTGATCTGGAGGTGGGAGCAGCACAGGACATGGAGACATGGGCACGGAATGACCCTAAACACGTTTCAGACCTGCACTGTACTCCAGTGTATGCCTCATCGGTACAGTCAATTTGCAGAGCCTCTGTTTGGATAGGGCATGATCCATGATCCAAACAAACAGACTCTCAGACTGGTCTTTTCCTTCATATACGGAGCCAGGCCACACTGGGTGAAGCTGTTTTGATATCTCATCCTGCTCACATTGTTGGTGAGCGAGGCCATATGCTGCCAACTCACTGGCCTGATTGGCATGGAAGGCAGACAGTCTTTTGGGGAGGAATGAGGAGTTCCTGCACATGCACACTTGGCTCGTGAACAAGGTGTGGAGCTTACCCACATTCTTTGCTGAGGCTTTAGCAAGAAGAAAGGCCGTTTTGGCAGACGGCCTCTTTGACTAAGGCTTCCCCTAGGGTTCAAAAGGGAGCACACAAAGCCCTTCTAGCACTCAAAACTTGGCTTCAGTACAAACCCCACAGAGGAACTCATAAGGCTTCTAACACCAAGTCCCCTTTAGAAAACAGATAAGAAGTCTGTGAGACCTTACAGTTTGGTTTCACACACTACAATGTGGGCCATAATGGTGGCCACATGTACCTTCGAGGTAGAGGCTGATCTGTTGCCATCCAGCAGAGAGTGCGGTAAACGGCAAAATTCTTATCAAACTCTCAGGAGCAGGTCCAGCTAGTTAGAGACCAAAGACACGGAGTCTGGGTCTCGAGGAAAGGTGGCTGCCGGTGTGTGAGAGCAGGTTTTGCCTCATGGGCAAGTACAACAGTTTTGAGACAACAAGCTCTTGTAATACAGGAAATCATCCCTGGCCAGCAACAGTGTCACTTTGTCGGTCTCTAATGTAATCGGAAAGCACTGTGGCCTCTAACAACCCACTGCAAACGTACACCCATTTATCTGCTTAACAAGAAATACAACTCCACCGTCACAATGTCACTCTTAATCAGATTTTTTTTTCTTTTTGTATTGTAACGAGAAGCTGAGTGGTTGTAATGTATTCTGAGGCACACATGAAATCTCATTCACCACTCATTATATTCTCACAACACCTTCAGAAATGTATCTCACATTTTGATTCCAGTCAAATACAGTCTGCATACACAAATTCAACTAACTCTATGAGATGTCATCAGATCACGTTCAAAGCAACAGTGATTTTACCAAGAAGATGGAAAGTTCAGCATGAAGGAAGCTTTATGACCCCTGAAGGGTTTCATTGCACGTCGTCATCTCTGGTCACAAGAGAGCTGTATAAACTCTTGACCAGTGAGGACAGAAGATGAGTAGAGAGTCCACAGTGTTACGCACCGACTCTGGTGGTCAGGAAGAAATAGTACCAAAGAAACATTTAATGATACATGGCGTGTTATTGATATTTCTAATTCTAAGACCAACACTGTTTCTCTGATAACCACACTACCTCTATAAGGAGATCAAAGACCTTTGTGCAAAGGCTCACGCATGCAATCCATTAGTGAAACTGTCATTTTTATGTCAATGACACATTTGTTGTTACACTGACGACAGGCAAGGTGTTGTCACAGTGCCACAGATGTGTACCTCGGGGAAGCGGGAGGATTGTTTCTCCGTCAGCTCCGACTCCAGCTGTGGTGTCCACCAGTAGGCTGTTGTCTTCAAAGCGTTCTTTGTTAGTTTTTTCGGCGGATGCACGCAATTAGGCTTGGGTGAAAAGAAAAAAAACACACTGGGTGTGCTGTGTAAGAATAGCCCCTGTTTGACCTCTACATTATACCAACCTCCTGGGTAACAACAACCTCCTCTACCCACAGAGAGGCAGCCAGTTTGATGAAGTTTGGAAATCAAATTCAATGTTTTTCTAATATGGATTGTTTTGTTGCTTGCTATTTATTGTATAGAATATAATGTCATTGTTCTTGTATTTCGGCTGTATAGATCTATATTTATCTGAAAGTTCACTCACTGTTGGTCATTTATTAATTCTGTAGTATGTCGGGTGTGTATAGGTTAACGCTCTTCTGTGTTGTGATATTAAATGTTGAATACTACTGTTGACAGTATCAACATGACGGATTAACGTTGGCGTGGCACATTCGTTATGTTGATATATATTGTATAAAATAAAATGTATCGTCTTCAGTTTTTTTCATGACGCACAGAAGCAAATGGTATTATCTTTCTTAATGATTAACTTAGTAGTAGCTCTGTAGCTACAGATAATGTGTGACGTCTTGGTAAAGTAGGAGTATTAAATTATTGCACTCATAATACATTATAAGTACATGAAAAGGCAATTACTCTAAGTAATAAAATACTTATAATTTGCTGTTGCTACCTCTGGTTGATGCAACATAATTGAATATTCTGTGTTAAGGAGCCAAGTAGACAATATACATTCTACTCTACATGAAGTATCAACTGACATGTATAAAAAGCATTGAATGTGCATTCAAGCATTTGCAGAATGCACAGATTGTAGTCAGGGATGGAAGTGCTGTAATACAATGAAATAATATGTTATTAAATAGTAATGCTGAGTACTGTAATGGAAATGCTCGCAGGGAAAAGTGCCTTAATATAAAGGTTTGGGGAAACTCTGAAGTTGGGTACGAATGTGTGGCAACCCTGAGAAATAATAAATCAAATGTACACAGAAGAGCATTTCTCTTTTCTTTTTCTCTTTTAAAAGTCATAATTCCCTTCATTTTCATAGTTTTCGCCACTATGATTGTTTTCATTCCACTGTACAGCAGCAGTCAGCTGCTCTACAAAACACACACGGGGTCTCAACAGATGAACCCAAAAAGCTATTAAAACAAACCCTTTCAACACCATAAGATTCAAGGCTGATTTAACTGCAGTGTGAGTAAGACGGTGAGTGAGGCTGCTGGAGCGTCTCCAACACACCAGCACAGGCAGACTCTCTACAGATACCGTCCTCGAGTCGAACCCAGTCTGCCGTATAGGTTTTTTCACAATACAATCTGTCATACAGGGAAAATTCATATTCATAATTTGAGACATTTGTTTCATATTTTTTATCACAGCTGTCTCATTTGTTGTTGATGATCTTAATAAGCCATCATTCTGTCACCTTTGACACAGATTGTATGACATATAGTTGCTTATCTTGTCAGTAGTTGCCACAGCAGTGTGATTGCTTTAATTTCCTACCAGCAGAGGAAACATCTCTTTCTGGTTATTACATTATCCACACAGTAAATTGAGAAGTATTCACAGTTTGGATAATGACAGTGGTGAGGGTTCTGTCATAACCTTTAATCCTCTGCAGGGCTGTATGGCTTAATTTTGGCAAATTGACGTAAATGGCCTCAAACTCATTTACAGGAAATGTATTCACTTTCTGGTTTGGAATCATCAACAATACACCAAACTATGCTCTTACGCTCTTTTCATGTTTAATTTTTACACAGTGAGTCAACAACTAACATTTCACTAACCTTTTCAAAACAGTTACCTGTCACAGCATACAGAAAGAATAATGAAACAATTTGTTTTTTGTGCATTTAATGAACACAATTGTATTATAAACACATGTAAAAAGCATTGAATAGTGAACTAAATGCATACAATTACTGTTTTCTCTCTATTAACACATTTTAAAAGATCAGACCGTATAACTCCAGTACGCCAAAACCTTAGTGACCTCTTGCTTTCAGAATTCAATACAATGCAATTCAAAATCCACTTCCTGGTCCTCCGTACATCTTAGACATGCTGTCAGTCTGCAGTCACACAGTGGGAATCTGCTCCATGTGCACAAAGCACTTTCTAAGTCCAGTGAGATGGTTTTATGTATTTATGCAACTAAATGACGGAACCTGCCTGCCTAACGTTAGACTTGCTCCTAAACTGTGTTCTTTTCAAATCAAACTAGAGACCTTCTTTTTTTCCCCGAGCCTTTTCTCAAATGAACACACCATGTTTGTACAGCACACTTGTGTATGTGGGGATGTGTCAGATTATTAGCATATTTGTGCTGCTATATTTGTGCTTTATTTTTGTATTTATGCAATACACTTGACTTTTACACTTTAATACATTGGACGTACATGAAAGACATGTAGACCCATGGAGGCTGACGTAGGAGTTCAGTGGAGGTTGCGCTGGACTGCAGAACTGGGTGGAGGAGGGAATAATATATTTCAGAAACAATGTTAAGTATTCACAAACATTCTATCCACTTGAAAAATATACACTAGATAAGCACAACCATAACCACAAGGACATGACCACCTCAAATACCTCACAGCTCACAGTCAGTCATCATCTACTGCATTGGTCCCTGGCCTTGTCAAAAGATAGTTTAATATTGACAAGTCAATGTGTTATTATACAGACTACATATTTCAAAATGATATATTTTTCCTGCATACCCTCACACAGTAGGGACAACACACAAATCAAATCATACAACCTTAATTTTAGATTAAATTAGTTGACACAAATAGACACATTGTAAATTGCAGTTCAGTATTGCAGATATACAGCTAACAAGAGATAATATGCTCTGAGTCATGTACCATGAAGCTGCTTGAGTTTAAAAACTACTGCAACTACTTGGGTCACAATCTTGAGCCAACGACTCTACTTCTCTTAACATTTCTCTTCAAGGTCTACGTCCTTTTGGCTTAGTTTAATTTTTTACTGCACTAACTCTTCCACAATAAATCACCGAGATGAGAGTTTTATTTTTTATTTCCCCTGCATTTGAAAAAAGGAAGCCGTGATGCAGCGTGGCAGAACCTTTTATGAAACCAGCAGAGGTGACATGTTAGTCCTGGCGCAGAGAGGGAGATTTCTCAAGTTGGCTGCAAGCATTCGCCACATTATAGCGCTATAATGTAATGCTAAGCTGTGACTTTATGAAGGCGGTATTAATGGGTGGGGTCGGTGTAACTGCCTTAAACAAGGGATTAGCCTGTCGCTGATGAGTCGGGGCTCTGTGATGGGATTATTTACATTGCTCTGGTGGCAGGGCGCAGGTGTCATTAGAAATACAAATCCCCTAATAAATTTCTGAAATGGGGGGAGTTTCTGAAGAGCGCTGCCTGGAACAATGCTTGTGTCATCTGCAGTCTCACAGAATTTGCAACATTAATCTGGTTATATTATGAAGTTGACTGTCAAAAAGTTTTTGCTTCACTTTGTCGCCAGAGTGTTTCTCGACTGGCTGAAAGAGTCAGTTAACAATGTTCTAATCAGAGGAAATAATAGCCGATAGGCTTCAGACACTGAGAGTGTCTGAGGCACCTGAGATACAAACACTCCCTGGGTAAATACAGTAATCCGATCAAAGGACCCCGAGTTCTTTTCCTGTTCTCATAATTCCCCGCTTTTAGCCAGGGGCTGGTTTAGCGTCACCTCCCTTGGTAAATGCATATATTAACATTCCTTTAATCCTTAACAGAGGGCTGATGTTAACACATGGACACTCTACACTACAGAATGCACTCATCCTTTGCTCAAGATTAAACATTATTGCGTTGACTAATTATTTCCTGTCCATCCCGTAATTAGATATAATTGAGCAACCTTTATGAGATGAGCATATTTATTGGTTGCATTATCAGCTTATATTACAACAATTAATTCATCTGTTGCCCCTGCTCTCAGCTGGGGGTTTCATTATGTTATATTAACGTCAACACCACTCTTGAAACTGATAGATGTTTTTAATTTGAACATTATGAACAGAAATAAATACGGAGAAATGACTACCGCTTCACTTCAAGTCAAGTTACCGGTGATATATGTGTGTATATATACTATATATAATCATAACACATTTTCCCAAAATTAGTTTTGTTATTTGTACATATGTTTGACCAGCTTTAATGTGAGCCACTTGCAGCCACCACAGGATTGCATATAAGGCTTAGAGACAAGACGGTGACTGTCCCTCATGTGTAAAACGCAGCAGTTCCATGTTGACATTAAGTGCTCTTAAGGAAATCATGGCTTATTCAACTGTGAGTAACTAAATAGTTATGGCGTGTAGAAAATCGTCAAGGGGATACATTTTTTTTTTTTAAAGCAGATTCACTGAGAACAAAAAAATCCAGCAACAACTCAGGGCTCTTGTTGTCTTTCCGCTCGAGGTTATGCTGCATTTCTTCACTGTTCTCTGAACGAATGGGGCTCATAACTCAGGAAAGCACAGTGGGAAAATAAATACACTTCACAGGGGTGAATGGTACCTTATGTACTGTGGAAAATAGAAGGTGGGAAATCAGGTTTTTTGGCAGGTAATTTAGCACTTTGTATACAGTGTCAAACTTCACTGAGAATAGCTCAGACGTCAGTGTTGTGAGGGTTTTTCCCTGTGCAGCTCATGTTTTATTAACTTCAACACTGCAGCTTTGGGACTTTTTTTGTCATTTGCGCGAGTTGATTTAGATCAAGAGCAAATGAAATTAACCTTTTAGAGTCCTGATGATCGGCCTGTGCTGCAAATTCTGTCGTCTCAGCTCAAAGATTATTCACAATTTTAGATTTGTGTTTCAGAGTACAGATGTATTTTCTCCTTTTCGTGCTACATATCAACTAAATTATCCACAAAAGCTTGTGTTAATCAAAGGTCCACTGAGCTCAAATGCAAATGGAGTGTTTAATTAAGCTCTTCTGTGATAAGTGGGACAACCTGCTAATTAATCAAAACTGGCAGAGGGTCTTATACGGCCCATGGAAATAATGTGTCGTACAAGTTGGCATGTATTGTTGAATTCTCAATTAATATAATCAGTTTCTTGATTAAGTGTGATTAGATTTACCAGGTAAACATTTTGCAAACTGCACACGGCAATTAAAATAAGATCAAATTCATTAAAAAAGGTAATTTTGTATAACTTGAAAGACATTTTTATGGATTATATAATTACAGAGATAATAGTAATATGATACGTTTCATATCGATAGTAATTATCACTAAGTAGCTGCAGACTAATTAGCATTAAATCTATCCAAATGAAAATGGCAGTGGAATCATTTAGTACCAAGAAATCTACAGTTCTACCTCGCTATACAGTCAAAGGAATGGCTACTTTCTCCCTCTCTCTCTCTCTCACACACACACACACACACACACGCGCACACGCACACGCACACGCACACGCACACGCACATACTTGTAAGTCATTTCAAGATCTCTGTGGTCATCAAATCATCTATTACAGTAAGAGTAGCCGAGGAAAAACGTTTTGTGCAGTCTGACTATTAAAGGGATGGTTCCTGTTATTTATGTGAATGACAATCAGATCAAAAAGATACACCAAACCTCAACTGGAAAATCAGCCATGCAGCAGCATTCTGGTCAAATTGACAAAGTGTGTATTCAGCAGTCAAAACAAACATGTTGCCGCTTCACAGCCTTCTTCAGTTCAACAGCAGCTGAAAAAGGCTTTTTGAGGACGTTTGTTCTAATTGGGTTTTTCAGGCCCTGTAATTCTCTGGTGTTTTTAAGTTATGCTCATTATCCTAAGCTATTGATTGGTCTTCAGCATCCATTTAGTATGTGCAATAAAATGTTCTTGCATGAATGCATTATATCGTGTGACACGTTGTTTTTTCAGCACTCTGTTTTTTTTTAATAGTTTTTTTTTAATAGTATTTTGTGTGTTTCCTTAACCACCAAGTAGTGACTAAAATGTAAAATTGAGAGACAAAATGAGGACCAGTTATATCACAGAGTACTAATCATGCAGACTGTTTCATTTTTTAGCTGCGTTTTCTCATTATCGTAGTTCTAAAATGTAAGGCTAAAGAGAACTGTGGAACAGTGACCAGAGAAGAAAATAATTTCTGTATAAGCTGCTGTGTGAGAAGGGATCCGGTAGGGACGGGTCGAAAGAGAGCACAGAGGGCGCCAGCATCTCACGTTGAATGACTTTCATGAGACAAAACTTCAACCAATTAGATAATACAATAAAGTGATAAAGGCTATTTAAGTTCCCCTCAAAACAATGATTCAACAGCTTTTGCTGTACTCAAATATTGGTTGACAGATATTTGTGCTTCACTTTGCATGAAGGTATCAACTTAAGGAGCAAGACGTTCACTCATAAGTTCATAAGAAATGTTTGTCAACACAATACTATACATAATAAAATGTTCTCCAAGACTGTTCTTCTACAGTGGCGAAAAAGCAAGGAAACTAAAGAAACATTATTTATGGTATCCCTTTTTAAGTTTTAAATTAAATCCATCCAATCACTTCTTTCATGAAATATTTAGTTGGAATAACAACTTGTGGATTCTGTGAGAGAAGAACCGAGACAGTAAAGATATATTGAAGAAAATATATATTGCCATACCCTCTAACTGTGGTGTTTATTAAAGTTGGAGAACTTGTGATGGAGAATAACTTTGACTTTCTGATAAACAGAAAAAAAAAATGTATTTGTTTTGCGTAGGTTATATTTATTGCCATTTTGACTATTAAAATAAGCCTTAAATGTTTGTATCTGAATTGTGTCTCGATAAAGTAAAAAATATGGCCCAACCCCAGCGCTCTCCTCTACGTCATGCGCACCGACTTAGAGGAGTTTGTAACTTGCAAAAGATAAAAACTTAAAAGCATATTTGAAAAAGGGTTAGGTTTACAAGTTGACAAGTTGTTCTGTCAAAGATTTGTAAAGTGCAACTGCATGCTATATTAGTAAGCTATGCTGTGAAATGTTGTTCTTTTTCTCGATATTGAAAGCTCATTTTTGATTGATTTCGATTTAGAATGCAAATCCTGACACCCCTAGAAAGTACTCGGTAATTATAGCGGTCAGATGAATGTAATGGAGCTAAAAGTACAATATTTCCATCTGAAATACAGTATAAAGAAGCATTAAATGGAAAACTCAAAAGTACCTAAAAACACTTTCAGGATGCAGCACTTAATTCAACCTTTGAATGGTGGATATGCTGAAAGGACAATAATAATCAAAAGAAATGCAGAGTATACTCTGTATTTCTTTTCTTTTTGTTTTGTATGTTTACAGTAAATATATACAGTATATATGCATGTAGTTAGATCAAGGACATACGGTCATAGTCGTCATCTGTGGGGATGTATACACATTCCTGTGTTGTGCCTTCCATGTGCACAATGTTCAAAAGGCAATTATGTTTTTAAGTCCTAAATTGTTCGATAATACACCAGATGGTGTTAATGACAGCAGCAGACTGGTGTTTGATTTGGAAGTGAGCTGTACTTTCGACCACAATTGTGTGGAGGTATTCTTCACTGAGATTACAAAGAACCAGCCTTTAGAGCTGATGTCTTATAACTATACCTGCAGGCGGCTGGTGTGTCTTTAAATTTGACAGTCCATGCAATGTCCATTATGTTGGTGGTGAGGGATGTTCAATAAAAACAAAACTCCTTGAAAAGGTGATACTCCGTCTCTGCGATCATTGACTTAAACACACCTGAAATGTGAGGCTGTGAATCATGAAGGTACAAGGGTTAAGACAGACATTTGTACTATTGATTATTCCTGATCTGTTTTCAATATGACCATAAATACAATAATTAAAATGCATGTGTAAATGGCAAACACGTTACATCTAGAGAGACTGAGATTTAAAAATTAAGATGAAGGTGAGTTTGACAACATTGTGGACCTCGCTGAATCTTTTTAAGTGTGTTGTGTCCAACGTAAAGCACCTTGTTGTGTTTATTCCTTTACTATGTATATATATATATATATATATATATATATGGTTGTACTTTGTAAAGAAAAACTGCTCTGTATTTAAAATAAGTATGACTTTGGTTAATGATATAACCTTGGATGTTCTGTGTCCGTCTGTGTTTTTGGTTTTCTTGTTTGTATTCCTGATTCCTGCTATGCTCACAAAAAAAGAATACGCTTTTTGTATGTGTATGTCGGGCCTGCTCATCTTTATACTAACTACACAGTGCACTAAGTGCTCTCTACCTTGTAGCCTGAATGAATTATAACTGAACATAAAAAGCTATTTGTATCATATTAAATTATTTTTAACCTAATTATTTGATACAAAAATGATAACAACGGACTCAAAGCCGACCAGCTTGCACCGAACCACATTCATGTTTCCAAAAAAATAGAACGATCCGTCAAACTTGCACTTGCGGATGCCCTTGTAGTTGTATTTCAAATAAAATGATTATTCTATATATTAGAGCAAACATGTACAACATATGCCAATTCTATTACGGTCACACTCAAAGCTCATCAAGTAATGATGCGAGGGTCAGGGTTTTCTAATACCTGCACCCACACGACTCGTTATGAGCACCAAGCCACACCGCCAAACCCACACAATATGCGTGAATCAACCGCTTGAACCCAACCCTCAACCAGAATACGTCATAGTAGCACAATCGTCAGGACTGAGACAAGGACAGTCACAATGGAGTCTTCTCATTTCTCGATGTTGTGCCTCCTCATCTCCTCGCTCCTCCAGCTTGTGACCCAGAAATCTACTTCAGCGCTCCATCTTGAACAAAGTCCCAATTCGTGAAATGCATCTGGAGGAGCAATGAGGCCTGTAGGAGGAACTATGAGCATGGATACGCGGGTGTATCCCCTGCTGAAGTCTCTTCAGCACCTGTGACATATAAAAAGAGGCACGACACACAGCCGAAATAATCTCAAACCATGGCAGCAGCACTCCACAAATTAATAATGTTGAAGATGATCAAATAAGCAATCATATTTGCAGCTTTGGCACATATAGATATAAACATATGTAGTGCTTCACATAATATACCTTATGCATAATGCCACTTTGCAAATTGAATTAAAAGGAAATATGTAAGTTGTCGTGAACACCTAAACTACTGATGCAGCTGTGACCCACGTCAAATTTACTTTGAAGTCACTTTAAAATGATCGCTCCGAGGCAAGGATGTCTCATTTTGTTAAATGTCTGTTACATCAACCTCTCTCTCCACGCATCTCTTGCTCGCCTCCTTCGCTCGCATCTCCCACGGGAGGAATGGTAAAGGCTCAAGGACTGAGCAGCGCGGCGCCTACCGAGTCGTTCCTCGGAGCTCTGCTTGAAGGGAGCAGCTATGGAACGGGCCAGAGTGCTCTCTTTCTCCCCCGCCCACAGTAAAGGGAAGATAGAGGCTAAATAAACATGAAAACTCTTCCAACTGTGTGTATTGTTGAATAGCAGAAAAACAAGAAGCTCTTCATTAAAGATAGGAATCTTTTCTCTCTCCCACACTTAATAATGAGGGATGATGAAGCACTGTTGTCTCATAAAAGTAACACCAGAATGAAGATATTGTTGGACGAGAGCATCTTGACCAACCAACCGACCAGAAGGTGTCAACCCATCTAACAAAAAGCAGATATGTTTAATTGAAACCACTTCGAGGAATATTCCACCAAATGTTTCTTAATACCAAATAAACTCACAGCTGTTGGCTCTAAAATGTGTGTAAATTTTTTAGAGAATGAAATCTGCAGATTAAGCCAATAATTAAATGAATTGTTAGTTGCTGTCCTAATTCACAGCATATTTAGTTGCATTCAATTCTTTGCATATCTGACAATTTCTTATCAAAACTAGGAATGTAACGCTGCTCTGCTTCTTATGTAAGTGTAGTGAATATATTTAGTATACCGTATGAAGGCCCTTTTGGCAAGTCATGAGACAACAGGCTGTACAGTTAGATACCTGCACAGTGTGGCTGTAACAACTATGAATAGATTCACCCGGGGAAGTGTCTGGTCCACAACACATAATGTTTCAGAAGGAGTCCCAATATCATCACAGTATCCAACCTTAACACTGTAGCCTACTTCAAGCCTCATTTAGCTATACTTCACACTTTTCACATTGAATCACTAAATTACTAAATTATACAAGCAAACTGGAAGAAATATATGATTATTCTCAGCTAATCTTAAATATATTTATTCACATATTTGTCAATATTCAATTAACCGCTTTGGTGATGTTACACATCTTTAAGTTAAAATGCTGAAAAATCTAATCTCTATTGTACCATGTTCTGCCGCTAAATTGAGATTTGATCATTTTCTGGCCATCAAATGAAAAGACAATAACACAATTAATCAGATATCGAAAAGGTTTCACAGAGCAGCATATGTTCTCATGTGGCCCTTTAAGTTTTAGATTACACACAATGCAACTTTACAAGATGACCATTTTTAGAGCGAGGAGACACAATCAAAGTCTCATGGATTTGTCCATTCCCTCCTCTGCTCCTCACTCTTCCTTGATATTGTATCTGAGCAGGCAGTTTCCATAGAAACATAACTTTATTATCCAACTACCCTTTACTACCTTGTGGGAAATATCTTTGTCCACTTATATTCTAATTATGTTTGAATGAATACTAAGCTGGCTCTTGAATAAACGAGGTGTCAGACAGCAATATCACAACTTCTCATAAAACTACAAATACAAGAAAAGGTGTATAATATACATGACTTTTAAATCTTGTCTGAGCGGGTGTGTACACTGTGTGTGTGTGTGTGTGTGTGTGTGTGTGTGTGTGTGTGTGTGTGTGTGTGTGTGTGTGTGTGTGTGTGTGTGTGTGCGCGCATGTGCATTAGGATATGGAAAGACGCTTGTGTCTTCGTCTTCTATTCCTTCAAGAGTTTATCATTTTGATTTACCCTATTCTACTTATTTTTGGAATTTAATAGAGCTCTTCTTACACCACACAACAGAGACTGGGCGGAGGTTGTGGTGCAACCATTCATCACCTGTAGCAACAAACAGGAAATGTGTGAATAAACAACATTAAGATAACACCATAAACTGCACTATTTCTGTCTCATAATCCAACTAAATCAACAGCTACACAGAGACTGTCGAGATCTGTCGAGCATGGAGGCCCCGAAGGACAAAACACATTGTTGGAAAGCACAAACTAACAAGAATGCACTCCAATCAAGAAATGCTCCAAATAATCACAACACAAACAACAGAAGTGTGCAGGAAAATAAAGCAACACGGATGAACAGCAGCAGAATAGTTTCCTATTAAGGCTCAACAGCCAGTGAGAAGAAAGAAGACCAAAACGAAGGGAGCCAGATGTACATGAACGTCCCAAGAGGGCAGCAGAAGGCTTTTGACTTTTTGCTGCTATGTTCTCTCTCAGCAGCACTGCTAAACTATTTTCCATCTACTCGCTGCAACGATGTGAATGCGATGATAAAATTGTATTCCTCCAGACCACATCAGAATATTTTTGGAAGAGTGTACCATCTCAGAGTGTTGTGCACGGAAATATGTGGAAGATCTCTGTGCTACATTCATGGCAGGTGTGTGTTGAAGTCAAAATACTTTCATTGGAAATTGATGGCTCAGCGAGAGACAGGCTAGGTTTTGATCAAAGAGCAGCAACTGACATCTCAACATATGCTGGATGAATTATTAAAAATACAAGTGACCCCTTGTGAAGAAATAAATTGCTGCTCCTCCTGCATCCGCATATGCAATATGTCAGCTCTGGAGGCGAAGTGGAGGTTATTTTTTATTAGCTTAAATCAGAATGGCAGCCTGTCACTCCAAGCGGATGTGCCATGGAAGGCTGAAGCTTGGCTCTACATCTGTAAAGACGCGCTACCCTTCACTTACTGAGGGTAGGGAAGCGTTTCAGCAGAGATCCTTAGTGTCGGATAGATGATCAAACACATTTGTATTCACAAAATGTGTTTGATTTAAACAGAGTTTGTTCAACGATAGTTCAATTGATAACTTGTGACTCAAATAACAAGGCTTGTAAACATATAGTTGAAATTATAAATGTGTTCTTAAATTTGTCTTGTAATAAAGACAAGAAAGTGACGTGAATAGATGAAGCAAAAACAGACTAGATTGGATACACCTCATATATTCATCACAAGCAGAGAACCTGCATTTATGCATTTGTGCAGTGGCAACAAAGGGAATGATCCAATAGTTTGAGAAGCAATGACTGCAAGATGGGAGTAAAACAGATCACTGAGGGGTTATAGACATGGCCTTTGTTTTACATATTGATCAGTGTAGGTGTTGAATAATAAATGCTGTCCAGAGTTGGCATACATAATAATTTATATATGTCTCAAATGTAGCTTGTTCTTAATCAACTCAGACCTTACTTTCTAAAAGCATTTTAACAGAAAAGGCCATTTTATATGTATTTATATACATTTATCAACTCTGTTTTCAATCATATAATGTATGAGTTACACCTCTAATACATGCAAGGCACCAAGTGTCCTGACCTGAGCTCAGGTGTAAAAGCTGCAAGTGTTACATAATTAATAAACTTGAACTTGTATGTCACACTTGTCTAATAAATCTGTATACCCGCTGTTAAGTCTATTGTTGTCAAATAATTAGCATAACCAAAATCCTTTTTGGACACTTTGAATGGTTTAAAATATTAATTAAATGCACAAAAATTTAAACTGCGATCAAGTGAGCTGTGGTTTATAAAATGCTCATGCCGAGTTCTGCATACCTGCTGAGGTGCATGCTCCCCGCAGTAACGAGCACAAGGAAAGCAGAAATCAGCAAACATTTTCCCATCCTAATTATTTCGGAGCAGTGGGTAGTCACAGCCCAACACCAGGGGACTAACTTCAATTCTCAGGCCAGTTTCTTGGCAGGAGTATTCCCAACACATGTCTTTTGGGGCAGGAGGATACAGTTTGAATGGAGCACACAAACTCATGATCTTCTTGCTGTGAGGCGACAGTGAGCCCCCACGCCGCCAAAACCGTGTCTATTTATTTATACCCTCGCCCAGCGAGTGTGACTTCATGTGGAGTGACGCTGTAGTGAAGTTTGAGAACGGGAAGGCTGTTTTGGACGAGCGCCACATACAGAAACAGAGGAGCGGAGACAGAGAGAGAGTTGGCAATTTGACAGTCATCACTTAAACGTTCAGACAATCAGAGCTTTAATTCTAGGGACGAGGAGGTGTGTATGTGCTGCTAGGTATGATTCACACCTCAGAGTATCCTCATACAGCTACAGTCTCAGCAATTAGCCTTGGCAGTGACTGTTGTCAGAGGGTTGAGTATGCCTGTTGACTTCCCCATTCATGAAGCACGATGTGAAAATACAGATTCACATGCTTCTAGTTACACAAGTCCACATTTTGGCTACTTCCAGACTGAAGGGAACTCAGCGACGGAGGAGGCTCGTATACATTGTGATGCTCCACGCTGCAGTCATGGCAGCACTTCACTGGGAAGTGAGAGGCAGGGCTCCAGAATAACTTTTTACATTGGTTGCACTGGTGCGTCGAACTCCAATCAATTCAGAGCTACGATGCCCCAACAGCAAAAGCACTGATCCCAGTAATGCTTTGGCCGTATTGTTTGCAAACAATGCAATGCAAAATGTTGGCCGTTTCATCGATGTTGGGCCAGGATAATCTCACTGGGGGTAGACATGGTTCCGGAATTACCTCCACCGACGATGTCTGGTCTGGGCTCGGCCTTTCAGGGCTGGGTGTAACGGGCACTGCAGCATTATTTTGATGACAAAACAATCAATAGTCGTCTTCATTTGTAATTACCAGTGTGTTTTAAGTTTGTGATATCGCTCGAAGAGGAGTGCAGGGCACAGATGGAGACAGGGTGTGTGTGTGTGTGTCCTATAGCTAGACCTATCGCCCAGTGGCGGTGCGTCAATAGAGGGCGCTAGGGCGCCGCCCCTCCTAAAGTTTTGCGATGAAAAAAAAAAAAGAAGAAGAAAAATATATAATATATACTGTCAAAAAACATTATATATCAAATAATTTAAATAAGAAATATACCGTGTTGACGCGCTAAATGTGTGTGGGAGACCGTAAGCCCCTGTCAACAACCACTTAAGTTAAATATAATATATCGCCATTCATCACCACTGAGAAAAGCCCCTCCCCTCTCGGGGCGCCGGCCCAATGTGAGTCTATGGAAAGCTAACAAACATTTCACCCTCGTGACGGCAAGGACAGCTTCTCATTGGCGGATGAAACGTGAATCTTCGGGCGCACGAATCTGCGCCCTAGCCAATGACATCGTTTCTTATTGCAACGGGGTTGGACTATTCGTCCAATCAGAGACCTTTATCATTCCCTCACATCCATATAGCTCCCACGTAGCTACGCGAGCAACACAGCTAGCAGAGACTTTGATTATGTTAGTATGGCGACTGAAAACTCTGTGGTATCTCTACGCGAAACACCTTTCAATCCACGATCAGATGTTGACAAGAAGAGGCTGAAAGAGTTGGGACCCGAACGTCCGGATTTAAATATTCAGCAGCAAAGCAGTGAAGCTACATGCACCAAGCTACATGCTAACCGGAGCTGCTAGCTGGAGGCTCAGTGTGCAGTGGCTCTGAGCAGCAGAGGAAGCGCCGGGCTGTGAAGGAAGATGAGCTTGAAGGATTGCTGCAGAGGTGAGTGTCAAAATCAGCAGATGCCTGTGTTAGAGTTTAATGTTTTATCTTTCCCACAGCAGAACACATGTTGGACATTGCTAGATTTGGGTGGATGTCATATCAGGCTATAACTTTATCTAAAATACAAATTCAACCCCCTGTGTGTGTGAGTGTGAGTGTGAGTGTGTGTGTGTGTGTGTGTGTGTGAGTGTGTGTGTGTGAGATAGCTACAGCCATCAAGGTGGCTCCTGGCCTTTTGTCTATGTTGCTGAGCCATCAAGACACACAAAACATAGTTTTTTGTCTGTAGTATGAAGCCTGTTTGTAGTAGATATTTCCCCACAACTTATCTTACTGTCTCTGTCTCTCTCTATATATTTATCTGTAGGTTTGTGACACCATACTTGGACACACCAGGGAACGCTTTGCCTTCAAAGACCACCTCACCAGTGCCACCTTACTGCAGGGCCCCCAGTTTGAATGCTACGTCAATGTATTCCCTGAAGTTGCTCTGGCCACCACATTGAATGTTTCTTAAACCATTCTGCTCTGAACCTCTCATGCCCAAAGTTACAGTTTGTTGATAGTTGTTATTGGACAGTGTTGCGCATTGTGTTTTCTTGAAATAAAGCTTTGTTTTTTAGAATATTCTACTCCAAACCTCTTTTCTTCTCATTGTGGAGTGCTATTTAAACTGCGCCGCCCAACTGCGCCCCCCCACAAAAAAATGTCACCAGCCGCCACTGCTATCGCCACACTCCAGCACTGTGGGTGTGCCAGCGCTGCTGGAGATGTTGCGAGTGACGCAAAAGACGCACAGATGCATCTGTAGAAATCTGATTTGAATCACACTATAAGCCACCACCAAATGTGGTTTGGATCCCATGTGAAAAGGTTTGCTGTCCAGACTTTCCAGGATCAATCTGGATATACCAAAAAACTGAAACAGAGGCCTAAATGTGCAAGTACTCAAGTGTGAAATGATTCCTGCTGCAGGCAGTGAATACAGACCGCTCATTTATGGGACCGCTTTTATCTGAGCAGCAAAGCAGGTCAGGGATGATTAGTAATGTTGATCAAAACTAAAAATTGACATGGCACCTTTAACATTTCTCTGAGTTGCTCAGTAAATAACTGTCTGAAACCTAATGTTGAGCATTAATGCAGTGTGACAACACCAGTAGCAGACCTCCGGCACAGGCACAGAAGTGTACTAGACTATAATTTATGCTAAGAAAAAAAATTACCATATGTCTGCCATAAGAGCATTGGTGAATCCTGAGCTTGCTCACAGAGGGAATTGATTGGCCTTCTGTTGTTAATCAGCAGTTGTTTTTTAGGTTGTCAGATGGCACAGATTCTGGCTTCCTGCTGGACAAAATATGTGCATGTGCATATAAAGATGGCTTCATAAACCACACCAAGTGAACCTAGCAAGTAGATCAAAGGAAGCAGCTGGTTTTGGGTGTGCAGGATCACCTACTCCCAGTCTCTCTGCTTTGGATAGAGGCGGAACTGCTAAAAGATGCCCGACAATACTTGCTGCCAGAAGCACACCTGTCTCGGTGGACTCAGGCAGACTCCTCTTCGGCTCAGACAGTATGTAGGCTTACGGAGATATGAGTTTAAGTGGGTGCAATTTGTAGCCTTGACTGCCATTAGCCTAGAATGCATCTGAAACCTCCATCACAAATGATCTGACTCGACTCATCGAATCACTTTCACAGGTTGTGAAACCGGTGTGAGAATTGTTCACTTCTGCAGCTTCTCTCGGGGTCCTCTGTGGGAGGGAAGGCACTTCAACAAATAGACATGCCATAAATTGCGAGGAGAAAAGGTCTGACAGATGAACAGATGGGTTCAGTATATTACTCTCTCTGCCCGTCCACCTTCAGCTGATGAAGTGAGGTGAGGAGCGAGAGAAGAGGTGAAGGGAAATGATCTGTGTCAATGCATTAGACCAAATTGCTCCTTCACCTGAACATACAAATGAGGCCCATTGGCGTGAGCAATGTCAGAGCAATTAGAAATCCTGTGTTTAGAGGTTAGATCTCTTCCTACAACTGGTCTCTCCTGAGTGCATAACCCCAGCATCAGAGGCACAGACACAAGGCAATCTTTAGTGTAATTGATGTTAGCAACCTTAATGAACCAAAGGACTGAAAACAAACTTAACAAATAACTTTGAATGGTCCAGAATGCAAAAGTTTTTTGAGACAGAAAAGGAAAAGCAGACGAAGAAGAAGAAATAGTACTTTGTTTCATGGAGATCAAATTATTAGCAGCTGTTTGCAATTTAATTTGATCACCCGACTTTCCAGCCTGTACTAGTACTCTTTTTCAGTTAATTTTTAAAAGAACTTTAGTTTTTCTGCATGCAGTTTATTTATTTTAGATCATTGGGTTATTCCTGTTAAGCACTGGTTGTTTTAAGTGCTGAATGCAAAATTCAGGGCACAGATGGAGACAGGGTGCGGCCGCACCGGGAGCCCGAGAGTTGGCCGCACCGGGAGCCGAAGACCGTTTGGCCGCCGTTGTTAGGCCGGTAACGAGCCGGTCTTCAGACCGCTTGCACCGGGGCTCGGTCCCGCTTGGCCGCCGCCGTTAGGCCGGCGGTAACAGCCTCCTTCGCGCCGGCTGTGGTCAGAACATTTCTGACCACATCCACACATCTTAACTGTACTGGTCTTACAGAAATGTTGTAATGTGTCAAACACAACGGACTGTTACAGTTAAGATGTGTGGATGTGGTCAGAAATGTTCTGAACACATTCATATCAGTTAGTATTTTGAAAACCGGATGTTGGGTCCCGTGACTCCTTCCGCCCGTTTGAATATTATTCACGTCAGATTCTGCACTTGATGTGACCACAGAGATCCGAGTGTCTGCTGATGGTCGCAGTGGTTTACTGCACTAGATGGAGTTTATCACACACTTTGGGCTGCATTCACAAACAACCCGACTCAGAGTCGGGTTGTTTGTGAATGCGTGTTAGTTCTGGGGGAACGTAATTTTTAGGAGACAGGGTTGCAGTGTCAGTTCTCACAGTATTTACCTGAGGTGCAACCACAGGGTGGGCGCTACATGTCAGTGATGTCAACTGACATGTAGGTGTTACTGCTGTATGAGCCCAATGCAGAGCTACTGTCATGAGCTCGCCAGTGGGACATGCTCACATGCACTTAAAGACACTTATGGCAGGCCCGGCTATGTCAACAAAACAAGGAGAAGCTCGAATTACAACTTGCATAGCGGGAAAGCCATTTGCCATGTATAGACATTACTCTGCAATGTCTATACGTGGCAAATTGTTGTTTGCTGCTGTACTGCATCAATGCTCTGAATGTCAAATGGAGAACTTTAAAAGATCACAAAAATCTGCTCCTGCACAATTTACACACTTGGTTAAATGTATTGAATAGCTACATAAAAAACCTATCCATTAAAATGTGTCAGAATCAGCCTAGATACCGATCATTAGGAATGGCTCAGGTTGCCTCTACCCATCCTGTTACACACAGTATTTCACCTGACGAACACATTTAAAAGGACTAGGCTGTCGGACTTAGTGGCATGTAGCATTGAGGTTGCAGATTGCAACCAGATAAATATCCCTTCCTCCATTCCCAAGGCTTTTGGAGAACCTACGACCTTCAGGTAACGTAAATTGTTTGGTTTGTCAATTCTGGGCTACAGTATACTCTGTGGAAGTATCTGCCTTTGTAGATATGAAGGGCTCATTCTAGGTTAATAAAAACACAACGATTATTAGCTTCAGGTGATTATACTCTCATGAAAACATAGTTTTGAATATTTTTTTCTCTTTTATGACAATAAATCCCTCAACATCCTTTACACTGGTCCTGCACTTTCTCCAGGTAAAAGTCTTGCTGAAACTGCACAACCTTTTTTTGACCCAGACTGTTTCACAGCTATGCAATGACGTATAATTCACATCTGGGAGCTGCCACGCACAAAGATAGCCTCCTGAAATCAGCCAGAGTCTTTTCACCTGAACACATAGCAGTTAATTGCCTTGCTCAAGGGCACCTCAACATTAGCTGGTGAGAAAGGGAGAGCTCCACTTGTTCATTCCCCCCTTCAAGGTGTTGGGGATGTCAGGGGTTTAAACCAATAACCTTCAAATCACGGATGTATTTCTATATCCTTTAGGCTACTACTGGTTCCACAAATCTCAGTCCAATTATTGGGTCATGAAGATGTGTCTCGCAGAATTTTTAACGGGAATCAAATATGCTTCATTTCTCTATTTTGTCAGATAATTCAAGGAGGCTATGAGGCGGTGAATTTAATCTGCTTGTCACAGAGAACAGTTTTGCTGATAGCTTTTGACAAGGGGAATGTCTTATCTGTAGCTGACGAAAAGGGTCATCATCAGTGTTAATGGATTGTAACAAACAGGAGGTGGTAAAAGGACGGTTTTATTTGGCAACAGGTTGAAGATGTTCTACCTGTTTGAAGTGGCTAAACTGCCTCTGGGGGAAATCAAGGTGAAACATAAACATAAGCGTGAAATACAGAATTTCCTGTCAGACACAAAAAAATGTATTGACAGTTATCTACACTTTGGGATCTTGAAATTTTAGGTCATATTGATAATTTTCTAATGAGGTTTTCACAATACATACCTGAGGCATTCCATCAGAAATCAAATGGCCGAACCTGGTTTGATTAACCAGCAACCATTCAGGAGAGAGGGGCCCACAAAGTTGACATAAATAAACAGTAATGCCGTGTTCACGAGAAAAGAGTTGTGAAATATTTGCGCGAGCAGATTACATGTTAAGTCAATGCACAGACGCGAATGGTTGTGAAAAAGCGAATTTTTCGCCGGGCGGCGCAATAGAGGCGAAAAAGCGTTGAGATTATTCACTTTTTCGCCGGAGTTGAAATATTTCAACTCTGGTGAGAAATTTGCCCGACGCTGAGTTGCAAAAGCCAATCAGCGTTGAGGAGCTCCGCCCATCATCACCGCCGTCCTGCCGTCCTGCCATTACTGAATCAAACTGCTGGTCCGCTGAAGGAGCGCTGGAAGCGGCTTCATTCAGACACTCGTCCTGGAGGAGTCGGAGCTGTGTGCGACTACGGATAATATTATGAACCCAGACACCGGGGCATTTGATGTTCCGACGTTTGTGGGACTTCCTCAACAAGTATAAAGTAGAACTAGTGGTTATTTCAATGGTGAATGGCAGAAATTGTAAATGTTTTCACGGAGTAAAGCCACAGAGATAAGGTTCTATTATCAGATAGCTAACAAACAAGGTTATCCACAATTTCAATGCTTTCGGTCCAAAAATAAATAAATATTCAAATTGGGTGTTTTTTCATCAATTGCTAAGTTGCAAAAACTTAGAAACTCATAAATCTGCCGAAATGTTCATGTTGTGCAAAATGGCATCACTTATCCCATTTGTGTGAAATTCTTGAGTAATGGCAAAAAAAACAGAGATCACACTGACCTTTGTCCTCCAAAATCTAAATCAGTTCTGTTAAGTTCTTGAAACTCTGGGAGTTGGCGCTGAATAAGGACCCGGGGTCCGATGACGTTATAATAAAGAATATTTAATAAAAAGAGTGAAATGACAGAACAGGTTATGCATTCGATCGATCGAGCTATTTTCCAATCCACCCGGGCGCTTCTCGCCTGAAGTTCCTCCTTCGTCGGTGGTGGCCAGAAAACAGGCTGTTCTCCCAGGTACAGTCAAATTTATCTCCTCCTTCGAGCTAGAGCCCTCCCTCTCATTAACATTCCGGCGTGTCCGCCACGAGAGACGGAGCCGCGTCCCCTCTTCCTCCTCTTCTTCTCCTTCGTCTTTGGTAGATCCTTAAAGTCCGTTCTCCAGCTCCGCCCCTCAGGCGAACAAGAGAACTACAATTCCTTATCTAGTCATACATTAATCATTAATAAAAACAGTGGCCTACATATGCATGCCATTCATAATAATATCCCTTATTAATTATCATATTCCATGCATTGTAATGTGCACCCAAACAGCTTCTCATTTTACATTGTACAGAGTCCAATTATGACAAACTAGGTTTTAAAAACCCTACAATCCCTCTCTTTATACTATTCCATAGTATAACCACCAGTACATCTTAATTCATTCATGTGTCATAATCCTGTGGAAGAAAAAATTCCCTCCCTCTCTAAACCGTATAATATATACGGTTTCAATAACGCAATATATCAGTGTGGTTCTATTCATCACACAGGTAAAAATCTTAAAATCAGGAACAGTTATGTGCACTGCACGTCTGCACATCTGTTCACGTGCATGTGCGACTCCAATGTTCTAGGGGGTGCTGGTGAGTGTCCCACTGCATGTCATAGTCCTGTCCGGCTCCTCTAGGCTTCTCCATGGTGTGCTTCGATCCCCGTACTCCATTTGTCGTTCCTCTCCATCTCCAGAAATCACCAGTATCTTGGGAAAAGATCAACACAACAGGTTCAAAACACTGCATCATGGTCACTTAATCTTGTACCTCAGTGTGTTGTTTTATTGCTAAAGTTGTATGATACTTCTCCATACTACCTGCACCCAGCGGGTCGTAGCTCACTGATTTGAAGTCTGGGGTCTCTGATCTGATGGTGAAGTCTCTCGTGATGACAGAAGCATGGTGGAGGTCGGTAATGGTGTGACAAGTGCCGCTGTGGAAGAAAGCTTAGAAGCACAGAGAGGTCTCCGAGCTGGTCTCTGCTGCTCAGGAACTCTGGCTCAGGGGATCACATGTTAATACAGTCCTTCATTAATCGCTCAGTTTCTTTCTCATTTAATTTCTCCTTTCTTAATACTTTCTCTCCCCAATCTTCGCATCTACGCCACCACTAACCCTTCCTTTTTCCATTCTCTTCATCATGCCATAATACTCTGGGGGTGGGGGTGAATGTAGTATAACATCACCCACGCTCTGCTCTTCCACCTCCACTTCGGGAGCCATCAACGGCATCATCAGCCGCTGGTCCTCCCTGGTTAGAGCAGTAGAAATCAATCGGGTTATCAGAGTTCTTAGACATGGGACACAGCAACATCCACAGAGTACTAAAATTGCTATCATAATACCCACTGCAGTAATAACTGAAAGGAATAATTGTTTATACTTACCGAACCATCTTTCTATGAAGTTTGTGAACTCGTTGTCCACTCCTGAGTTCTCCGCCAATCCGTTGCTAAGTGAGCTAAGCCCTGCTAAGGCCCTGGACACTGAACCATCGGGGGCAGTGTTGTTAGGAATAAACGTGCAACACATTAACCCAAACATTTTACACACCCCACCCTTCTCAGCGAGCAACATGTCCAAAGCCATTCTATTTTGAAAGGTCATAAGAGACGTTTTCTCTAGTTGTTCCAGTATCCCCTTGATTGCATCCCTGCTGTAATTAACAAATCTCTGCTGGTTATAATAAATGTTATTTATCCAATCTACGTTTTTATTCATTGTAACTAAGCAGATTTAAAGAATCTCCTTCTAATGGGATTATCGTTATAGGCATAATTAGTCTAACTAAGGCACAGGTTCCTGTCCAATTCCTTGGGAGATAATCTCTGAGCACCTTACCACCACAGTACCACCAAACATCCGCTCTGGCCATCATATGGTCACCTACCATACCACTGCTGATGCTCTTCTCCTCTGCGGTAACATTAGCGATAGTGTGGCAGCGTCTCAGGGTTCCCACACGGACTGAACCTCGCGAACTGTGAAGGCAAGTGTAGTTGCCTTTGTAATATGTGAATACTGGAGGGTGCACTGGGGGAACTGCTGGAAACAACAAAACAAACATGTTACAATTTCCTCTTTCTTATTCATTCTAATGAACCAAATATTTACATCACATTTCAAACCATAAAAATATCTACAAGTGTTTCTCTAATTTATCAGTGGTACCATTTGTGAAATGATATCACTTAGTTTTGGCGTGGCCTTTCTGGAGGGCGTGTGAAGCCTTTGCAACGACTTCAAACAGCCCTACCCCAGCGTCCACTTTAATCCAGATCATTTGTTGACCCGTGTGTTTATGCTAACATGTGTCATGTCAGGTGGTGCATAATATTAAACAATATGAACTCAGAGCAAGAGAGCTCATCATATTTACAATTAATATTTACAATATCAAACCTCTTCCTGTCCAACACTCAACCCTACCAGTCACCTGGTTCCACTGATGACACGTTCTCATCAGCTGGTGTCTGGTTGGCTCCTGTAAGACAAAAACTCAAACGCAATTTGGTTAATCTTTCAGACAAACCTCCTCAGAGTTTGATCACGCTCGATATCTTAGCTAATTCAGACTTCATCATCTGATTAGCTCTCTCGACTACCCTGGAATGTTGGGCCATAGTCTGCTCCGTGTGAATGTGTAATGTCTAAATATGTCCCTCTCTTGTACGTGTTTGAATGCAAAATGTGTCGTTGTCAGACCTGATCCTTCTTGACAGCCTGTGTCTCAGTATCAGCCACTTGACGACTGACTGTCTTCTTTCTTACAGGGGATAACTAACAGTGTTAATCACCGTTAGAATATGTCACGATTTTAACTTAAATTTGAATAAAATTCGAAAAAATATATATTGGGCTTTCTGTGGTTAAGTTAAGCTTTGAATTCATCGGGGTCTCCTTCCTCCCTCTCTTTTCTGAAACAATACTGTGGATCTAATCCCATTTGATTCAGAAACCATCCCGGTGGAAGGGCTTGGTTGATGGGTGGAGAGCTCTGCTCTCATCGCTCTTGTGGTTTCCTGCACTTGAAGGTCATTCTTCCTCTTGCTCCCAGGATCTGGCTGGCTGAAGATGGGCATTAGGGATGTCTATGTGCCCCCTCTTCTTCCTCCTTGGTGGGCGCCTCCAGGCTTGTTACATCAAGTAAACCCTCAGCATGCCATCCTTGGATGTGTTTTCTCAGTCTCCTGTCTGCTTTTCCCTGCAATTCGTCGATCGTCATTCTCAGGGCTTCATCGCAGGCTTCATTAAACCACGCTGGGGTGTTCATTGGACTAGACATCTTGGAAGAATCAGGTGCTGACTTTGGCTTATATAAGGAAATGTAAATGTAGAAATAAAATAACAAACAATATGTGTCTAACGTGCAAATGTGGTGTAATTGGAAGAATACAATTGGTTAAGGTTATCAGGAAAAAATACTTCACACTGCGATTGAACAACAAAGCCTGCCAGTATGATGTTTACAAAACTACAATTGTTCAAAAGATGAAAAATTATTAAATTGCCAAATGTTTATTAATATACAACTATAGTTAATGTCCTCAATTATCTTTATGTGTAAATGTTTTAATCCATTAGCCTCTATGCTGTCTAAAGTATGTGTCAGCTGTGTGTGTAAACAATCTTGTTATTGTTCTAAGTGTCAGTGTCAGTGAGGAAATACCCCTCCAACCTCTAGAGGCGCTATTATATTTAAGATATTTCCTGTTTACTTAACACATGAGGTCCCACGCTTTTTTCTTTTCAGTCTATCGCATTCACAACTTGACTTCTCTGTGTATATTCTCCTCTAATTAGTTATAATCTCGTTTCTAGCTGTCTTGCCGCAGATAGCCCTCGGCTCTCGGCTCTCGGCTTCTCGGCTCAGGCGTCGTCCTCTTAATTGTTAATTTTGTTTTCTAGCTCGGAACCTCTGCTTCCTCTTCACAGCAATCGTGTCCCAACACACAACTTAGCAAAACCTTAAAAGCTCCTGGCTCGTTCCGTTTCCGGAACACGGGTTTGCTTATAACGTCGTATATACCACCACGTAGCTACTGAGTGGAGCAGGGTCCAGGCGTCGTGCCACTCCGATTTTTTAATTTATGGCGCCTATGTTCAGGTCCTAGGGGTTATTCTCGGAGTATTTAAAGACTACTAAGAACCTGCCGATTCAAAGCGTAACTCTAAAACTGTTGCCGTATCACTAATCCCTACTGTAAATATATAATACAGGCCACGCCAGGTCTTTATGGAACCTAAACAATTCCGGCACCTTACTGCAAATTTGCGTCTATACACCTGATACTATCCCGCGTATATAACTATTGCGGCTAGTTCACTTATCTTGGGAGTCAATTGTGCTTGATATACCGGAAGAAAAAGACGAAGGAAAAATCAACACTACGCGGCCATTGTTTGCAACCACGTGACTTCACGCCGCACAAATGTTGCTCAAACACAGCTGATTACTATGTTTCACAAACACGCACGCAGCCTTCCATTCAACATATAATTATATACAAACCACACGTATTACAACAAAGCTCTCGAGTACATGCAATCTTACATACCACTCAAGAACACAGAGCCGCTCTTGCAGACTCCATGTCTCCCAACTTTCAAACAAAGCTTTTCCTACACATCCATGCCAGCTTTCATTCAACGTATAACATACAAAACATAAGCCGACTATCATCTCACTCAACAATTATACTATGTCGTGTTTTCACGCTAATAATTTTAAATCCACGTCCGACCGTCCTCTTCCTGCTCACGACTAATTTTCCTATTTCTACCTATGTAAGGTTCGATTAAACAGGCCCTTAAATACCTTTTGCTGGGCCGTCTCGTGATTAGGAAGAGGAGAGCCTCGTGGTAAATCCGAATGGTTTGCCCAGCTCCATCAGAGTCCTGCCGCGGTCGCCATCTGTTAAGTTCTTGAAACTCTGGGAGTTGGCGCTGAATAAGGACCCGGGGTCCGATGACGTTATAATAAAGAATATTTAATAAAAAGAGTGAAATGACAGAACAGGTTATGCATTCGATCGATCGAGCTATTTTCCAATCCACCCGGGCGCTTCTCGCCTGAAGTTCCTCCTTCGTCGGTGGTGGCCAGAAAACAGGCTGTTCTCCCAGGTACAGTCAAATTTATCTCCTCCTTCGAGCTAGAGCCCTCCCTCTCATTAACATTCCGGCGTGTCCGCCACGAGAGACGGAGCCGCGTCCCCTCTTCCTCCTCTTCTTCTCCTTCGTCTTTGGTAGATCCTTAAAGTCCGTTCTCCAGCTCCGCCCCTCAGGCGAACAAGAGAACTACAATTCCTTATCTAGTCATACATTAATCATTAATAAAAAACAGTGGCCTACATATGCATGCCATTCATAATAATATCCCTTATTAATTATCATATTCCATGCATTGTAATGTTCACCCAAACAGCTTCTCATTTTACATTGTACAGAGTCCAATTATGACAAACTAGGTTTTAAAAACCCTACAGTTCATCATGTGGACGTTTCTGCCAAATTTTAAGAAATTCCCTTCCTGAGAAATATTGCATGCATGAGTATGGACCACATGGGAAGACAACCTGGAAGCCTAATGTCTCCGGCCACTGTCGTCGCCAACGTGGAGGCATAAACATGTAAGGGGGGGAATGAAATGAAAATGGAAAATATTTCCATACGAACTTCATTTGGTGGAGAATGTGACAGAGCCTTTACCTCAAGGTAAACGTAGCAAACATCATGTCAAGAAAAATTAAGTAATTCACTCACTTGAAAATAGGAGCATGCAGTCTATTCTAAAAAAACAACAACTATTCAGTCATGTGAAAATGTGTCTGTGAGTAATGGAGGTGTGGTTAAGTGAAAATAAAACAGTACGTGTAAACAAAGGAAGGTAAATATCTGAAGGTGTCCAGAACAACATTGTATGTCATAGCTCAGCAGTTGGTTGTGACTGATTCACAGCGGAGTGATAAGGGGAATCCAGCGGCGGTGCATACAGCATGCTTTGTGTTTTTATACTCTATCAGCAAATGTCAGTTCTCCTCAGCACTTATCAGAGCACCTTGACAGTGAATTATATGTCTTTTTGTAGAATTTACTTTTCAATAGAGGACACTTTCATAATATTTCATAATTTCTACAGCACACTGTCACATCCAGTGTTCCCTCTAAGCTGTGCGCGTGCGCGGCCGCGCAGGCCAGTCGAAGTGGCCGCGCAATAGATTTTTCAGACCGCGCAAACGATTTTTTTTCAGGGGTTAAAAATCTTTTTTGCGCCAGTGTTTCTGAGATAGGAGTGAGCCATCTCCACAATAGAAGATCTTTGATGTGACGTGTCGAGTCTTCTTGGCCAATCAGTGTCCCGTTTCTCGACATGCGCTCTCTGTACATCCGCTAGCGCTCTGCCTCCGTAGGCACCCCCCACCCCCGCTGTCCTCCTCCGGGCGCCAGGAGTGAAGCTCGCCTAGAGCGCCACATGAGCTAGGGCCGGCGCTGTTTAGGCTACTCTTGGTGGGCCCTGCTCCAGCAGTTATAGATACCATGGTGAAAAGAAAGGCAGAGCAGGTGCCCCAGAAAAAGGTCTGCCTAACGTTCAAACATGAGTGGCTAGATGAAATAGTCCAAACTGACACAGGTAGGATGAAACTTTCAGACATATTTAAATATGAAGAAAGCAAATTCTGCTCGGAGGCAAAAGCGAAAGGAGAGTTCGCTCGTGGGAAAACGTGTTTCTCTTTTGGTTAACCTGTTTTTCAGATGCTGTTCTTCAGAGACATGTGTCTTCCATAGGCCTGCAGACAAGATGAGCCACATAGCCAGATAGGCCTATCTCCCTCAATGACATTCAAATTACATGTTTTGTAGCCTAGTTTGTTGCAAACCACTCCAGTTATTAAATTGTTTATATAGGCTACCTTTAGGAAAAATGACACCATGTCAATTTAATAGGCCTATAATTATTGTTAAGCACTGCATTAGCATTTTTCTTTCAATGAAGTTCCACTTAAATGTTGTACCTGCTGAGAAATGACTAAACACCTTTGATACTTTTATTTTTTATATATATCATTATCAGTCATAACCAGTGAACCAGTCATAACCTCCCCTCATTGAAGTTCAACAAAGATCCTTTAAGTTCAACTAAACTGACTTGGTAAAACACCATCATTAAAATGTTCCCAAAGTCCAGCCATTATAAAGGGTATTGAATAAATACCAACCTTGTATACATATTGATGCATTTGCTGTCATCTCTTTGAATCCCCTATGGCTAACGCAGGCTTGTGGTCATTTTCGGCAGGTCGCGTGGTTGCGAATTGCTCACAGTGCTGAAATGTGCGCTCAGAAATAAAAGAAATTGCTCAGTGCCGGAAAAAATTAGAGGGAACATTGGTCACATCCACAAAGGTTAACTACTACAATAGCTCAGTATTATGTAAGTAAAAAGACAATGAAACAATTAGTGGGCTGGCATGTTAGTCGCAGAGTGGCTCAATGTTACATTAAAGCCCCTGTACTCTATTGAATATTTCATTTGAATAATCTTCGCCTCTTGTATAATTATACCATAAGATCCTTCCCAACATTGGGTACACGTGATCTTCCCATTGAGTCGTTGCAAGCTCTGAATTATTTCTCTCTCATTACCACGGCAGATTGATATAATCACATGCTCTTCTTAATATTCAGTTTACTGCCGTATATATCTACATGTCATTGGGTAATGTAATAAGAGTCCTTGGATTCACTTAGCTGAGAGGATAACTCAATTTTGTAACTTAATATTATCTCTTTGCTCACGCACAGCGGGATCCCTACTTTTCAACAATAAAAGCGCACGGTTTCCTCGAGCACACGCATAATGAGCACGTTATGAAAGCTGTTGGTTTAATGGCTGAAGCAGACAATGACGTATTCTCACATTCGCATGTGGCACGCATAATGGTAATTGCTAAATTACATCCCGTATTGACATCATTTAACACAAGATTCTTGGCGCCAAAGATCATTTATTGGCATTTATTTGTGAAAATATATTGTTTGATCTAATTGCAGTGTATGTCACTCAGCACTAATGAATACTGGTCTATGCAAGTGAAATGAAACTCTGGGATGTTTATCCCTTTGGGTGACATTTACCTAAATGCCACGTATCTGCATCCCTTCTTCCAAGATATGTGTGGTATGTAAATGTGATTTCCGTATCACTGTACAATTGTCTGGAAAATATCACTAAACAGGACGTTCCCTTAATTGGGATGTTTTTCACTTGCCATTGTGGAGCGGACCATGAATAGGCATTGTGTGTAAAGAAGCCCTTTTTGACAACATGTATTAGTGTATGTAAAAATAAAACTGCATTCTGCAGTTCCCAACATGTTTTGCTTGTTCAATCAGTCACATTTTACTCTCCTTATTTAGCATTTAGAAACATAATATAAGTATTTATTGAACTGTTTAGAACACACTGTGATGTAGTTGTAAGCAGATATAAGAGTAAATGTTTATCAATGTGCAGTGTTTGTCGACAAATATAAATTCAATAAAGATTCAATTCAATTCAGCCCAACATCACAAATACAAATTTGCCTCGGAGTGCTTTACAATCTGTAATTTTATGCAGATACTGCAGATTATGACAACTGTGTTTTACTATATTGCCACCCATTATCTGTATACACCTTCTTCCAGTTACTGTATCGGTGTCCCCAGGACATATGAGTTGACATATACATTAATAAATGTGTATCTGCTTACTTTAGTGTGTTATAAAACATATATTGAATGTTATTACACTGTCTATAAATGGTATGTGTTGCCTTCCCGACCTAAAGAAGCAAAATCAGAGAGAAAAAAACAACAATAAGTGATGTTTTTAACCCCTTATATTCATCTTGTGAAGCCTTATGTAGAGCTACTGGACTAATTCATATATTATAAATCATCAACAAAACACTCTGAAACTATAAAAGCTGTAAGACATTACAAACAGCAATTTGTTGTGAATTGTTTTAAGGATTGATCACCTTACATTAACATTTTGTTCTAATATTTAATTAACTGATATATTTTAAAAAAATGAGAAAAAAATAAATCACATTCGAAGCAATGACACAAACACTCCAAAGGCTCAGCTGATGTGCTGTGCTTCACCACCCGACAGCCTAATAATTTTTTTATTTTGCTCCAACCTCTAGCCAACCGAATAATGCGTGGTTAAATGAAGTAATCATTTTTACTGGAGACATCACTCACGGGAAGATAGCAGGTAGGTATATCACTTCCCACCATATGGTCATGGCTGTCAAGCGCGGGCCAATCAGAAAGCAACAATTTGCCACAGAGTTCCATGTTGTGATTAAATAGTTCCAAGGACGGCTCCGGCACACAGGAAGGCTCTTTGACCACACTGATACTCATCTCCGGCTACAGATTGGAAGTGGTGGTGGCACAGCTATGTGGCTCTCTCAGTCTGGATTTGTTATGTTATTCTTTCCCATTTTCCCCCACAGGCTCACTGTGCAACAGACTGTTATTTTGGTCTCATGAATATAGAAAAGTTCAACTTGACTCTCAACTCTGTTCAAATCATAAAAAGTACAGAAAGGAGTGAGGTATGAATATATTGCCAAGATGGTAAATCACAGAGAAGTGGGCTGTGAATAATGAACTCCCAGAAAATATAGGCTATTATACACGCGCTAGTTACAGGTCTTTGATGTAATAAAAATAGATCAAATCGTTGACCGTGTCTTACATTTTTACGTAACGTACATTTCGTACATGTATTCTGAATAACTCTGGCTTTGTTGGTATTGCTGCATTGCATGGTGGGATAACATGCAATGCCATAAAAGGAAAACAATCTATATCTTCTATTATGTTCATGCAAATATCAGATTGACAAAAACTAATTTATTGTAGGTACAGAGGAGATACAGCCCGCCCGCCCTCTCACTCACACACAGACACACACACACACACACACACACACTTCACTTCTTTGAGGGAATTGCAATACACTGGTTTTAGAAGAATAGATATTAGTTGTAAAGGCAGTGATATGGCAAAACCCTCTTTTAAAACGAAAACGCTTCTAGATGTTTACCTTTCACACCTTGCATGATGCATTGAATAAATAATTGAGTGCATGATTTGTCGGCATAAAGGATGTTGGGCATTCTGTAATTTCCTTTTATCGAGTAAAATTTTACACATTTAAGTATTTACGCTGTTAGATAGATAGATAGACAGACTTTACTTCAACAAGATAAAACATACTTTGTTATTATATTTTTTTGATATTTAGGAAACGGTATACCCTAATAGTATCCGAGTTAAACTAACAATAATGATTTGAAGGTGTTTCTCATCAAAGCATACCAATGCATAGACCAAATGCACGATATGATTACATAGTATGCTCGGCATACACAGGGGCCCGCGGGCCCTGATACTTAACAAACCTCATTACTCATTATACTATTCAGTTAAAGAAGGATGGAGACATTCTAACAAGCAGCCAGCACATCTGGCAGACAGGTTCATTCTCAAATGACAGACAATCACCATGTGACGGGACCAGCAAAAAATGAATTGTCTGGGACATTTTTAAATGATTGATAGCAGTGGCAGGCTCTGTCCCCAAGACTCATGTCAACATCTTAAGTAACCAGACAGACACACACGAAGTACACAGTTCATGATATAATGTTCACAATCGCACATTTAGGTCAAGGAGATAAATAGGCTGAGGTTACAGACATACAGCCAGAGAGAAATTCAACCACGAACTAGATAACTTTGCAAACAAACAGACCAGCAGTCGGAGGGTGTACTTAACTCACGTTATTTGGCAGTGAAGCTCGTTCTCCTTTCTTTCATGGAGGTGAAGTGATCAAAATCTATGTCATATATAATCCTCTGCACTTGCTGATTGTTGTCAGAACTCCTCCTCACTAATTAGTTACAGTTAGTCCTACACAAACACAGTGGCTGTACGTGCATTATCGTTTAAGAAAACAACAACAAACTCTCACAGTTGTTTCACTTAAATTATGTTTTTAACCACCTTCCTGTTTGTCGCGTCCAAAGTATGACTGGCTTTATGATTCAATTTGTTTGCAGCCAACGCTACTTCATCTTAGTCAACTTTGGTGGTGGACGTGACTGCAATGCCATGTTTGACCACAGAGGGCCGTTACAAGCCAGTGAGGTGCTGTTTGAACCATGTGGCCTCAACAGGGAAATAAGAATCCTTCATCGTGTGAAAGAAAATGATCAATATAGTTGTATTAAAATGACAGTTATAGCTATTTTGGATAGATAATTAATCCTGGCTTGCCTTGTTTTCTGAGAGAAAACGCCACATCCTTTTAGAAGGCGAGAGAGTCTTGTTGCCATAAAAACACTGGACACCTTAAGTAGTGACGGAAGTAACCTATTCAGATCTCCCACAAAAAATAGTAGATTATTTATTTTTTAAATAAAAGTACATAAGTATTCAAAAGCATTGAAATAAAGTACCAAAAGTAAAAAGTACTCACCATGCAGAATTGGCCATTTCATTTCAAAGTTACTACAGAGACACAAGGTGTGAATCTAGTAGAGTAAAAGGTATAATATTAGCCTCTTAAATGTAGTGAGTTTAGGTACAAAGTAATAGACAATGGAAATACTCAAGCAAAAATACCTTCAGATTGTTCTAAAGAGCAATACTTTCCACCGCTGGATACCATGGACCCCCGACACTCCAGAACCCACGCAGGTTTGTATGCATTTGTCTGAGATTTATTATAAACCACACACATACCTTGTTTCGGGTGCTAGATAATGATTGCTTGCTCTATGCAAATGATAATATTTTAAATGGCTGCAATTGTGTTATATTGTAAATTACACCAGCATAGCTTTGACACTGATGAATGCTGGACCTTTCTTCCGTCATCATTCTTTTTACCACCCACAGTTAATATTCTTGTTCATGTATGCTTTCATGTTGTAACATTTCTTAAGTCCACAATTGAAATGTCAGAGTCATGAAGCAAACCTATAAGTGCACTGGAGGAGGGTAGTCACAATTATTTAAAATGTATTGCTGCCTAATATAGCATTAACAGTTTTGAACAAAAGGTTGTTCTTTTAATGTATTTTTGAAAAATGTGTGAAAACGAGTTTTGTGCGTTATACGGGTCTACTAGTTCCTTGAGAGACATCAAAACACCAGCCTGGATTGGTTATCTTAATGACCTAGTCGCTCTCTGAGACTGTTTGATGCTTGGATTGTGATTTTATGCTCAAGCTTTGACAACAAAGAAACTCTAGATAGGGTCCTCGTGGGTGCTTCATTTTGAAAGGCAGTCCAGGTACTTTGTTTAAAATTATAAAAAAGTAAATGATATCCATATTTTCTAGCAGCTGGTGTCTTTATGTCAACATATAAATTATGTGAGGTCAGTCACAGGAACGATTTATTGCAATGGTACGCACAGTAAATGATAATCATTGAGTTGGTGGCAGCTTTACAGTATAACAGCATATAAAATATGACAGACTGAAAAACACTGGCTGGTATTATCCTTCTGTAAAATCCAAGGATGAGATAAGTGATGTATACTAAACTGTACCCACAATATGTGCTTCCCCCCCCCCTCAAAATATACGGTATCTACTGGATTTTGCAGATAAATGGGGAACCTGCCGCTGACACTAAGATAAATGATTAAAGCTTTTATTGTGGTACTCGGTGGGATTTTTAACCTCTGTAAAGACCTTGCTTAATGTTTTAGATCAGATAAATAGCATTAGCCTGATACAGCTTAAAAATTCAGACCCATGCATGTTATTGGAAATCAGTTTCAAGATGATAGGTGCCGAGAGGGAATATAGGGATACCGTATATCTGTGAACCTCGGCTGTTTAATGGGCTGCCTATAGGATTATCGCTGGCCTCGGCAGATGTTTATTTCCAAAACATATGTCAAGGCTTAAGCCTGGTGTAAACACTACCAGTGGACAGAGTTTATCAGTTTTGGAACAGGCTCAATATTTACAGCCCCTAAGCAAAAAAATGTCAGTTTCACAGGCCTCTCCAACAACTGCCCCATCACTTTGGCATGGCAGGGCATTGTTGGGGGCATGTGTCATGACCACTAATGTCTGTATTTTAAGAAACAAACCATGTTCAAAAAAATCGTGTGTGTGTGTGTGTGTGTGTGTGTGTGTGTGTGTGTGTGTGTGTGTGTGTGTGTGTGTGAGACATGGACTGTACTTGTATAGCGCTTTTCTAGTCTTCCGACCACTCAAAGCCCTTTCACCTACTTGTCATCATTCACCCATTCACACACTGATGACAGAGGCTACCATGCAAGGTGACACCTGCCCATCAGGACTAACTAACAACATTCATACACCGCATGGCACAGAGGAGCAATTTGGGGGTCTTGCCCAAGGACACATCGACATGGACAAGTGGAGCCGGGGATCAAACCGCCGATCCTCTGATTGAAGGATGACCCTGCTCTACCACTGAGCAGTGTGTGTGTGCACACAATACAAACTCCTTCCGGTTACACTCCCACACAAGTTCCTACTGTATTTCAGAGCTCGCTAAAACTCAATTTCAGATGTTTCGCCACAGGAGCCACTTCAGTCTCATTTAAAAAAAAAAAACTTTTTGAAAACACTGATTTGTGAGAAGCGAAATGTTTCAGTAGAACCTTTATCGATCTTTCAAATAAATTGTCTGGCTCTTCAAAGCAATATTCCTATAAGACAATGGTTGCCTGCAATCACCAGATATACTTTATGAGCATCTTAACCTTGGGAAATATGGCTAAAAAATACAACATAAAAAATCATCCATGACAGTGGATGCTAGCAAAATACACAATAGTGTAAAAGCTCATGAAAACACATCCAAATGGGGTCTAATGAGAAAAAATGAATTTGGTCATAAAATACATATTCCTCTCACTGTCTGCTTTAAACACAGGCTTTTCTGCACTGAGGAGATTTTGACTCTCTTGTGGCACAAGGTTCATTGACTTCGCTAAAAGTGCGAGTTCAAGCAACAATTTTGCAAACAACAAGCAACAATAACACTAGAATAAAACAAATATAATATTCTCTCTGAAATTAATCTTAAAGCATTAATTGGAGCAATTTATCAGCCTATTTTTCACTTTTGCCATTTGCTTTTTACTGTTGTTGATGTATCTGTACTCCATTGATACCACTACATTACCTACGCTATCAGTCTGGGGATTGCAGCAGAATTGTCTTATTTTAAATGCTTTCATCCTACATCTGTCTTACTATGGCCATGGCAAATACTATAAGTTACAATGAGTTAAGACCGGTTCAAGGATGTTTTATTTTTCAGGCAACTGTATGGTTGTGACCTCACCACTTCATCATAATAAATACAGACGCACATAAAGTATATACACATACATAGATTTTGGCCATTAAGGCCACTGCTTCTATAAGTGGTCTCCTGTGCACATATTAGCTTCTGCAGCTGCAGAGCTCAATACGATTGTGACTGTCAGTAAAACAGAGATCTTACTTTGCAATGACTGAGAGGAAAACTGAGCTGAAATTGTCTCCTGAAGAGCACATCTTGTTTTGTGAGGAAAGTGTCTTCCAACTTGATGTCTTTCCATCATACTATTACCATGTTGTTGTTGTTGTTGTTGTTGTTTTTTATCTGTCCTGGCCGTAGCAGTGACACCACTGAGGTACTCAATTGTCTAAATCGGTAACCTTAAATTAAAGAAACAAACAACCAGCACAGACACAAGGCAACACAAATGCACTGTTTTGGTTCACATCAAGGCTTTTATACAAGCGTTTCTCTATCAATACAGTGTCAGGAGAGGTTAAAGAATAAGCGCCGTGGTATTCTTTACTTTTCTTATTTTCAGTCCCAAACCAATGAGTTGATCCTGTAACGAGTATTGTCTGTGCAGCCAAAGCCTGTCACAGATTATTCCGCTGTGCCATAGAGCTCCATTGTTGTTCATAAACTATTAAAAATGCATCAATGAGCCACATTGTTGCACTGGGTGACATGTTCCTTCATTACACTCAACATGGCCACTATACTTTATTTTGAGTTGTGGCTGCTAGAGCACCAACTGTTTATTAATCTGCCACTGAAAGAACTATTTGAGTTTTGAGGAAATGACTGAAATACAGTATACATATATTCATATTGTATTAGATTTACATCTTCAATAGGAAGCAAAGTGCCGAGAGACCCTGTAACACTGAAGGTTGTAACAGATTGTAAGATAGACTAATTACTTAAATATTGTCAACCTCATCCTTTAACATTATTTAAATGCAGTTTCTGTTCAGCCATATTACATAGGAATGAATAAGTTTGGTGCATTTTTCCATGCTCAAATTTTAATTAAAAAAACTATCACAGAGTATGTCAAACAATTGACAGCTTGAATGTCAGACTAATAAGTAATATAGACAGAAAATAACATTGTTTTAGAGTGATTCAGGCACCCATTGGGAGCTACGAGTCAGGTCAATTTCAATTCTGAGATTCTGAGAAGCAAGCGGAAGGAACTGAAGTTGTCAGGGCCAATGCAATATGATCTTTGTAGACACTGAGAAGATTAAGAAACTCAATAACGGCAGTATGAGCATGCAAGAGATCCTTTGTCCAATAAAGTTGACAACATTGGATCACTGTTCAAACAGAAAGCACAGTGGATTTCAGTCACTTGCCTTCTTGATGGTGTTATCACTCAGCTCGATCTTGCAGTTTTTCCTGTTTCAATCTGTCTGCAACAGCTTCTGTCAGATTCTCTAAACCATTATTTATTAACACTTTTACACTTTTAAAGATTCTGCGACTCAGTGGATTTGTCTGTGTGCCATTGAGGCCCATTGGAACCAACCGGACTTCACTAATTGGTCATTATTTTTCTGACAAAGTGTGTATATCTTGAGTTTGAATTATGTAACTTTGGGCTGAACACTGACTGACTGATAAAGAATACATATTCTCACTTTCTTATTCTGTGTCTTATTGCTTTTTGTTTTTTGGCGATTGCCTTAAAGACATGCTGGTCTTGTTTTAGAGCAAACATGGCTGACTGAGATAAAGGAGCTTTGGGCCAACAATTACTAATTTAAAAGATGGGCACTTCAATGGGATGAAGCCAAAGCTCACTATTTCACTCTTTAAATACCAAAAAAAGGCTTTGACCGCATCAATTAGCTCTATATGTATTTTATGCATATTTTATGTACGGTGTGGCAGCAGTAACTCATTATTACATGAACTATGGGAGGGCCCAAAGGTGAGAGTTTTTTGGTCTGAGATATTTCAATAATAGTTATATATTCTTCTTGATTTTCCCATTTCCTCTATTTTGTGTCAGAAACCTGAATTCACTTTTTTTTTGGTCGCTTTATTGGATAGTCATATCTTGAGGAGAGACAGGAGAAAGAGGATTTGACATGCAGCAAATTAATTGAACCAACGTCGTAGCGGGAAAGGACTCAGCCTTGATCCGTGGCGCGCACTCTCTACCAGGTGAGCAATAAGGGCTTCCTGTTTCATTCACTGTTAAGCGTCTCTACTTTGGGTATCTCAGCCAAAAGAGTGATACTGATGAGATGGAAGAAGGTAAGACGCTTAGCATCATCTATAGTTGCAATAACTTGGTGGTTGATAGGCTACCTCGGTTTCAGAGAAGTTTTTAACACTTTCCTAATTTGATTTTCAAATACAGCTATCAGCATATACACATATTTACAAGACAAAGTCGCAGTGGCTCAGAGGAACTGTGGGCCGTCTTCCAATCAGAAGATCGGCTGTTCAATTCAAGTCCATGTCGCAAGTCCCAAATTGCTACGTGTGGTATGTGGGATGTGTGGTATGCATGATGTTAGGTTGTTCACACTCATTCATACAGTGATGGCAGGCTACCATGGAAGGTGCCACCATCCATCAGGGCTGGATAATCATTTACACCCATCCCCACACCAATCCTGCTCTTCCTTTCAGCCACAGTCCCCCCACAAGACTATTACCATTTACCAAATACTAACATTAAAAAACGATAAAGCAAAAATAAATATATTAAAATAAAAAATATATTAAAATAAATGTAGAAAAACAAGTTATGCAATGTATGCAGAGGCAGTTGGCCTTTTTAAAAGATTTAAAAGACTAAAGTCATCCCCAAGACATGGGGCTATGTCCACCCAGTGCATCATCAAAAGTGGGAAAGGGGCCTTGAAGCAGCATCGACAAATATGACAGCTCCAATAGCATGGAAAATAGCTATATGGCATGGCCCACTAAATGTTATTAATTTTATATTTATCACACACAAAGGAGACAACAATTACACCTCGCAGATCCTCGGCCTCACTCCCCGCTGCCGGGAGCACACCCAGTAAATTAAAGGATTTGGAAATGTTTTAAGAAGGACATGTATAAATTATAGAAATGGATATCCTAGTTATTTGTGTTAGGTTCAATACTGGAAGATGTAGGTGACACAGATCTGAGGTATAATTTTAAACACAACACAAGGATTCATATTATTTGGAAGGATTCAAAACCGTCAACCATAACTCAGCGGTTTCAGAGAAGGCAACGGAAAATGGTCACTTTTATAAGAAGGTGGACCTGATTTACAATGTACCTAGATGAGCACAGTGTGTGTGTTTTTATTTGGTCATGTATTATTTATATTGCTATTATTATCATTTAATAGGCCTTGTTTTTGTGAGGTTATGTCAGGGACTGTTCTGACTTTTTTTAAATAGAAAAATTAAATTAAATACCCCCCCTGGTATTTAATACCAGCTGCCGTTCCGAGCCAATCAGCTAGGCTATAGCTGGATGATTACAAAAATCCACGGAAGTGTGGAATTGGACAAATTGGAGTGCCTTTTCACCCGGCTCAGTGCTTCTTATAGTGTCAGGCTAAAATTGAACTACTCCAAGGCTAATTGCGTAACAACTTAGAGTGCCTGGACCCAAGAGTTATGCAGAGAATTGAATGTTACTATGAACAAAGACATATAATGACAATCAATTCCAGAGCGAACAAGTAAAATGGAGCTGCTTTCTGATCCGAAGCAAAGGGAGGAGACCATGGCTGAGGATATTTATATGAGCCCTTTTAAACAATGTTCCGTTTCAAAATGTCAAAAGCAAATGCAAATCCTTCATTAGGATCTATTGTTTGTAAAATGTGACCCTTTCCAACATTTTCAAAATCATTCCAAATTGTCTCTTTATTCGTTAGTATCAATTATAACCCATTTAATATACACAGGTACAGGCACATTTTACTGGAGGTGCCGAAGATCACTGAATAGATGCTGTGTTAAAGAAAAGAAAAGTATTGGGATTATTTGATTTAAGGTAACATAATTGTAAAAAGAAATCTTCAGAAGTGTATCATCCAGATTCAAATATAGTAAACTTATATATACAGTGGAATACAACAAGAAATGGCAATTCTCCAGCAATTGTATAAGGGCGATGTCAGCCATACAAGTAATTTGAATAACAAGTGAGTGGAAGCTTTCTCAGATGTTTGAGTGTATCTACGTTTTGTGTGTCTTTAATTTGATATGAGCGCTCTTAAGCTCAACTGAGAAACAACATACATGTTCTCATTTAGTGCTTTTGTGCTGTCATTTACTGAAACAAATCAATGGCTGTACCGAGCGCAGGAACAATGATACACCTGCACATTTTCAAAGAGCTGCAAATCAGGTTAATAACAATAATGGTGTTCAGTGAAAAGGTGCACAATTATTTGCATTGAAATATCTATGAGGATCAAGGCAAAATGTGATCCAGTAAAATCCGACGCACTCCATTTGTGCATCAATTGCCCTGCAGTGTAATGGCCTGAGAATCTGTTCTCCTGCTGTGAAAGGGTTAAATATGTATTTGATAAATAATTCAAATGTTAAAGAGGAGTTTGTACGTGGTTAGGTATCCATGCAAAAGAGATATGAAATATGCAACATATATTGCTGGTTGCCAGGCAATACCAATTTCATGTCCTGCAGCTGTTACTGCACACAGAGAAATAGTGATGTGTTTCTCGCCACATTGATGAGAATAGGACTTTCATGGTATTCTCAATTCCAATTTCTAGTTTTAATTCATGTTTCTGTGACAAACTTGTTGAATGACATATTTGCCTCATCTTTAGGGTAATGTAAGGTAATAGGATTTCACCTGTGGGTATTTTCCTCCAAAACTCCAGCGGTCATTTTCATTTGACCAGCATATGTGCCCTACTGTACACACAACCCCTCAAAAGGAACGCAGTCATATCTCATCACTGACTGGCATTTCTATAGAGTGATATTATATTTGCCGTCTCTGGTTGGCCAGTATATTATTAAAGCACATTTCCCCGGCGACCACTTCGGTCACAAGGTTTCTATGGCAACCGCCATTGTACCAATACCTTTTATGAGTTCCGTGGACATCACCCCCCTAATTACTTTCAGAGAACAAATCCTCATTTCAAATATAACCAGCATTATGTATATTCTTTATAAGGGAGGGAAGAGGTGTGAACAGTCAAAAGGGTAAGTATCACAAAACACAGAAGGCCCCGTGGTTGTGCTCAGAAGTGAGATCGGGAGTGATGCAACTAGAAAGAAACTTCTCAGGGGAACAAGCGTTGAGCTTTAAACTACCCTTCAGATAGTCAATATTACATGAAGGATGATTGCAATGATGCAGCAGAGATGATGTGTGTCCTGTGCGACAACCGTCTGAAGGAGAAGCAGAAGTCTGCTCCAGTTCAGTTTATAGAGCTTCTCCTTCCTATAAAACTCAGCTGCACTCGGGGGGGAAAGTATTTCTTCATCCTAGTCACACCCGGCGTGACCCAGAAAACCAAGCGGATGGTCATGATGGATTTCGTCGGCACCTGTTCCATATTCAAAGACAATGCTTACATAAAAAACACATTATGTTGACACCTGAACCGATAATTGGGACGTTGGGTTTATACTTTACATTCGTCGGAGTAATAATAACGTGCATTTGTATTTATTAAGAGACTTGGTGGCCTGGTGGTTAAATGATTAGTCTGGTGATCTTCTTCTGCATTTGTTTTCTTATTGAACAGAACAATACAATAAGAATAAATAAACGATGTAAGTGCTTGTAAAGTCTGATAGCTAAATCTTCTGTGACAGTGTTTTATTTTGAGCCAGTCCCACATACACCATCCTGAGGCTCATATACTAGCATACTAAATCTGCAGATGAGATTAACGGCAAGCAAATGCACTATTTACCCTGTTTGAGTAACTACAGTACTAATGCATTTTTTTTAAGAATGAAAGCATATGTTTGTGACCTCTTTTAAAAGTCTTATGTCTTCAGTTAGGACGAGATTTACTGGGATTTACGGACAATACCGTAATTAATATCTAAATAGGTATACTGTATAACCCCAATGGTCTCTGTTTAATTATGGATGGTGACTTTTATTACACGTCATACCCCTCTCTCTCTCTCTTTCCCCATAATTCCTGCCCGTTTATCTACTGTCACTATCCAATAAAGGCTGAATGCAAAATCAAAATGTCACAACGGCTAGTACTATTAACAAAAATGTAAACATATAAAAAAGGTGGGGAAAACAAATAAAACAGTATTTAATTCAAATCCAACCTCAAATCTGATAATAAGATCTTGTCAGCAATCTGTTTCCAGAACATAAAGGCCCAAATGGCTAAAACTATCAACTTTAACCTCAGCTGTGACACAGGACCAAACTGTATTGCAAGTAATTTCCCATTGAAGATGTTGTATCCAGAACAGCAAAGGTCACAACTGTCCACATGTTTATGTTTGCAAGGGAAGCCAGTGGTTAACCTCTGCTGAGTATCAGGTTGGCAGCCAACACTGAGCTGCAAAGTTCTGCTGAAATCTGCTGACTGTGCTGAGCTCTGTAATGACTATTTTGTCGGGCTACCAAGTGTGAGGGTCGTGTGCTGGCCTTTTCCATTGGAAGCAGCCTCTGAAATTGCCTCATGGACCCACAATCTGCTCTCCGTGTCACCACACACAAACAGAGATGCCAATCACACCATCACAGCACATTTTCAATTAAGATTCTCATGACAGTTGCTCTCCACGGCGTTACACCGTGCATGCGTCAATTCAGGCCGAATGTGAGAAAATCAACAATCAGCATCCTTTAATTAACAGACTCCAAATTGGTCTAAACTGTTGACATTTGCAGGTGTTTTCATGTTTATTTACTGTGAGCACAGATGAAGTTTGGTGAGCTGGGATCAAGCTGGGATCGAGCCTGACGAGTGATATATACTGTCCCTCCTCCGGCAGGTGTTGACGAGTGCCGCAGCTGTCTCTGCAGCTGGGCCTTGGTGGTTGTAATGAGCGAAGACAACACTCTCTCTGCGTCCTCTGATGTTCTCATCACGCAGAAAGTCAATCACAAACCATCATTGCTACTTAGACTTTCTGAATACATTTACAGCATGTACAACTCGACACAGGAGAATAAAGTGGGAGGCATAAACTTGTGGCTGCGAGTCGAAGGAAGGATGATTATTCAAGGCATGTTGCGGTTTCAGAAATCGAAGAAATAACAGTGGTGGCTGGATTATTTTGTAAAAATGATCAGACGTAATTGGGGATGTTTTTTTCCTTCTCCTCTGTCAGCATTTAAGGCCGCCGCTCACACAGACCAAAGCACCTTTCAGGCTCTATCATTTGCAGCTAATGCAGATGTACAGTATGACTAATAAGCGTGTTTTCAAAGCCACACATGCATTGCATATACAAGACAGAAATGAATAACTTTTAAGTACAGTCCATTTTAAAAAAGTGTATTTATATAACCGTATAGTTCAAAACCTTCCCCTGACATCACAGCAGTAACCACTGTTCATAAAAAACTATCAATTCTGTGTTATACGCTAAAGTTGAGAAAGTCCCTTGTAACAGCCAAATAGGTTGCAATGAGCCACAATCAGAATTGTATGCAATCAGCCAGCTTTTTGAAGGGACATTTTCTTAGGTATGATTATTTTTTTCCTCAAATGATTGGCCGTATTATTTTATTTTAAGATGGTGAACAATGTGGAAATGTTGACACATTTTTTTTGTCCAGCAGAGAAAATCTAAAATAACTCAGTAGAAAAAGCAAGTCATGTAATAAAGCCTTCTGTTTAATACTATAAACTGATGAAGTGTGCGTCTCTTTTGTAACAATTTGACTTAAAAAATAAGTAATAGGATAATTTAAAAAAGAATCAACAACACAATAAGTCATGGAGGATAAATTAAAAAGTTGTCACAGTTTTCCTCCCTGTGGAGTGGGGCCGAGAACAAAAGTAAGGAGAAATATTTGAAATCATTATCACGATGTGAGGGCTCCCCCTTAGGGAATGATAAATAGTCTGTGCAGATAGGTTCGACCTGTTACTTGGATTTTTAAGGAGCCCAGCCCATCTGCATGCACAAGTGGACACTTAACTGGCATATGATTATGGACCAAGGATATGGCAACCTTGCCTGGGAGTGTGTATGTTCGGATGATGTGAGACTTGTGAAAGTCAAACAGCTACTTATGAGTTAAAGGTGCATGCCAGCTGACATGAAAAATCTGGTTTGTTGGCCTAAGGGCAGCAAAGACTGTTGATGAGGGAAGCTGGAGGTTTGTGATGACTCCCTGAAGCATGCAGCGCTCTGCATGACGAGCTACCTCCACATGACTCGGACATCCACAGTGACCTCTAGACAATAGTCATACATTAGGACAGCCTCTGCGAAGCTGAGAGACAGAAAGAGGAAGGAGGGAGAAGTGCTACAGCAAGGTGATCAGTCAGAAATATGGACAGCTCGATGCTCAATCCACCTCTGTGCATCTAATCAATTACTGTACTGTAATCCGTTCCAGCTGTACCCTCAGAGTCAACTTTGAGCGAGGAGTAAAGCAGCTAATGATAGTACCTCTTGGAATGATAATGTTTTCACTTCTCAATACTTGTCTTAATTTTCATCATTACTTTGTTGGCCTACTTTAACACATGACTCAAAATCCAATGTGTCCGTTTCTTCAGAGTAAAACAAAATATTCAGCCTAAATTTCAACATGCTTAATGAAGATAATCTGCTTGCATTGTAGATTATTTTACACGATTGTTTATATTTCCCAAAAGTAACAGCGTGTAAAGTTGAGGGGATATATTGGCAGAAGAGGAATAGAATATCAATAAATATGCTTTCTTTATAATTACCTGAATTGGGATTTGATTACCTTATAATGAGCTGTGAGTATCTACATACTCTTTCCATAGCTGGGCGGCATGTTTCTACAGTAGCCCAGAACGGACAAACCAACCCACTTCGGCTTCATGAATAGCGTAAATTGAGTCGGGGGACCATACTCTTGCAAGCCGTCATTTATTTATCATACATCTGCCAATCACTTCTCACGCATGCTCACTCATTATTCACTTGCTGTCATTGTTCGGGGCGTCAATCACGACACCAGCTCGTGATTGTCTCTTTTAAACATGACTGTCTCTCTACCTTCAGTTCATTCATGTTCCTGTTACCTCCCCGTCTCCACCCTGTCTTTGCAGATCCATCAGCTTCATCAACTCATCATTCTATCAGCCTCATCATGACCAGAAAACAAAGAAAACCTCTGGTGGTCTTTAAGAGCTGCAGCATGTTTTTTTGCACAAACGGCAACTTCCACTGTTCATTCACTTGAAATCGTCCCTCCTAAACTAACTATCTTCTGCCCCCCCGAACTCGTTGGCTTACACACTGTCTTGCTTCAGCACTCACGTCCCACTGCACCACACTGGGTCTGCCATTATCCAAATAGCTTACGCTTCTCTACAACAACTGGCTCTAGCTAGGTCCAATGCGCGTTTGCATTTTGTGTTTAATTCTCCCACTCGTGTGGCATACAGGAGAATTTTCAACTGGTTGCAATCTGTAATGCACCGCTAGATGTCGGCAAACCTTACACCAAAACCAACTCTGATTTTTAGCAAAAATCTCAGCCATGAAACACGTCAATAAATGGTAAAGATGTTCTGGTCTCTTGGCTCACACATGGCGAGAAATGATGAGACAAATATGTCAAATCAAAAACACCTTGAAGGTTCTTTGGTTTGTGTCTGTTTCATCATCTGTAATAAGTTCTGCCTTCAGTGATGTCCAGCATGATAGCTTACTTGTGCTCACAGAGAAAATCACTCAAACGAGGAGGGTAAGCTACAGGTAGAGAACTGAGTCTCATGAGAGTGTTTCAGATGTACTGTGGATTGGGAGTCACTAGATGAGTCAATCCAAAGTTTCTGACAAGGTTATGGATGGAGGTGAAGTAGCTGGCTGATGGTATAAAACCATGAAAACATCGCTAGCCATATAAAAAAGGAAAAACAGATTTACGTTGTTTTGGTTCAAGCTTTCTATACAGGAAACTTAAAATTATCTGTGTTTTACCTTCACTTTGAACATGTTACTCCTTTATTGGTCTGTTATAAGCAAAGACAGCTGTTGAGTATTGACAAGCTAACAGTAAGAAAACAGAAAACAGGTTGAGGTTTAATTGGCTTTCTTCGGTTGTGATGTCTCTTTGGACAAACCACTCTGTTTGCCTTTCACAGTGAAGAAAAAAAATCTCTGAAAAGAAATTAGAGCCCCAATAAATATAGCCTGAGTCATGCTAATTATGGTCTAATTATATCAGAAAGTAATTAAACAACAACTATAGCTCCTATTATGTCTGAATGAGCACATTTAAAATAGAGAATATGAGTTGATGAAATTCTAAATTATGAGACTCAATGAGGAAGTGTTATAAAGAAAACTACTTTGTTCCTTTGCATGAAATATAGTTTATTCAGTTTAGTTCCATTTGATTAAATTCAAGGATAAATCGGTATTGTGTTTCTTATTGCATGTTCCCACTGTGTCTTGTAAGAAAAATAATTAACAAGCATAAACGCCTTAGCCTAAAATAGGCTTTTCAGTGATTTCTGCGATTTCTGTACAATCAGCTGCAAGTCGGCTGGCTTTCAGGGAAGTCAAAGCAACTACAGGGAGAGCAGGAAGAAACAAATTCACATCAGAGCTCCACATACAGCATAAGAGACCTCGTTCAAAGACATACTGCACATCAGCGTTTGTGTTTTCTTGCTTTGTGGATGCAAGATGCCGCAGCCTTCATCAACTTCTTCAGCCTTTACCAACTGAGGAGGAGGAGGAGGGCAAGACGGTGCACTTCCTGCCTCAAGACAAACAATTCTGTGTATTACAGCGGAAGTTTTGATCTACTTACAATCAAAACCTTTATTTTGTGGTGTGTAGGTTATTGGGTAACGTTTTATTTGAATCCAATTGTTTAGCATTAATGACAAAACAATTCTTAAACGGTTTATTATACAACTAACTTTTTTTTCAGATGTATTTGCAGATTTTTGTCTTGACAGCAATCACAATTTCCCAGAGAAGAAGGTGAAGTCTTAAAATATATTTTAAAGTATTCAAGTTACTAAGAAATTAAAAAAAAAAAACAGTAAGTTCTTACATAAAAACAATATGGAAGAAGTTGAGCATTTTTGCTTTAAAAATGTTTTTACTATCAAATTAGTTACAGATTATTTTTCTGTTGATTGACTTTTCATTTAATGGCTGAATTGTTCCAGCTCTAAAATGTCTTATAACACACTGAAATGTAATTGATAGTATAATAAATTACATTTGTTTTAGTGTTTTTTGATATATTATTGTATTTGTCGATGACTACAACTCTAATAATGAAGGATTGACAATATAAAATAACAGTTATCATTGTGTAAAATGTATTGACTTAATATATTTATTTCTGAAGTAATTACATTTATTGTAGTATTTATTTATATAACATTCTCTCACTTTTCATGATGAATGAATGAATGAATGAATGAATATATACTTTATTAATTCCCGAGGGGAAATTTGGTGTCGGGGTAGCAGCAATTTACAACAAAAATAAATATATAAAAACAGCAGGATGAAATATAAAAGATATATACAATAATACAAAATACAAATAAAAATACAAATAATCTGCTAATGAAATGCACAAGATGTGGCTGAAAGCTCTGGAAGGAATCTAATAAGTGGAATTTGAGTTCAGAATTTCTTCATCAAACTTCTACTTCCGATTTCAAGAATGAATCTTCAGGCTCAACATATCTTTATTAGCTTTCAACATTTTTACAAACAGATTTTTAACCTGTCTGTGAATGCTTTATGGAGGTGTATAAACCATTAATACATGTCATATCATTAAATATGATAACAGCTAAAATGTCTCTGAATCTGCTTACAACCACAATATATAATTATGTTTTTGTGTTTAATTTCTGGGTATAAAATTGATATTTTATACTGCAGATTTGATTCAATAAGATAGAAATACACTGATCCACAAGCTTAGAGGTCTGGCTCTCATTGAACAGGCAGCAGACAATGATCATTTAAACTTTTCTTTCACAATGATGCGTTTATGTCGGCGTTAGCAGCATTTTCTGCTTGTTCTTTTGGCTTCAGTGTGGCATCAGATAGGATATTGGAGAAACACTGACTTTTCTGTTGCTGTTTCATCACAAAATTCTACTATTACTGCACTGCTGCCATTCCAGACCCTTTATTACCTTCCTGTAATAGCTCTACGAAGGTCATTTTGATCAAATATTCATAACCAATGTCCATTAAAAGTTCAGGTAACACTTTGATAGTCTAATGCAGGATCTGGCAAAATGCCATGATTAAGTAAGTGAGTAATTACTCTGTTTGTATCAAAACCTTTTTTATTCCTGAGTTTTAGGTGAGAATTACAGGTTAAAATAAAGAAGAAGATAGAAAGATAGAAAGCATTAGATGAGATTTCTTCTTTTACTAGTGTCACCCATCAGTGAATTCCCTGATTTTAGGAAAAGCTGAACATAGATACAAGAAGAGCAAATATTTAATTCAAACTGTGTGCGTGATTTAAATTGATGAGGTGAATTATTACCCTCCGGCAAATTAAAATACAGTTGTGTGCTGTCTGTGGTTTCTTCTGATGAAAAGGAAGAGAAAAATGACTACATTAAAATAATTTAGAGCCCTTCTTATAATTAAGGTTTTCAGAAAGTAAAGGTCCATTTATATAGTCCATGGTCTAAAAAATACCTTGTCTGTAGAGGCAAATCATGATAATTAACACGTGATGAATAGCTCTATTTTGACCCACTGCTTATAAGCACAACGATAATGAAGGTGTGTGGCTTATTTGTCTCCTTTATTTTTACGGGTTTTAAAAGAAGCAAGGCCTACATTAAACTAATTATCTTAACAACTTTACCAATTCCATTTCAAATAAAATATGGTTAATTTATTTTAATCAAAAGAATGAAGACATAGATTGACAGACTCAGACCACACATGGTGTGCTATATTACCTGTAGCATTGACATGGATAGAATCTGACATCCACAGAGCTCTGCCTGCTATGGGAGCTCTTTGCTGGACAAATCAGAGTTTCTGCAGATGCTTTCAGTTGTCAGGAATCTTTTAACAGATGTCACAGGAAAGACCGAGTTTTCTGCCAAAAGCAGTGCCACATTCATACGGCACAAAATCTAAAGTACAAAAGAGCTGTGCTCTCCTTTCTGAGGCCACACTTTAAAAAAGCTAAGTAATGTAAATGTTTATAGTATTTAATATGAAGTTGCATTTTAAAAGTTCTTCATTGATCATTTTGGTTCTGCATAACTTCATAAACTGACACTTGACAGCTATATTTATGATTTTACAAAATATTTCATGAGATTATACAAGGTAGGAAAATTAGCTTCACCTTGACCAACTATAACTATATTATAATAATATAATATAAATATTTTCCCTTTGTGAGAGTTTTTTTGGCACGATATACTGCCTCCAAATATTGTGAATTTTAAGATTTCCCAGTTCGAAGAGGATCTAAATGCAGGACACGAGGCAGGCAGGTTGAATAGAACAAAAGGTGAGCTTTAATGTAGCCAAGCTGGAACCAAAAACAGACAGGCAACAAAACGGAGGCAGCAGGCCGAGGCAAATCCAAGAACAAAGGATCGATACAAAAACTAAGGAAGAACAAACCGGCACAGGGAACTCAAGAGAAAAACAGGCCAGGGACTTCGGCCACAAACACACCAAAAAACTGACATGGAAAGAGAGAAAGCACACAGACTAACAAGGGACTGATTAACTAATGAAACACAGGTGGGGCAGAAAACAGGCAGGAAAGTGACACAAGACGTTACACATGAGGAGAGAGACTTTCAAAATAAAACAGGAAACAAACTTTTTTGATTGTGGGCCATTTACAGAACAATCAGATAGTCATGGGCCAGAGACTAGCAGATTTGTAGTTTTTAACCAGTTACATTGCAAGAAAATCTGTTTTTATTATTCAGAAAACCCCATAAAAAAATACGTTATAAAATAACTGAGCACTACTAAACAGTTTAACGTCTAACATTAAAGGTGTTTATTGGTGTACCCTCATAATACAAAGGTTATCTGTTGCTTAATTTAAATTATTTAAATATTTTTCAACTCTAAAACAGTGCATTAACTATAATACTTATAACGTGAAGTTGCAAAGGTTAGATTGAAATCTGACAGTATAATGTTAAGATGAAATGAAGAAAACTGGCAGAGATGGTCAAATATTGGTTTCCGTGGCAAGACAGAGAGGAATTCACCTAATTTAGTAATTTAGTGATCTATCTATCTATATAATCTAGTGATTAAATTAGGACACGGAATGTGCATATATGTAATATAGTAATTTATTCGTAAATAACACTGTGCTTAAGTCATAGTCTAGTTTATTGAAAAATAATTCCCCACGGCCCATTTAAAAAAAGAGCACAGAGTAGTTTGCCCCCTCAGCCACAGGACCATGACAGGCTGGGGTGTGGGTGGACCACATGCACACATTGTGTCCAAGAGCTACTAATGCCTCATCATTTGGGGGCACAGGTTTTATGGGGGTCAACCCTACAGAATTACTGGGTTAATTTGAAATAAAATCTATAAAAGTAGACAAGGATCAATATAGTATAATAAATATGTCTCCTTGAGTCATAAAGGCACTTTATTCCTAAAGTAAAGGATCTGAATACTTCTTTGAACACTAATACCTATCTTTGATCTGGTCGACAACGCAACAGGGGCGATTGCTCTCTCTGTGCCGAGGTAGTGGATAGATCAGATGAAAGGTCAAATGAGGAATGCTCTAAGTTTAGTTGTTTGTTCCCCTCGTGTGTTTACCCTTGAATTCTGCAGAAGCAGAAGACACCGCTTCATCAACAGAGCCAACATTGTTAATCCATCCTTGCCACTGTTGTTTACTGTTCTGCCTTGTCTCGCTTACGTCACTTATACCTCAAGAGACCGGATTCAACATTCAACTTTAACTTTACTTGTTAAAGAGAGACCCGTTAAAAGGGATCGTCACTTCAACAATAACGTCCATCCTATTTCTTTCTTCTGACTTCTTAATTTGAAAGCTATACTTGTCCTGCAGTATTCGCCTGGTTCTCTGGCTGGCAAAAGAGGAGGTATTTTGAGACGCACACCCTGCAGTGCAGCAGGGAGAATTCAATGAACAATGGATTTAAGTCAACAGCCGGCTTCATTCAAAACACTGTAAATCCGCCAAATTACTCAATATACTGTATACTTACTGCACAAGAAAGAAAGGCTCTTTTTGAGATGTCGAGGGGTTCTTTCTTGTAATCATCCAGTTTTCCATAGGACCGCTGAAGTTCCCCACAGCGAATCAGCACTAGTTGCTTGGGAACCAGCTCCCTCTTCCCATGGAGCCCCTTCATCAGGATGTAATGTTCTGTGTGCTGCTCACCTCGTACTATTTTAACTTTTGTTCCCAGGAAATTATTGGCATCATTTAGTGGCATCAGTTGTTTACTTTCATCACTGGAGATCCAGATGTGTCCTCTGCAGGGGATTAAGAGTACAGCTCCTGATAGCTGCATGTCATAATCTAATTAGTGCATGCTCTAAAATCATTTGTGTGTACACCCTCTGTCTGTATTATCTCACGATGGAGGCTTTTGTTCAAAATGAAAGGCAACAGATTGGCAACAGATTGCTCACATTCACTACATTGTGTGTATTACCATGTTAGATCTCATCATACAGTTATGTCTGCATTGCCTGTATATGAGATGTGAGATCACAGTGTGGGAGCTGCTGTGCGCTCCTGTTGTCACAGCCCAACAGGTGTGCTGGTGATATCACAGCAGAAGATGTTTTCACAGATCATTTAATCGCCGTTCACTTCAGTAGCTCAGCGTTTGCTTTCACACATTGTGTCAGCTGTGACACATCGCGTTATGCTTCAATACGAGCACTCCGACCAAATCTCACACATTATATTGTGTGTTTTTTTTTTTTTCATTCACTGTATGTGCTTTTTAAACTTGGTGATTTAGGAGGCTGAATTCCTTATTTAATAGGCAATTGGATTTAATTTTCTTTCAGCTTAATTTTTACAGCCTTTAGATAAATGTTTGATTGCCTTTATTGTTCTTCAATACGACACATGTAAAGCAGAATTATTCGGACATACTATTTACATTTGTAATCTAACACTATGGACTCGGTTTTGAATACATGTTTTTGTTTGAAAGACTAATTTAAACAGAAGTCTAAAGACTTAATGTGTTTTTCAATTAAATTAAGCATGAATTAATTTAGATGAAACATAAACATTTTGAAGAGTTCTGATAACAGTCCGAGCAGTTAAAAAGTAGCACTGACACCTTTAGTCTAACTGTACTCATAACAAGTGCATTGAGGAAGAGGTGAAATTAAATTGGACTTCTGGTTGTTTAAAGCTGCAATAACTAGTTGTTTGGCCACTTAAGGGCAGAGGAAACACGCTGTAAACACAACACTGACTTGTTATCACATTATTTACACATCCCATAGTTATGGAGCAATATTACCATTCATTTGTATTTGTATATTCACTCTCACTTTAGCTCTTAACTTTACGTTATTGTGATCCGTGGGTTTTGTCACTATACACACCACTTTAGTCATTTGAACCATTGCTATTATAAAAATAATGTTTATTATGGCTTTAAATATGTAATTCTTGAATCCCTGAAAATAAATCTTGTAACAGATTGTAATTATTTCCCCTGTAAAGCAGAATTCTAACTATTTAGATTGAATACTGTTTTGTTTTCAATAAAGCATCGGATTCAAACAATTAACTACTAACTTTTTAATGAATGTATCATCAATATTCCCTTTACTTATATTCCACTACATGGGCGCGGATCATTTGTACACGCCGTATTTGTATCACCTAGGTGGTTGTAATTAGATGGCCATCTCTCACTAGCAGTATATTGGAGTGTTTGTTTTTACAGCACTAAATTTAAAAGGTCAGTTTGACTAAATTAATGTGTAAAAAGTGTATCTTTAATTTCGCCTGCCAGAATAATTCAGAAAGAATTCACAGCTTCTACCTTTTTCAGACTGTTTTTTTTACCTGAAGCGCCAATTGTCATTTTGTTTTCACTTGCTGAGGAAAAGACTGCAGAGTAACATCAGTCACTGGTTGTTTATCATGTCACTGTGTGCACACAAAATATCCTTAATCTTCTCTTCTACATCAACAAAAAACAATTGCTGTCCAATGCTCATTAATTGTGAATGACTACTTGACTTCCTAATGACAAACTATGATCCCATAAAATGAAATATTATGGTAAATAATTCGGGATTAATCAATTATAGGTATTTACAATCAACAACAAATTGGGTAATTGGTCAGGATGCTACGACTGCACAGACATTACACACAACTTGATGTCTAGATGTACAAGACTGTGTGTGTGTGTGTGTGTGTGTGTGTGTGTGTGTGTGTGTGTGTGTGTGTGTGCGTGTGTGTGCACTACCAGCCGACCGTGACAAGCAAAGTTTCTGAGCAGAATTGTGCCCATAATAAGTCCACAGAATAATAAGAGCGTAATAAGTGAAGCATATCTTCTGCCCTATATAGAGAATTTTCTCTCCCTCTGCACCAAACAAAGCTTCTGAGGCCTGCGGCTAATCACTGCCCTTTACCTGTTGTCATCCATCTAGAGGAGTCAATTGGTCTGCTTCTGCAGGGTGCAGAGGTAATTACGATTTGGCTATGACTTGGGTTTGGCTCTATTGTCTGACTTTGTGGCGCACATGTGTGGATATTGGGAACTTGAAGCTCAAAGCTCATTCAAGAGGGTTCCACTTTGACTACACCACTCAATGTTCCCTCAGAGAGCTCCTCTGCTAACTAAACAAAGCTCAGCCATGAAGAGTCGAGATCACCACAGAGAAAAATACCTGCACCTTTTTTTTTTTTTTAAATCTTCCACTCAAGAGTGCTTCATTTGTTGAAATAGCATTTGAATATTTTCTCTTTCAATGCTTCCGTTCCATTTATGGCTGATTGAAAAAGTTGCAAAGCAAGAAGAACAATTTCATAATATTGCTGTCTAGATAATTTGCACAGATCTGCCTCTCTTCAAACTCAGAATTGTATTAATATTTAATCGCATTATAAATTGGATGAGGAATACAATTATGTAAGTAAATACACCTGTCCCATGAAGCAAGAAATTGAGAAAATCCCCCAGCAAGTAGCTTTACTCTCAAGGTGTGATTTGGGAAATGAGTGAATAAACTTGGTGAAGATTTGCAGCGGCGTAATCCACATTCATATTCATCTAGTTTCTCTGTATGTCAAAGGAACTCTATAGAGATGGTGCACAGTTATCCCTCAAACTAATGTCAGCCATGGACAGTTAATTTAATTCATTTAAAATCAATTGATTTAAAATCAATTAATTTATTGATTAATGAATTGTTTAAAATGTGCTAATTTCTAACTATAAGAATGCTTTCACAGTGAGGTGCAGATTAGTGTGAGCTGCAGTGCTACCTAGTCCTAAAAAATGAAAACACATTTCTTCCCTAAAATAGGAATCCAGAAGGTGTCATTTGTCAAAGAGAGAGGGAGATTTAGAGTGGCTGTAAAACATTGGCTATTGCAAGTTCAAGACAGAGGCGTTAAGAATTTCTAAATTGGGAACATTAAACCCAAAAAAAGAAAGCAAGCGAAGAGTTTTCTGATGGACTTAAATTGGCCAATTTACAAAAGAAAAACTGCAAATGAACCTTAACTGAAGATGCATATGTTGACACGCATTAAAAGCAGATACTACTTACTGCTTTACTGGGCATCACTGAGTATTTTTACACTTAGGAATTTGCAGTAGTACATCAGCACGATGTGTCAGGCCTTCGCTACAGTGGGTCTAAGAACCAAGTGACTCCTGGGAAACAGAGCACTGTGTAAACTTCCTGTGCAGACTTCCTTCCTATCGTCACTGAAGCACAATCCTGAAAGATGACGAATAGAGGCTCTCTGATCTTTCGCCCAGACAGAAGTTGGGATCCACGACTGCCTCCTCATCATGACCACATTCTCGGCCCACCTCTCCTTCCTCTGTAATGACAGACTGAGCCAGGAGTCAGAATCAAATCACACAAGATTACGAGTCCCATTTGACCTGTATGGATCCAGTGTCTGTACTCATAAGTGTGATTCATTCCATTCCACGGAGAGAAGGAGTGTGAGCGGAAAAGAAAAAGAAACCAAGAAAGAGACAAATAAATTCTCAGTCCTGCTAAATTTTTCTATATTTTTTTGTACGTCTATCTCCCGTACACATACTCGTTCCAAATCTTTTTCTCCCTTCATGTGGCAAGGGACTGTTAATGAATGCGGATGAGCACGTGGGAAATGTGTGGGTTTCCATCACAGCTCTCTCTCTGAGTGACAGAAGCTCGACAAGGCTTTGGAGGCTGGCTGAAGAGTTAAGGAAAGCAAACAAGGAACAGCTTTTTTCCAGATGGCCAATGCAAAATAGAGCAAAATAGACTGCAAGTTTGTGGAGGCAGCGCCTGCCTGAAGTACAGCAAGTCATTTTGAGCAAAACTACTATTGTCTGATGGAAAACTAGTCTATTTGAATGAAATAAGAAAAGAAAAAACTCACAGGATCTCAGTTGGTCTGTTGGATTTGTAATGGGCCTCGCTGTTGGTCACAGCGCTCAGTCTGTGTTTGCAAATGTGACAAATACAAGGGAGAAAAATTCCTATCAAAGCTATCAGGCCTGAAGCACGAAGAGGATAGAGCAAATGTTTATTTTGTGATCCTTCCTGGTTTGCTAAGGCTGCTCCCATCAACCTCTGCTCTAATCTGTGAGTATCTGGTATGCACTCCAAACTAAATTGCTGTTTATTCTATTCTGTGGGTGTGAAAGCTTCAGCCTGCCACTGAATGCTATCGGGGGAATGAGGGTCCCAGGATGCTCAACCATGCTGCTGACACAACACTTTCCCTGAAAGACCCGCCGCTTGATTTACCCAAGCAAAATGTCACGGTAATTGTGAAGATTTATATCAATGGGAAAAAGCTGACGAGGTCCCACAGCTATCAGATCTGACAGACTTAATATGTGCTCAAATGTTGCCTGCCACAGTGAAGGCTTGCAGGTTGACCAATTTTACCCGGAATGCTCCACCTCAGATCGTATTGACTTCTGTAAATTGGGTGTGAAGTGGAACTTTTAGGTTGTGAAATTGTGTTTTTAATAATCTGGATTCTCGACAAATCACATTTTATCAGTTTTTGCTTTGTGAGCCATCTGAGGCGATGAGGAGGGGGGAAAAGACAGGTGGTTTGTATAAATAGGCTGAACACAGGTGCGCTTTGATGCAGTATCCTTCGCTCTCTGTCACATGACATGTTAAGATCAAAATCAAACAGGCATTGTGTGTCTTAAAACAAATAAGCAGGTGGCATGCTGCAAAGATACTGCCAGCTCAGAAAAGCACTGCGTTGGGTAACACTTTACAATAAAGTACACAAAATACTACTAGCTTCTTGAAAAAACATAGTCCATAGATCTGTGTGATTTAAAAAACTGTAACTTTCTTAATGAGTTAACTCTATATCAGCTGATCACAAATATAAATTATGACAATGATTTGTGTATTGCTTAAATATCAGTTGAAGAAACTTTTGTGTGTTGAAGAAACTTTTGTCCATATTGGACAACCCGGACCACCCTCTCCACCACCTACTGCAGGGTCAGCGGAGCACTTTCTCGAGGAGATTCCTCACGCTCCGCTGCAACAAGGACAGATACAGGAGAACATTCCTGCCAACGGCATTACGGCTTTATAATAAATCACCGCTTGCCAGATCCTCTGACTAACCACATGTATATATATATTTTGCACAATCCCAGTTATTTCTATTTTATTATTATTTTTATTCTTATTGTATATATCTTTTATCTTTCATCCTGCTGTTTTTATTTATTTTGTTGTAAATTGCTGCTACCCCGACACCAAATTTCCCCTCAGGGATTAATAAAGTATATATTCATTCATTCATTTATTCATTCATTCATTCATTCATTTTCAATGAGAACAATTCACTGAACCTTATTGTAATGGGCCGTCTAAAAGTGCATGTGGTAGGATTCAGACCGGATCTGTAAATAACACAAAACTCAAGATTTTACATGGTTGTTGACATTGAATATCCAGCAGTAATTTACGTAAAAGTCCAACATAAAAGAAAGAAAAATGTAAACATAAATGTTCCGTGAAAATGCAGGAAGTGGCGTGCCGTAGTGCGTCAGACTTTCATGCGGGATACTTGAGTTTGAGTCCTGTGACAAGCCTGAAATTATCAAACATAACCGCAATCGTTCCCCAACCCTTACCAAGTGATTAGTTGCCTAACCCTAACCATACCATAACCATGATTTAGTTGTACTATCTCTAACCTGGACTGCAAAATCCAGAATATTAAAACTTTCTTTAATGTTAGCACTGACCGAAATCTAGAATCGTCCAATATTTACGCTCTCAGTGATAGGGTTAGAAATATGCAACCCTGACTGGTGTGATTTTAGTTGTGTAACTGGTTTGAACTCCTGAGTAGGTAATTTACAGAAAGCAGCAGGGCATCATGATGGACTGTGCCAGCCTCACATGCTGGGTCTGAATTCTGCCCTTGACCTTCATCACAACCTCCCTCTCCCAGCCTCTTCTGTCCAACTTACTTCTAGATGAATTGTATTACAAAGTAGTCAATCAGACTGCACTGTACGGGACTGGAAACACACCTTTCAGAATGGCATGTTAATATAAATAAAAAGCCACCAAAAAAAAAAGCCATGGTTCACCTGAAGCTGAATGATATGAACCTAAACTAACCAAACAAACAATGTCAAAATAACTGCATGTGTGATCACACCTTCACTGAGTCACAGCGACATTTTCTCAAAATATGAATGGTACTGCACACCTGAGGAGGCTGGTCCAGAGAAGGCAGAGGAAGTTGCTCCTCCTCTATTCATTTGTGTGACCAAAGTTATTTGTCGAAATAAATGTATACCAAATCTCAGTATCATTTAAAACATATTTTGCTCTCTTCTTTGGAAAAATCCATAATTTTAAATTCAGATTAAAATGCTTCAACAGCGACACCTGTGGGAGGCAAGAAAGTGGTGTTGGGAGGGGGGGGGTCAAAGTAGGTTGGACCTCAGCTGACCTCGTCTGTCAATTGAATGTGATCCACTTTTTTCATGCTCATCTGTGATTGCATATTACCAATCAACAACTAGAAAAAAAATGTATATTATAGAATCAATTATAACATGCAAATTCTGAACGAATAAAACAATCAATTTTACTTCGACCTATTCAGATTTCCTTTTATAGGTCAAGCGATAGCTAGCTGTGTTAGACAATGCAACAGCTAGCTTGTCGTAGCAGCCCTGGAAGACCCATCCATCAGCCCATCCCATCACATCGGGATCAAGTCCTGGGCGATCGGAGTGCAAGCAGCACTTCGGACCACCAGACTACAACTTTGGCACGACCTTTACTGACAAGGCTCACGTCGTCAAGAGTCTGTTTGTTTTTATGAAATCTTGTTCGTGACATTATAACTAGTTTGGAATCCAACATACAATTTACACTAGTGTGAAGTGGACACTTTAAATGAGTATGGCAACATCTTGCATCCAGCAGTTTAACAGTTTTTAAATAAATTGCATACATTTTTATTATGTATTTTTTGTGAGAGAGAAGTAGATAAAATCCAATTTTTAAAGAAAAGAAAACATTAACATAATCATTATTTAAGTTATTGTATATGTTTTTATTACTTTTTATGATTTTCTTTTTCCGACATAGGATATTTGACCTTTTTTGACTTTCGAAATGTACTTTTTGTTCGAAAATACTGGAGGGGATCTATAAAACTTCTGTCCTCAGATTCTTTGTTTCATTTCTCTTTTACTTATATGAAGTGCAAATAATGTTCATTCTAGTTTGGATCCTTCGTTATGCTGCTATTCAGTCATCTCAGCGAGCTAGCTGGTTGTTGCAGCATTTGTACTATCTGAATACATTTCTTTCTTTGTTCCCACATGCAAACTTTGTGTCCTCCAAGAAGGAATCACTACAATATGTTTCATCCAAGTACAGTATGTAATTTATTCAACAGGTTTGTCTTTCAGTCTGAATCCATTCATGGCTTCCCACCTTTGAAATGGGAGCAGGCAGGCGGGAGAGACATCTGCCTTGCTTTTAATGGGTATTGCAAATGTTTCAGTAATTCCACTCCACCTGAAACTTCCCTCCCCTTCAGCACACTCCCAAATTACAGCATTGGAATGAAGCGGTAACACTTAGCCCTGCAGTACGTTAGTGTTTTCCCCAGCTGAGAGGATCGGAAAGATTCCTCCTGTGCGCTTGCATCATGGAGGCAAGCAGTAAATCCAGCAGTCAACAGATTCTGTGGAAAGATGTGAGTCCATTTTTTTTCTTTTTATGTTTGATTTATTCCAATTATTTTAATTTGCAAAAAAACTATTTAAAATGCATTCCAACATTTAGTGTCTTTATGAATACTGTGCAGCATTTTAGGTCACTACTGAGTTGAGAAAGTCAGAGCTCCCTTAAACTTCTACAGCTCAATAAATTAAGTGTAAGTGGCAGCAGTAGTGATTTAAAAGTGGGGAGGGGATCCTGTGATATTTTAGTGTAAGCTTGAAGTAAAATGTTAGAATTTCTCTTTTTTTTTAAATCAAAAAGAAGCAGCTGCTTGATCTCTTGCTCAGTGATCTGAGTTTTCTCAGAATAGGAATTTTTCAATTTAATTCCTTTTGGCTTTTCACCTTGGCTTCCTGTCTTTATTTCCACTCTTATATTCGGTCTCACCTGAACCATTGCATTTGCTTTTTATCTAGAATATCCTTCCTTCTCGCATGCAAGCAGCATTCAAATATATAAGTTAAGCACACCGCACAGTATTATCTTTTTATTTGTACTGTATATAAAAAATAAAAATAAAACGTTTATTCTCCATCAAAGAAAAGGCAAGTATTCCAACACATACTCATCATAACTACACTGCAGGTAATGGATGAAGAATGATGATGATTAAGAAATCCCCTGTTGCTTCACATTTCAGAATAGTTTTCACAGGAATCTGAATGCTTATATGAGCATACCCCAGTGTGATAAACCACTGTCTCGGCTTGTTGGTTATGTAGGCTACTTCTGTTTTTCTTTTTCTTTTTCTTTCAAGGAAGTGCCTCCTCCCTGCATGATAACAGCAGGGGGCTCCAGGCACTCTTCCTCACAAAGCCCAAGAGGAATTGACTGGCTGATTCTGAACTCCTAAACCCTTTAAACACTAGTTGGCTGCGCTCTCAGACTGCTCTCTCTGTCTCCATCCCTGCCTTTATTTCTGTCCGTCTGTCTGTCTGCCTGTCTGTCTGTCTGTCTCTCTCTCAATCCCACCTTCTTCCTCTGAGTATTGGAGATTCAAAGCACAGGCATGGAGAGAGGTTTGTCCTCTGGTTAAGTTTCCACTGCTTATGCAACCTGCCACAGGAGAGTAGAGGATTTCAGCCACTGCCTTTTTTTTCCAATAAAAGGAATTTCTGGCCCTTAGATTGTTGGACTCTGTTTTTCATTATGCCTTCGGTTTGTCTCTAAAATGTCAAATGAAGAATGGAAACAATGTTAGAATTCTTTAATCGCAAATTTAGTTTCATTTTTTAGGGAGCTATCTTGAATAATAAGTCCTCTGTCCTTCCCCAAAGACATGCCGCTAATGGATTTACCAATCAGAAATGCAATCCAATAAGCAAACTATATAACTGTATGCCATTATTGCTGGCTGCTATTTCCTCCCGTACATCAAGCCACCTAATCTGTAGTTTAAAATAATAAAATAGGTTCTGAAAAGGCTATGTGAAATCTATTTTTGAGGTTTATTTTAGATAATTACTTTAACAGGATACAATGTCAGAAAAAAACAAAACATACAACTATTATTTTAAAATAATTCCTACATATTATTTGAAGACTTTAACGTGTTAAAGTGCAGCCCAATCTACTGTAACAGCCTCGGCCACAATAGAAAACCAAAGCTGCTTTATCATCATTTAAAAAAGACACAAAGATAAGCAACACCAATTTTGCTAATTGAAGTTGGTTCCATTTTTTTAATTTTACATATCTCCTTTTCTGTTGTCCTCTGAGGCTTTCAAAAGGGTCCAGTGTGAATGAGAAGCTTTCATTCCTCCCTGCTGGAGCTCCGGGGGAACAAAAGCCTGTCTTTATTAATTTGTGGCCTTGAGCCTGGGGAGTTGACTGCAGCGGGCAGAGTTTTTATTCGAGGAAAACTTTAATAAACGTAACCTTTCTGGTGCACTTATGGCAGTCTGTCCTTCCTTGCACTTGGCATGGGAATGGTTGTATTTTTATCATTAGTAGCCTCATTGCTGGATACATTTTGCAAGACAGATCAAATCAAATGTCATATCTTTCTATTAAATGCACACACAAAAAAAGGAAAAATGAAAAGGAGGAATAATACATTCAGATTTAAAACTAATAAATTGAAGCAACAGTTGAACATGTTTTGGGAAATATGGGTATAAGCTTTCTTGCTAAGAGTTAGATTAGAGGATTGATACCACTCTCATATATCTTCGTTAAATAGAGTTGTGAAGTAGGGGGAAATATCTCAGGCGTCTCTTGTTCCTAATGTATTGTAAAAGCCCCATTCATTTTTCAATGGGACAGTGATACATGGCTCACAGTTGGAGGACTAGTACAGCTTGGGTGGACATGAAACTCTCCCAGTTGAATCATCAGTATGAACAACTACTTTGGAAAATGTATTTTTCTTTGTTTAAAAAATTAAAATGAAAAGAACAAGCCTACATACTTACAAACTTTGGGGAAGAAGTCATCTTCAACTCCCAAGGTGCATTTCAGCTTGAAGTCTTTAATCACTCTTAAAATGTTGTAAGCGCTGTTGAGAAAACTGAAACACAATCTGCAGTTTAAATCAATTTAATCCTTGATCCTTTTTGGATGAATTCTGCAATTACTGTTGTATTCACTACAACAGGTTACCATTACAACAATCAATATGATCACCATATTACTCGGGAGAGTTCTTGGTTTCTATGTTAGCTAAGTCTTACCCAACATAGTATACTGAAGATAGTAGTGGAGAAACAGATTAGGGGAATTGTCCTCCATCAGGAGCTCCTCTCCCTTCGCAAGTGTTTTAATTATCTGCAAACCTAAATAAGTAACACGTCATATCTTGTTTCTTTAGTTAAAAACAACAAAATGGGGTTTTACAGGGGATTATGTGAGGTAACCAACCACATATTGCATTCAACCATTTATACGGCATACATATACAATGCATATATGCACCATATATAATATTGGACCCATGTTGTTTGCAGGTTGAGATGGAAAAAGAAAAGAAGGCCAAGTACCAGACTTACCAGCGAGTGGCTCTGGCTCTGGCTCTGGTCTTCCTTGTTCTGGCTCTCTGTGTTTTCAGCCTGAGATATCTGTGGAGCCCCAGTCTGGGGAAGGTAAGACTAAATATCATCTCATTGTTTGCCAGCCATCAGCCTTATTGCCACTGTCTGTTTTAAGTGTGGCCCTCGAATTAAAGCCACATCAGCAAATCATACAGGTTCCCTCAAGGAAAAGAAAATTACGCGAGTAAGGAAATGAACAGCCTCAGCCAGTCTCTGAAGTGTCTATTGTATTCTGCTAGATTAAAAGATGTGTGGGCTATGGAGAAGACAGCTGTGTTTTGCTCTGCTCGTCTTTTGGCTGTCAGATCTGTAATTTCATGAATTCTTGGACCAAACCACAAACCACTTTTTACTACTGCAAATGTTGGCCTGTGGCATTTATCTACTTTCTGCTCACATTGTAAACATCTTCTCACAATGACGGATCCTGATAACTCAAAGCTGACCCTAATTGCTGTTGACCAGAGTGGCTGCCGCAGGACTGAAACCTCTTGGCAATGTAATTGGGATAAACACTTGTCCTGCACATTCATCTTGTGAAATCCAATTCAATCACACTTGATGGAGAACGTTTTCACTCGGTTCCTTTCCCCTGATTTTCCCAAGGGGCCAAAAAAAAAGAAGCTAATTTACACAAGCAAAGGGGGAAAAAAGGCATCAATAATTTCACAACCAGAAATTGGAGGCTCTACATTGCAAATAACAGAAAATGAAGACTACGGAATGATGGGTAAAATTGAGCTCATACTGTATATTTCAAACCCGAATGCATACATCTGCTGTGTGTGTACTGTTAATGCCATGAGGTGAACAAAGGGAAATATACAGTGCAAGATGTCCCTTGGTGTTATACCAACATATTTGTAATGCCTATAACAAGCATTTATTCAAAAGCCCTCTGCCATTATTCTGCTTCCATTAAGATACACATTTCAAGTACTGACAGTTTCTTCTACGCTCAGGTTAACCAGGGTTCATCTGCACTTCCTGTGTAGCCGGTATTGTCCATGTTCTCTCCTTTCAACATAGATATGAATCACCTTTGAGCCATCTCCTTTGTCCTTGTTAAATATTTCATGCCGGAGGTAGAGCAGTCATTATTTCTACTTTAATAAGCTATGATCATTCTCACGTGGCACAAAATGTGTTGATGGTAGAGGTTGCCCATGTGATGAATATCAAACCTGCAGACCCTGGGTTTTGCTTTAATGGGGTCTTGAGGGGGAGGCTCATCCTCTGGCCTCCCCATCAGTGAGGAAGATGGAGCCACTTCAAAGGAGAATCACCTGTCCGTCAGATGGGAAGGAAGCTCCCTCACACACAGCAGGACAGTAAGACTCAGTATCCTCAGAAAAGCTGGAAACTACTCTGAAAGTAAAGAGATGGATTGATACATTGATGGCTGGAAAGGCGTCAACCTGACAGCTTGTTTGGTGAACTGGTATTGGGTGCAATGCAGCAGGACACTTGACTAACCGGCTAATCCTGCGCAGCATCTGGCAAAATGTACAGATTCTGGGCAGCAGAGCAAAATCATTTATTCTAGGAAACAGTTGAGTGGGTGTTGTTTTTCATTTGAGTACAAAGATGAGCATTCTGGTGACAACTCAAATTCAAACGTAGTTAAAGTAAAGTGCTTCCGTCAGAGTCCTTGAACATACAGAATATATTAGGACTAATGCAACACGGACATACAGTCATACATAGAAACCATGGTTATAATGATTATAATTACTTTGCCCAGCTCTAAACATGCTCAAATCAAGATTTACCACGTATGCATGGCCCGTATAGAACATGATGTATCGTAAAGAGTCCAATTCCCCGAGTTTAAAACTGCACAAATGAATACCTCTACATATGAAGACGGCATCAAAGGAGTATGTGTAATGGGAAATCAGTCATTTGTAGTGACAAGCATACTGAAAATATCACCAATTCTACAACAAGGCGATTTCTACTGACTTTTCAGCTCATTGGTTTGGTTTTACAGCCCACAACTTTACTGTTCTGGCTCTCATAAGCACCGTTTCCAGCTGCAGCAGGCAGCTGTTTTCATTAAAAACCCTCTGATAAACTCACTGTGTACACTGTCTGCTGATGATTAAGACAAAGTTAGCTGGTGAACATTTTGGTACATTTAGCAGCCAAAGAGCTCGATATTTCCCTCAGGAGTTGTTGTAGACAGAAGCAGAGCTTAAAAAAGAGAGCACATATTGGACTTACATTCACAGGTGGACAGAAATGCATCCCATAAATATTGCCATAGAAACCTAATAAGATGATAATCCTTTGCTTTTTATACAGCCTGGTTTCTCAACATTTTTAATTAATGCAGGTTTAAGACACGTATGGAACATTTAAGGTGACGAGATGTTATTTCTTCCCTCAGAGAACTGGTGTGTTAACATATGTTACATATTTAAGCAATAAGGTACGAGAGGGAATTGTTAGTTAATGAAAACTTGTATTCTTGCCTTCCTAAACTCCTAGTATGGGGAAAGAAGTTCAGGCAAAAACTGTTAGTGTATTAGTTACTTAAGAGAAAAATAAAAAATGTCATTGAAAAATAAAATTGTGTGTATTACCGATTCACAAGTGAAAAGCAAGTTTGGAGAGAAAGTTCCTGATGTGGCCCCTGCTCAGTTTGAAATCTGCTCCTCCTCCAGCTGTTTTGACAGATTCTGAACATTCTGAACCTGAAACTGTGAAAGGAGCAAACATCCTTTTCACAGTTCAAAACCCAAAGAGGCACTGGAGCACACTATGCAGTGCTCAATGTTACTTAAAAGGTGGTGTTGAACAGTTTGCAACTTTACTTCCAGAACTGTTTCAAGTGAGGGATCGAATCTGACAAATCTGAGAATGAACAGCTTTGAAGATAACAAGCAGAGGAAACCCTAATGCTGACGTAAATTTAATTACCTAAAACATTGATTACAAAATGTATTCTGCTGCTAAAAAAACGGTTCCCGCACGCTCTCAAAACTCGAATTGCATATTGACGAATGCTTAAATGACTTTTGTGCCCAGTCAACAGTTTAACTCATGTACATGCGCTAAACAATTACTACTAGCCATCACTCAAACAAAAGAAACACAAACATTGCATGCTATGTATCACACATTACATAGAGCTTTGAGCTCAGCATTTCTAATTAAAAGTTGAAACCGCAGCACGACTGCAGCCACGGATGCTTCTCGTCTTCTCACAGCGTACAGAAGCAAGCGTGACCTCATGCACCCAGATTTTTATAAATAACCATAGAAAGGCAATTTGCTCTGTGCATTGTATTTCAATATGACACGATAACCGCTTGTGATCTTCTTTTAATTACCTGAAACATATGTTGTTACACAGGCCAGGGGAATATAGTTTGCCATCGCTTCCTCTGCCTCTGTGTGTGTGTGTGTGTGTGTGTGTGTGTGTGTGTGTGTGTGTGTGTGTGTGTGTGTGTGTGTGTGTGTGTGTGTGTGTGTGTGTGTGTGTGTGAGGGCGTGGCTGTGCTTGTACGCATGCGATTGCGTATGCATCAGTGTGCATTGTGTGTTCCAGTGTGTAGGTTAGGTGCCTCTGCATTCTCTTTTGGCTTACGGCACATTTCTGTTTACTATGTGCTCGTTATTGTTCTGGGCCACAAGTCTCACTGGGGGATTTTGCTTCTTCCTTGTAAATTAATCCTCTGTTATTACCAGTTTACTTCAGCAACTGTGAAAATGGAATCTGGCTGGTGAATCCAAGAGAAAAGTAAGAATCATTTGCCTTGAAGAAATTACTTTTAAAAATCGTAAAGAATAACATCTAGACGTTGATGCCTACTGTGTGTGTCTGTAGTGCACAGAATCCAAAATGTAAATTTGTTTATTATTAGATTTCACATATTTGGTGCTATTATTATTTCATGAACCACTTTGAGCAGGATTATCTGCAAGCCAGCAGCCAGGCAACAGAGTAAATGTGAACCTGTAAACATTGCAAATGTTTTTTTTTCCTGTGGAATATTAAAGAGCTCACAGGTGTAGTTCGTCTGTATGGCAAAACTGCATGTGGAATACATGAATGTCAGACCTGCAGAAAGTGCTCCATTATTCAAGCTGAAATTGCATTGCTCACCTTGATGCCTTTCCCTCTCCGAGCCCAAGGTAGCTGCTGAGTTGTCGCTCCTGATGGCCTCTTAAATGCCTCACTGTCAGGACCGGCTTCTTTAATGAACACTGCTGCGCCTGCTGCTTTCCGCTGGTCACAGGTGTACGGCTTTTCAAGGCCGAGCTCTCCTTTGTTTATCTATTGCTCATAGGCTGTGTATACCCAACAGTCCCCTCGGTGTCCAGATGTCAACATGCAACAGGGGAGAGAGACACAAGATGTGATCATGATATGATTCCATTGTCCTTTTCGTTTCTTTTTTCTTATAGTTTGTCTCCAAGTGCTAACTTCTCCTGACACTGCTTGTTTACTAAGGCTCGTGGAGAGGAGTTATTATTCTGTGGAGGCAACAGCGCTTATCTAAACAGCTGGTTTGGCAATAGGTTTTGGGGGGGCCTGCCCCTCAGTCTGTTAACTTTCAGATTTGTACACGTCAGGCTCATTTATTCATTCATTAGCAGGCCAGTGTCCACTGGTGTTTCTCCCTGGCTGTTACATTAGGGAGCTATGGGTTCCCTCCTAAAAGTATGCATTTTGCCGTTGACTCTTGGAGCAGTTAGGAGGAGGTAGGGGGTTGCAGACGTAGGAAGAACAAAAGAGAGTTGTTTTAAAATGTTGCCAGTAGAGTGCCTGAGGTGGGAAGGCTTCGTGGCGGTTGTGGCACTTTGCCTTCTTCTGGGACGGTGACTGCTACAGAGAGCGTGACAGCACTGCAAAGCCCACCGGGAGTTATTTATTGTGCCATACAGCACGTTAGTGCATCTGTGATTTTCTTTTTTCAGAAGCTAGAATAATGTGGGTGTAGACAAGATCAGCATCTTAATTGCCTATACTTAATTTTGCCAATCGACCAGCAGCTCATGTGCAGCATGTTGTATGTACAGTGCGGTGGGTAAACAGACACAAATGCTTGCCTTTTTTCCCCAGCCTTTTTTCTTTTCTCTCTCACCATTGTGACTGCCAAGAAGTCTCCTCTGCTCTGTTGTACAATTTAGAATGCGATTGAGCTTTCACATCCACTTTCACTCGCCCAGTAAGTCTGCACCGCTTATAGCCTCGGCGTGGATTCACAGCCGCAATGCTGAAGCAGAGAAGTGAACAGCAGACTGGAAATACTGTGTCCTCTATCAATGTGTTTGAGGTTGCACATCAGATATTGCTATTATGTTGATATATACAGTATACTGATGGATCATGACTTTAGCAATTAGTAAATCTCTATTCTCAAAAAAAAAACATGTTATGTCAGAGTGCTTGGTTCTACATCTGTTACCATTTAAGGGGTTGCATTGACTTTTTGCGAGTTTGCACCATTAGTCACCTTACTTAAATGTGAGGAGAGAAGAGGCATCTAAATCATCCCTTCAGATCTGTCTGGTGCTCAGTCTAACTCTAATAATAATAACCTTAGCTGATTAGTCTTTTTTTATGCAAGAAAAATGAGAACTTGTAACAGCTCTAAAAGGCAGAATGTTAGCTAATTATAGTGACAAGAATTCAGACCTGCCAGGCTTTTTAAAGCTCTTTTTTTGTGTGAAAAAACAACAACATGAAAAACAGCAAAAAAATAACACACTTTCAAATGGAGATCTTTCATACAGTGAAACTTCAAGTGTTTACTCAGCAAAGTAATCTGTAATGAACCTCCTTAATGATGAGGTATTTATTCAGAATGAAAAATTATAAACATACTGGATAATGCAGCAAGTCAGCTGACCTATTCTGAGACGTACTTATGGTATTACTTCAATTTCTCGGGACCGTTTAAAAAAGGAAAAATAAAGGTTGTCTGACTATCGGAGGGCAATAAAATATGACTTGAATATTTAAGAGTTTTCTTGTGAATAAACACAGTTTACATAAATGTAAAGTTATGTTTGTCGTTGTACTAGTAGACGATAGAAATAAAACTGAGACCTGCTCAACAAAACATTGCTCAATAGCCCCACTAGTGGTCCAAAACTCTACAGAGCACCTTTAAGTTGCTTAACTACATTTCACCCCCGGCGCAATAGTTAATTAACCCAATTGTAAATAATAACACTATTGATTACTCCATTGCTTTGAGTTAACGTTGATGTCATTTGTTGCACATGTGCCTTTCCTGATAAGTAAAAAAATGTCTGCAGTGAAAAACATCAATGAGTCTAAAAAAAACCCAGTAGTTTCAAGTTAGAAAAGCTATAAACAGTAACTAGATTTATTCAGAAAGCATAACAACATGTTAAATACTTGAGGGGGGCCATGGCAATTAAGGGAGAGAGTCCCAAAAGTGCACTTAATGTAACTGCTTTATTTACAAAATAATTAAATTTAGGATAAAAAAAAAAAAAACATGAAATAAAAAAATGTAATTGCAAAAGAGATAAGACGTGGACAGCAGTAAAGTCAGTGGTGTCAGTGATTGGTGGGGAAAATGCTCAAGGAACCAAACCAAGCACATGGACAGAGTCTCCCTGAGACACCTAATGTGGCAGCTTTTAAAGGGACAGAGAGCATTTTGCACAGGTGCTCCCAAGAGGACGGGCCCCACGTACGTGCAAGGGATGAGCAAACAAGGCACAACAGGCCGTTACAGTATCGCACGGTGGTCTTAGTTTGCTAAAAACTGCCATTATGGCAAAGATCAAATCGATCAAATATCTATCAATAAAGAAATAGAAAAGTTTGTAACTAAACTAATTATACGGTTCACTTATCCAGGGATTTATGCAATGCACTTTTAGATGTTAAGTCATACACACACATATCTTGGTTGGGATGTTAAAACTCCAGTCCTGGTGCAAAAAAATATTTCTCAGTAAGAATTAATTTTGATATTAATATGTAGTGTAAGACAGCGATGTTGTTAATTAAACCCTGCAACACTTCACCCAGGCTATTATTTGTTCCTGCCAGAGAGCTAATGAGCCCCACATTATCTCAGCGAGAGACAAAAGCCCAGAGGACACACTGTACTCTGAGGAGTCTGAGACCCCATGTGTAACTGGTTAGAAGAAAGCTGAGCTTCTGCGCTCACAGGGAGCCAAAAAATCTAAACAACGATCATCCTCCTCCTCCTACATTTAACACAAATTGAACCTTTCCGCTTCATCCATTCCCGTTGTAGCTACTGATGCAGGTCAGTGGGTCAGTCCCGCTGCCGCCATGAATACCAGGAAAAGGAACTTGACAAGCTTTATCGCCGCCAGATGACAAGGTGAAGTACATTTTCTGGGCAAATGAGACACAGCAGCCGAGCAGCAGCTGTCATCCATCATACTTGTGATGAGTGCTGGATAACTACACATCCACCACACTGTATGAAAAAGAAAAATCACTATACTTTGTACATTTAGATGCTTCAAAATATGAGGCATTTTAAACATGAATGTGGAGCTTTGGGCATCTATCAATATCAAAAGGTCCTGACCACATACTGTATGTCAAACACAGTGACATAAAAGAGAACAAGTTGAACTAACAAAATGGACACACAGCACATGTACATCAGGGCCAATACTGCTAATGAGCAATGTACATTCGTATAACTATTTAATTGTTTCTGTCACGTATGGCATTCAAACAGTCTAATGCTGCGTTCACACTGGATTTTCGCGCCGCGTTTACAGCTTCAGTTTACTCGTGAAACAAGGGTGTTCACACCAAACGCGAAAAATCGCGCCGCGAAGGGGCCGTGGCTTATCTCCGTTGCTTGTCTCTGTGAAAGGAGCTTTCATTTCCGCTATCGACCATGGAATAAATAACCACTAGTTCTGCTTTATACTTGTTGTGGAAGTCCCAAACATGTCGGAACATGAAACGCCCTCGTGTTTGGGTTCATAACACCATCCGTAGCTCGTTGAATTTCACTGACTCCTCCAGGAACTGTGTCTGGCTTATCTCCGTAAAATGGATATCGTTTCCTTCATCCACCATGGAATTAACCACTAGTTCTGCTTTATACTTGTTGTGTAAACTCCACATGTGTCGGAACATCAAACTCCATGGTGTCTGGGTTCATAATATTATCCGTAGTCCCACAACAGTGTCTGAATGACGGCCGCTACCAGCGCTGGTTCAGGCGGAGCAGCAGCAGTTTCATTCAGGAACGGGAAGACGGCGGTGATGACGGGCGGAGCTTCTTAACGCTGATTCTCAACGCTGATTGGCTGACGCAACTTTGCGTCACGCGATTTCTCTGCCGGAGTTGGGATAATTCAACTCGCGCAAATTCGCGCCGCGTCCTTCGCTCTGTTCGCCCCGCGTCAAACGCGCTATTCGCGCCGCCTCAAACGCATCTAACGCGCCGCCCGGCGAAAAAAACGCTGCGTCTGTGCATTGACTTTGCATGTAATCTGGTCACGCGTCAAATTCGCGCCGCGTTCGGTGTGAACGCAGCATAAGTATTTGCAAACAAAGTTACATAACTCGTAAAACTCAATGCAAATATATATGCAGATTCATTCGCATCTGTAAATCTGTATCTCTAAGTCTTTATCTATATCTATTTACTTTAATGTACAACTAGTCTATCATCATTAGTACATTTTTCAAAGGAAATTCCTTTGTGAATCTCCCCCTTCTTGTGTAGATTCTTCTGAGACAGTTTAGTTTCACGCTAAATCCCAAAGTACAGAAAGTAAATGACTCCCAAAATGATACATGACTTGTGTCTTGGAAAACACAAGGCATAAATAAACGCAGAGTGATTTTTATCTGTCAATCTGTAGTTGTGCCTCTGATTTACTCAGAGGCACAACATTTGTAAATAATCACAAACAGTTTTACGAATAAATTGTCCTATTTTTACTAAAACATCCTCCATTACTTTGATTATTTAATGGCCATCAGGGGGCGATTCCTCTGAATGCACAAACAAGTCTGATTTAAAGAATTCGTTGAGAAAAAGACCCAACTTTATCCTTTTTCCAATATTCGTAAATACAGCATGATGTTCATTTAGTAAATTATGATCACATTTCGAGTAAAATAGACAAAGCAGGGTAGGCTTTAGGGCGTGGATCCGGCCCGCCAGGGGGTCCAGTCCGGCCTGCGGGCTAATTCTTAAAATAGCAACAACAAAAAATTAAGAAAAAAAAAAAAAGAAAAAAAATAGATGAGCTGGGTCTTGAACCATTGATCCTCTGATTGTAAGTCAGGAATGCTAACCTTTGAACCACAATCACAATTATCTTGCTGTCTGACATTACTAGAGATATTGCTCAACTGCGAGGGAATCTGCAGAGGAGAGCCCAGGCAGTTAAACAGTTAATTTTTGGTCTTTATGTTTCTAGTTTATTGTAGAAAGACCTTAAAATAGGGTTTATCATACAAAAACCTAAAGAAATATTGTCATTATGTATGCGTTATTATGCTATGATTTTCCTGGTCCGTCCAACTTGAGATCAAAATGGGCAGTATGTGGCCCCTTCACTAAAATGAGTTTGACACCCCTGCTCTTAAGTCACTTCTGGTTGCAAAAAAAAAAAAAAAAAATGGCGACAACCAAAAAAACATCTTATATTACATATTCCCAACTCCGCCAAACCAATGGGTGATGTCACAGTGACAAAGTTCAATTACATACAGTCTATGGATTTTACTGGTTTAGAAAATACAGTTTTTATGTGTAAAAGCTAACCAAATTACCAAATCAGTAACCTAATAACAAAAATGCAATTATGTTGCTCCCTTAGTCAAAAAAAAAAAAAAACTATCTTAGAAATGTGTGTGTCCTGTATATATTACAATAAATCTATGAGGGAAACATAGATATTATATAGTCAAAGATCCACCCTACATCCACTTCATTAGATAAATACAGTAAATCTCATGGTCATTAATAAATTGTCAACTCTAATCTTTGCAAAAAAACGACTTAATTAGCTTCTAAGTGAATTGTCAATAAGTGTCTTCAGTCTCCAACACTTGACCTCGACTAGACACTAACTGGTTGTTAATGAGAGTGACATTGGCTAATCATCGAGGAGGGCATTAAATGTTTATACTTAAACCAATGCAACCTTTTAACCTCACATGACATTGAAAGAAAACCTGCTCGTTCACCTCATTCTGAGACCAAACATATCGGCTGCTGCCTCGCTTCATGTTCTACTCCCAACCAGTGGCAGAAATACATTAATTTGCTCCTTCAAAGTTCTTAATTTGCATGTATTTCATTAGTGGCTGACCGTGATGGACCATGTAGGTTTAATAACTGGACTGAAAAACAGAGTCAAATAATGATTCTGCTGTGTTCTTTTCTTTTTTTATATAGCGTGAGACAATGTTCAGCTGTAAAGATTCAGACCATTGGGAGCATAATGTGTTGTCTCCCATTGGGTCTTCAAAGTATTTTTCAGTGTTATTAAAAAGGAGGACAGAGCAGCACTGACATGCAACCCACACAGGGGCCATGGCAACAGACCAAGAGCTTCTCATCAGTACCAATAGTCCCAGTGTGATAGCCCAGTGTCTCTGCATAGGACTATCACTCCCTCTTGTATTGTGTCTTCAAGGCAGAAGCATGGTAAACAATGTTTGAACAATTATGAGCCTGTATGTCTCCCAGAAGCTCTGTCAGGAATTGTTCTAACGGTCTACCTTGTTACAGGCATCGCTGGCTTGTTCTATATGTTATAAGGCACAGACAAAGTAGTGGCGGGATATCATGTGTGTGATGATAAAAGAAGAGAGGTACTCGCGCTCTTGTTGTAGCGATTCCGTCTTTGATCATCACAACTAAACCATTGAAGTCTGCAGAAGCAGCTGTTATTGGTATTTGTCGCTGAAGCAGTGTCTTGGCATTTTTGCAGTAAGCTGAATGTAGACCGACTTTTATTGCTTTACACGCACATTTCTTTTTGTATATCTTGGCATGCAAATAATGCACTGCACGCACCGCTGATAAATAGCAAGGCAACTATCTATTGTCATCTGTTGATGAATTGCCAGTGAATTTTAAATGTGTCACATTCCCAATATTGAGTAATCTAAAGCAAATGGAAAGCATTTTTTCTCTTTTGAACCACGAGAAGTTCAGCCTTCATTGACTTTTCACAAAATGCTACTTGGACTTTTTTCTTTTTGTGGCTTTAGTGGCTTAAAAACGTTCTGGTTGCGGTTAATGCCATTCATCTGGCCAAATGATTGCCTCGCGTCTAAATGATCCAAATTACAGCCTTACAGCTCACACAAGCTGTTTCTTAAATGCCACTTAGCTGCTGGATCCCAAAGTGTGCTCTTGTTGATTTATTAGCAGGTGGAATGGCTGAAAACCAGCAGAGCGACAAGGAGACGTATCCACTGGAGGTCATTCACCTTGTGACTGTCTGCCTCATACTTCAGAGGCCTGCAGTCACTGCTTGCAGTCCTTTGTCTGTGGAAGTCTGTGAGATAAAAACAATAAGCAACAGAATTCATTCAGCTCTCCTGACAAGCAGCAGATTGTTCTTCAGCTTGGCACAGGGGTTACGAGGCCGGGAAAGGCAAAAGCCCAGGCCTTTGTGTCGTTTAACTTCTATTAAGGTTTTACTACTTTCTACTGGTTGTTGATACTGTGGAAACTGTATCTATTTCAAGTTGTCTTGGGGTATTTGAAGGATGTTGCATCATTTGTTGTGCCCTAAAAAGGTGGTTTAACACCATCTTTAAAGGCCTTATGAAGTCCCTCTGTTCTCTCTTACAGTTGGCAGGTGATGTTAAAAGAATATACTCCTGGCCATTTTGGAGGCCATTTTTTTGACATGTTATTGAGGTGAAGTAAAAAGCCACTATTTCCTCTTTCTTGTTTATCTGAGGTTTGGCTAAAACTTGTTAAGTACAAGTTGGACAGATCTTTTTGACGGTGCACAAAATGCTGGAAGCAGATCAAACATTGGTTAAATGTATGTTAGCAGCTTTTCATTTTCATCCCAGGTTGATGTCACATTTGCTTGAGCACATAAGTGTGTGCCTTGTAAAGTTATAACGGCAAAAAAAAAGATAAAAAAGAAAGGAAAATATTTACTTTTTAAGCAAAAGGTCTGGGGATACAACATATTCCCCGAGCTGCTGTATAAAGAAACTACAACCCTTTGTTGTTTTCACTTTGATTTTTATTGAGATCATAGAAACAAACACATCGAACAACAATATGTCCCAGTCCATGAGTTTCTTTCACGATACTGTGTTGACCAAAAGTACTGAATAGCTCCCAAAGTTCCCCCTGCTCTCCTCCCTCCTGAATGCAGCTCTATTATAGGCACAGTAGCACGTATCAAGGTGATTTATTGCCAGAGAGAGCTCAAGTTGTTTAAAATGACTGGTGTGATTAGTCATATATGCTTCAGAGCTGAAAAAGGGGTGCACAGTGCTCCTGTAAATTAACAGCAGCTGCAAACTGTAGTCGACCAAAGCAAGGTGGTCAAACGTGGTAAGCGGCATAGTCGCCGAGGGATGGGGAGAGAAAGTGGGTCATTACATCCCTTTCAGCTATGAGTAGGTTGACAGAAGAGAAAGGTAGGCTACGTTACAGATTCAGAGGCTCAGTGATGAATCGATTACTGCGATGGAAAATAAAACAGTAGAGGTATGATAGTTCTGCCAAAATTCCACTTGAGTTACTGCACAAATATGCTCCATATATTCCCACAGCCTCAGATATCTCCACACTCCATTATTCAGACAGAAAGGTGCTCCTGGAAGAACTTTTCTGTTTGAGTAACTGTTTTTTCCTTCTTTTTTTTGTTAAAGGTATTATTTTCTCTTTCCTCCACTTTTTGTTTAACCCTCTGAGGTCGGCGCCCGCGTCGAAGCGTTACACCAGGTGTCTAAATGTTTAATAAAATTATATCATCACAATAATACGTCACATAAATATGGTTAAAAATCTGGCGGATATGGTTTCCACTTCCGCGTCTGAGCATCTAAACATGGACATGAGGCGTGCAAAGCTTCCCTGTGAGTAAGAAGGTGCCAAGCAAAGAGTCCTGAGCAGAGCTATATTGGAGGGGACAGACGGCGCAGCTTCAGAGCCTGAAGGATTCACTAACAAGGAGCTAGCCGGAGCTAACGGGCCAGATAGCTGGCCACAGCGTTTCTGTGAGACTGAACGGTGAGTAATCAATTGTTGTCCCTATCACCATTAACTTGTTACAGTGAACATAGTACGACCAGTAGTGCTGGACCTCCATTATGTGTTTGTAAGACAGTAAATAACGTGTGTTGACGAGAGCTACGAGCGGTTAGCACGTCGGTAAATAGTTCTGTGTTGGCTGTTATCATCTGTATATATGACTAAACGGGGCATAATCAATTGTTGTCTCTATCACCGTTAACTTTCTTACAGTGAACATAGTACGACCAGTAGTGTTGGACCTCCATTATATGTTTGTAAGACAGTAAATAACGTGTGTTGACGAGAGCTACGAGCGATTAGCACGTCGGTAAATAGTGCCGTGTTGGCTGTTATCATCCGTATATATGACTAAACGGGGCATAATCAATTGTTGTCTCTATCACCGTTAACTTTCTTACAGTGAACATAGTACGACCAGTAGTGCTGGACCTCCATTATATGTTTGTAAGACAGTAAATAACGTGTGTTGACGAGAGCTACGAGCGATTAGCACGTCGGTAAATAGTGCCGTGTTGGCTGTTATCATCCGTATATATGACTAAACGGGGCATAATCAATTGTTGTCTCTATCACCGTTAACTTTCTATCAGTGAACTCATACTGACTGTATTAATGTATTTTACAGAGTGGATTCAGAGCTGTGAGGGTCCAGAGGACAACATGTAGCATCACTGCAGCAGCCTCCCTGTCCGTCTGCCTGCCTGAACACATCACCTAGCAGGCCGCAAAGCCAGCCACAGCTCATCATCCCCACCATATAATAATAAAAAATTTTAGACATTAAATTACATGTGTCTACCATTTTATTCATATATTCCACTGCTTTTGTGAACCTAAGACCTTTTGGTAAACCAATTTCCATCACCAAAACCGATATCCCACCGGAGTAAAGTTATGTTTTCACAACAAATATGAGACATTTCCAAAATCAAGATTCAATTTTTCAGCTTTAGTCATATTTTCATATTTACACTTGTGCCTTTGGTACAATGGTGCCTCATTATATAGATAGCTGAGATTGTTCTGTATTTTTTGATATACAACACATGATTTTGTATCATATGCTAGTGACTTTAAAAAGGGGAATTTAAAAAGTATGTAAAATCAAGAAAAATCAAGAAATTGACCACCAGACCTCCAAGTGTTAACCAGTAAACTAATGCAGAACACATCTTTACTCAGTAAAGCACAAGAACAAAATGATCTGCCATTACATTAACACATTGTATCGTAATTGTTAAATCCTTACACAAACAGGAATGTAAAGACTAAAACATTTTGATTTTAGAGGGACTTCCATGATGAACATTTTATATCCATCTTTCTAGTTCGCTGAAATAGGCTACGACTCTGATTTTAAATGTATATTTATTTATATATATATATATATATATGAATTAAGTTGCGTTAACAGTGAGCTTAAGATGTGTTGGTAGTCGTATGATATTACTTTCGAGAGAAGCAGGCTAGCTGTTTCCCACTGCTTCCAGTCTAAGCTAAACTAAGCTAATCGTCTTCTAGCTTCATATTTAACATACAGAGAGTAGATCTACAATACATTGATATATGCGTCTGTCTGCAAGAAAGCAAATATGTGTATTTCCCAAAATGTTGTGTTGTTCCTTTTGAATCTAAGGAGAACTGACCATCTACAAAACCTGCTGTATTTCTCTAAAGAACTCAAATAGAAGAGTTCATATGTCTCAGTGATTCTTTACCAGACTGACGGCTATCTGCGCTACCTGACACCTATCTGATACCAATCTGATTAAGGGCAGAAGACTCAAACCCATTACCTTGTGAGGCTCAAGCATTTTCACCTCCACTATGTCTATATAAACAGATTTTTTTGAGGGATGGTTGTTGATAGACTTACAGTAATATGGTTTCCACTCTGCTTCACGTTAAGGGAAAAATCCACTCTCGGATACTCTTACGCTGTTAAGTATCATCAGTTTGTGATGTTTAATGCACTTCAGGAGTGGGGTTTTGTGATGAAATGTCATAATTCCCTTTTTGGTAAATGCACTTTCTTTTAAAGTGTGGCTGCATTGCATTCTGGTCCATTGAGAATTCTTTCATCATGGATTTAGTTTTCAACGGTGGATTTGTGTGTTTATTGAACGCCAGTGCAAAATGGTGGGCTTAAAAAGAAGCTTTTGCTCTTTGCTCTTGTAGGACTGACTCGAAAGTCTGACCTTTATCACTGATGTTTTGTGTTAAAACTTTGAGTTGCATCGTACAGTCTATCTATGTGTTCTGCAAGTTGTCTTGTCTTGTAAACTATCAAGCAACAAAATTGGCTCCGAAGGAAGGTACATGCAAGGTACATTGCCAGCAGCTGTTTGTTTTAACAGTGTTAATGTGCTTTCGGAAGATGGCTCCATTAAGATGTTGCAACTTGACACGTTCAAGCTTATTCTTTGAAAGGCTAATGACCTTAGCATTTTCCTTAACTGGCCTTTGGCGTTGGCAGCTGTAAAACATTTTAACATCTAATTGATGCTTAAAGTAATTGCTTGGGTGAATTCCCAAAAGCACTTTAACCCCCACGCCAACCCAGTTTTAGCTTTCAATTTAATGCTACATAGGCCACACCACATACTCTCGTATTGTGATTTTTGTATGGCTTCCAAAAACATTAACATACCACAAAAAAGCAAGAGCTCAAATATGCAGAATCATACAATTCAGCAAGATCAAAATGAGTTAAAAATTGTTTATGCCAGTGTGGTGGATAGTAAATATTCAAGGTTCTTTGGATGCTTGATTTAAAATATCCATTGGTTTTTGTCGATGCTATTGAAGATACAACTTCCTCCAAATGAAAATAGGGCTCAGTTTCTAAATTGCTTGCATGCAGCATTTACCTACACATATAACAAAGCCACAGAAATTGCTAGTGCTAATTACAATGCAGAAATGTTTCAGTGCCTTACAAATGTTTATATTTAGAGCCAGAGTCTGATATTGCATCCTCTCATTACACACTGACTGGGCCCATGCAAACAGCTTCCAGACAAAAGTTAAGACCTACGTGCTTTGGCTTCATATTTGAAAGATTCCTCTGAATTTGCTTCCAAGAAAGCCCGACATGGTGGTTGTTGTATATTTTAATTGACTAAAAATACAAATGGACCAAGAATTACATGAAATAAACACTTACTTACTTATCTTTAAAACTCCCAGCACAGGTTTGCATCATGACATTCAAGTGTTGGACCACACGGTAACTGCTCTGTCAGCAGCAGTTGGACATTCTGTTGCTCATAGCTACTGTTTATTTACTGTTGGGGTTGAAAATACATAACAAATAGCCTGTCTTCTAGAAATGATGTTAAGATACACATTTATTTTGTGAAGTAAGTGTACATTTCAGGGTCGAGGTAGAATTTATTGTCACTCTCTCCATTCAGACTACAATAATCGGTATACAGTGGAGCAACATTGTGTTTCTTTAGTGCTACAATATAGGCTTCACACACAAAAACAGACACAATAAAAAAACAGAAAGGAAGTACAAAGACAGTAAAGGGAAAGTAAGTTACTGCTTGGTGGGCATACAAAGAGCTTTCACATCTTAGCTCAGGGTTTGCATCCTGAGTCCTGCACTAAGTTAGACAACACACACACGTTGGTTAAGGTGTTAGGGTTTCTTTGTTTACTAAATCAATATATACATGTTAGTCTTTTACTAATACTACAACAAGACCATAATATTTCCCTGACTATAACCAGATAGTGTATTTCAAGAGTGGATAACGGAGGGAAAACAAATGGAATAGTCAGTAAATATTTTGCAGATACGCTCAGTGTCTTCTTTTCAATTATGTTTTTATCATAGTTAGTAAATTATTTTTTGTAACTGAAGATTATGATGTAAATGTTTTTTACATGTCAATAAATGTTGCTTCTGACAACTAGATGAAGACAATTTTCATTTAAGCTCTTTTCTTGGATGGTAGTGGCCTTGCTTATCTTTGAACAGTGTGGAATCAGTTTACTGATGGGGAGGAAATCCAAAGAAGTGGTTTTGAGGTAATTTGATGTAATATTTTGATTGTACAAAATAAGCCCCTGTGTTTATGTTTGTAATATGTTAAAATGTAGGATTTCTGAAGGAATTTCGGGGGTGAATTTCAGTTCAGATGGAAATTAATCCGGTAATAGAGTGGAACTGAAAATGTGTAGCAGACTTTGTAAGTTTAAAAAATGTCTTAAAATAAAATAAAAATACAGGCACAATAAACTGTAGCTTCAACTGACAACCTTAGGTATGTAGAAAATCCTTATAATATTGGGTTGCTTTCTACTGTTCTGTTTTGTTGGGAGTAGTCTTTTTTGTTTCTTTATTTTACCTATAATTGGTTGTGTAATCATTTGCAGGTTTAAATCAACTTCAATACATATATATATATATATATATATATATATATATATATATATATATATATATATATATTTACATATAATGATTTATAGCCGCATGTATTTCCACAGTTTGCAACATGTTGCATTGTGTGGTATTCTGTTCGCTGTCAGTTTGTCTTGAGTGAGATTGATGTTGTGCACTGCCAGTGGGCTCATTTTACCCTGTACCAACTAACTTGATGACGCATTAGTGACTGACCAGTATTTCCTAAATTGAATTCTCTGAGCTGGCGCCTGTCCAAAACCAGCTGCCTGTATTCAGGAGGCATCACCAAACTGCAGTCTGCATGTGTCTGGCAGCCGGAGAGCATTCCTACTTCATTTATCCCAATTCTCCAGGACTTGGGAGTTGACAGGCTTGGTAATCAGTGTCCACAAGCATAATCCCCATGATCTCAGACACCACACAATCAGATCTCTCTCTCTCTCTCTCTTTCTCGCTCTCTCTCTCTCCATATCTCTCTTTCTCTCCTATTTTATATATGAAATATGTTAAGATCACCTTGCCAGAGAAAACACATCCACAAATATGCATACCACACAGTATCTGACAGGGAATATTGAGAACATGTGTTCATATGTGTGAAGGCCGTCTGCATCACTGGTGGGTGGTAAATCTATACCAGCTGTAATGATTCCCCTTGCGGATCCTCATTTTCAAATAATATCACCATAGGAACCTGCTCCTGCTCTTCCCTCATCTTAATGTGTAATGTTTGCCATAATTTGTTTGTTTGTTGTTGTTAGTATGTTTTCATTGACTGTCATTTTCTCGTGTTTCTGGTGAAACTTGATAATGTGTTTGTCCGTGCATAACTGTCATTACTCTAAGGAAAGATTAATTATTCTAGCAGCTACTGTGTTTGCTTTTATTTGTAAAAAGGTTACACCTCTGCCATGGCATTATCCAATGTGTCTAACAGAGATGTTCCATTTTTACTCCTAAGAAACGCTAATAAAAACAACATTGTGCCAACCAGAGCAAAAGCAGCAAAGTACAAAGTAGGAAGCAAAGTAGGAAGGAAATATTAGTTGTTCTCCTGTGACTGCCCATATGAAGCGACTGAAAATAAGTCCGGTGCAGGCTGGTTGACAAAGAGGAGCCAGCAGTACACAGGAGGAAAACACAGGGAGAAAGCTTCCTCTGCAGTAAGAAGGCTGAAGTGATCAACTTGGGATGGAAACTTGCGTTTTCATTCCCAGCTGTTTTGAGTTGGAGCTTTCCAGAACAAACAAAGAAGAGCCAGATGATTTCTTTTATACCTGGCAGACAAGCCTCATTACAGAGGTTTTTTTCTTCTCATCTCTGGTTCTGTGATTCATTTATAAGACACTTGACACAAGCAAGATTTCACTGCAAAATATTGGCCAATAATAACACTTCACGGGTGTAAATCCTTGACAATAAGCCACAGATAAAAGCTTCGTAATGGGCAATAAAACAAACGTCTGAAGCCTTCACCAGTTTGACATTACACAAACAACAATGCAACTTCTGGCACGCTACAACAGAGGATCTAGAGACATCAAATTGTGTGTGACTCAGACAGCATGAGTTTCTGCAGTTTCATTGTCAGTGCAACTCAGGAATCTCCTTATAAACCACTATAGGAAATGTCAGCCTATTCCGATCAAATATGGCTAAGTGGTCCATTCTCAGCCAATTTAAAGCAGCAGCTCTCGAGTTAAAGGCACACTATGTGATTCAAATGTGATCTAAAGGGTCGGCCCGATAATATGAGTAGAACGGAGCAAGATGGTCAGAGGCGGACATTTCTCTGTATACCGCTGCCATTGTGATTGCTGGATCTTGTTAACGTACATAATGTGAGCCAACATGAACACACCAGAAACCTGAAAACTGGAGCCGCCACATGGACTTCAGCCATCTTTCATTTTATTATGAACACATGTGCTTTATCTACTGTGTCAAAATGTAGTCTGCCTTTTCCATTAAGGAGGTTAATATGTGTAGGTGTATAACAATTTCAAGCAAAGATCACAGTATTGATTGAATTTCATGGAAAACAACTCCACCAAATTAGATCAAAATTAATGCAAAGACAGTGTTCACCAAATAACATTTTCTTGAAAAGAAATCTCTTGCAGCCATGCAATTAATGGCCCAACAATATTGGTAATTTACTAAAGATGCATTACATTTAAAGAGGGTGCTGACACAAAACCTACCTCCTTGTTTCAGAATGATGATTTTTCTGTCAAGAATATATACATGATGATATATTTGAAATAAACTCTCATACTGTAGATACATATGGTATACTACATGGCGTACTGTACAGGTTTTGCCACAAATCAGAAGGTGTTTTAAAACCAGTGAGGACATCAATGAGGACTAAAACCAAAAGGACACGATGTTCTCCAGTGGGACCGTCTGAGCTGCTGCCCACCTCGATCTATCACAGGGCTGCCTATGGCTCCCGGGAGACCCGTGCACCGTGCATCCCCCGCTCCACAATCCTCCCCCTCCCCCCACCCCCACCTCCACCGCCATCGCTTCCCCGCCATGAGTGACAGGCATCCCGTTCCGCATGACTGGAGCCTCTATCTCCCAACCCTCAAGGACAACTAAGAGGACATATTGTCATCAAGTCATCTCTCTCATTTTCATGGCTGCCTCCACCATAGATGCACATATGCACACACACGCACACACACACACACACACACACATATATAGAAACAAATGCGACCCACTCACCTGTAACAACATCTACGTGACCTTTGCTCAATGTCCTCGGGTGCCACACCAGAACCCGTTTGCACAAACAACCCTGGCTGTGCCTGCCGCTTCTCATTCACTCCCTCCGCTGTGAGTCTGTGTTTGAAACCATCGAGGTGGAGGTTGTTAAGAACCACATCAGACAGAAACCTTGAACAGAGGAAATAAACAAGGTATTGTCTGGGAAGGCTTCAAAACAGATCGCCGCACAGTCCTGAGCTTGAATATTTTCTTTTTTCTGAAATCTTGAGCTCATAATGTAGAATAACAGTCTGAGGCGTCGTGTGATGAGAGGGATATCGGCTGCTGTTCCAGAGGGATGACGGACAAGGCCGTTTTTCAAATAAATAACTAGAATGGCTTTGCAGTAATGTTTCATGGAAGTCAATGTGCATTTCAGTACGGTGCCAGATTGTTTGCTATGTAACCTTTCGGTGTTCAAATACATTGTTCAGTTTTGTAAAATAACAATAACATCCAAAGACATCCTTGTATTGTTGTTGCTGCTCAACCACTTATTCTTGTGAGTTGTTTTTGTACTTTGATGTGCTCTTAGAAGTTTATATTCAGGTGGGACCACAAGGAGTGGATGCTCAACTTCGGATTACCGTTTGTTGCTTAACTTGCTTACAGCCGCAGTAGGACACTTCACATGGTGAAAGTAAACGCTTTTCAATTTTGAGAATGTTAAATAAAATGTGATTTCAGAGAGCTGTGCAGTCTTTAAAAAAACGACTAGATCTATTGGCTAAGACAGAGATGTTATACTTATGGGTATTTTTTTTTTAAGGAAGTTGTGGCGTAAACATACAATTTGTGCTAATCACATAGAAGTTTGAAAGCATGTAGCTGCACCAATCAGTATTTTCATATTAGCAGTAAAAGAAAATGATGAAGCCACAGATAATTATCAACAGAATCCTCAGTTCCCCTCAGCTTCACTCCTCAGCTAATTTTTGTTGGTTTCACAACCTTCAAAGTTATTCTCCGCTCCCAGCATCGTTTTCAGAAGCATCTGGAAAAGCACCTTTATTCAGCATTTAGAGAATTTGACCAGCTCTTACCCGGCTGCCACTGTAATTCTCCCAGGTCATTTAATTCAGTTAGGAGAATGAATATTGTACTTACAATCATCAGGTGCTCCAACTAAATGTGTATCCATATCTGCCAGATGTGTAAACACATTTGCCATTCCAACTTTACGGGGTGATAATATGATAATGTGTTTATAGCGTGTTGCAATGTCCCCAAAGAGGCCAAAAAAATCTAATATTGCGAATCTAAAACTGTTTGTATGTTCATTTGTGTTGTATCTGTTGATATACAGCTTTGTAACCCTACTAAAATTGTATTCAAAGTTGCACACATTGAATACATTTCATCTTTTAAAGCAAATAATAATAGGAGAAAATTGATTAAGAAACAAGTACAAAGCTCTTGTATATTTTTCAAACTTGTATGAAGTTCAGTAGCACTCTGTTGTCAGGGAAGAGCGTGGTGTAGAGTTGAAGCTGGTTCAGTCATGTGTCACAATCACTGGCTGAATCGTAGCCATCTGGTCACTAACATACAATCATATCCATCCAGGTGTTGGCCTACTGTGTCACCATTATGAATATAATACGAATGTAACTATGTCACTATTTTGTCAGTTTTTTCAGTATCTGATTGAGCTGGTATGCAGACCTTTAGTTAAGATCTACCACTCAAACTGTACGCCTGTTCTTCATTCATATAAAAAATCTTGCATACTGCAGCTTCCATGTGACAGCGCTTTTCAGATGTATTAAAAGTCGTATGTGGCCAGAGTAGTTACACAGCGGCATTTCACAGTCTTTGTAGTGAGTGTAACGTAAATTGGAGCCTCTCCCATGTGCTGGCCTTTTATCTGCCTGTTCACTGTCATGTGGGAAGCTAATTAACTTTCACACTATTTTCTAAAGGTTGTGCAGCCAAGTGACAGTTTCTGTGAATTTGCTATTTAGAAATGGTACAAGATAAGTAAATTACATGAAACAAGCCATCTTTAAATCTCCCATTGCATGTATTCAAACATAAACGTACAATGTAAATAATGAGTCAGCAGAAAAACTAATTACAACGATGCACGTCATTACAGTGAGGCAAAATAGCGGGTTGTTTTCTAAAATCTTCCACTTATTGCAGCATGAATCACACTGCAAGTTTCCCGATGTACTGAAGCACATAGAAGTATCAACATAGGCTGTACAGAGGCAATTCATTTCTATTTTCAGAATACCAATTACGGTGCACAGCAGCAGCTTTGGATATTGAACCAGTTGAAGTCAAACTGTTGTAATACATTATTATCTATTTCAACCTGGTGCAGTGGGGAGATTCTCACCGTTGGATTTTCATCAAAAGTGATAGCCTGCTGAAAATGTAATTCACTGTTTTAGTATAAATCAATAAGCCTCCAGAATCTATTCCCCCATTCCACCTTTATGTTAATATAAAAGAAATGCTCAAATAGAACTTTAATTCACCACACAGACGTCCAGACTGTTTAATAGCCCCAATTTGATCCATAACTGCTCAATTGACACTTAAATTTCAAGCCCATCTTAATTTGGCTTCTCATGACGATTTTAAGTTCTACTTCTCTTTGGAGCCAAGGCTACTGTGACCCATGCTAATGGAGATTTATAGGCCAGTGCCATTCTAACAGTAATCTTCTATTAAGAATTATATCCCATTTGATTATTATTACTCTGTTCTTTCACTAGAAACAAAAAAAGCAAAGTCATTGCTGTGTATTCCAGTGTATTCAAATGCACTGCGTAGAATCAAGCGGACACAAAATGTGTTGAACACGGGAAAGAGTGAAAAGTGAAAGCTAATAATGTGTTAGAGCGTTAGAGGACATTCAGATGTTTCTGATGAGGGATATAAATCCCGATGGACTCCCATCCGAGTGTATTCATTAATCATGCGTCTCATTGGTGAGCCTCTGATTTGCCACTGAGACAGATGAAGATGAACTCAGCAATATATTTCTCATCATAACACAACACTCACATCAATATTAATAGCATATTTTCAGCTGGTGGGCATGAATCATTTTTCAGACAGGGAATTTTAAGAGCCATCCATGCGTGTCCAAGAACAGTACATAAGCAAGCAGTTGTGATAAACAACACTGCTTTAAGGCACCAGTGAAGAGAAGGCTTTTACTGTACCAGAGATTCAGAAGGTCTTTATTTTACTTACTCCAGGCTCCTTCTATCTATACATGTTCTTATTTAACTGTGCAGCTCATATTTTAATTGCAAAAGTGATATTTATCACTGATGTTAGTTTATGAATATAGCAGTTTAGATGCCAGTTAGATATGTTTGAGACTATTTTCAGGATATCCAGTCAATACTGTCGTAGCTGGGATGTTTTCAGATGGATGTGTGTGTAATATGGGGGAAATAAAGGAAATATCCTGCCTTTGATCTCTAAAGCCGCTATAATCAATATTTGAGATGACTATGCCTACTGGTAAGGGGTCCCTTGTAGTGACAAACCAACAGATAATTATCAGTCGACTAACGTGTCCATAAAAACTTTATAAAGGGACAGTATATCAATATGTTTACTGGCCACTTAAATCTATTAAAATTGGTTTTAGGAGATTAAAATACTTTTAAATAATGTTAAACTTGCAGTATCCTATGTGATGTTAGCATGGTAATCAGACGGGAATTGGCCTTCCATTATTTAGTCTGACACTGTGTTCATGTCAACGGCTTTCTGTTTGACTGTTTCTAACCAGAAACAAGTGACATATTGCTCCAGTTTTTTGTCATTTTCATTTTCAATTCTTTAAGTTAAGAAATTGGCCTTCATTAATGTTTTTTTCCCATTCTTTGGATCAAAACAACTACATAGCCATTGATAAAAGTCACAGTACGGTTCTTTGTGTCATTACAGGTGTACGACCACCAGTACAAAGCTGTGTTGGATGGAGTGGAGAGAGACGGCATGCTGGAGATTGACCCAGGTCAGCGCATTGAGATTTTCAGAATGGGAAACGGCAGCGAAGAAGTACTTGAAGTGCACGACTTCAAGAATGTAAGTTAAAAGGTTAAACAAGGCCACGTAAGCTATTCGTCTTTCGCTGAATACTCCTCAGCGCTGTAAGAATTATGATGTTGACATTCTGCCCTTTTCAAAGAGGCGGCTGACAACATTTATCCTTTGTTGAAATCATATTTCCTCTAACAATATCTTCTCCTCTTTTGTCACTCAGTGAAAACAGGTGTGACAAACGTTTTGAGAAGCAAGATAATGGAAATCATACTCAGTGAGGTGTTCACAGGGATCAGAAATATCAGTGCCTGTAGTCCTTGTGAATATATGTGTTGGAGTGCACACACACACACAGAAAAGAAAGTATTTTTCTAAAAGAATTGTTTTCTTCCTGTTAATTTTATACAGTAACTTTTTGGCACTACAGAGACAAACACCATTAAAAAGCCCTTCTCTATTGCTTTCTCACGCCTTCTTCAACTGCAATTTTGTTTCCAGCAGCCCTCATTAACTTACCTTTCATTCCCAAATCCTTTCTCGAGTGTGCAGGAGGTTACACATGCTGCACCTCACAGAAGGGAGTGTTGCGTTTGACTGGTTAATGAATGTTTTTATTCTCACACCATTATTTACTGTGAAATGTTACAGGATGCTACTCATCCCAAACAAAAACCAACATTGAGTTATTGCTTTTGTTACAATGGTCTCTGTGAATCTGAAATGGGTCTATATGATGGAAACCCAGCACAGTACCGGAAAACTTTAATCTCTGCGATCAATCTTCATTTCTCTCTCTCTCTCTCTCTCTCTCTCTCTCTCTCTCTCTCTCTCTCTCGCTCTCTCTCTCTCTCTCTCCCTCACCAAGCACCAGTATGCCCCCCCCCCCCCCCCCCCCCCCGCCTCCCCCCCAAACTCCCACGCACATAAACACATGTGCCTGTTACTTGCTCCACTTCCTGTTAGTAAAGCACAGATTTGTTTGATTCAGTGCTCCACCATGGAGGACTAAGAAACAAGCAAGTGAGCAGAGTAATTCAAACCGTAGTGATTTGTTTTTAAAGGGAAGGAAACCTACACAAAAACAATAGGTTGTACTAAGAGGTAGCTTGTGTGCGGATGTTAGAATAGATTTTTTTTTTATATAAAAAAGTGGCAGCTGCATGTTGCTACACGGACCAAAGCCACCTCTAAAACAATCTCCATCAAGCCTGAGGGCTGTGTGAGGAATGGAAAATGAGGGGATTATAGCACCAGGTCCGTGGACCATGGGCGAAAGCCACTCGCTATTGTTTCAGACCAATACTAACATGGAGATTTTACATTTAAAAAACGCATAATAAATATTCTTGACAAGTAAACAAAGGCCCATTTAGGAAAATTGGTCTTAAACTGCTTTGTTGTTACAGCACAGATTAGTGTATACATTTTAACAATCAGGAAAACATGAAGAGCTGAAGAAACCCAAAACTATGGAGGCAAATCAATGGCAAAACTAGAGAGCACAAATGAGCTCCACGAGAGCGCGCAAGAGCTCAACGAGAGCGCGCAAATCAAACAGCCGTGCGCGTAATTTACTTTGACGAGCGCTTTTACATCACTACGCGAGCAAAAGTTGCTCTCAAAGTTTGAACCTGCTCGCTCTCGAAGCTTTAACCTGCTCGCTCGCGTGTCTGTTACCTGCTCGCGCTCGAGTAGATTTTCTTTTTGACAGTAAATGGGCGGATCCAGTCACCATCGATCTCTACATCTAATTGGTTACAATCCTCGGCTTCAGATTGGCTGGAATGCATTTCTCACCAGCACACTGGGAACAATGGCGGATGAGAAAACACAACTGAAAGTTGACGTTCTCTGAATACTACTGTTGTTGAGTCACAAAATGTAATTTTAGGATGTTTTCAGGCGAGAAGCGGGAAGCGGGGATTTTACTCGCGTTGTGATGTAAAAGTACTCGTCAAAGTAAATTACGCGCGCAGCTGTTTGATTTGCGCGCTCTCGTGGAGCTCATTTGCGCTCTTTAGTTTTGTCACGGGTTTATCGTCATACAAAACAGACATTTTGGTTGAGGTTTGGTAGTCGTAGTGACAAGAAAATGTTTCATTGGATTATGATGTTCTCTGTAAAGTTTATCATCATCATCATCATGTGTCATGTGCTTGTACATTAAGGGTAGCCTATTCGTGTAGCCTATTTCAGACTCGAGCACAACATTTCTCTGGGGGGAACCAAAGTTGAAAAGTGTCCTTCTCTACGTGAAACAATGCCATCATGCCTTTCTTGAAGAACTTGACTATATGTTTTCTGATATTTACATGGAAATTTAATCTGGCCAGAACTTGTCAAAGGTTCAACAAGTCCACATGATGGCCCTCAAGAACTGAAGTCTGTGGGGTCATCAAGCCAATTTCTCAGGGGGACAGCCCTTAGTCCTCTTGGACTAATCACGAGTCACACATCTCCAAGTTTGTTTTAAATACATTGAAATGTATGTATATTCATACATAGATGTTTCTGTTAAGTTACTAGGTGATTCTAATGGTATGTCCCTCATATGTGCAAATATCCATTCAATATGTATGCCATCTTATCCTTAGGAGGATCACAGGCATCTCAGGGCCGTTACTGCAGCTCAAATTGAGCGGGAAGCCGGGTACATAACAGGAGATGCAATTAACTAACTTGCATGTTTTTGGACTGTCGGAAGAAACCAGAAGACCAAGAGCGTTCTTGCTGTTCTGCACCAGTGTGCCACATTAAAGCAAAGGTCACTAATAGGCGGCACTGGTGCGGGTACTGGACACGATGCTATGGCCAATACTGAGCATTTGTATTTCAGCTGTTTTATCCTTTACAGCACCAGTTTAGTAGCACAGGAATTTAAGACTAATTGCATGTGTTGTAAATCTTACCACGTGATGCTACTCAGCCAACAGAAACTGTGCATTCTGATCAGGATGGACAAAACTTTTTTTTATCTCAGCACTGGAAGTGTAGTTTGTTTTCAGTTGCCACAAGATTCTCAACCAGTTGTCTGCTTCAACACACGTCGCTCAGCCTCTCAGCTCAGATATTGCCAGCTATGCCAGACTCAGTTATGGTGAATCCACGCTGCAGCAGTTATCAGTCATCTTGTTTAAGTTGCTTACCTTCAGATGACGTCTGGAACCAACATCCATAAAGCTCCACATTGGAAGAAACAGCTGGTGAATGCAGCCAATCTGTAAAGTATTAATATTCATTTCAATGAAACAGGATTTTTTTCTCAATGGATTTAGTTTATTTTTGTAGTTTATTTCTCACGGTTTACCAACCATGTTGCTCTGATAAATTATCTGTAGCCTGGATCCTCACCTTGATAACCAGACCTAATTGTGCCAATATGACTTTTTAGTGATGTAACTTCTTCCAATCTAAATAAAAATGTTGCTCAATATGATAATCGGCCTGGTCATTTGCAAAAAATCGTCTTGATTTCGTACACACCCAATAGAAAAATAAGTTTGCTTAACCTGAGCCTATAGCTTGGTTGTAATGCTGGTGCGTAAGACATCATGTTATGAGTTTCATTAGCTTTGTCCAATTTGTACCGTTTAAATGATCATAAAACATAAAGCACATTTTCAGTTAAATTATTAATGAATTACTCAGTTTTACGGATAAGCTTATTTAAAAATTGTTTACTCGACTGAAGCTCAACATAAACTGCACGCATGACTTTTCTGCTAATATGTGTTAGTTGAATGTGTTAATTAAAAACCATAGACCTTACCAAAGTATGTTAACAGGATAATTTTGTGGGTTAATTAGTTGATGTATACTCATTGATATAATTAAGAAAATGCGGAACAGTGAGCAGATTGATGGGGAAGGTCAGGTGATCATGGGAATGGCAGGAAAGAGGTTACTACAGGGCCAGAGGGAGTGGCTGGAAGTGGGAGTCAGGTGACCGGGACAGATGGGAAAGTCTGAGGTCATCTCGTGGGCAGGTAGCGAAATGACAATGGAGCGGTCTGTGGGTGTGAATGTGATTTATATCACTCATGGCCTCATATCGTTTTAACAACTCTTTAGTTTTTTAAACGGTCCTTGAACAAAAGAAAAATAATTACGATTATGACGTGGTTATTGTCCACCACAAAGAAAAAAGACTAGAAAGCTAACAAAGTCAAATATTGTAACAGTTAAAAAAGTAATTTAGTGTTGCAGACTTTTACTATAATTATATATTTTGGCTAACTAAATTGGCAAAGGTATACTAGCTAAAATGTTGTCAGTCAATTCATAGTATAAGCGTGCTTCCTTGTCAGTAACAATTATTTTCAATATATATGAAATATGAGGTACGACGACTGAGCCATGTCAGGTGTCATGTAGCCAGTAGTGATTTCAGATCATATAACCATGATCTTCATGGTGGTCTGAAGGGAATTCATTTTCGTTAAGCTAACCTTTTTTTCGGCTGTACACTGCACTGTATTATTTTCTCAGAGCAAATCATACAAAAGAAACAAAATTCCTCTTTTCATCTGGCCAAAAATGCTAGGGAGAAAAAAACATGACTGCTGGAAACTGTTGAGGATACGATCATTTTAGCCAACATCATGCTTAGATTTTGGCACTCCACCATGACGTCCTGATATTGTAGAAGGGCTATTGCCAACATAGTGATTGGACGAAGACGTATGGAGCTAAACATAAGGTTACAAACAGAAACAAGCATGCTGATTATATCTAACCTTTCATTTGCTGTATTTTTTATATATTTTATTTCTGGTCTATCTCTATCTTCATTTTGGCACTCGGTCAGGGTGTCAACGAAATATATGTAATAAATTATAAAATTGTGATATTAAAAAGTGTTTATCTACAGATGGGGACCTGTTGCGCCAATAAAACAAACATATTGTGTCCATCACTCCAACCCACGATAGCTTTGGGCCAATAGAGATTCTGATTTGATTGTGACACGCAGACATAACTTCATTATTTTTAAGATGAAGCACTTACTGAAAGTCAGCTTTAGCCTGGTAAGCTAAAATGGCTGGTTTTATTAGGACTATGCCAGTCTTGCTACTGTTTATTTTCTGAACTATTAAGATCAATTACTGGAAATGTAGACTATGAATGCAGTCAAGTTGAGGCCAAAGGCAATTTGAATAATATGACCCTCCATTTTGAAGTGTATGAGTGGTATTAACATGATTCAGATATAAATGTGTTTATGTTTATCAAACAGTTCTGAAGTATTTAGGTTGAAAGGATTTAGAATTAAATTAGTTCTGGTAGTTAGCGCATTGGTGTTACGATTGAGAGGGGTCCTGGAGAAATTGTGTCCCATGTAAGGGGTCCTTGGCCCCAAAAGTCTCTAATTTAAAGCACAACGATTTGGATTCTAAATTAGATATTTGAAGAGGAATAAAGGTCCCTTAAATACATACAAGTATGTTGATAATAGCAAGACATAAACTAAGCCAATACCTGCCTATAACTAGAGCTGAATGATGCATGCAGTTACATGTTCTCCACCCTCATGAATAGAAGAGCATCTTGCAGATTGCATCATTGTGTGTTTAAATGACATCGCTTTTCCATTTCTCATCCCTATGTTAATGTGTCTGTCTTCATTTTCTGATTGACCAACCGCAGTAATCGCTGTATCTCATCACAACATCTCCCTCTCCTCTTCTGCTGCAGCTCTCCAATACAGAAGACGCAAATTAAACAGAGACTCATCACAATAAAGCCTGGCATAAACATTATGCTTTTGTGCTTGAGACCATTATTGCCCCATCCTTTTTCCCCGCACGGACGAAATTACATGTGGTAGATTATGACAGGCATCACAATATATCATGTTGTGTCTGCCGGGTATCTGGCTCTCAGAGTGACGGCGAAACAGAAAATGTAGAAAAAGCCCCCACATGGTCAAGTTAACGGACTCAAAAGGAGATGTCATAGCAATTACTGTGTTACAGTAATTAAATTTAGTTTGAATCAAGTCCATTTCCATACAGTTCATACAATTTACAATTTTCAGTTGATACAATTGTATAGCAGCCGCGGCAGATATAGATCCTGCAGACTGTTTTAATACAGTTTGCTGAAAGGGCAGCTCTAGTCTGCAGAAAATAAATTGGATACAATCCGAGATACGGAGAGTCTTTCAGATTTATACCATCTGAATATCTTAGATTAACAAAGAATGGCAGCGAGAGAGAGTTAACAGATCTTTCTTGCCTATTGAGGCTCTATGTGTCAGACTGAATAGAGCTACAGTCCACATGGCGGAGGATCATCAGTGGAGCTGAAGAGAGTGACTCCACTTGACTGAGCAGATTAAGAGAGTGACAGGGACCTATGACTGTCTAATTCAATGGGGTCACTCTCTGTAGAAAACACTTCATTCTCAACAATGTCCCTGTGCTCTCCGCTTTGAAGCATTATACATCCACGGAGGAACACCCCCCGCCTTTTTATTTCCATTCAGGCCTGAAAGCAAGAGCGGTGTTGCAAAGGCCAGGCAGTCATCAATTTTACACCATGCTAAAAGAAGAAAAAAAGACTAAAACACACCTCTTCTCACTCATTAGGTTTAAACTTCTTTGACTTTTTTAAGAGCTTTGATTATCAGCGGAAAAAACGAGCATTTTAAAATGATCGTCCCAGCGCTTTAGGGTTATCCACATCACAGGGAGCTAATGAATGATACATTTCTGAATTTCTCAGTGTCCTTTCATTTCTTTTTTCAAAGGGAATCACTGGGATCCGGTTTGCCGAACATCAGAGGTGCTACATCAGGACCCAAACCAGGCAACTACCCACAGTGGCAGAGGTGGAGGCTGAGGACGTAGAGCTACTGGTATGCCTCCTCCCACGTCTGTCTGTAGTCCTACAGAGGCTGTCATGCATATTGGAGTGAGATAACCAGAGTAGAGCTCTGTGAGAACCACACAAATCCTCTGTCTGTCCATCTTACCATCTCCTCCTCCCCACTCACTGAAGAGTAAACTGTGGTCTGTGGTGCCTGTGAAACCGTCAGAAAGCAGCCCACAAACCCGTAGCATCATTGTGAATCACATCAAATGGTGTTTGCTGTCAATCTTGAGCCAATATAAATGTTTAATCATCTCCTCGAAAGGCTCTACCCAAATAGCCTAAAGGGGGAAGGGTGTAAGAGAGGTATTGAGTGAGAGGTAAGCCATTAAAATGGGGTTTAAAAAAAAAACAGATGATATCTTTGTAAAATTCACGAGGCTCCGTCTCCAAGAGTGATTTTCTGGGTTCTTATAGTTGTACTGTATATGAACTTCAGCAAAAGGAATGGAGGAAATTCAATCAATCAAAATTCCCAATTTTTCAGTGTCAGTGCAATTCACTGAGTGGGCCGTATGTTCAAAGAGAAAATCCCTCTCTCAAATGTCTCTACTGCTTGCATGCCCTCATTTACATTTCACATTGGAGCCGGGAAGAAGTATCTGGCAAATAGCTGATGCTCCTCGCTCATGGCTTCATTAAAAAACAGTATAAGCCAATTGTCAGTCCAAGCAAAACCCAGTTTCAGTTTTATCTTTAAGAAGCGCAAGCTGTTACACCCAAAAAAACAAACGCTGTTTTGTTTTTCCTCTCATCTACATGATGTCTGATCCACGTTTACAGATACTAATTGCCCAGGCAGCACCATATGTCCATGCCATTTCTGTCTTCTTCTGTGCCCTGTGAAGCCTAATTGGCTTAATTTACAGCTCCAACGTGAAACATCTAAGACCAGTAAAGTGAGTAGGGCTTATACCAGTAGTTATGGCAGCCATTTTGACTGCCATGAGTATAATATTGTTTATTCTACACCATGTTTAATAAAATAAAAAGTTGCAGTGGTTTACTTAAAGTTGTTCACACTACTCAATCACTATTAATATTCAAGCACAGCCTCTCCGTATGAGATCACAATGAAGTACAGTTAGCAAGGAGCCTTGAATTTACTGCCAGGCTAAGGAGTGATAACCAGTCTACCAAACACGCCAGCCCCTCTTCTAGAAACTACATTTATATCCTCCTAATGTGGTATATTGTGTTGGGAATACATAATTGCTGCCTGGATATTATTCACAGTCAACGCTTGTTTGAGTATCTGTGCTGCATGGTATTTAAAGGGCGGTGGTCAAGGTGGATGGTGGGCGTACAAAGTGCAGGTTTTTGATACCGGAGATCAGGACTTGCGTCCCAAATCCCATGTGGGATTAGGGTTAGGCAACAAAGCACTTTGGTAATAATGCTTCAGTTGTTACAAGTGGATTTAAAAAGAAGGGTATTGTAGCAAATCAACTGAAATAACGGCCCAGAAACACAACATAATTTGAACCCAAAAAGCACAATTCACAAGCAGACAGGTTAAGATAGAAGTTCACATTTGTACATGTACTTGCATCAATAACCAGGTAAGCACAAGATGGAAAATGGGAAGGGTATATATACTGCAAAACTAATGAGGGACATGTGAACCAGGCAGTGGCGGGCTGTGGATTTTCTACCTGCGCATTCAGTGGATCAGCTGGGCGCGTCGCGGCGATTCTGTTTAGGCCAGCAGAGAAGGCTTAGCAGGCCCTGACGGCCCGCCACTGGAACCAGGTGAGCAGAGGGGTGGGGACGGGAATGGCAGGAAAGGGGGTTACTAAAAAAAAACATTTAATGTATTTGCTGTTTCAAAGTAATATACATATCATTTATATTTGTAGGAAGGTGGAGATCACTTTCTCAAAATTGTCTAGTGTTTAAAGGAATAGTCAAGTCAAATACATTTTATTTATAAAACCCGTATCACAAAACACAAATTTGCCTCAAGTGGTTTTACAAGCTGTGCAGCATCTGTCCTTTGACCCACACTTCAGATGAGAGAAAACTACCCCAAAACATTGTTACGGGGCGGGGGGATGGAAGAAAGTCCCGGAAGAACATTGACACTGAGGTGGGATCCTTGCCTGATATCAGGGAGAATTGTCAACTCAGTTTCGATCCTCAGTCTGACATTGAATCGACTCGATCGTTTGGCCCCGATGTAAAATCTGCTTCAAAGCCTGGTGCGGGGGGCCCCCCCCGCACCAGGCTGGTAGCCACTGGTTTTGCTGGGGTTTTGTGGAGCGGAGTTAAGTAAAAACAGAGACAGTTTGTGGAAGCAAACTATGGTGGTGGTTGATATTGAGAAAACATGCTGTGCAAATACTTCAAAGCAACCTGACAATGGTGTTAATCCCGCCCCTGGCGCTGATTGGCTAAATATAGAGCCCTCCACCGCATTCATTGGTCAATTACTTTTTTAAACCGCTGTTTCATGTCACAATGCCAAGTTCAACCATTCAACTCAAAGAAACTAAATAAACATATTTTCTAAAATGTCAAACTAATAATTAAATTCATATGTTTGAATTACCACACATTATCCTCCCAAAAATGTCATCTATAAGGAAGGTAAGATTAGCATTTGTCATTATTCAGTTTTCCATTGGAGTGCTGCTGATATTGCTGCAGAGGATGGAAAGTCGAGAATCCACCATTTGGGGCTGACAAAGTAGGCAGCTCATAATTGTTGTTGGTTGTCATTTGAAAGGCAAGCTGGGTCTGGAATGTGAATGTTCCTTTTCATCTTTAACCAGTGGCGGCCGGCCAATAGAGGGCCGCGGGGCCTGGCCCCACCCACCTTGAGCCAGAAAAAAAAAGAAAGAAAAAAAACATTATTTATAATTTTAATTATAAAAAAATTATAAAAATATTAATAACTTATACTAATTGTCAATATTTATGTGTTTGAGCTATGGAATGTACCCAGTAATATTTGTAAAATAGGATATCTGCGCTAAATATCTGCTTTTCCTGCTCGTCCTCTCTGCTCTGAGCTGCTCATGCACTTCTCTGCTGGTCTCTAATGCTCGTGCACATGCCGGGGCCCCGAAGCATTTGGCCAAAGAAAGTCGGGTCTAATACGCAGTTTAGCCAATCACTGACTAAAGATATAAATGATGGACATATCATTTATCCAATCCGCGCCCTAAAAAGGACTTCTGCGGGGCCAGGCCCCGGGTGCGCGTTCACAGCTAGTCTCTCGTTCTCATCTCGCGTGTTCTCGTTCTCTTTGCTTGTATTCTCGTGCAGGTCTCTCTCAGCGCCATTTTAACGTCATCACAATGGAGCCCTAAGACTCAAGCCTAACTAAATCAAATCTCTCCTCCAAGACTTGGACTGCATGCTGCTGTTGGTTATAAGGGATTACATTCTGGTGGAAGTAAAGAACGCTGATTTGTATCGCCAAGTGGACGAGAAGAGTCAACTGATATTTCCAGCTGATGCTCATGCTAAGCTACATCGGCGCTAACGGTACATCACTATCCAGAACGCCGCGGACACCATCGCTCCAGCGCTTATGACGGGCTGCTGTAATGAGGGGAGCCACAGTGCAGCTTTATTCCCGACATTGCCCTCCGGAACTAAGCAGCGGCGACGGGGAGGGAGCTAACGTGCTACCGTTAGCTAGCGGACTAACGTTAGCCCGCTAGCACTGCTACACAAAGAGAAAACGGTTGTTTAGTTACAGACGGAACAACATCATCCCAAATGTGGACATGCTATTCAACCAGCTGCAGAAGAGGAACATCGACCCTGCTTCATTAAAGGTATTAAACTATACTGTAACGGACTGAGTGACATGTCATGTTAACCTGTTATGTTTAAAGTGTTATTGTGTTTACAGGAAGAAGTTGTTCTAGATAAGATTACTGTTTATTGTAATTACTGGGTTCAGGAGGTCAGTGAATGTCTCATGGGCTGTGTAGCTTGTAGCTTGTCTACCTATGAGCTACCTGTGATCGGCAGAGCGAGTGAGGTGGGATGTTGTTGTTGTTGTGGAGCCTGTGGAGAGGAGGCTATGACCGGGAGCAGAGTGAAGCATGCTAAGAGGTTTTGACTGTTGTTCTGAGCTAGGCTACAGCCCACAGTAGCCTGTTCTGTTGTTAGCGAATAAACACACAATAAGCAAGCTAACGTCTCGTATTTACATGTGATAGGAACCATCTTTACGTCCTATGTTTGTGTTGGGACACTTTTAGTTGTGACAAGCTCCTGGAAACATGTGCCGCGGTAGAAGTTTTTACTCCGCTAAAAGCTAGTTTAAAAGATATAAGTTAAAGTGACAACAAAGTGTTGATTTGTCGAAGTATATTGTTATCCAAGTGGACCATCTCCCTCTCAGTTGTGTGCAGCAGCGAGGTATGTTATGTTAATGGTTCGTCGCGCATATTTACGTGCAAACAGTTTACTGTGTAACGTGAACGCCAACTTGTTTTGTCTGTTGAAATGTAATTAAACAGTTGGACGGTGGATTTATGACGGTGGTGTTGACTGAGGCGCACGTTGAAGAATAAATCCATCAGTAACAGAAGAACCAAGGGGTCGTGTATTTCCTGGAGGGAGTGATAAGTTGCTCACGTCCAACAGTCTGTAAAAGCCTACATGGGCCTAGTCATCAAAGTGAACGAATATGATAGAAAACATCACAATGATATTTGTTTAAATATTTTAAAAGTGCGGGTAGTTAATAACATGCTTATTCAGGTGTCCACCAAGTCAATGTCTAGAAGAGGCCTAGTTGTTTTTGAAGATGGCAAGTTGGCAACTATGCAATAACATAGTGGACGGTTTTCTGAAAGGGAGGACACGCTGGTAACTGACCGTCTGATACAATTTGATGATGTAGTTATAATTTCCCATCATCTAAAGTTATTTGTAAGATTTTACATACATTGTATTGTAGAAATACTTGACTTTGACATAAGTGTTCAATCAGAATCACTTTCATCAAAATAGCTTTATTGATAATGTAAGTTGATTTATCTTTTACAGGTATGTGATGCCATCCTGATGAAGCCAAGGAGCGGTTCTCCTCTTCACAGAGACTGTCAGTCTTCTCAGGATCCTCATCACCACACCCGTGACAACAGCTGAATCCGAGAGGTGTTTCTGTACTTTGAAGAGGATCAAGACCTTCCTGAGAAACACCATGACACAGGATCGCCTTAATGCTCTGGCTATGCTCTCCATGGAGAAGAAACTTGTCAGGGACATGCCTGACTTCAATAAGAAGGTCATTGTTTTCTTTACAAATAATCTGTCTCATAAAAACATGCAGGTTTCCTCACCACACTGATTTGTGTTTCCCCAACAAACAAGGTTCATATGGGGAATCTTAAAATATAAACTTGTTCTATTAGACTGTGTGTGTGTGTGTGTGTGTGTGTGTGTGTGTGTGTGTGTGTGTGTGTGTGTTTATTTATATATATATATATATATATATATATATATATATATATATATATATATATATATGGAAAAAATACTGAATTGTATGAATAATGTCCTTATTATGTTAGTGTTGGAATAAATGTTTAAATATTCAACTGCAAAGTAGTAATGCGTTTTTTATACCTTTTTTGCATTGAATCATACTAGGATTTTTGCTGAAATTGATTGGCTGGCCCCACCCAAAAAAAAATCCACCAGCCGCCACTGTCTTTAACTATAATATATTGAGTGTAAGAGTGAAATTAGACGTATTTACAATTGAAGTACAAAAAAAAGCCGGGGATTGAATCGCCAACTCTCAGGTGAAAGGACAACCTGCTCCATCCATTGAGCTACAGCTGCCCCCCTATATGTAACGCGTCACTTCCCACCAATGCTGTTATCACATTAGACAGCGGCCCCCTGTGAGAATCCACCAACGTGGGATCCTGGAGAAAATCAGCACAAGTTCCTCCTCAGGAGGTGAAACACATGAAGCTCACAGGGGTTAAAGCCAAGCACTAATGGTTCCTAGCTTAACCCAGCCGCTGGCTTTTGGGAAATGGGGCTCAGAGCAGCTGCGGCAGGCTTTAGAGCCGAGGTGAAAGACAATGGAAAAAATGCGGCAAAACTGCAAGCGGCTGATAAGGAAATGCAGTCCCTGCGAGAGAAAACCAGGTGACAAACATGAATTGTTTGCCAGGATTTTTTCCCTCCCTTTTCAATTTGCCTCTTCAATGAAACGTCTGAAGGAGTAATCCCTGAGCTTCATTCCAGTTCCCTCAGTCTGACATGGAAATCGCCATCCACCTCCCTCACACCCCTTAGCATTGTCAACTGTTGCTGCTTGGTCCATTAAACAGCCACTTAATATGGATGACCAAAGCTCACCCAGCAACCCAAAACCTCCCACTCAGACAACTGCAAAAACAGCAGAGGATGTGAATACAATACACCGAAGTCCTGCAAGCTCACAGTAATGTTTGTTTTGTCTCATATTTGCCTGCATTAAGATATGAGTTGAATTCATAGACCAATGGGACTGTTCTGGCACAAAACTAAAAAGCTAAAACTAAAAGCTTCAGTTCCTTCAGTTGGTGACACATTCAGTCATACATCCTGGTCACACCCGAAGGAGGCAAAGCTAATGCACAACAAAATTCATCCACGTATTTTTGCAAAGGAGTGACGACTCACAGGGCTCATTTGTAAATGGAAAAGCTGTTGAGCCAATCGCTAACATGCTAGCCGAGCAGGAACATGCAAGCACTCAATTACAATAACTCTCTAGACTTCTTCTGATTTATATTCTCTCCAAACTCACTAGCATTGTAGCTAAATACAGCCACACAGTTTATTCAAAATCTGAATTTGTACAGTCAACTTCTGTCTCATAACTATTTAATAATCAGAATCAGCTTTATTGGCAAAGTATGCCTACACATATAAGGAATATGATTACATTTGTTTTGCAAATACATGTCATGTATTTACACAGAATAAAAATAGAAATAACAGTTAGGTACAAGGACAACAAAGCTGGACAGCTGGACAAGCAGAACAGTTTTGCAAACAAGTAGGTGTAAATATAAACATTGTATAGATGTGCATATGGAGCACCAATTCGCAACAATGGAATAGAAAATAAAACGTCTATATCTACGTATTCTGTAATAGAAATAAGAAATAGTGCAAATAAATAAATACTGACTGAATACTGGGTGATTATGCGTAAATTGAAGATGTCTACACTGAACATGTGGGGTTTATATTTACAGTGGCAGATTATCTGTTATGTGCATTTTATGCTTCCTCAGAGAAGGGTTGAATACAACTGGACTGTGCCACACAGCTAATAAAGGAACAGCTTTCTTTATTTATACTTTCCCTCCGTCTGTTTCCTCAAAGGTCAGCACTGTCAAGACAGTTTGCCATTAGTCAACGGCACAAATTTGCATGTCAAAGTTCACTAAAGTTGAACTGATAAAAACACAGATGTATTTGCCCCCACATCAAAATCAACTTTTAAATCCATTGAGATTAATTGATTTTTTTCTGTGAAATTTCACTGTTTTTAAATCAGGGTGGCAATTAGTGCCCTCAACCCTCATCATACCAACATATTTAACAAACAAGGACTACTGACTGGAAGAATAAACCATCGTAAAGCCTAAACAAAAACATAATTGCAAACAACAACAAAATAGACATGAGCACATGAGGAGATGTGGGTCTGCTGCATCTGTAAGTGTCTGCAATTGGGTGCTTTTGAATGGGACACCCAGGACCCCAACACATTGAGATCTTTAAATTATTTAAAAAGCACAAATTAAAACAGAAAAGGAAAACAAAGACATAAAACCATTGGGAGCAAATTGATAGACAAAGATATGAAAAAGTGCAATGATAAAGTAAAGCACCTGTGAGAACAAAAGGTATACCTCTGGAGTCCCCAGTTGGTAGGATGCCAGCACTTTCATTGTAAGTTGCTTTAATATGGGTGTCAACTCAAATTCACCACCTGGTACTCTGCATAATGAAACCCCCTCCCTGTTTTATGTATAATATGTGAAAGCTTGTGGGTATCATGACAAAATCTTTTGTTGATCTCTGGCAAACATAGCACCACTTTAAACAATGTGTCATGTAGACAGTGTTTACCCCCCTCGGGACACAGTGGCTAGAGAGGGTAAATTCATTAACTACAGCAACAACTGGTGTATAATTAAGTTGTGCAGTGTGGACGGAAAGCATACAAACACTAGGAGCAGACCGCACAAAACAAATTACCTTCATTCCCAAGGTCCAATACTTGATAAAAAGTTTCCTGTATACTAATAATATATCATTTGTCAATAGCAAAGGGAAAAGCCCCTCAAAAGTGTATATAAACTAGAGGACTGTAATCATGTTGTCTTTGTGCTTGTCAACTGGCATTTAGAAATCCCTGCCCCATGCTAAAATGCTGACCTTTACCACTTCCCCCAGGCTCTCTCCTGCAAGTTATTGGAGTCGTTTCTCAACTGTGAAGTCAAAGTCATGTTGTGAGCCCCGTGCCGTGACCTCCATTTACTTTGCAGAGAAGACTTACTTGGCTTCAGTGGTTAAGAGGTCCAATTAGAGAGTGCTGTTTGTGTTTCCCGAGTTAGATTTTAATTTCTGTAGCCACAGGAACGGTGAGCGCCCCCGCTCATTGCCAGAGCACCCTCACCCCAACTCTGCTACACCCCTCCGAGTCATCCTGAGACTACTGGCCAGTTAGTCCCAAACACAATCTTTGACGTGTACTTAGGTTTTCTTTTCTTTTTTTCCCCCTCACTGCAGGTCACAACTGTGTCGCTCAATGAAGAGAAACTGTAATTCAAGCAAGAGTGACAGGGGTGAACGTGAGGGAGGGGGCACGACCCAATATAAATGATTCTTGCTCCTGCTATCGCCCCAGGATTCTACGTCAAGCTTAACTAATGTGCAATTAAGCTTTAGACTGGGAGAAAATCACCTTGTAAAAACATTTGTCAAGTGAACAGTTTTTTTGTTCTGGGTTGCTAATTAACAAGGGAATGGGAAGAGGGGTTTGTTTGTGTGTGTGTGTGTGTGTGTGTGTGTGTGTGTGTGTGTGTGTGTGTGTGTGTGTGTGTGTGTGTGTGTGTGTGTGTGTGTATTTACATATACATGAAGACAATAAATATCTGCACTGTTAGGGGAGAGCATTACCAAATCCCCTTCATATGTCTCTATTAGACAACACTGACATGTAGTCCCTATCATTAAGCAATAATAGTTTACTTTACAGCTCATGAACTGCAGTATCAACAAATTAAGCCCACTGATAGTGCTGGGTGCCAAGCGAAGCATTGTGGTGGAGGGGGTGAGGACGGGAGGGAAGTGGGGGAGGGAGGAGAATGCAAGGCTTTATTGTGTCTGTCACATTAAACGATATTGCAGCCACACTCAGAGTAATGAAGACCACTTCTAAAGTCATTTAAAAGTCAGATCATCACTGTCTGTGAATTTCAATGATATATAATAGAAAGAGCATGCCGCAGGCTTGAGAAGAACGAGGAGGGAGCCGGGGCAGTGGGAGTCAGGAGCCAGGAAGCTGCCGCCCTCTCGGCAGACAAAAAGGTGATAGATAAAAACGATGAGGATGGAGCTGCTGCGAGGCTCAGGGGAGGAGAGTGCAAATGTATGGCTGCACTTTGTGTGGGGCCTGGACATTTTTGCAGGCTCCGACATGCTATAATATATATTTATATAGTATATGTGTATATGTTTTCTCACAGGTGGATGAGACAGAGGCCATGGATATGAAGGTGGAAGACTCCCAAGTGTGGGTTCCTGCTGAGGAGCCCATCGTTAACCCGGCCTTCCTCTTTGACTCCAAGATCTGGGAGATTTGCCAGGAACTGCCCATCCATTGGATCCATCCTTCCCCTCTGAGCGGTGAGAGCAAGGGGCATCTCTGCCTCTAAATGCAAACTATTAAGACTCTGGCCAGAGGGCATCCCCACAGGCCATGTGCAGGTCCATAGGGACCGCATGTTTTCCGAACCACATGAGCATCCAGCCCGGGCTACTCTCTGTGTGTTTGGAAAGTTGAGACTGACGGCCAGTGGTGGTATTAAGTATTAGGTGTAAATAAAAGTCCTGCATTTTATTTGAAAGAAACATTGTGTAGCATTTAGCAATCTATTGGCAGCAATGCAATATAATGTTATAAAGGTATTTATTCTCTACTGTATCTCCTGAAAATAAGAATCTAGTTTTTGTTAACTTAGAATGAGCCATTCATATCAACATACAGAGCAGTTCCTCTTCGGAGTCCACCATGTTGCTACAGTCGTCCAGAGTGGACGGACCAAACACTGGCTCTAGATAAGGCCATTTGCATTATCGCTTTGGCCACCATAGTTTTATGACACAGTTTCAGTTGGTTGCAATCTGCAACCTCACCACTAGATACCACCAAAGGTAGAGAAAAGTACCTTTTACTAATAACACGTAAGCATCAGAACTGAAACATACTCTTTATACAGGATGCCTTGCAGGCTCTTTTAATGTACAACATATCAACATGTAAACAGACATGTTAACATTGCAGCTAGTGGAGCTGGTTTTTAACTGGTTTAAATGTCATAGTATCTGTTCTGCAAGTATATATTTCCACAAAGTATTTTTCTTCTTCACATGAGTCAAATCTGCCAGCTAGATTATTTCGACCTGAGAAACCAACTTTTTAGAAGTTGTTAGGAACTAGACCAACAAGCAGAAAGAAGAGAAGGCAGCAGAATGATTTCAATGATTTATTGTGAAAATGGATAACAGGCTGAGAGTCCAAATGCAAGCAGGTAACAGCAGTCAGGTATCGGAGCAGGTAAACAACAAGAACTCCCCAAAGCTGTAACTAAAACAGAACCACAGAGCACTCGAGAAAAAACTAACACAAAGGGGTAAAAGATGGAAAACTAAACATCGCGGTATGAAGAGCAATGGCAAACTGTCAAGGAACAAAGGAATATGTAGAGAACGACTGAAGAGAACAGGTGAGCAGGAGGTGAGCCGAGTGCAGGACTATTGAGGGACAGGTGAAACTAATGAGGGCGAGGCAGACAATCAAAACTGGAGGGAAAACACACACAGGCAGGAAGTGAAGTGATCCGAAACGAGAGGAGAGGCGAGTAAATGGACCTGAATAGCGCTTTTCTAGTCTTCTGACCACTCAAAGCACGTTTACACTACTTGTCATCATTCACCCATTCACACACTGATGGGCGGAGCTAAGGTTCCACTTGCCCATCAGGAGTAGCTAACATTCATACACACATTCATACATCGTAGGCACAGCTACGGGAGCAATTTGGGGTTAAGTGTCTTGCCCAAGGACACATCGACATGGGCTAGCGGAGCCGGGGATCAAACCGCCGATCCCCTGATGAAGGACGACCCTGCTCACCACTGAGCCACAGAGTAACAAAATAAAACAGGAAACACTAAACATGAATGAAACTAAATGGAACTGAACCTATAGAAGCAGGGAAGTTCTTAACAGAAGTGAGTTGAGCAACTCATTTGTTTTATAGGATTTGTAATTTCGTTTTTTTAATAAAAAAAAGCAAAATTAAGAATAGATGGATTTAATATTGAGAGGATATCCTCAATACAATTTTGAGCATAATTATAGGCCTTAAGCTCTCTTGGAAACCTCATATGAACACAGAAATGTCCAAAAGTATTACAATTCTGAACAAACTATGTACAATGGAGAATAAGACACCTAAAATGTTCTCACCATGTTTCAGTAGAGGAGTAACACATATACAACTATTATGGATCCACTATTCATACTACAGGGAACATACCAACAGACTGTTATCAAGTGTCAAAGGTAATACAACTTGTATCCTCAAATGTTGTTCTTCTAATATTTAATCAAAGAAAATGTACAGACACAAAATACTTGAACCAGAATATGTACAATATTCTGTTATTGGTTGTGTGTGTGTCCTGATGTGTGCAATGTGTCTTAGAAAAGGCTGTTGAAAGTATTATCTATGGTAGTCCATTTCTGTTACTTGTGTTGAGAAGGGGGCATGTTGTATAAGATCTTCTCCTTGTTACTCATTGATCATTTAATTTCCATTATGTTTTATATATATCGTAGCTTATATTTTGTGTGGAAGAAATAGCAATAATGAATGAATCTCAAAAGAAGGCACAATAAAGAATTGCTGCTTAAAAAAAATCCCCTTATTCCACAAACCAGTTGAATTATATTAAACAGATTGAAGTCAAATCAATGGCAGAGTATATTTCAGTAAGACTTTTAGGACTCAATAAAATATTTTAAAAAAATGCAGTGTGTGCAGTATACATCTGCAAAGTAGCTTATGCAATGATAATACATTTACCCTCTGAATGTACTGGAATAGAAGTAAAAGACAGTCGCAAAAAATGGAAATACTCAAGTAAAGTACATAAGTAAATATACTTAGTTACATTCCATCACTGATGATGGTCATCTTCAGATTTGCTTTTTCAGGATTTTCCTGTATCACAACAGCAACAACATTATTGTTTGACAGAAGCATGAAAAAGCTTGCAATGAATTCCAGCATATTGTTTCCCCTGAATGTCAAGCTACTGGGAAAATACAGTGTCTGAGCTTTACATCAAACCAGCACGAAAACATTTCCTCTCTTTGCTGCTCTCTCAGATGCTGAAGTGGGAAACGTGGACGCGCCCGACGCAGAGGTCACAGGTCAGCGTTTCGCCCGCGACGTCCTGGACCACCCTCCTGTAAACGACTATGTAAGTCTGCACCGCCTCCACCAGGGACCACACCACGAGATACAGCAGTCACTTCAATCAGCTCCAGCTCTGCCTCGACTCTTTCTGCATATAAATCGCTCACTGATTGATGTTAAAACTGACTTTGAGCACCAGAGGGCATAGCAATTGCTCTATATATCTGTTTAAGTAAGGCCAGTTCATTGAAGACTCCCTTAATGTCTCTCCATTAATTGAGAGGAATATCCCGGCTTTCAAAGGCAGAAACGTGTGCCTTACAGCGCCGTTACTTCCTTCTCCCACTTCCTCTTTTCTGAGGCACTACAAAGCAGCCCTCTCAAGGTCACTCATAGCTTGACAGATACGTTACATTTATTAATAATGCTTTAATTATCAAAGCGTATAAAATGACTGGAAAGGCCAAGTGGCATATTTTGGTGGGCTGCATGGAAACTGCTCAGTGCCGTACGGTTCATCATCCCTGGCTCTGAGGGAAAATCAAATAAAGCAGTATATTACACAGAAATTATGCTCTCTTACTGGCCCCCCAAAAAATAGCAGTTGCACACGAAAGATAACAGGTGCACAGATATCCGGCTCACACATTCAGCAGTTAACGGTGAATGGCCACTGAAGCTAAATTCAAGGATAATGAGTCGGATTCTGTCTCCTCCTCAGAGCTGTGAGAAATGGAGAGAGACACGCAGAGAAACGAGACATCCTATAATGTTGACATTTATCAGGAACGTCCCCCAGAAACACCTCCCAGTCAACTCCTCAACCCCCCCAGCCTCATGTATCTTCTCCCTCATCGTCTGCGGCAAGAGAAGCAGTGCTGTGCAATTAAAACATACCAGGAGATGAAAAACTCGGCTCTCCTTTTGAAACGTTCTGGCACTATCAGCTGAGTAATGTATACCACAGCAACCCATTCCAGCAGCACATCCAGGCTCTGTTTGTGGGTCCGGTGATAACAAAGGTCTTTGTGGACAAGCAAAGGGCAGGCAGCAGTCTGTAATTGGGAGTCTGAACTCTCGCTCATTCCAGTGGGATGCGACGTGTGTCAGCCAAACCTGTTTTGTTTTTTGCCTTGTCCAGAGCGCATGTAAATGTGCACACAGTCAGTAAACAACCAAGCACACACCCACACGGGCTGCTGCTCACACTCCACGTACATCCTTTCATCTCACACACGCAGACACATAATAACATGCATTCGCTTCATCAGCATTTTGTAAGTCTGAATTTTAGGACGCCGCGTCTCCCCACAGTTTTCCCGTTTGCAAAGCGGAATAATCGTTTGAGTCCTCGTGATGGACGTTGGCAGATATATGAAACTGACCTTTGCCGCGGCCGCCATGTCAGAGTGCATTGTGTATCAGAGGTGGCCCTGGAAATTTCTAACTGAATAACTACCAACTGACAAGCCTGAATGGACGGTACCACTGTCCTTGACCCATAAAGCAAGGAGGGGCTTCCAATGTGAATTGACCTCAAACACATACACGTGTAAACATGCTTGGTGTGAGTTTGTGCCTGCAATTGGGTTGTTTGTATTGTGTGTGTGTGTGTGTGTGTGTGTGTGTGTGTGTGTGTGTGTGTGTGTGTGTGTGTGTGTGTGTGTGTGTGTGTGTGTGTGTGTGTGTGTGTGTCCACAGTCAGGGTCAGGCTACATGGCTGTTCATGCGTAAAACAGAGGTGCAAAAAGCTGAAGGAATTTAAATCCACAAACGCAGGAGCTGTTTGTGCCTCCGGAGAAATCTTTACACTGAAGCTAAAGCCCATTATCACTCTGGTTCAGTGTTTACTCAAATACATGACTATCTCTGTATTCAATTACATCAAATGTTATTGTCATTCACCTCACTGTAGAGCACACTGAGATGAGAATCGGAGATCCTGTGCCTCTACATAAAAACCCCTTTTGGAATACAAAGCAGGGTATGAAACAGAAATGTTATCTCTGCGGTTTTGATCCCAGAATGAATGTGAGGAGCTCTGCTGTGAGATTTAATACCACACGTGCTTCAAGCTCATGAAGAGCGGTGATCAGCATGTGTGAAATAACCCCAACAAGTGTGGAGATTAGGGGAGCCTTGCTTTGATTCATTACATCTTATTGAATGACTGACGCAGTTTTCTACTCTGCAGACTCATTCATATCCAGCGCCTCATATTATTCACAGAGGTGCCTCCGTGTGTGCGAGTGTGTGTTTGCATGTGTACACCGGAGTGTGTGATGAAATCAGATGCAGCAAGGGGGTAATGGCTTTTACTCTTCATTAATGCTGCTTGTTTTTGAGTGACTGCCTCAGATTTCCCAAGGTGAACCATTCTTATCACCGCAGCATCCCGCTGGAGACGGCAACGCAAAGCCAGAATGATTAATATGTACCCTCCGTTTTAAAAGGATAGCTCTGATTAATTGTCTTTAAGGTACAATGCTGCCTATTGGCTGTTTGTTTTGATAATCGCCGCATCATTTGAATAAAATATTTTCTTCATTTTCTTCGTGGCGCTCCAGATTTTCACAAATTCTCAGTTTGGGCTGCGCAGAGCCGATAAGATTATCATTGGTCCATTGACAGCTTTCGTGTTGTTTCCATAACAGATTGTTGCCTGGAAGCTGATGACCCGAAACTTGACTGAAACAATAAATCATTAAAAGCCTACATGCGCTTGTCATAGTAATAAATCAAAGCCAGCTATCCTAGGCGTCATCTTCAGCACCCCGTCTATGTCATTTAAGTATGTCTCACGAGCAGGGTGTACTTTTTTGTGAATCATGCTTATGGTGAATTTCTTGTTAAGTGACTACAATAAAGAAAGCAAAATACATTTGTGTAAAATCACTCTGACTGACTGCCCGCTGACTTAAAAAGTAGAAAACCCCTAATTCCCACACTTAAAAGGTCATATGGGACCTGCGGGTCCCGTCCTCTTAAGTTCCCACACTTTTTCTATTCCCAACAGTGGATGTGTTTTGTTCTGCACCGCTGCATGTAGCTGAGTCACTGGAAGCGCTTGCAAATAATTATGCCAGTTTGTTCTGAATGTGAAGTCATCGACTCCGGGATCGGAGCAGTTTAACGAGACAGCGCCGGATTGTCTCTGAGGATTCATTTACTAAAAGAGATTGAAATGTGGTCAAATGCGTACTGAGGGCAGTTGCTGCCTCAACTTGCGTGGTGAGTTAAGTGGCACTTCTCCGTACCCCATTTGGAGTTGCTCTTGATCAAAGGCATGGCACTCAGCCCCCCACGAGTCTACGAGGGCATGAACCAACCGGCACAATGAAAAAATCCAAGGGCCATTAATTCTACCCAATTTACCTTTCGTTTGGGTTTCATTTGGCCCCTCTATAAATTCAGAGGCAGCCAGCGAGAGCAAATGAAAGAATCCTTGTTAGGCGATCATTACTCTGCTAATTGCTTTAGGAATGTGCCATGCACTTAAAGTCAAGGTCAGGGGGAGGGCGCCAAGACGTGGGGAGCTGTAATTTGAATGCTCTATTGGAGGAGGGGCTGCCATTTTGGTGCAGAGAGTGGGCCGCGGTCGAGGGAGTTAAGAGGTCAAAGATGAAAGAAATAGTGTAATTATGCTGGTAACTACCAGCGTTAGAGTCCCTTTGATTGGAGATAGTGCCGGTAGAGAGGCTGTAAATGCTGGATTCAGAGATGGGGCGTTGTGAAGTCGTGCTACCTCCGGTATAATAGAAAGGTCAAGGGTGTTATATCATGTTTTATGCTCCTGCAGCTTAAATCCGGCTCGCTCCCTCTTCCCGCTATCTTGATCTCTTTGTCACAGTCATCAAGCATGGCACAATTTTGGATTTTTACAGACATCAATTCTGATCTTTTCACTCTTGTTTTTCTACACATATTCGATTGACCTAAAAGGAAAGCCGCTCATCAATTCCCGCCATCTTTTTTTTCTTTTTCTTCTTCATTTTCTTCTTCTTCTTCGCTGGGGTTTTACGGCAGGCAGCATCCGTTATGTGGCATCGCTGCCACGTTTGCTTCTTCTTCTTCTTCTGATTTTTCTTCGTCTTCTTCTTCGTCCTCTTCCTCTTCCTGCCTTTGCCTCGGGAGGACTGCCATTTGTCTCGTGTGTGATTGTAACCCTAACCCACTGCTGTGTTCTCTGCAGAGAGAAGTTGGGATTGAGCTGGATAACCGTCTGGATGACAACGGCTACTGCTGCCAGCACTGTCGCCGTGGTTACCGCTACTGCCGCCGCTACCACGAGCCCCTGGGTGGTTTCAACCCTTGGCCTTACTACTACCAAGGAGGCCGGGTCATCTGTCAGATTGTCATGCCGTGCAACTGGTGGATCGCCCGCATGCTGGGGAGGATCTGAGGAGGGCGTGTGCCGTCTGTCTGTATGGGATTCAAACTGTTTATGTCGTTGTAGGTGCAAATTCTGCTTTTATATCCCACTTAAGAGACCAAAGCAGTCCATTGCACACAATTATTATCCAATCGGTTGGCCCAGTGAGTATTAATTAGTTTAAACAGTCCAAATGGTATTTGAAGCGTTCTTAAAAGGCATTGCTCGTTTACAGCTGTCTAATTTTATTTGCTTATATCTAGTCATTTATTATCTTTGCTATTTGATTCTGTTTAATGGGTGCCATTTAGTTTGGAGGATGTCACCAAAAACTAATCCGCTCTAAAAAAGGGGGGGGGCTTCAGCACTGCCTGTCTTGATCTTGTCTAAGTGTGAAAGTTTTGTCTCAGTTGTTTGTGACGATTGTTTTTATTGCTTAAGCAGATAAAAACCTTTCCCACGTTCACATACAATTATAACACAACATGATTCATATTCAAACTAAGACAAATTGAGGGAAAGAAACAAACATGAAGTAGATATAACCGAACTAGAGGAAGCCTTCCCTCCTGGGTTTATGTATAAGAATTCTTTAATCTGTTTTTAAGATCATGTTAAACTAAGGAGGTACAGTATAATTGAAGATGCACAGACCTCAGCTGTCTTTTGTGATGTAGTTACTGTTGTCTCATGCTCCATTGTGTTCCATCTTGTTGCAATCCACAAAATGCTTTAAATAGTGCTTCTGTTCAAACTGTTTCTTCTTTGCTGAGGCGATTTTAATCTGCAACACCACATCTCAATCTGTCGAGCTGGAATAACTCTCATCTGCAAGTAACAGATAAGCAAGCGAGATATGCATTTGCTATTGATGTTCTGTCATCAGTATAACAAGGTGCATAAATGCCCAAGAGTATTCAAGCAATGTGAGGTATTCAAAAGTCTAACAGAGAGACAAAATGGAGCGCTCATGTTGTCATCGTTTGCTTTGAAGCCTTCTGTATGTTTCAGTCTCTTTTCCGATTTTTTTTTTTCAATTAAAATTTCAATGTATGAATAATCTGATTTATCCTATCATATGAAACAGTATGATTTGAAAGCTGATGAAGTGTTGGTTTTAATCTGACTCATGCAAATACAACAGGCAGACCTTCTCTCTTCTCCATTAGTCCCATTGCTCATTAGCAAAAATATTTACCGTCAAATTGACAGGAAAAAAACTAGGTAGGTGTGCATGCTTTTATTGTTTCTTTCATAACCTTAGTCTTTCTTGTGTATCTGATGCATAATAATGCGTTGTTATAAAAGCGCCTAGCCTGCAAAGTAAAGCTGGATGTTGACTCATGTTGGCTCAGTGTGATAATAATGTCAGTGATATCAATACTATTTGGCAGTAAAATGGATTTGGTAAAAAAGAGGGCGAGACATATTACTGTATGTAAATGTTTTATGGATATGCTCATAAATGGAGTTCAGACTGCAACCGTATTGTTATTTTTAAATCAATAATGTCGATAGCCCAAAGCAATGTGTTAAGTAAAAATGTGTGGCATGAGTTAACAAATGTAATAATTGCAAACATACTTCAAATAAACTGACAAGTGTACAGCAAAACCCCCAAGGCTTTTCTGAAAAGTTCATAAAATCAGTGTTTATATCATTAATTTCTTACATCCCTGTTATCACAACAAATAGTTGAGCGTAAAACAAATGCATATACAGCATGCTGGTTGCTGCTGTTGTTGGAGAGCGTTTGGCTTTCACAACGTTTGGAAATAGTGTAAAGTGTTATTTTTTGTAAGATGCTGTTAGTTGTCTATCTGCCGAGGTCTCTGAGGACTTTGAGGACTCTTTTGTGTAGTCGTGAGAGTAAATTGCCATGGAAGCCCGGCGAGTCGATCTGAAAAGGACGGCTCACCCTGACTGGAGAGGATGATACAGATATTACAGCTGGCTCCCTGAGAGCTCCTCATGCCTGATGGGACAAAAGTCCAATATTAACCATGAAAGTCAAACTTTAAAGTACAAACGTCTCACAATTAAAAATCATGGATGAGACCCAGAAAAGACATTGAATGGTGGCGACACTGCAGTTGCACTTGTATGAGAGCAAAAAATAGATCCCGGTCCAGTTGCATGCTAAAACGTGCATCCATGTCTGTATGCGATACACAAATCTCAAGATGTCATTGAAAGCATCTTGAGGAAACCAGTTGAATGTTATATACAGCAAATATATATATATATATATCTTTTGAAGCCGTTTGCATTCAGTGTTCATGGTTTCCTTTTCAAATAAAATGTAAACAATGTAAGTCAAATTAATGGGTTTAGTTAACGAGATATTTTGCGATTGCTTTGAAAGACCAGTAAAAATATGTAGAGAGGAAAGGAAAACAAAGCAGAGGAGGAGCAGTTTAGCTTGAAAAAAGGATGTTTTTCCTCTGAAAATGCAAACACTTGAACTACTCCAAATCAAATGATCTTTGGTTATTAGTAGTGCTGTCATATTAGCGCGTTATTAACGGCGTTAACGCAAACCAATTTTAACGCCGTCAATTTTATTAACGGCGTTAACGCATTTTAATTTTTCAATTTTTTTTTTTCGCGAGCTCCACGCCGGATGTAGCGCAACCGGAAGCAAAACAATAGGCACGCCGTTCGGGCTTGGAAGCTAGGCTAACGTTACGGTTTGAAATGAATGAATGGTGAGCGCGATACGGCAAAATGAATGATATTCAGTGAACTGCGAACAGGTGCGCGTGCCAGAAGGGAGCGCGAGTGAACACATTGAACACAGCAGGACAGAACGCAACGTTAGCCAGCTAGCTAAAGCTCCGGTGGAAAATTATTAGCTAATGTTAGCTACAGCTTGATGAATTGAGTCATTGAACACAGCAGGAGAGAACGCAACGTTAGCCAGCTGGCTAAAGCTCTGGTAGAAAATTATTAGCTAATGCTACCGTTTTTGAGGAGGTAGATTTTGAGGTGAGGGGACTGACAAGGCAGAAGGTAAAGTGGTCCACCGTTCTAAGCAGACCTGCCAACCTGTACGCAATTTGCGTAGCGGATACGCATTTTGAGGTCAAAGTACGCTGGTAAAAAATTGTCTAAACTTAATTTTAGACTAATTGACCAGCACACATTATATGCAATGCAATATAATGCATGACGAGTATTTAATGACTTATCAATATATAGGTTATATATCAAGGTTGGCAGGTCTGAATAAGGCTAAACTAGAAGTTAACACTAATACAAACATTATTTTTCCAGAATGAGTGTGTTAGGGGAGAAGGATGCAGCCATTGTTAAACAGCTGGATTGAAATGCAGCTGGAACTGGTCGTGGCTAAAACTGGAAGGCAAGGTCTCAATAAAAGGGCAAGAGGTGTCTTTTCATCTAGGAGATGTATTCTCCAAAATCAACAGGCAGGGATTCGCCAGATGCATTCTCTGCATCAAAGATATGAATTATGCTAACAAAGGCAGCCATGCTCTCCCTTACCACATTGTGCCTCATATACTGTAAATGTTAGACCCAGTGACAGGCTGGCATGAAATGGCTTGCATAATAATTAGTAAGGAGGCCATAATAATTGTTGACTCATGGCTGAAGTTAAGTTTCTCCAGCTCTCCCCAGGTTGGCAAAAAAAGCATCTCAAAATGCATCAGATTGATGCTTTAAAATATGGAATATTTAAATTTTTCTTACGGGGGAGCATGCCCCCGGACCCCCCTAGAGGTGTAATATCCTTCTCACCTTTTTCAGCCCTGACTCGTTTTCATGCCTGGTGCACTCTATAATTTTATTTTGTAAACCCTTGTTTACCTGAAATGTGCAGTAATTTTATTTTGTACCGCCCTGTTTGGCAGTTGTTTTTCAATAAAATAAAGCAAGCCAATCAACTTTTTCATGTTGATAAGAGCATTAAAATGCAAAAAAAAAAAAATTGAGATTAATTGCGATTAATCGCGAGTTAACTATGACATAAATGCGATTAATCGCGATTAAATATTTTAATCGTTTGACAGCACTAGTTATTAGCATAGGGATTTTTAGTACCCTATACGTTGCTATAAATGAAGGTTCATTGTCATTCCTACTGTGCTTGTCGCAACTTAAAACTGTCTCCTTTAGATATAGGGCAAATCCCTGCGTCTATGACAGTGAACACCTTGCCTGTAGACCAGAATGAAAGAATATATCATTTCAAATGAAGCCCTGCACAATTTTTCTCATGCATTTGATACACTGTCGAGGAATACCCCCCTCCAGCACTTGTTTATCACTGTTTTGATGGGTAGAGGAAGCAAGATTGACTACTCTGCAGGAAGAACAGAGATACCAGGCGTCTACCAGGTTGGCACAGTTCAAAGGATTTTTCCTACCTGGCCTGAGGATTGGCCGCTATCGTTGAGACTCACAAGTGAATTAATTCCTTTTGTTACTTATCAAAAATGCAGTAAAACTTCACTCACAGCTGCTTATTTTCATTTCAAATAATCTCTCGTTCATTTAGATCAATGAGTTGCTATTCCGCGGCGGAGGAGAGTGAAAACCAATGTATGAGGAGTGTCTGTATTTAGATTAGTAACCTGAAGGAATAGCTCTCACCAATCCAGACTGAGGCGCAGGCTCTGCTGAGGACACGTGTATTACCAGTGCCACCTTGTGGAGAGAAAAGTGTACTGCTGCAATATCAAACCAGGCGGCATTTACATTCATTTTAAAACCATGCTACACCTGCTGTCCTTAAATACATTTACAACCCCTCACATGTTTAAAGTGGTCTACTTAAGTCTAACCTTGGCTGCAAGTTAACAGACTGCATATGGCTGCAATGGCCATGAGACTGCAGCCATCAACTCCTTGTCTCTGTAATGTTGCAGTCAAGTCTGGTGACCTGATGGTTAAATAAGCTCTCCCTGTACTGTTCCTGCTCCAGGCTGGAGGCACAATAATGTCAGCCGTCATCCTTCAACTGCTCCCACTGTGAGAGGCAGCATGGCACAGCAGTAAACACTCGCGCTGTGTCAGTGGCTGCAGGCGACACAGAAATAGTCCTCCTCCTCTCCCCGGTCCCGGCTCTCGCTCCATCTTCAGGGTCTCTGACATACTAACCAAAGGAATAGCACAGACGCAACGGCTGCATTCATTCAATATTTTAGTAATCCATAACAACCCCCGCTTACCATATGGCAGCCGATCGATGAACCGCCTGTTTAGATGTAACGGAGGGTTATTGCTTGCTTTCATCAGTCTCATTTCTAACTACAAACTACATCCTCACCTGCAAAAAGCTCAGGAAGATGTTTGCTGGAGAGAAGGAGGTTTTAGTGGCGGCTGAGATTGAACTTCTGGCTGTGTGTGTGTGTGTGTGTGTGTGTGTGTGTGTGTGTGTGTGTGTGTGTGTGTGTGTGTTAACCCTATGGCAAGATTGGATTGTGTGGTACACAGCTGTGCATGTGGGTGTAGACAGAGCTAGGCACAGTAGGCAAGCCCTGCTGCCAAACAGCTTCCTCAACACCACCCACCCTCTCCTCCTCGACCCTGAACACGCACACACATTAAATCCAAGCCAATGCACCCCAACACACATACACACACACACACACACACACACACACACACACACACACACACACACACACACACACACACACCTCCTCACGAGAGCACATCAACATAACACATGCTCTACCCGAATCAATCCAAGTCAGTGTAACCCCTCCACTCGCCAGCCACACACGCACACACTCTTCACTCTACAAGCTGTGGTGACAGACTCGGCTGTCTTCAGTTCTGGGCATGTCACATGCTAATGTATTCATCCACCCACAGCAACTGGAGAGGCAGTGCTCTTAAGTACAGTCCAATCAGTCTCTGGCCTGCTAATGGCTCCAATCCAGTTCCCCACAGTAGCTTTTTCTTTCTCTTTAAATGCCATGTGGTTGAATGTCCCTCAAAGCTGCAGCAGCCCAACAATGGCATTTTGAGGCAGAAATGCTTTTTTGCTTTATCTCTACAGTAAAAATCAATTGACATAGTAAGCCCTTGTTTCCAAGTTTAATTTTGTTTTCTGTTTAATAAAAAAAAAAAAAAGTGACTACTCGTGTAACATTTTATCTGGGCCTCGCGTGATTTCAAAATCACTTTGCCTCCAACAAAAACAACGAATAAAGAGGATTTTCAGTGTTGAAGATTTTAATTAGTACATTGACTTTTTCTTAAAAATCTACTCTATATTCAGCACAACTGAGGCAACTGACAACCCCAAGACAATAGAAGCAACAAAACATAAGCAGTGGACATACCTCAACATCTCAAAGACAACAGTGCTTTTGGGAAAAGGCAGGGCAGATACGGAAATATAAACACAACGAAAAAAGAAAAGCAGCGAATTTCCATTCAAAGACAGATTTCTATGCAAATGTAACCCAGTGTATTTATTGATTGTCAAGAATTTGCATGTATTTAAACAATAAGTATACATTCAGAGTGTCTTTGCAGACCCAGAGCCCTTTGGCTGATGTGGGGTTGTAAAGCAGCGTTTAACTCCTGTCCTTAGGTGCCAGTGCAGATGGAGGTCAGTATGTCTAAATGTCCTCACTCTGCAGCTGCAGTCCGGGTGGAAAACACAACCAATTTAGCTGCGATACCACTCAGGATCAATATGGCTTCATCCCCGGCAGGACCAGGGGGCCAATCGGATGGCTGGCCCGAGAGGTCCTTTACAAAGTGGGACAGCAAATAAAGAGGGCCCAGACTGGACTGACCCAAGAGCAGGAGAAAAAGAGGAAGAGGAAGAGGAGAGGAGAGGAGAGGAGAAGAGAAGAAAGAGAGGAGCTTTTAAACAGCACTGTACCAAATCATTAAAGAAACTATGACTTCAAAGACATACTGATTGATACATTTGATACTTTATGCAGTACACAGAACATAATCTTTTCAAATGCGGCGTCCCTACTGCTTAACTGTTGACAAAGGTAAAGAGGTATGTCTGCTGAAAAGAAGGAACCAAAGCACATTCAGTACATGTTTAAAATCAGACAGACAACAGAGGGTATCTACAATAAGAGAATATAACAGGGTAATAATGACGCTGCACTGAGCACTCAAGTCCAAAACGCGTGAAAAATACCAAAGCTGATTATATGGAATGCTATACAAATGAAAAATGTTGGTCTTAAAAAAAATATCAAATAAGCTTCCTGGTATTAACGTTTATATTCTTTTTATTCTCCCTCATGTTTACACATGTAAATAGACAAATGTGCTGTTTTTTTATACAGAATTTAGAAATTCACAAAATAAATAAATTCACTATGGCCTTAAAATTGAATCTCAATTGTATATTATATGTATGTATATATATATATATATATATATATATATATGTATATATATAGATCCATATATATTCCATTTTATATAAACAATGATATAAATCTTGGAGCCCCTGAAGTTGAGGCTGATAAAATCTGTTTTATCTTGCGTTTTCATTCTCTCCTTTTGTGCCTCACTATTTTACTGAGCCTCAAGTCTGCTGCTCTAAAGAAACAGTTTTGATGTTGGACTGTCCTTGGTGGACAGAAAAATGCCCATTTCCATAGTAGCACAGTGCTTTAAGTCCAGAAGTAATAGAGGGTAAATGCATACCGTTTTTGTTTATATGAAAATATATGAGTAATGTTCCTTAAAGTCTGAAAAAGCCATAGTCCGTTTTTCATCTTTTTCCTCCAGACGTTTCCATGAAAGAGTCTTGAGCTGTTTGAACTTCCTGTAAGGCACTCTTCAATTAAACTCAGAGATGCGTTGTTTTTTTTCCTCCACCGGATTGGACACCATGACACAGTATCCAAACTTGTATGTGGTAAAAAGACATTTAAACACACATGTCCTTTGCATGTTCTCAGAAGTCTGATTTCATTGCACCATTTGGCATTCAGTCCCCTGTTTTGGTTTGTTGCATTCTCCTCTTTAAACATAAAAGTCCGATGAGCTGTAAGGTAAGAAAATTACTAACTGGCACATTTGGTGGACAGGGATCCCTGGTCTATCCAATGGCTGTTCTCCTAGAGGGGGAGGTTGTGTGTGTGTGTGTGTGTGTGTGTGTGTGTGTGTGTGTGTGTGTGTGTGTGTGTGTGTGTGTGTGTGTGTGTGTGTGTGTGTGTGTGTGTGTGTGTGTGTGTGTGTGTGTGTGTGTGCGTGTGTTGGGGTTAATGTCTATGGAAAATAATCCCAAATCTGAAAACGGATTTCTTAGAAAAACTAAACACTACTCCCTTGATTTTAAAATTAGGCACATGGTCACAAAATATGTGAGTAAACAATAAATCCTGAGGCTGAACTGACCAACCTTTAAGAGCAACATTCTGTGAGATCCCTCGCTCTGATCTTTGATCAGATCACTGTGGTACGGAAGGAAAGCATTAAGTCTGTGGTCAAAATGGATTCAATTGTTGTTTTTTGGTTCGGCTTGTGTCCTTCAGCCCTAGGCCTCTGCAGGCTCTGTCTTTATCTGGATAAAGTTTGCAGGCAATTGGACAGACAGTGGCAGCTCCTGCAGGCCTTTGATTCCCTGCTCAGGCTGCAGGGACATCTCCCCACGCACTTCCAGCTCCTCTACAGGGGTCAGACCCTCACTGGGGCTGCTGCTCTGGGAGAAATGTCCATTAATTAGAGTTTCACTCACTGACTCATAGCTCTGACTTTGACTGGTATCGATGATCACAGTCCTATACTGCAGCTCTGCTTCCCCTATCTCAATCTCTTCTTTATCAAACGTATTTGCGGCCAGTGATGGATCACCATTCACCATCGACTGGAAGTAGCTGGGGTCCAGCATCTCCTCTTTGACCTGCAGACAAAGATCGCTGGACTTGAGCACCGTGGCAATTACGGTGCCGGGCTGCTGTGCCACCATGGTCTGCCCATTGGTTGTGTTGATAGTGACCAGGCGAGGGAAACTGCTGAGGTTGGAAGCGGTGGAACTAAGGACTCCTGCAGGGGAAGTGCAACAGGAAGTGGTGGATGAGCCAAGACTGGTGACCAGGAGGTGCTGAGGGAGGCCATCCTGCAGGTTGTTGGCTCCACCTGCTAGACCTGCCGTCTGGATGGTGAGCACATCTTTGCCACCTGCAGTGGTGGAGGGCATGGTGTGGAGAATAACCCGAGGGGGGGAGGAGTGGCAGTCCCCGTTGGCCATCATAGTGGTGAGAGGAAGAGACTGGAGAGAGCTGGGAGAAGTCAGGACCATAGGAACTGATGAAGGAGCAGTCATGGCCCTGAAAAGACAAAATTATCTGAATATGCACTCATGTTTCTTCATCTTCTCTGACAGAGCTGTTGTAATTGAATATTCAGTTTGTATCTTTGCAAATATAGACAAGGATTATGTTTTAATGGAACACTATTGAGAAAGTTATCCAGTGCTGATCCTAAACAGCAGAATGAATGCCCTTATTATTAATATAACAAACGGCATTGTCAGCTGTACTGCAGAAGTGATTATTCTCCCTGATTCCTAGCTGCAGACAATGTTTAACAGCTTCAAAAGCAAGATGACTGATAAAACATTGTTTATACAGGCAGTATAACTGGAAAAAAACATAGAATACCAAATCAACACCTCTCTGATATCAACAACAAATTACCTGCAGGGCTTCAGGTTTATATATATAAACCTGAAGCTCTGCAGGTATATATACATATACATATACATACACACAAACACACATCAAAGGTTTAAGCAAACAGTTTATCAAAATTTCTGAAAAGCTGACAAGGTTTTAAGCTGGAATTGAATTCCTTTTCAAGTTGCCACTAATAAAGGACCGATATGGGTTGAGTCAGTCATATGATGTGAATTTCATGGATAAGTAGTTTTGAGCATGTGTATGAGAACTGTATTCAAGTAATTTTGTGTGTGTCAGGGGTTCTCAAATATGTGAATTTCCAAACCACCAAATAGATGAGTTTTACACCTCACACTCCTCTGAAAATCCCTTTTGCATTTTGGTGGGTGTGGAATAGCTCCCGTCTCAAAACTGTGATATTTGACAACAATATATCAACTGATGTACATTTGTCTTTACATAAATACATTAATGGAGCATCCCTTACAGTAATAGGTTGATGTTTGGGAGCTTATTTGCTTTCTCGTTGAAAGCTAAGTTTGTTACCACTCGCGTCATGTCTGCTCGTTTAATGCTGGGTAGCTTATCTTAGCATAAAGACTAGAAACAGGACAAACCAGGTTAACTGAAATCTGCCTAGTAGCACCTCCAAAGCTCACTAATCAACATGTTATATATTAGATAATGTTATTATATTATATATTGTTAGACTAAGTGATGTACCAGTTATGTTTTGGAACTATGTATTTACTGGGAACAGTGGCTTCCTTGAGTCTGTTTGTCACTATGAGGCTGGCGGTCTCTTACCTCATAGCTTGATCATAGACGGCCGACCCTTGGTTGGCCTGCAACATGTGGACAGAGTGAAGGAGCTGCTCAGTCTGTTCATTAGCTTCCTCGTACAGATATTCATCATTCGGCTCCTTCTTCATGTTCTTCATTGAGACTTGATGCTGACCATGAGCCCTCCCGTGCCCTTTGGACCCTCCACGGACCATGGCCCGCCCATTGGTAGGTCTGTGATTCCCGTAGCCGACGTTAGCATCCGAACCGCCGTCTTCGTCCTCGATCACCACCAGATCTGTTGGCATCTCCTTAAACTGATAGACGAGCCGCTGCCCCTCCACTTTGGCCAGGATGCCTCTCTGATAGTAGTACCTGGAAGATAAAGTAGATAAGGAGCAGTCCAGTGAGCCATCCTGAACATATCTGTGTCAGAGCTGAATGTGCACGATGGCGAAGCTTCAGGTTTAGCTTGGTGACCATTTGTAAGTTCCCCTTACCTGAGAGCTCTTCCCATGGTCTCATAGTTCATGTCCGGCTTGTTCTTGTGTTTGCCCCACAGCTTTGAAACAGCCTTTGAGTCCACCAGCTTAAAGATGCCTTTCTCTCGCTGTGTCCACTTGATGTATTTGGGACAAGTGTTCTTATCTTGCAGTAGAGCGAGAAGGAATTCCCACAGGTAGATTGTGTTGCCTGCAAATTGAAGGGGGGGACTAAATTAAGTCATGTTTTCAACATTCAAGCTCATCAGACATTCGTGGTGGTGGCTTAGAGCTGTGCTATAGACATCCATAATGCATTTAGTAATATAGAGTCATGCATAAAAATGTTATATAGCAGCTAAAAGGTTGCAGGAGAAACTACTCTTTTGTAATAACCATTGTTGTGTCAGTTGTATGTGTGCATGTGTGCCTTGGAAGTGAATTAATTACACCATCCCTGGGAGTAGATTACTCTAATTTGTGAGATGCTTCTGCCAGAAGTGGTTAAAAACAGAAACGCTCCCAGTAGTCACTTGAATCATAGACACCGTGACAGGGTGATGTATATGTGTGCAGCTGAACCCGCCGTCCCCAGCCCCCTCCTCTTTGTGTCACACTGTATGCTGCAATTAGGGTTCACATTGAGCAGCACCAGTCTGCTTCTATTGGTAGAGCACCAACGTGCCCCCCAGCCTGCAATCACTTCTGTTTCCCTGCGAAACACAGCACTCGAAGATCCCCTCATCCATTAACTCGCCCAGGTTCGACCCGGTCGGACTGCAGGGGTTGAGGACTGCTGTATACACACTCCACAGGAGGAACCAGAGCGTACACAAGAGGAGGGGAGACCTTGATTTTTATTGGCTCATTACAGGGAAGCGGACAAGTTAGCGAGGCTTACCTTTGCCCTCCTTGCTCTTCTTCCTGAGTGGCAGGTTAGGGGTGGTGATAGGAGAGCAGGGCCGCACCGCCCGCGGCTTCCGCACTGTGATTCAAATTGAGGGGTTGTGTGTTATGAGGTGAGAGGTCGCAGTGAAATCATCCAATTACCGACAACACTGAGTTTTTAGTACATAGATAATTCCTGTTGTAAAAAAGAGCACTACAGTGTTACCTTTGGTTTTTTTCTGAGGTTTTAAGGGACACTTTTGGGGTATCTCATCCATTGATGAAGTGTCCTCGTCTAGGGACATGTCAAGGGCACCGTTATCCATCTGGTCAGGCCTCAGGGGGGTGTAAGTCAAGTCTGACTCCAGCAGAGTGCCGTAGGTGTGAACTATACATCAACAAGAGATACAAAAACACAGACAAACCATGAATAGAACCTTTAGATTGTATCTCATGCTCAAAATAGGATCAACTTTAGACCACAGTTGAAATGTAGATGATGAAATACAACTTACTCATACGCTTCTCGTCCAAAATGTTGTTTGGGGACTCCATGTTAAGAAGAGCTGCTGCAGCTTCGTTCGTCTCCATGCTGTCCTCCGGGTCCGAGACTGTTGTTTCTGTCCAGGAGACGACCTCATCATTATGAAATCCAAGTGGGTAACAACTGTGTATATTGTATGTCTGAGTCTTTGTCTGATACAGCTGAATGGCTAGTTTGACTACAAGGCTCCTTTTTTATGTGATGTGGGATTGGTGAAAGAGTTTTAAGGTAACATCACGGTCAATTTCACTTGTACAATACATTTCACACGATATATTGTTGTTGCTAAGTAAAGAATTAGGAAATAGGGGGGAAAAAGCTCTTGAGCAGGTACAGGCTGAAAACTCTTGTAAATAGATGACAGTTACTCTTTATTTTTCAGGTTTGTAATTCCAAAATAATTTTCAAGACGTTATTCAGAGAAACCAATGATCTTTGAAAAGAGGATGTCTTTAAAATTATTAATTCTCTAATTATTGGAAAGGTTGTTGTATTGAATGCTTGCATGTTGACAAATTTTATATTTTTTAATAATTCAGTTGACTACTGAGCACTGACTAAAGACTCTAGGTTACATAAACGATTAATTTAACGAATTCATTGGAAGTGTAGAAATTTAACATTGCCTATATTTTCCTGTTGATTAGTATACAATCACATATTGCTTGGAAATGGTGGACTTGTAAAGTAAAACACTTACATACGGTAAGTAGATGCTGAGATTCACATTTGCTATTAAAAAAGAATAAAATGAGACCAAATGTGAAGATTGGGATTTTCCTTCTTTGCGTGGTGTATTGTATGTGCACCTAACATAGCACAGTTTCTTATAAATGACAGTAGAGTAAAATATGTTTACCTGAGAGGTCGACCCCTCCCACCAAGATGGAAGGCTCCTCCACGACATGGAGCGTGGTGTCCACCATGATGCCGTTGGTCACCTCGTCGGACTCCAGGCCTGAGTAGACCTGCAGCAGATCGGCTGCAGGCACGTGCTCAACAATCACAGCTGGGAACACTGACGGGTCATCCAGCTGAACAGAGAGAGGACACACACACATACAGAGAAAGGAATGAGACGTTGTAACACAGGGAACCAGGGGACTGATGGTCTTTGCACATACCTAAATGCAATAAAAACACCATTAATTCCTCCACTACACATGATAAATGCAATATAAAAACCCCAGATGACATCACATTAATGTTATAACCAGATTTGGTTCCTTATCTTTATTGCCTTGTAAAATATTGAATATTTGTGCTCAATTTCAGCTAATGTGGAGGCACATAGCATGGAGGAGATCTCATTTCTGTGGTGTTACAGCGGTCCACAGGGACCCGCTGAAGAAGACAGGAACCAGCTGTTTGATTTGGCCTACTTCTCCTGAGAAGTTAATCTTATGCTCAGAAATTATATAAACCCAATTGAATGTTAATGGTTCAATCGTGAGTCGCAGGCGAGTACCCCCTTCATCATGTCCTAAACGTGCTTTGGGAATTTGAACCTTGCAGTCTCATTTCAGGCATGGCTCAGCCTGATGCAGGAAGGAGCCGGGGGACGAGGCAAATTACTGGAGCTTGGGCCAAACCTTTGAAACAACTGAGGAGCCCAACATACTTGAGAGTTCCTCAAACACAGATTGGGTCAAGAGTGCTCACTGGGTGCTTGGTTCGTGTCAATGGGGAGAGACATGGCGACTAATTGAGTCCTTTGAATGAGTCCATCATGTGGTCCTCTAAAACCCGGATTTTGATGTTTTTTCAAGTGACAGTTTTTTGAAGTAGCCTTCAGTGACAGCTGTTCATTTGTTTATTTCAAAGAGCATCAAAAACATGAGCAACACATAAACAACATGAGAGGCAGATCTGATTTAGAAAGCATCAATCAAAATTATACTTTTCTATGGCATAATCATGGTTTTAGTTTGAAATGAAAAGGTCACCTCAGGTTCTTTGATGCAAAGAAACTCAGTCCCACCAGCAGGTGGCAGCAGACTACATAAAAAAAGTACTAAAACAATGACAGTGCCAAGAAGCTGTAATTTATTTGGCGCTTAGATGCATTATCGGTCCAAACCACACTGAAACAGATACAATTTTGATTAAATGTTCATCTTAACAGATCTCTTTCAGTTTAGGAAGAGAAGAGAAGAGAATGTGCATCTTTTCTGAAGTTAAAAGATTCGTGAAATGTAGTCAAATATGTGTTAAAACTAAATAATATATGCATAACTGGACAAACACCTGCTTATAACATGCCGTCTGTAGTCAGGGTGTAACTTACAATGTCGCCCAATAATTAACAAGCTGAATCAACTAGAACATGTGCACTGTTGTCTGGTCTAAAGGAGACGTATAACAAAACTCTTACATTTCAACCACTCAACAAAAAAGCAGTTATTAAAAAATATACATGTGTGTATTATGGGGTATTTTACCCAGATCAATTATGAACACATTTGTACGGTCTTGACCCAATTAAAGAGGTAACCGGATAGAGAAAAGGTGCAGAAGAAGGAACATGAATAAAGGCTTTTCTGTCTCTTTGCACAAGTGTCCATTGTTGGTCTGGACCTCTGGGGCATACCAGGTGTCTGGGCTTTGAGCCGGGGGGTGGGAAGAGCGGTCCATGGATACACTCCCATTTCGGCTACACTTTAACCAGGAAACTAACAGATCGGCTCATTATTTGGACACGGTGTTAAGAGGTTGGGCCTCTGGGGTAGGACCAAGAGTAGCTACCAGAGGATTGTTTATTAGTAATTTGATACACTGTACATAATGTAGGTGACTGTGAGTCTAGAGCAAGATGGCTACACAAGACGTCCATCATCCTTTTAAAGATCGACAACAAATAGCTAAAAAACCCATCTCAGCAGCAAAACATCGAGGGGCTAATAAAAACCCAGAGTTTTGCTTTGACTACAGTCAATGTCTCACTGGCATACACTGAATGTTTCCCATTAATCTGAGTCGGTGGTAGACATATTATCAGATAGCTAGACAGTGAGGCTACCACGTCTCCTCGTCTGGGCTTAAATTATGTTTGCTGTCCTTGAGTGAGAGTCAACCATGTGTGTGAGTGTAGACAAAGGCATTTTGAGTATTGGTCTGCTGCGCTCCTGAAACAGCAGCCCCACCCACCCCCACCTCGGACAGTCCCACACAGTTTGCTGACAGGGCATTAGACATCTGAAGGTCCGGTCTCTGCTTTTGTTTTGATGTGATCTGGGATCCGTTTCAGCGAGGAACACCAACAAACTCGTCATGTAAACCAAGTGTTGATTTGAAAAGCATGTTGCAATGTGAAGGACAATCACTATGAAAGAGAGCGGTTTAATGGTTTAAAATAGTGATAAGGTGGGGCTTTCAGGAGAGGTGGTGCCCAACATGTAACGCAGCCTGACAGAAAAACATATAAAACATCATAAAGGTTTTAACTGCTTCTTCCTCTTTGCTGACTTGAATAGTGTTTCTAGTAGGGAAACAGGAGAGATAAGAATCGGCCAATTTGCATTTCCGAGTTCCCCATTCTGCCTTTGAAAGCAACAGCATCTGTGCAAGCTGTTCCCTTCACACCCCACTCTCTTCTGCTTTACCTGCCCAGCCACAATGAGTCCAACTGTCTGTACACTTTCAATATCCTCATTATTACGACATGTGAGAGAGCAGCAGCCAGTTGCATGAGATACACTACCATGTTGTTGTTTCTATGGCTTGAAAATGAAGACATCTTTAATTTTATGTTCAATTCAAATTAAAAGAACAAATTTTTTCATGGCTACCCTTTGTTGTGCTGGAAAAGTCACAAAGCTAAGTATCATTCTGACATGATACACCTTAGGCAGCTACTTATTGACTTAAAATCCAATATAACATGGCTAATCATTACAGAATGCACTCTATCTATTATTTCACTGAGCTCCAACATCTTGGCCACTGCAGTCGTATGTTGTGTGTTGATCCTTTTTGGGGGTATTTCCAGGACTTAGTAAATAGGGGCATAATGCTTACATAACAGTTCGAGTGGGTGCAGCATAGAACAAAACTGTAGTGCTGGAACAATGCAAGACCTTTGAGTAGAATTATCCCATCCCTTCCAAGCTGCCTTGTAACTGGTCCGTCAGGTTAGGCCTGAACTGGTGCTATTCAGGGATCCAGTGACAACATGTCACTCTAGATGCACACACACAGATACCAGTATAGATGAACACACATACATCCACACTTACAATCAATCCTGTTCCACAGGATTCAGACACGATTGTGGGGATGAGATAACTGCAAACCTGACCGGGCAACGAAAAGACACATAGGCACAGGGTCACATAGTATGCACACACAGCAACCTTTGTGCCACAACACATTGATGGCCAAGCCTCACCCTTTCCCTCCCACGCACCCTAACCTCGCTGCAGGTTTTTCAATCTTTCCATTTCTGTCCACCCAGCAACCCACACTCCTCTTCTCAGACCTCCTCCATCCTCCCTTCGGCCTACCTCTCGTTCCCTAACATGTTGTTACAGTTAAAGATCACAGGCTCTGAGCCACAGCGAATGCTACCCCGGTGACCATGTTGTTTAGTTTTGCCTGTCCTGCTATGGACAATCTTACACTTATCAACAAGATCTTGTGGAAAAGATGGACGGTCAAACACTGGTCCAACGGTCTTTTGATTGAAAAAAAAGCATAGTCTCGCCCAGTTATGCATGAAATCAACAAACAATTTGATTAAAAACGTTTTAAATGTGTTTTCTCCAGCGCGATAAGTACCTGATTGATTTCGTCCATCCCGTTGCTGGCAAATTCAAACATCAGTTCACTGGGCTGTACTGCAGTCGTCATGTTCAGTTCAGAGGGCAGGGAATAGCCTGAATTAACCTGGCTATGACCACTTCTGGCTCCCGAGAATCAGCTTCACCTCACAAAATGGCTACCCTCTCGTCCTCCTGTTCTCTAATCTGGGCGGTCAGCGCTCCGAGAGAGAGACCACAAGTTTCAGAAGAGTGTTGTGGCCCAGGTGGGAGCAGCCTCGTCCCTCTCTGACACGGAGGCTGGGTCCCGCTGCGCCTGGAGCATCTACACCTGGCAGAGAGAGAGGGAAAGAGAGAGGGACTAAGGTCAGGAGACAATATTTGATCAGTTTAATTTTACTGAGAGGCAAGAGAGGAGCAGGAACAGTCGTGCAGGAGGGCTTGTGCCAGAGCAGATTAAAACAGTGTTTTAAAAACTCATCATTCAACTCATGACAGACCTCCATAGTTTCAGGCAGGACGAACTCATCTGGGCTATGTCTAGTTCTGAAAGATGAAGAAGCCACAAGTCTCAGCAGAGAAATCGGATCACTGCCTCACCGCCTGGCAAACCCTCTTATAAACTCACAAAGCAAGTCGAGAGCAAGCAAAAAACCCACCTGTGATTGCCCCCCAAAAAATAGTTTACAACAGCTTTCAGGCTGAATGACAATGTCCAACCCAAAATCCAAACTCCAAAAATATGAAATTGACTATCATTTAAGATCAGGAAAAGAAGCAAATTATCACATTTGGGAACCTTGAAGCATCACGTTTGACACTTTTGCATGAAAAATAATTCATTTAAAAAATAATTCATTTTCGGCAAATCGATTCATCTCCAAAACCAGCACAACAACACAAAGTATGAGGATCTCAGTGCACAACTCATCACGAACGCCACTCATTTCATAGCTGCGTCCGTCCATGATGTAAAGACAGCTCATGGCACTCCCCTCGTGATCATAAGACTCAGGGGGTTGATATTATGATCACATGAGAGGGTCTGAAATGAACCCTCCCTCCACACAGAAACAGACTAGAGATGACTCGTCTGATGATGCTCTGGAAGCCTCTCTGTGCTGACCCTCTGGGATATACTGTGATCACAGGCAGCGGGGGAGGGAAACTCCTGGTCTGGTCATGTTCCTTGTCAGTGTGTGTGTGTGTGTGTGTGTGTGTGTGTGTGTGTGTGTGTGTGTGTGTGTGTGTGTGTGTGTGTGTGTGTGTGTGTGTGTGTGTGTGTGTGTGTGTGTCTATTTTGGTGTGTCCAAACAACCCAAGTTTCAGGGCTGAAGGACGGGAGGGGCTAAAGAATAAACAGACACCCCAGGGCCACAAACCCCCCCACCCTCCTCAATCCCAGAGACCAAAGAGCTGGCAGCAGTAGAGAAGTAAGAGATGGCAGTGTTTACACCCCCTCAACACACACACACACACACACACACACACACACACACCATCCCTGCTTTTTCCACTGCTGCAGGGTGGAGCTCATTTGCTTTGAAATGCCTGTGTGACTGACGAAGTTGCATACCAGGCCCAATTGTATTTTGAAGTTTTGAAGGCGGGGGGGCGGTAACAGGAGAGGAGGTGATAGAGGAGGACTGAACTTCTGTGCAGCTTGTGGAGCAAAGGGGCCAAACACATTTTACGATTTAGTTTATCTTCCTGCTAAGCATCCGGACCAAATAGTAATATGTGGCCGTGGTCTGGAAAGCATCGCTTTGGGAGCTAGAATAGAGAGAAACTAAATCTTTTTGAAGGCTAGTGTTTCAGTCAGTCAGTCCCTCTTGCTGTCTCTGCTGGGTAGTGTCCATGCCCACCTCTGCCAAAGCTGGACGCTGCTGCCATCTGTCTGGAGCTCTTCAGCGCTCTGGACTTATTGGCATGTTTGCGCCGGGAGAGTTTGACAAGCCATTACCAGACTCAAGCAAAAAAGAGGGGATGTAATGGAGGACGATATATAAACCGTGTAAAAACAACAAAGCAAAAGGGAAGAAACTTTGGTGGACACCTGGTGACTGCAATTATAATTGCACATGGACCACACACATTTACAGCAACAGATGCCCTCGTCTGCCCTCTGTAAAGACCAATGTGGGACGAGGTAGAAGTGCAGCAGTCTGTGTGATATGGGATCGCTCTGGAATGGCCCTGCCCTCACTGCCTTCTCACATCCGAGAAGCTAAAACAGCCGCGGTCCTCTGGAACAGAGCATCACGGTTCCTCTTTTGTCGTTGTCACAGTTTCTGTTCGTTTTATGGACGTTTATGGAGCCGTTAGTGTGAAAAGTTCATCTTATGAGCATGCGGGCTGGACTGGGGGTAAATTATTAAGTTAATAACGGGTTATCAGATGACAGGAAACGAGAATCAAGAAAGACGTACATTTTCCACTCCCCTTTCCCATGTTTTCTATTTGTGTGTCTAATTGATTTTTTTGCATCTCTGTATGTGTGTTGTCTGTTGTACTATCATGTATCAGACTGTGTCACTGTTGTGTGTATTTTCTATATCCCTCCTGTCCGTTCCTCATTGATCTCAATGGCCCAGTTGGCACATGCTAACAGCAGACAGGGATACAAGAGAGCCAGCCATTAGTCAGATGCAGCCTGCACATTATTCCTGAGCACATGACAACAGCTGCCTTGTCCAAGCACAGGGGCAGGGTTGTAAGTGAACTTACTACGTCATGAAGAAGAGAAGAGGAGGAGAACAGCGAAGGGAGGGATGTTAGTCAATGCATAATAGTCCGCAGAGCAAATAGACTGCATGTGACTAACTATGGGTGGGGCCTTCTTTTGACAGACTTGAGTATTTTAGTGTGGTTTCCAGGCGGGGCATCCTGGTGACCCAGAGATCTACCGCATGAAATGTGCAACAGTGGTGCCCTGAATCCAACCAAACATACACTCACCTAAAGGATTATTAGGAACACCATACTAATACTGTGTTTGACCCCCTTTCGCCTTCAGAACTGCCTTAATTCTACGTGGCATTGATTCAACAAGGTGCTGAAAGCATTCTTTAGAAATGTTGGCCCATATTGATAGGATAGCATCTTGCAGTTGATGGAGATTTGTGGGATGCACATCCAGGGCACGAAGCTCCCGTTCCACCACATCCCAAAGATGCTCTATTGGGTTGAGATCTGGTGACTGTGGGGGCCATTTTAGTACAGTGAACTCATTGTCATGTTCAAGAAACCAATTTGAAATGATTCGAGCTTTGTGACATGGTGCATTATCCTGCTGGAAGTAGCCATCAGAGGATGGGTACATGGTGGCCATAAAGGGATGGACATGGTCAGAAACAATGCTCAGGTAGGCCGTGGCATTTAAACGATGCCCAATTGGCACTAAGGGGCCTAAAGTGTAACAAGAAAACATCCCCCACACCATTACACCACCACCAGCAGCCTGCACAGTGGTAACAAGGCATGATGGATCCATGTTCTCATTCTGTTTACGCCAAATTCTGACTCTACCATCTGAATGTCTCAACAGAAATCGAGACTCATCAGACCAGGCAACATTTTTCCAGTCTTCAACTGTCCAATTTTGGTGAGCTCTTGCAAATTGTAGCCTCTTTTTCCTATTTGTAGTGGAGATGAGTGGTACCTGGTGGGGTCTTCTGCTGTTGTAGCCCATCCACCTCAAGGTTGTGCGTGTTGTGGCTTCACAAATTCTTTGCTGCATACCTCGGTTGTAACGAGTGGTTATTTCAGTCAAAGTTGCTCTTCTATCAGCTTGAATCAGTCGGCCCGTTCTCCTCTGACCTCTAGCATCAACAAGGCATTTTCGCCCACAGGACTGCCGCATACTGGATGTTTTTCCCTTTTCACACCATTCTTTGTAAACCCTAGAAATGGTTGTGCGTGAAAATCCCAGTAACTGAGCAGATTGTGAAATACTCAGACCGGCCCGTCTGGCACCAACAACCATGCCACGCTCAAAATTGCTTAAATCACCTTTCTTTCCCATTCTGACATTCAGTTTGGGGTTCAGGAGATTGTCTTGACCAGGACCACACCCCTAAATGCATTGAAGCAACTGCCATGTGATTGGTTGATTAGATAATTGCATTAATGAGAAATTGAAAAGGTGTTCCTAATAATCCTTTAGGTGAGTGTATATGCTGCATGTTCACTCCCCCACAGTCGTTGGAGCTCCCTGAATAAAGCCCCAGATCAAAAGGCAAATCTGCTTTGGCTTGGTACTGAATACTTCAAAGACGCGGGCTGAGAGGCTGGTGCATCGCGGACGTATTCCAGATATCTAGCATGCTTTATATCCGGATCTGTTGGGGAGTCTGTGGGGAGCGTGAACACGTGCCGACCAAAACGTCAACAAGTGTCACTTCTCCCGTTTGTTTTCGGGACAAAACGCAGTTTGGAGACCTAATCAGAGATTCGTCTCGGTGAAAGATCTTGTCGCGTGTGACCCTTAATGCCGCTCAGTCATGTAGTGAGAAGACCAGAACAACTTCATGTCTCAAGACCGTACGATGTCTAGTGAGAACAGTACAGCCATCTGACGGCTTACAATGTCATGCAGTGGGAACTTGGCTTTAAGGGAAATGTCTGTTTCTTTAGCTGCTAAATGTTCCACTATTTTCACCAGCTCTTTGCTCACTGTGTCTGTCACCTGTATGTGCAGGTAGCACTCATTTGTTTGTTGAAAACAGCAGTCTGCAGCATCTGAAAACAACTCCGATGAGAGCCAAAACAATGAGCTGTGTGCTAAGAAAATGCTCCAAAAAGCTGAAGTGAACTGCAGAGTTGGTGATACATCTCTCTGGTTTGGTCTCTTTCCCATCACACTTAGCAGCTTTACAAAATGTATCAAACAAATTGCACCGCTTGTGCAATGTAGGGATTTCTTCTATGTCGAAACAATACATTTACAACCGTGTTCATCATAATTAATACAAATATTTGTTTTATTATTTAATAATAAATGTTGGTAGCCATAAAGATAATCACTAATATGGATAGTTGATAGTATGGCTCCATCATGGCCCTTCTCAGTGACCTTGGTGATGTAATTTTCTTAAAGCAATCTCCTCTCCTCCGTTTGTTATATATGACAGCCTGGTGCGCAGAAGACTGAGGAGTATGAAGCAAACACTGGCCTACACCACCATACAGCATGGTGACTGCCAGTCGCAATAACAACCAATTAGAGTCAGGATTCATGAACAAATGGAGCATTCCCAGAAGGCCCTACTTCCCCCTGCTTTAGGCTCTTCAGCTGAGCTCATTGTTGACCATGAAAGGAGGTAATTTAAGCCAATTGAATGACTATGCAATGACTCACTCTGCATGTGGTGAGTGCAAACATTGTGAGATGCGAGAAAAGAACCAGGACAAACTTTACTTATCAGCCATTTTCAGCTCCGGTTACAAATATGCAGATTTATTCAGGTGCTCAGCAGTGTACTGGGATGGCTGCGATACGGCGGTCACAGGACTAAAAGATGTCAGAGAGCAGAAGGTATTCCTGGTATTTGAAACCTTTTTCCCACACAGGTGTATGACTGAATGAGTCCTCTCTCTGCTCGCTGAACACCCAAACTGACAGAAGCAATGATTTTGCCCTTCATCATGCAGTGCTTTGAGACAGAGAAAAAAGTCCTGCAAAGGTTCAGTTTTCCAAACTCAGCTGTGCAAAGAAACAACGATGTGTAAGATGGCAGAAAATGAGTGGGCTTACCACTACCATGTTATTGAATGGTTGTCAGCACAAACATGCTGTTTTTGCAGGATCCTGTGCTTTCCTGTACAGGAAATGACTCAGTGATATGAGGCTGGAGCTCATTCCTGGAGCCCTGTGATAGCCCATATGGGCATCAGGGGAGATTTCTAGACAGCAGTTCCCTTTTGGTCCAGATGTCATTAAACCTAGCACCAGTATGCAACAATAGCACTTTTAGCGCCAAGGAAAATGGCTCAAACAACACTGCTCACTTCAGTGAAAGAAAGGAATGACAATGCATGTATCTTAATGTATACTACTTTTCAAGATAACAAAAAACGTGTTGATGGAATTATATCAGGAGAAGGTCATAGTGTTGGAAAAGTGTTTTCTGACTCAAAAAGTGTTGAGTAAGAAGACAGTAATTAAAGAGTTGCATCAATGGCAGACACTGCTGCTACAGCACTATGTCAGCACCATAAAAGCCGTTTTGTGTACAGTATTTACTGTGCATTCTACATTTTACTAACCACCCAGCGTTGCACAATGAAGCATGTCTCACCACGTTTCAAACTCCACTATGTTGAGCTGAATGAAGGAGTGCTTTCACTGCAATCCGGAGGCCACACCGTGCGTGTTGCGATAAAATGGCAGAGACGGGCACAGAGGCAGGCACAGACACTGGCTAATAGCATGCAGCTGCAGAACACAAGGCATCAGAAAACACAAACGAGAGGGCACTGCGTCCGAGCCAGCACTCACTGTGTCTATCTTAAAGTAGTAGACATTTGGCTCTGCCGTGCCAGGGCCAAATGAAGACTGGGAGAAAAACGTCACCTCGAGCCCAGGCTTTCAGATGGAGAATGGAATTTTATCTCATCTCCTGTGAACCTTGTACTTTTCCACTCCAGGCTGTAGCAAAAGGGACCATGACAGTTGTTTGTGCCAACCAATACACAATAAGTTATCACATTTGACTCTTTTTTTTTTTAAAGATTAGACCTTAGATTTAGTAGAATAACATGGTTTGGAGAATGGCAATAAAGGCTCAGTAATGTCCCTCAGTGACTTATGTTCAGAATCCACATTTTTTTGGTCATTTTTAATTTAGAGATGTAAAAGAAATGTCACATGCGTTACAGGCTGTTCTCTGTCATATATTTAGACCTCACATACAAGCATTGACATGTTTTAAAACCGGATAGAAGAAAAAACACCCACAAACTGACCTGTGGATCTTGCATTCACAGGAACAGCATCACTGAGCAGTGGGTTTCTGCTGCTTCCTGTCTGTTAAACCGCACAGAGAAGAAAATGTCTTCCTCTGTGTAAGAGCGGAAAGTTCTCAACTCCCCCTCCTTCCTTCTCAAACAACATGATATTACTCTGGTAGATATGAGGCTTGTGACACAGGTAGCATTTCCAACATGAATAATATAGTTCCTAGAATTATCTCCACGAGTGACGTAAAAGATCAAAAATGATGGTGATGATCACATCTGCAAATGTGAAACCATTAGATGTTCTCACACGTCACATTTTCTAGCCTGCTACACTTGTTTATGACAACAGGCCTCTCAAAGCCACGCCTGCCATTTGCAGACATCTCTTCCCCACAAGGCATGCAAAACACAGACAGCATTACTAACCCCCCACCCATCCACACACATCCCTCACGGGGCCCCATGAGTCGGTTTTACAGAAACTGCAAAGTTCCTGTGACACAGTTTTCACTTGTCGTCAGAACACGAGTATATAAGTATATCAGTACACAAACTGCAGTGTGTGCAACTAGCATCCCGCAAACTTTTTATGAGCCACTGAGAATAACCAGCACGTACAAGTTTATTAACAATATATAAAGAAATGCCATCTGCTGAATTAACGTATGCTCCTTGTTGATATGAACAAACAATGAGCTTGGAAATGTATCATACAAATCCTTAAAAATGGCATGTGTCATTAATTTCCATCTTGACTGCTGTCTTACCAGCTGAATCCAAAACTAGCTTTTACCACAGAGAAGCACGTTTGATCTTAACAGATGCAGCCCATTCGTCAAAAATTACCCCCAGCGGCCTATTTCTATTATGTGGCAACAGGCCACATGTCACAGATAGGAAGAGCCATTGAAGTTGTGAAAACAGGACAGGAAATTGCAGCAAAGTTATCGAGAAGACATCTGCACCCTGAGACATCACAGCGTGATGCGCTGTGCGCTGCTGTACTGTCCACAAGGCTGTACGATTAAATTAGAGCATCTGGACATTATGTGTACTATTAAGGTAACAAAAGGTGCATCTTTTCAAAATGACTAACATATTAAAGTCTGAAGTCTGATCTTCTAGTTGATATAATCTACCATGTATAATCTACCACCCGAGATATACATTTTAAAAAGTCCACAGCAAGGGCAGGCTAAAAATGAGAATGACACTGCTTTTTGCTAATAAAAAAGGAATTACCTCGAGGAACCAACCCTATGCATGGTTCTATCCAAAATGACAACACTTTGTCAAAAAATCCCAAAACAAGATGTGCAAATTGCATATTATAACATACAAAGACACAACACTATGTCAACAAATGCAATTTTTTGGAGTTTGCAGGTTTCTCTGCTATATTATGAAGTATTCTTCTGCAGGCCGCAGTCAGAGCTGGTACAAGACAGAACTTAAACAAATGTTGAGAATCCATTGTTTCTCATAGATCTATTTATTTTATATGTGGTCATATTACAACCTGCTTTTGAATGGACAGTTCTTGTCATGCATGTGGACAAGCAGCTACTACAGCTTGACACTGTTTAAGTGTCTCTTTAATTAAATCTTACAGGATACGCTGTTTGATTTCAATTGTCAATCTATCAAGTTCTGGAGATCTGAAAATATATATCTGAAAACAATATTAACATAAGCAGCTAGTTACGCTCCCTACAGCCTCTTTTGTGTCTCAGATCAATCACCTAATTTCAAAATCACAATGATTCCATATTTAAAACACAAAAGGTCTATAGGATAGGATCAAAGTCATGCAAGTCTGTGCGTGAGTCACACAGTCCTGCTGAATCCTTTATTGCAGACATATTTGAAATGCTTCTTCCAGACTCTGCTGCTGTTTTGGCTGCTGCGTGGGAGCAATTTAAAGCATGACTAGACTGGAAAAGCTAAATTCGCCATTTTTATACACAAGCCTCCACTGGCATTAGACATGTACAGGAGGCTAGTGAATAGAATAAACTCTCTGTAAAAGAAAATATATGACAGAATACACACAAACTCTCCTAAAACATATCAACCAAAGCTAAATTCAAATCCTGAGGGGTTTCTAAAAACAGTGCTACTGTGCTGCATATTGTTCCTGCCTCTCATCACAGCCCATCCCTGATGTGTTTACATTCATACCAATACTAACATGTCACAGCACAGGTATACTGGCAGCAGCAACAGCAAGAGAGGACATCAAATACCAGCAGCAGCGTACTCTCAACCAAGCCTGAATAAAAACAAGGACGACATTCCTGTTTCTTTTTTGAACGATAAACCACAGTGCCATCTGATTATGTAACTTCCCACAACAGCTAATTTTTCCGAAGGGAGACATTTCTGGTTGGAGCTTTTGTTCTGTATGAACTTTGCCAAAATACTTTGCACACCAGCCTTGCAGCATACGTGTTCAGATGGAGCACTGAAATCTCAGGGCTCCAAGTCTGAGTCAAGGCTGGGAACAGGGGACCCGGCTGTTGCAGAGGAGGCTGCATACCAAACAGGTCTGGACACAAGCAGGCTGATGTGTCCACCCATAGTCAGGCATGCAGCACTACGCCTAGAGAGGGAATACAATCAACCAGAAATGAAATAATATATTTTTTCTCTGTAGTGTCATGCCCTTTGGGGTCAAGCTCTTCTTAAAATTATAGTTAAACATTTTGGGAACTCTCCTTAATTGCTTTTTGACAAGAGTTAGATGAGGAAATCTATGTCACTCTCACTATCAGTAGAGCAAATATGTAGATAGACACATCAGCCGGTTAGTCTAGTTTAGCATAAAGACTGGAAACAGGGATCAAAAGCTAGCCCAGCTCTGTCCAAAGGCAACACAATCCAACTACCGGCAGAGAGTTAACCTCATCCTGCTTGTAAAACTGAAGCTTGTGGATTTTTTTTAAAAGGTAAACCCACAAGTTAACATATGAACATTTTGTTTGAGCCAGGCTAGCTGTTTAAGTCTTTACGCTAAGTTGAGCTAACCGGCTGCGGTATTAATCTTCTCAACTAACTCTGCAAGAAAGCAACTAAGTGTTTTTCCCCAAAAATTGAATTATTCCTTTAAATCCATTCTATCAGCCTACAATATGTCACACTAGTACATTCATATCTAGTATGTATGATAATGAGTCTTTTGTGGGAAAGGTTAAAACACTATGAAAAATGCTAATTTGAAGCTTTGGCAAAGCCTGATTCAAGATCCCTGCAGATCAAGCTTCAGTTTAGCAGCTAATAACGACTAAATCAACTCTTCTCATCTGATCCCTTGTAAAGCCTCACAGATAGGACCACTCACACTGAGACAGCTTAGCCCCTTCAAGAGAGCTTATCTGATTTCACACAATTGGATACTAGGTCAGTGTGGTTAGGTATCGCTGGCCAATGTTTCTGGTCTTGAAGTCGGTAAAAGTCTGCCCCATTCCGGGATCTGAGGACAGAAGTGCTGAGTCATGATGTCAGGTGCATACTTCAAATGGGGACAAAAACAGTTAAGTCATGTGACTGAACTAACAAGCCTAAACTACAACTCATGAGGTCATGACGAATGGTTTAAGGATGACATCATCACGTGCACCTCCGTCAGTTGATCTTGACATCTTGACATGTTCTGTCATGGCATGTCTGTTCTACACTAGTAATAATGTAAACGTTGTAGAACTAATACCAATCATTTTCTTTTTAATCATTTATTTCAGCTGCAAACATTAAAAAAAACTAAACATCAAAGGTTTTTCACGTCTTTGGAGGAGTATTTGAGCCTGTGCAGGAAGCAGAAGGGCAGCCGGGTCAATATTTGAGTAGGCTTTATGAAATACACTCGTTTATGATAGTCAGGAGGTGGGGTGGGTGCAGCATGGGTGCAGGAGATGAGGACAATAAACTACTTGGCTACAGCAACAGACGTGCTCAATCTGGTCATATAAGAAAATATTTACATGGTTTTATTGTTTACCCATATTAAGGATCTGTAATAATTACATTTTGAAAGAGTTCAATGAAAATAACTCAAAATCTATAACTTTTTTCGGAGGATACATACATTAATGATGTATGTACACGGGAACCTTTGCTTGAATACTACTTTGAATAAAGAGGCCTGACAATCAGTCTGCCGAGGGGCTGGGATTATGTTGTTCTGACGAGAATCACAATGCAAAAACTCAAAAGGTAAACAAGGAGTGGCTGTTGCTTAGGAACAAGCAGAGGGAGAGGGCTGGTAAAGTACGCTCCGTGGTACAAGAAACAAGAAAGAGAGAGTTGGTGGGCCTCGTTCAGCTCAAGGCCCGTAGTGTTTGCAAGGGAGCATGTTGAAGACAAAGCCTGACGAGCATAAACAGACAACTAACTGAATGGATTGTCAAAGTGCTTCTGCCTGTGTAGTAAACTGCTCTAACTGAATGAATCAAAGAAACAATTGGAAGAATCTGGTATTTCATCACCAATAGCACTATTGCAAAGTGACAGCTATAGTTGTTGTCCAAGAAATATGACGTCAGATACTTTCAACAATACTGATGTAAATGGACCTACACTAATGAGCAACACTCAACATTTTGGGAGAACTAGATGAGACTGATCTCATGTCTGTACAGTGCATAAGAAGCCAGAGGCAGGAGACCGTTAGCTTAGCATAAAGACTGAAAACAGGTGGAATCTAGTGTGGCTCAATCCAGAGGTAAAAACATCTGTCCAGCACATGTAATTCCCTCAAATCAATACTTAATATATTTTGTCTTCTATACCTGGTACTACTTGTACGGTAAATCGCTGTGAAACCATAACGTGTTCACACCTTTTGTTTTTTGTATGAATTAACCAAACAAGATATTAGGTGTTGCCTTAGGGAACTTTGGAGGTAGTGGTTGGTGGATTGTGTTGCCTTTGGACATGGTCCCGCTCGCTGTTTCCCCCTTTTTACATTCTTCATGCTAAGCTAATCAGTTGCAGGCGGTAGCTTTATATCTAAAGGACAGATAGGAGAGTGGTGTCAATCTTCTCATAAAACTCTCAGCAAGAAAGCCAATAAACATTTTTCCCAAATAAAACCACAGAAAAAACAGAGAGAGAAAAGTGTTTGTCAGGCATTAAGCAAACATTTAAGAAGTTTCAGTTTCAAATAGGATTTGAAGAACTGAAAATGTCTCTAGAGTTACTAATACCCCAAATCTGCCAGCAGCTTCGTATGTGTGTTTGCTGTAATGCGTTTATCTTTCAAACCTGTGGTTCAGCCCCTTGTTTTTCCTCACACCGTGTCCACCGAACCAATCACATGACATGACACATTTTCACAGAAAGGGCACCTTCCTGCTGGTAAATGTGGCTCTTTGAGGCTCAATTTAAGAGATAAATGAAATGCCTCAGCCTTTCGTTTTTGGGTCATTTAACATTTCATGAACGCGCAGGAGAAAGTGATGAAAGAGGGGGGAAAAAGATAGTATGAAAGCAAAGCATCTTGGAAAAGGAAGAGAGCTTTCAAGACAAACATAAATAAATTAGGCAATAAATGAACTTCAGCTCTGGCCTCCATAACTGAAACCTTTCCACTCAGACAGGAGTTCAGCAGATCATTTGAGTGCAGGAGTCATTATGGCATGGCCAGTTTTCCATATAACAGCCTGCTGCTGAGGCTTCTAGACACAGACACCACTGCAGCTGGGTGTCTGGGTCCAAAGCCTCCGCATACCATGTGGGCAATCAATTTCCCTCAGTGCCTGGGTCAGAATGCCTCTTTGTACCAAGTGCTACTGCATTAAAGGCAGCATGATGTTTAAATTAGCATGAGGGAGTGAGGGAGTTGGCAATAGACATCAGCTAAAATGAATTTCACCGAGTATGTCAGTTTTATGTTCAAACGCACCCCTTTTTTTGAAACCACGTTACCTCAATAAGGGTGGAACCCATGTAACTGGAAAGAAAAACATTGCAGTGTGAATGTATTTTCAGGCCACTGCATTATATAGTAACATTCTAGCAATTTATAGCTAGCTGTATTGAATTCTCCTATCTACAAATGGCCGTACAGTAACAAATAACCGCGCTTCAAACAAAGACGGGGCCAACAGAAAGATGTAATGGAAATGTTTTATGAGGTTCTGCATGCTGCTTTTATCTGGCACAAAGTAAACCTGCACCTCAAACCTGCCTCCACCCACACAATCACGAGGACAGATAAACTTTCATCAAGACATGCATTATCACAATTTTCACAGTAAAGCAGCACACAAGAGAAAATTGTTGAGTTTACTAATAAACTCAGTTCCATGAACTGCATGCTTTTAAAATGAGTATCAGCTTATTTAGCTAAACATCTGGTAGTTCATAAATCAGGAATAGTGAATATAATAATTCCTTACTATCTAATGGTCTCATCGTCACTTGAGGTATATAATATCCACGAACAAAAGTCAACTTTTTATTTAGAAATGTATAGGAAGGGCACAAATATAAATAGACTCAGCATATCCACAAAATGGTTTTCAGTTTGGAGGCGAGTCGAAACCATCTCACTAAAAATGCTCACGTATCATTGCGTGTGTGTGTGTGTGTGTGTGTGTGTGTGTGTGTGTGTGTGTGTGTGTGTTGTTGGGTAAATCCAGCTCCTTTACTTGAGCAAAGGTATCATATCCACAATGTACAAATACTTAAATAAAAGTCAAATTCCTGCATTAAAAAATGTCTTAAGAACACATAAGGGCAGCATAATGTTGTATTTAGACAAGTAAATATAGCTGTAACGGAGAACAAAGTACAACATTCCCTTTTAAATGTAGTAGAAGCATAAAGTAGCATCATTTGGAATAGTAAAGTAAAACTACCTAAGTACAGTAGTTGAGTTAACGTACATGAAACCCTTTTTTACGGCTAGACTAGTGGACCTATTTTCAGCCATATAAAGAGGAGACTCTTGCTTTTACCAGCACAGAATCTATGCCCCGACCTGGCATGGTACGTTGCATAACCAGGAGTGTTATCAAAAGGTGTGACCTGATATTCCACATATCATCTCTCTCTCACACTCTCTCTCTCTCTCTCTCTCTCTCTCTCTCTCTCTCTCACACACACATACACACACACACACACACACACACACACACACACACACACACACACACACACACACACACACACACTCTCCCTTGTTTTCTCTGTCTGAAAACATGACCCTCTTGTCTTTCACCCATTCCTTCTGAGTTTCATACTAAACCCTTTTAGCGCTTCTAGTCGGACTGTGTATTGGCGAGAATTTGGCGATACGATACTTATCATAATACAGGGGTTACCATTCAATATACTGCAATATATTGCATTACTGTAAGCAAGGCAATACACTGCAATATTGTTTTATTTATTTAAGGAAGACTGCCTAAAATGTGACTCTCGAAAAGTGAACTTTTGGATTTGCCATCAGAACAGTGGGATCTACTGTTGCATTTTTTTACACTGTCTGCCACACATCTTTACATGTAAACTATTAACTAAAAATCTATAGTGTTTTTGAGAATTGTCAATGTCACAAAACATAATATTCGATACTGAAGTGTATTGATGTTTTCTTACACCCCTAGTTTTTAGTGGATTTAAAGCAGTTTTAATGTGATAAATAAGAGCAAAAATGTGCAAATGACTATCAAAAGTGCATTCAAAGTACTGTCACTTCACCATCATAGACCACTAATGTAAAAAAATGTATATCTGAAAGACCAAAGCCATTCTGGATCGTCATCATCAGTTTTCTTATCACTGAAAAGACCAGTATTGCATCACATCCTTTTAAGTTCTCAGTAAATAAGTGAAAGGAAAAACACAAGAGGAAAAAAGTATCAGCCCTGCTACTCTGATACAAATCACGATTTTCACGAAATCCGTCTGGACTGGGCTCTGTGTTTAAATGTGATGATCACAGCTCCGGTTTGTTATGTTCTGCTAGTCCCAGCATGCTCTTAGTATGAGACAGTTGAAACACGGAGAGACTTGCTCAATCGATTTCACTTTATTTATCAAGGGAGGGTGTCCTGAAAAGAGACCTGCAGTATATTAACTCAGACACACAAGTGGCATTGGCCTGCTGAGTGTAGCTATGCCTGGAGCACCTTGAGACGCAGTATGTGCCTTGCTCAGTGGCACCTTGACAGTCGCCATAAGGGCAGAGGAGAGTGTTACACATTAACTTTCCCCACCCAGTTTTTTCCAGCTGGTCACAGGAGTTCAAACTTCCCGTCACAAGCCCACTTCTTCAACCTTTATACATCCACCCCAGAAAAAGAGAGTGCCATGGAAATTAAAATGTATCAGAAGAAATGGAGAAACCGACATGGAAATACAATGCAAATCTATTGAAGCAATACAAAAATAGTCAAACAAACCATCAAAATAGGATAGGAGTGCTGACGCTTTCTTATTTTAACATTTTCCAGGCAGTTTGATTAAAAAATAATGACTGAGGATAAACAAGACATGTCATTCTGGTCTCCTTTCGGTTTAAAATATTTTATGAGTTTTAAGTTTGAATATATTTCAGGATTTCTCCATTTGTTTTCCATTTTAAGACCAAACAGGTTGAGTTTAAGCTTGCTTATGCCACTGACATTCAATCAGTGTAATATTTAGCCTGCACAAATTAATTATATTTGCAATATTGCTGCCAACAGATATGATATGCATGTAAAGAAAGAAATGCTTTAGTCTGTTCAATACAAGGCATTCAAAACAATGTGTACCTGACCGTACAAAGTTGGCTCTGTTTTTATTCTCTCTGAACCATGTGCCTGTAACTAAACTGAATAAGTCCTCCACTTGTACATAGCTCGGCATGCTGGGACTTTAATAAACTCCTCCCCACCTCCTCCTTTCGTCATGCCCTTCTCTTGCAACGCCTCCGTCATCTTGCCCAAGTCTAATGATCTAATTACAGGTTAAGACTTGTTGACTTTGTATTGAAAGAGGAGCCTACCTGATACTACTGTCCAGCCCCCCTCTGTCTCCTCATCAGCCTCTATGTCCTCTGAATGAGGCACACACAAAGCCTCACTAAACACCACCTTCAGCACAAGTTCATCCTCTGAGGCACGACGGCCTCATTTACAATCCAAATCAGGGTGGGCACCGAGTACGAAGAGTCAGGTCAAATGCAAACTCACCTGCTCCACACAACAGCGCTATTCACTCACTGCGTCATGTGCTGATACTACAGCAGGTGTTAAATATAAATGGAGTCCAGGGCCAATTGATCCAAAGCTAACAATAGTTAAGTAACTGAGCCTAAAGTATACAGATATATATTTGGTATCTCTGGGATCTGTCCTCAGTTGCCTGTATTTGGCCTTAACTCCACGCAAGTCCGAGATTATGTCAACAAAATCCATTATAAATGCCGGACCCATGAAACAATCTCAAGCTTTGGTCTTTTGCATATGGCTTCATAAAAAAAGATCAACCAAAATTGGATAAAATCTGTACTGGTTCAGTGTTTACTGACGACTGCGGCGGCTTTTGTAGACAGAATCGATAAAAAGTGGGTGTGAAATCTAGACGCTCAAACTGTAGTCGTGTTTATTCAGTGATACAGAATGTGCACAATGTCTCGTGTGGTCCCAAAAAAGTGCAGAGTAGATTTCTGGGGAAACAGGAAGTGTGATTTTATCTCTGCTGCACTGAGCAACTTTTAGAAACAGATTCTCACCAGCATTAAGATGAATAACTTAGCTGGCTGATGGGCGGGATTACTTTCGAGAGGGTCAACTAATATGGGCATTAAAGAGGAAGCAACACACTGTGGGACCAAACTTCTCGCCAAATTGAACTGAGGACCTTGCGGGCCTCTACTTTACAAGATGAACCTTCTGTTCTGATGAACTGAAGATGAAGCACTGGATGACAGACTCCACGCACCAGACTCGGGAGTGCAACAACAGCAAAACCACAGCAGTTTTTGTGTCAACTGACGCAGCATTCAACATTTAAATTGAGGACTGTATTAAACTTTGAAAGCAATCACAGATCAAAATCAACATCAACATGATGTAATTACAGATTACTACACCATGAAAAAGACATGTGGGCTTGGTCAAGGGGCTTGCAAAACACTGTTCCCGCCCTTGCTTCGGCACACCATATAAGGCAACAATTCATAAAAGAAAAGCAACTATTATATTATTCGTATTAGTTCTTAGAACGACAAACACAGGAACTCAAACCCATTACTTGAGCCCACGCGTTGTCAAGTCGTAGAAAGTGTCAACTTCAAACCAGTTTGAGGGAACTGGTTTGATCTGCGCAACCCAACAGAAAAGCTTCATGTATAAAACTCACAGAACTATTAATACTATGTTGCTGTTTCCTTGAACACATTTTGATATAGAAGTAGGCTTGGAAAACATTATATGTGGGGTGGGGGGGAGCTCCCTTAACAAAACCGTATAATATGTCATGTGTGCTAATGAAAATGCTACGATAAAACCAAAAGGTACGCATTATGGCGACCTATCTAGCTGCCTGTTCAATAACAAATACAACTCCCAAATAATGTAATAAATAAGAATCAAAAGGGTTTGGGTCTTAAACTTCAAAATTCTCAGAAAAACAATTTTACGGCATTTGTCTCTACTAACAAGAAACAACAAAATATGTCAAGTGTGAATAGGAGGAGGAGAACTATTCATCACTAACCTCAAAGACTCAGGATTCGGGTGACAACGTCCATAATAGCAACCGAACAAGTGTCGCTCACAGTAACCAATGAAAATCAAGAGGGAAAACCGACAACAAAACGCGAAAAGGGGAATAATCCAAAGTGCGTTCCGAAGGGGACAAAGCTGTCTGAAGGTGGGGACCACGGGCCAGCCTCACACCTCTTTCTCACAGCGACTAAAACAAAACTGGAGAGGACGGAGAGGGAAAAAAAGACAATGCAATGGCTGCTGTTTGAAGCAGAAAAAGGAGAAGTGTAGTGAAGCAACTTGTCCTCTCCCTATGAGTCACGCAGCACTACCATTGGTAGGGGAGCCCTGAGGCAGAGTGTTTTTACCTGGCCAATCAGCAGCAAGTATCGGCCCTGAATGTAAATCCGTTCAGGTGAGTTTGATGTGTGGCAGGGATTGGACGATGCTGTGGCGGGGGAGGGGAGAGCAGAGAGGTCCAACAAGAGAGCCACACCTCAAACAGCATGAAAGACGATAGACAGGTTTCTCCTGCAGAGGCGGAGGAGTGCTGGTGGTGCAGGTAAACAGTTGGACAGGTATGCACTTACGTAAGACTTTGACCAGACAATATGGGTCAGCGTGGTTATTAAAATCTGTATGGCAGCTCAGAAGTAAAGTTCACATCCCTTTGTGTCCCATTAAAACATTTACAATGAATTGTGAGTCTATTAGCCGTGTCAGGGAGCCAGTTAAGCTACTGACTTGTGGGGGAGTTGTTCTCCCGGCAGTAGAAAGCCCCATAAAACAACTTCTACCAGTGGGAGGTACAAAGAAATGAAACTGTAAAGTTGACTTCGTTTAGGTATGAGCAAGTGCTTTACCTCAGAGGGTAAAGCAACCCTCCCCCTCCTCTTTAGGATTCAGTGATCATGATAACGAAAAAGCTCCTGCTGTGAACGAACATCTAATGCACGTTTAACTAAAGCGCAAGGTATTTATGTCTCACATTTTACATTTAAAGTGTCCCAGATCAGCTGCAGTAGGTGTCACCGGTCATTTTACTGTCACATGTCTTGTTACGTTCGGAGTACACAGATATAACTGAGACTTGATAAGAATCTAACAGAAATGACACTCACAGGAAGTGGTGGTCTGCAGTGAGTGCTGAGCACTTTGTGTCTTCACACTCCTGGCTGTGCATCAATACATGTTTTCCACTGAAAAGCCCCATGTAGTGCATTCAACAGTCAAATGTGTAAATAAAACCTGGCTCAAATTGGGATTGTTGGGAAAAAAGCATAAACATAAACAGACACTGGACTTAGAGATTGATGTTTAAAAAATGAACCCATTAAAGTCAATTGCAACTGCAGCAGGGTCTGTTTGTCGCGGACGCCAAAATAACCCTCTCAGTCTCCACCGAGTGCTCTCATCATCACATTAATTCTTCCTGGCCTCCATTCAATACAGTTCAGCTCATCTGTTTGCCTTAGAGCAAATTGATAGCCTTGCTGTGAGGGAAACTTACACCAAACAAGCTCCATTCATCACCGCCATGTGGAAATACTGTCTACAACTCTGAAGCAGTGGAGGAAACTGTTCACTTCTTGTAATATTTACTCTTAAGGCTGATGCACTGCAGCACTGCTAAAATCCAGGACAACTATGTAAACACACAAAACACACACATGCATGTACAAGAGCAAAAGCCAGTGTACTCTGTTATGTAAGCCGTAAGGATACATTAAATCTCTATGCAAACAAAATTGTTTTAAATAGCATCTGAGGCCCAAAAGTAGAGGTGCATAAATTCAGCACATTATTGTCAATATTATGGATGTAATGGATCAATTGTGTGCCACCACCTTGCCACTATCAACAGGGTATTTTTAAGACTTTCTGGGTACATAATTTACCCGTACTCTGGATCCTGAAATCCCATTTATATATTCACACTGTGTATCTACTCTGAAAGGAAAAAAAGCCATCAAAGGTAAGGAGACTTCAGAGAGCTGTAGTACTGACGATAAGCTTTTAGATTCCTGAAGCACAAATTCAGCATATTCTTTCCAAAATGACAAAAGAATAGAAACCCATAATGAGAGTGCACTACATTCCATTGATTTGTTAATTGTGGGTAATCAGCTGTGACGGGAAAAATATTTCCGGACCAGGAAGTCTCTTAGGAGGAGCAAACAAATAGACGAGAGATGGCATCAAAAACAATTCATGCATCTCCTTCAATGAATATTAAGGAGAACATTTATTCCTCTGTGTGCCAATCAAGCGGAAACCTCTGGTGAAAAAAAATTAAGCAAAAGTGGAAGTGTCAAAAATTGTAGTTCTTGAAATGGCCTGTTGAGGCTGACTCCAAAAGTGAGACAATCGCATAGACCCCCATGTTAAAAGACCCCATTTTAAAGCAGTTATGCACACCTGGTACAAAATGGTTTTGGTCTCTATACCTAATATTCCCGTTCATGACAAGTGTAGGGGAGTTGACATTTTATATAAGTCAACCATTTGCATTTGAGCCAAACACTTTGAGCTTCACAACTTGAGGTGACGTCACGGATGTCAAACGAGCTTGCAACCATTCCTGAAAGCCTGAAAATGCTAATTTATGCTTAATATATTTCAATGGAGAGGGTGGATAGCAAAGACATCAAACAATAGATTTCTGCATCACCATTATTTATGATGTCTGTTTCTGAATCATCCAGTAAGTAGTAGCACTGAGATGCTAAATGCCAAAGTCAGAGCATATCTATTGCCTCAACACAGCTCTCAATATGGCGACAGCTGAGCGTCTATCAGTACTTACAAATCCTCAGATTTGATGGCTTTTTTCAGCTTCATATCCTAAAATGACAATGTAAGAAATCCCCTGACATTAGTTCAGGCTCTGGTGATTTCAGACACTTCATGAACTTCATTATTATTTATTGATCAAGCAATGTCAAATTAATTCATTGTGGATTTAATCTAATATATTTGTATTGTTTAAGGTCTGAAAAACACCAAAGTTATATAGAAACAGTACAATATAAAAGAAAATGTCATGTTTTATTTATATATGATAAAATTACAAATTTGCTTTACAATCTGTACTGCAGACACTCTATTATTTGAATCTTGCATCAGATAAGGAAAAACTCCTCTTTTTTACAGGAGAAAGGAGCAAACTTCAACAAGCCAGGAGGGATCAGGATGGACAGACATGCAAACACATCTTTCATGTTTAAGTGGATGTTTGGGCTAAAAACACACAATGAAACAGTGAAATCACTGTTCTAAAGTTTGGATTGAAAGAGAATGCACTAGACACACAACTTTGGCTTACAGTGTTTGAAGAGGCTCATTCGTGGCGTAAAATCTAAACTAAACGGTAAAGCCTCATGCATGTGAATAATGTGTTATTGTGGGGGTTTTTTATTGAACGCAGCAACAAAAAACAAAAAAAAACTATTTGCACTTATCCTCTCCAAAGGATTTACAATCTTTCCAATTATCTTCTGCAATGCTGAACGCAAACTCACCCAGATTTGCACAACAAATCACATCTACACTCTGGGGGGAAAGCAATAAAAGTGAAGATGTTTAAATTACTGGTGCTTCATGACATGTCAGTGGGATACAATTAAAATCAGGCCGCAGTGTGTGAACACAAAAATCTTGTCTAACACAGTGCATTGTGTTCTTGCTTCATTTCTACAATGGTGGTGTATTAACGCAAGCAAAACATTGTCTTGTTGTGGGATCAGTGCAGAACCGCTTGAACCTGTAGACTCACTGAAAAGACATACCTTTCCTTTGCAGCAAATTTATTTTTCTTTGCAATGAAAAAACTATTATTTTGTGCCAGCTCTGCAGACAGAAGCCAACCACAACAGGACCAGCCCTAAAAGGCCCCATTTCCTGCAGTATCTCCCCAATAAAGGGAAGAGAGAGCCCAGCAATACTTTACAGCACAAAGCTGCTGTGGTTATGGCCTGTGTCAGTGAATTCCCTTTAACCCAAAAGAGGGACATACGATCGTCATCTAGACAATTGCGTGCTGTTAATCTTTCTTTCGCTTGTCTATCCAAATGTCATTTTGAGTTGCTAGATTCACATTATAATATTACTATTATTATTATATGAATATGACAGAATGTCACTTAGTTATTCAGCTTACTACACAAATGTCTATGATAATAAATGTTATATAAGCCAGAATGTTTATTTTTATGGGACAAAGTTTCGCAAACGCAGCCCTCAAATAGAGCACAACTAGTCCTCACTGCAGTTTATATTTTTGCTCCCAAACTTGATTCATGTGACACAATTTATCTCGGCATGCCCTACAAAGTTGTAGCTGACAGATCACTTCACTAAGAACTGCACTCAGTTACGAGTTATTTTGGAGTTCTGTGTGACAAACATTTTGGAACAGTCCTTGGCAGCCTGAGATATGGGAGCCTTTGGAGGCCACACAGAATTATTTGTGTAGCTTGGAGGTCAGAATTGATCCAGAATGCTGCAGCGTGTACGAACAAAAGCTAAGAAAAGAGATCATATTACTCCTGCATTAGCTTCTCTGCACTGGCTCCCAGTAAAATCCCAAACTGAGTTTGAAATCCTTCTCCTCACCTATAACGCCCTAATTGGCCAGGCAACATCATATCTTAAGGAGCTTATAGTACCACATTACCCCACTAGAGAGCTGCGCTCACTGAATGCCGGGCTACTTGTGGTTCCTAGAGTCCCAAAAAGTAGGATGGGAGCCAGAGCCTTCATTTATCAAGCTCCTTTTCTGTGGAACCAGCTCCCAGTTTCAGTCCGGGGGGCAGACACACACACCACATTTAAGAGTAGGCTTACGACTTTGCTCTTTGATAACCCTTATCATTCGCTGGCTCAGGTTTGCCTCGGTCCAGCCCCTAGATATGCTGCTATAGGCCTAGATTGCCGGGGGACTGCCTAGGATACATTGAGCTCCTCTCTCCTTCTGGATGAATGAATGTCCCATTAGTGCACATTACTATTGTTCCTTCTTCACCTGAGTCTTTGTGCTTTATTGCAGGTTTCCATGGACCGTGGTTATATCTGGACCGTGACTGTACCTCCTGCTGTGGCCCTGCTGACACCCACTGCTACCATCATTATTACTATTATTAGTACCGATATCATTGTTGCTTTTATCATCAATATTATTCTACTATATCCACTGCTGTCGTTATTATTAGAAGTCGTAATTTCCCCATCATTATTTTGCTTACGACCGGTACTCTAATTAATATGTACACACAACATCAGCACTTCTGTCCATCCTGGGAGAGGGATCCCTCCTCGCTCTCCTAAATACAGAACAGAGAGGCTGAGGATGTGAGACGCCAGATTTAAACCTAACTGTGCCAAGTATATAGTCATTCATTCATTCATTCATATTCATTCATTCATTCATTTCCGCTGTTTGCTACCTGGAAACGGTGCTGATGAGACATACCGTGGCTGTTGAACAGATAGGCAGGGGCTAGCTGTTGTATTCACATTACGTCTACTGCTGCCGATACACACATACAGACTGCAAGTCATTCATTATTAAATACAGAGAGCAGGCCAACAATCCAGGTCATCCACATCACACCTCTGTGGGCTGTAAAAGCTACCTGCAGTCACATACTGGCAGAAAGCATTCATTGTTACGCGACGTCACTGAACCACATAACTGCTGTTTCTCATACAGACGTCTTATCGTAAACAATTGCTGAGGTTTTGAAAAGGCCATCTGTGTCACACCAACTAATTCAGGGCCAAGAGCATGCCTGCTTCAGTGTGCGCCAACAGCCAGCAGCTTTTCACCCGAGAGCTCTAGTTTATCTCAAGCTCATTATTAATAAAATGCCATGAGGCCCTAAGAGCATATTGCTCTGTCACTCAGGGCCTAGATTATAATACCCATTGCCTGCACGCAGTTAAATAATTTAACCAGCCTGAGGACTCCCTGTCACTTTGAAATTAACCCAAAAGGGGGAAAAAAAATAAAATAAAGAATAACTGACAGTGAAGACAGACACTCGCGTCTCAGTAGATATGATGAGCTGCCTGAGCTCACTGCAAATTCTGTCAACTCTGTCTTTGCTTGCGTTAGTCACATTTGTTGAAAGAGTTTGTTGAAAGTTGAATGAGGAAAGATCCTTTGGCTTCTTCGAGCAAAGCTTGCACTTTGAATCCAACCACCACTGGCTGAGCTGACTCATGAAAGGCCTCCGTGAACCACTCACTGCTACCTCATTAGCTCCAAGAGACATGAGAAATGACAGGGTGAAATATCATTATGCGCCAAAGTTGCAGGTTGAGCCAGTTTCTATTTTTGTTCGGAGCTACTTTGTGTGGTCAAACTACAGTAAGGTAGAACACTTCTCTCCCTAATGTAATTACACATACATCAGGGATACGGCTCACTACACTGTGTGCTTACGTGGACCTCGGCGGGAGTCGTAAAAATATCTAAGTAATGTGGTTAACTAATCTGATGATGTCAACATGCTGCCAGAGTGGACGCGTTATACTCTGATTCATCATACAGTAATTCTTCCTACAGACAAAGTATATTGTGGCTAAGGGTTTCTCTTACTTTCCCTGGTATCTGGAGGAACATAATCTAATGTGAAATACACCATCTCTCTGCAACAATAAGCGTATTTCCCAAAATGTCAAGCTATTCCTATAAGTAAAACTATTAACACTTTTTGACCAATACAGTCTATTCCCACTTGATTATCACCACGAACTTGACTGCTGAATAAATAAATACTTAACAACTGAAATATAATACTGCATTTACACAACGGCATACTTAAAACACAAAGTCACATTGTCCTCTTTTTGAATGTTAAAAATAGCTTGACTGGAACACTGCATTACATCATGACAATGCTCAAATTCATGGAGAAACTCATGTCCAAGTCACATGCTTGTGAGACCGACAGCATGAGAGCAGAGTGAGGTGACAGGTGGAATTTCCCTCGACTCTCCTTTCTCTCTGACGTCAGGTCCAGTGGCAGCGGTTTACTGCTGCAATCAAACATGTCCGACAAGGTGATATTCAGGTGTCAAGAGTCTGAGGTTGTGAAACAGCAGCGTACAATTATGGAACTCTGCAAACAGCAGTTCCCCTGCGAGCCCTCAACAGAAAGCAGGTCAACGTGAGGTATGTTTTCTGCACATGAAAAGGGGGAAGTTCTACAGTTTTATTTCTCTTTTCACAAGTCGGTTCCTGCATTTCTGCAAGTCATTTGAGGTGTCAGCCATCTCGTATGACTGTTTGTTTAGTCGAAGCATAAGAACATTGCCATCTTGTGGTTATTCCTAAACCACCAAGTTACACCTAATGTCATTGCTTACAGCTGGGATTAAGAAAATGTGTTTCCCTTTATTTGCAGCAGCATGTGTGGACACTTATCATTAAATCTCTGGGTTAAACAATGTCACAATAGTTCCTGAATACTCAAATATATCTGAACACGGTTACAGGGGGGTAAACCTGTTTTTTAAAGATGACCATATATGCCAACTTGCAAAAGATTGCCAGTCTCTTACAAGGCCACTCTGAAAGCTTGTGTGAAACTGCAGTGCTGCTTTCTAAATAGGATAAAAGCTCAGATCTTCTTTTTGTGTAGCCAAATCAATATCCAGCAGCCCATTAAGGCCGGCGGGTACGTCTTGGGCAATAAGAAGTGTCTAATGTCTGAGAAGCTCCTCGTCACTGGAGGGAGAACAGCACAGGAAGGCTCTCCATTATTGCCCTTGGTCAGATGGTGACATCACTGTCACAGGATAAGAAGGCTACCAGGAACTGCTTTAACCTCAACCAGACAGTCTTCTGTCTGCAGTGCACACGCGCACACACAAACACCCACACACAGTATATAATTCAAGCTACCAAAGCAGAGAGGACAGGGGAAGAAGAGAGGCTAAATGTATGGACAGAAGCATGGAAGGATGTTTCTAAAACAAGGGCACATGCTAAAAAAGAAAAAAAGAAAACAAGACAACTCTACACTGGAGTATTTTTGGAAAGTCTTGCTCTGGATAATTGATTTCAGGGGAAGTTTCCAGTTATGCACAAGCCTCTGCCAGTGTTCCCACCATAGGAAGATTGTAAGGGGAGAGCGGGTGGGTGAAGGGTTGGTGGGTCCAGCTGGTCCCGTCTCTAGCGGGACTCGTAACTCTTCGCCTCCCTCTGCGTCACAGCCGCCTCCTCTGAAGGGAGCAACTGGAGTCGACCAATGAGATTGTGTTTGTCCGTCCCATGATACAAGCATCTTAACTGAAAAATGTAAACATCTGGCAAACATTTAGCCTTGCCATAAAATAGAGTTAATCAACTAGACTATGGAGAAAAACATTTTTGCTGGGAATCTCAGACATATATTTGTAGAAATTGGGAAAAACATAATTTATATTTGTCCGAAGAAGAAGCTAAATGAGTATTTCAGACTCCGTCTCAAAGCAACTCTCTCTTATTTTAGTCAATATATTCAGTCTGAGGCCTCTTCAATTGAATGAGTGCAAATTAGGAAATATATGGATATAATAGAAAATGAATAACAATCTCTGAGAGCCCAAGTTGATGTTGTTGATCAAAACTGCATTTATGCAACCAACAGTCTGAGACAAAAAACAAGCATTTTACTATAATTGAAGACTTCAAAGAAACTGTACTGACATTCCTCTTCATGTCTATCTTACAAATAAGTGGTTATTAGATGTAGCTGTAGATTGTCGAGGGGGCATCTCTGAAGCACTTAATTGTGCAGGTTTTCATCACACACACACACACACACACACACACACACACACACACACACACACACACACACACACACACACACGCACACACACACACATCAGTGCAGTCACATGATGACCAACACAAAGGGGAGACACAGAAATGGAGTAGTATGTATCCCAGATGACAGTACTATCATCATGAGTTCAGTCATGCTTATTTAGCTGTTGTGTGATCACTTTTTGTGTACTGAGTGAAGGCAAAGTGCAATAAAATACATAATCAATAATAGCTTAAAGTCATTTGACATGAAAAGCACCATGAACAAAGTCATCAGCATAACTCCAAAGGGTTCTCACATAGGCCTAGTACACATAGAGATAGTCGGCCCGCATTGTTAGTTAAGGCTACAAGAAAGTAAGCAATAAGTATAAAACATGCTCGACTGGACTCACCCTGGTAGAAGATGTCATCACACGTCCTGGCGTCATGCTCCCAGTTAGTGTCTATCCTCTGTCCTCGTGAAAACACGCTGTCGTTAAAGGGGAGACAGACGGTACTATAGCTCCATCATCCCACAGTCACCCGTCGACTTTAACATCCTGCTGCGTTCGTGTGCTTTCTGACACAAGGTTGCAGTTTTTCTTCGTCAGGGGCTGATGCGTGGGGAATTCCTAACAGTCACATTTTCCTGGGAAATGATTGGCCCGGTAGCAGAGTTTGTCTGGCTGTAGCCTAGTAGTAAAGGGGAATCAGGAGTGGTGGTTTCAGTTGTGAGCAATATAGTATCGAGGGACGAGGGTGGATTAAAAGGCGTTATGGCAAAACAAAGAAAGTGGTCGCGACATGTCCTATTGCTTAAAATGTAAATAATTACCAATATATATATTTTTCTCACTATAAGGATATTATTAACATGTAATCCATTAATGAAACGTAGGTAACAATTAAACAAGCCGTTATCTAAGCGACAGTTCGGTTAACGTTAATGTTAATAAACCGTGACGCGGTCACAGGTGTCACTTTAAAGGCAATTTTGTCAACAGCTCACGCGATTTAGGTCAAATTAAGTTGCGGACGAAAAAAAAAGCGGTTGTAGGCTTCAAGCTTGCGTTGAAGTTGTTCTTTTTAGACGAGTTTGTTTTCCTCCACCAGACAACGATAAGTGTTAGCACAGGGAGATAAAAGTGCAAATGGGCATCTTCCGGGAAGGTCCAAGCCCTTGTGAGATGAGAGCAGTCGAGGATAACTCCTTAACGGGCGGGGTCTAAAGATTAAATAAAAATTAATAAAATTCCCAGAAAAGGACGAGCGAGAATTGCAATAGCTGTATCAAATAGAATAAAGCACTCGCCATTCCTAAATATGAATGTGCTTCTCTATATTTGGGATATATATAAGGAATTATTAGTTTAACCTTGGACAAAAGTACGTTCCCATACCGGGAGTCGAACCCGGGCCGCCTGGGTGAAAACCAGGAATCCTAACCGCTAGACCATATGGGAAGGATGTCATGTTTTCTTGTCTGTCTGTATAGTTACATGAACGGATATTTAATGAAAAGGAAATTACATATATTTGCAGTGATCTGATAAACCAACAAACTGTAGTTATTACCATGATAGCTACACACTCATGGTACACACGTTACATTAAAGGCAATCTTGTCCTTGATTGTTTTGTCGCGTAATAAACACTTGGGGACTAGGTACCATCTAGTGGTCTTTAACTGTTACTGTTGATTGAATACAGGATGTCAGCCATAAACAACTTGTGTTGGTGACGGTTACTGGTTATACCCATAGTAAATAATGTAATATGAATTTAATTAATTGATAAATTTGCAAAGAAACAAATAAATATGACGAACAAAGGAGGGATCAAACCTTAAATTCACACGAATTGTTACAGTGTTCCAAACAAACTAAATATGGGTGCTAAACATATGACGTAATTTCATTTGGACTAACACAAGTGTAGAGACGGGGTTTCTCTACTGTATACAAATATTTTAGCTAAGTATATTACGACCTGAAACTGGTTCACACAAAAAAGAACAGCTATACTCAATAAGAGTTCTATCAGTGACACGTTCATCGTGGATTCATGTGGCTATCACAGCTCACAGATTCACAGCCAGTCGGTTAAGATACCCTCCTTTTTCTAGCTCGAATGGTAGCGCCCTTAGACTCGCACAGGCAGCCAAATATTTGACAAAGTAGCAATGGTTGGCTAGTCAGTTAGGAGTTAAAATAACACACCGAGAAAAATATAGATAATTCCCTGACACATAACCCGTTTACGTTTATGCCAAGTATTTAGGTTTCCGCGTCAACAGGATGTCAACTCCAGCAAGACGACGTTTAATGAGAGATTTTAAACGGTAAGCGACAGGAAAACATCAGCGAAGTAAGCTAATAGCGTAGGCTAACGTTAGCTTGTTAGCGTTAGCCCGTAACTGCTCCTGAACTACAACTCTAATAATACAGAACACATATAAACACTGGTGGATTATTTGTTGGCGAGGGTACTGGATGTTAGTTTTGGGGTCGTGTTAACTAGTTAACGGCTGGTCACAGATTAACAGGTAACGATGATGGTAACGTTACTGGCGACCAGCGTTGGCGAGTAGCAACGACGGTGTTGTGCAATTCATGGTCACTGATCGCTGTCGTGTGTCGATGTTTTTAAACAATGTAACATAATATGTTCACCTTTCCCGAAACTGTCAGTGGTTATGTTTATACGTAGTGTGTGTGGGGGCTCACTGGTCTGTATTTGTAACTGGTTATACTGGAAAATGCGGTTCAAGTCGGTGGCCAGATGGCCCTTCACAGGCTGTCCAAATACACGATGATCAAGGGATCTCCGAATCCCGGGTCCCTGATAGATCACTATCTAAGCCTGAGGATAAGCAACCATCTGCCAGGCAGTCACTGAAGATCTGCAGACCCTTCAGCACATGGTTTCTTATCTACAGTATGTTCCGACTAAACAGAACTGATGGCCACAGACAAAGGCCGAGAGTTAATCCTGGTTTGCCCAATGTCTAAAACAACACCATATTTCTCTGACAACGTGACTAAAGGACTACACTTCAATAAACAGTCACAGAACTTGGCTGGAACAGTACACGATAGACAACTCTATTTTCCACTTTACAATCTTACAACAGTATGATTTATATCATTATATTACCAAAACAGACATTCCAGATGAGTAATTAGGATTATAATCATGTTTTCTTTGTGGATGTATGTCCAGCTATAAATCCTGGTGGAGTGTTTGCTATTAAAAAATGGGCAAACTCTAATTGCCCACCGAGTCTTAGAAATTGAACGTAGGGCTTGTCCTCCTGTTTTCATATTCAATAGAGCCTTGCTGTCTGCTGATTTAACGTCCATCTTTTGCTCTTTTGAATATCACCTGTATTTTGTGATAGCATTGTGCTTTTGTTTCCTCTGTTAGACTGCAAGAGGATCCTCCAGCTGGAGTTAGTGGAGCACCATCAGAGAACAATATCATGGTATGGAATGCTGTCATTTTTGGGTAAGTCAAGTTAATTTGTTAAGACTTATTACATTCATTTTAATAATCAGTTGTTTTGTAGAAATTGTCACTGCTTGTTTTTGGACACAAAATATGTGATAATACTGTAGTTTGTCAGCGTATTTTCTGAGTATTTAAAATTAGGGTATGAAAAGTGAATTGGATGTTTTTGTTTTTGAAAGTGATGATCGTCCGCTTGTTTTTTACCTCTCTTTTAGACCTGAGGGAACACCTTTTGAAGATGGTAAGTTCTATAAAGCTCTTTACATTCAAATATTCAAAAAGGTCCAACCCCCGTTATGACATTACTCATTATTATTCACGAGGACCCTATATGTGGGAAGTTAAATTACATTGATTGGTATGGTAATGAGTAGATTTTAGATGATGCCTTAAGTTTTAAATCAAAATCGCCAGAACCAGATCAAATTGATACATGCATTTTCTAGTTGGCTAGATTACTGTAATGCACTGTAACACTGTTACTGTTCCTGATATAAACTGTTAGTAGTTAATGTATCTCAATTCATAAAATGCTGTTTCTTCTTACTTTCAGGAACCTTCAAACTTACCATTGAATTCACAGAGGAATATCCAAATAAACCACCAACAGTGCGATTTGTCTCAAAAATGTTTCATCCAAATGGTATGTTAGTAATATATAGAACTATTTAAATTGCAGAAATTATATTTTGTTACACATATTTATGTAATAAAATTATGTATATTTTACTTTTTATTATGTGTGCTCCTTTGCAGTGTATGCCGACGGCAGCATATGCTTAGATATACTTCAGAATCGTTGGAGTCCAACCTATGATGTCTCTTCAATCTTAACTTCAATACAGGTAATCTAACATTCCTTCGTGTATGTAAACCCATCGTGTGTCAATGCAAATTAGGATTAGTTTAAGTGACAAAGAGAAATAATACCCACATCATTTTTATAAACAAGTACAAGTAATGTATACGTTATGTCTGTGTTATGTCATCAAGCTGTCAATCAATTTGAAACATGTTTTGTTGTGTATTTCAAGTCTTTACTGGATGAGCCAAACCCAAACAGTCCAGCCAACAGCCAAGCAGCCCAGCTGTACCAGGAAAACAAGCGGGAGTACGAGAAGAGGGTTTCTGCTATTGTTGAACAGAGTTGGCGTGACTGTTGACCCCCGTTATCGCTCGAGTATGAACAGTGTCCGGCCCAGAATCAAGAAACCACCGATCAAGAAAACAGCTGATCTCACAGAAATAAAATGACACATTTTAAAATCCTTCTCAGTATATTTGTCCCATAACTGTTGCTAAGTTTGTATGCTGTTTTGTCTTGTGGCATCCATTCATGCCAAATGCTATTGTTGGGCTATAGCGTATGTTCGTTAAAAGTAAATGTACCTTGTTATATCTGGGTTACTTGCTACATGCACCAACAATTTTCTTTAAAAAAAAAAGGCAATAGCCAGTCTGTCACTTTACTATCTGTTTTATTTTTATTTTTACATGAAGTAGACTGTTTGGATGACAGTGACAGTTAATTAGACGTGCTTGCTGTGTGGTTTGCTGTGTAGATACCGACAGTACATATTTACAAAAAAAACAGCTGTTCATGGGTGTTTCTCCTGTTTCAGTGGCCTCACTTCTTTTGGTTTTGTTTCCATCTGTCCTTTGAATGCCTTTCAGAGGGATAGAAATTTAACCTGGCATGGACATCTATCCCTCTAACAAGTTGTCAGCTCAACAGATGCCTTTGGGGGTCATTTATATCTCAACTGTTCTTGTAAAGCTATGCCTTTGAGTTTAAAAAAACTTTCTAGATATTGGTGAATATATAGATATATGTCCCACTTCAACACAGAAACAAGATATGTAGTTCCCTTTCCGGGCGCTTAACTTTGTTTCATGCACGTAGTTTCATAATGCTGATATTTAAAGGCTGTGTGAGAACATTTCTATGCTATTTTACAATCTTACAAATCAGCTGACATAATACTGTTTAAAAACAGGAAGTTGTCCGTTTTCAGATTATAAAACTTTACACTGGTAACCCATGTAACAAACTGTACATTTTCTTGTAAATAAAATAAATATACATCAGTTGTCTGTTACTTTAACTCTCAATACAAAAATATCCATCTGATGTCATCAGTTTAAATTTATTCAGTTGTTACAGCTGTGAAAACAAGCAGACAAGTCAACTGTACTCACATAAACCAACACATCTGACATTTAACAAAGATCACAGTTTACAGTTTCCATGTAAAGATTTTCTGATTATGGATGCAGCTTGTAGTTGTAGAATGACCTACAGGTGTGGAAAGAGCAGACAGCATTGCTGGTAGAGCGATAGAGATGTATCACTACATTGAGACTGATATGAGCGTCGAGCTACAGTTTGATGCCTCATGAGGCAACTATCTACAATGTTCAATAACAAGCAGTGATCAGCTGCATTTTCTGCAAAGTTCCTTAAATAGCCACAAAACTAAAAGTGGATTTTGGTAATAAAGAACCAATTATTTTTATTTTTAAAGTAACCATTTTAATTCATAAAGTAAGGACATACCACCACAAAGTATTGAAGCTTGTGCAAAAGTTAAACAAATAGACGTGGAATGGCAGGAGACAAAAAAAAAAGACAAATCACTTATTCTAAAGCCCCTGCTAAAGCTAAAGTACAATTCATGGCAAAGGAATGCAGAAACCACAGGTGATCCCTGAAGGATTCTCTTTTATTCATGTGTGTTGTAAGTTTGTCACATACAAGTATAAACACAGCATTTACGCTTGAGTGTGATTTGTACTGAAGTTTAATGGATATCCAATGTTTGTTTGTTTTTTTTGCTCTGCATGCATGTCAGTGAATGGCCTGAGGTTTCACAAGCTCGTATCGTCCCACCTGTCCCTCCTGTAAGAGCTGACCAATGAGCTGGTCTTTGTGTACTTTGCGACTGACAATAAGGAATCTCTGCCGTCCCTGTCCGTACGACTTGCTTCGTAGGCCGTATTTCTGAGATATCTGGTGGATCTGTTTGCGTTCGTCGTTGGTGAGGTCAGTGGAGAATCGAAGGTCATCCTGGCGGTCTGAACTGGCGTAGTTACGAATGATATCCTCAATGTCACGCTTGCTGAGCTGGTTTCCGGTTTTGTTTGTCTCCATACCAAAACCTTCTCTGGAGAACTGCTCCTTCACTTTGATAGGTTCTGCGATCCCTTCCCCGTCTCGGCCCAGACCACCTCCTTTCCAGCCCATCTTGCGGAGCAGCTGGTTTCCGATGTTGTCTTCCTTAATCTCCTGCTTTATGGCCTCCTCACCGGAGCGAGCCAGGATCTGGGATCGCGATATGGCGTCGCCGTGACCCTCCTTTCTGAGGTTGGATTTGACCACAGCCTGTGTCAGCCTCAAGGTGGTCAAGGCCTCCTTTGCTGCAATGTGCTTCACTATTTTCTTGGGTCCAATTCCTGCTGCTACATACTGTCCTTCCAAATAAACCTCACACCTCCATCGATGATCAGGCAAAACTGTGAACTTGTAATCAGCAGTCACTTTATTAAACTGCGCTGTGTCATTAATGATACAGATTGCATTGTCAGAGTTTTCCAGGATGACCAACTCACTCAGGTGCTTCTTTTTGCCAATCTGTTGTCCAAAGCGTCCACCAGAATCTGATTGATTATTTCCTCTGGAGTATTGTGATAGTTGTTGCTGCTGCTGCTGCTGCTGTTGTTGTTGCGGCTGTTGTTGTTGTTGCTGCTGCTGCTGCTGTTCTCGTTGTGCCTGGTTCAGCCGAAGTTTCCTCACAGCGTCTTCAGCCGCTAAATGCTTTGAGCTCTTTTTGGTACCTGTCGACTGCGCCACCAGCTCACCCTGCAGGAAAACACTGCACAGCCAAGCAGTGTTGTTGGGGAGCACGTCAAACTTATAGTCTACCTTCATGCGATTAAAAGCTGCAGAGTTGTTGAGTATGCAGATGGCGTCGTGAGCATTGTCCATAACCACAAACTCGGTCCAGTGCTTCCGTTGGTCAGGCTCGTATTGGCCCTTAGAGCTGGGTGTCGGTTTATCCTCTGGGTTTCGGAGTGCAGGTAAAAAGCCAGGGGTTGGGCTGTGCATCTGGCACACAACTATGTCATTAACTACCAAGTGTCTGTATTTGCGCTGCACCACACGAACCTCAACTGTTTTCAGGAACAGTTTAACAGCCTGCTCAGAGGCCCGGTCCCTCGCTCCATTTTTACTCCCAGAGTAACCGGTGGCAAGATACACACCCTGACATCTCAATTCACAGGCGTAACCATCGGTTGGTATTTTCCTGTTCTTCGGTAGGTCAGATTGAGGAATGTCCTTCAGGTTGACGTAAATATACTCAGGATTAGTCTTGCAGGCCTGAATACTGCGGCTCAACATGAAATTATAGTTTGGCGATTCACTTCCAGTAATGAACATCGGGTCTCTAAACGCAACAGCCAATGCAGCCGCTACACTGGAAATCAGCCTTTGCTTCTCATCTAATGTTGGCTGAGTTATAGTAATAGGCTGAGATGAAGAAACAGACTGAGAAGTGGTGGGACTGCTCCTGCCTGGGCTGTTGTAGACTCTGCTGAATGGCCTGCTTGATGCCGGCCGGTCCAGATGACTGAATCCCAAACCCTGACGTCCTGAATCCCAGCCTCCTGGTCTGCTCCCTGCCCCGTATCCATTGTATCTGTGGGGCTGAGAATAGGAATCTGAACCTTGAGAGGAGTGGGATTCATACTTGGCTGAGTAGTCCTGCTCTGTTTTCACCATAAAGTTTGAAGTGGGCAAACGTCCTCCATACCCCAACCCACTTGTGCTCCCTGAAAAAATCTCTCTGTCTCTGTGGGAACCCCAAGAGTCAGAACTGTGCGATGGCACTCTGTCAAAAGCAGGCCTCAGGGAGGAGGAGCCCTGCGCTCTGCTGGTGACGCTGTAGGTAGAGCGCTCAGAGTCCCACTGTCTCGCACCAAACGATTCACTCCTCCTGCGCTCCTTATCGTTTTCCTTCTCATCAGTGCCAGTTCCTCCACTGACGAAGTGTACAGGCTCAAATCGAGGTCTGGAACCAAATTTTGACATAGGCATTTTCCTCATTGGCTCGTCTCCTGCAATAACAGAATACAAGTTAAAAAAAGTATTAAAAAAAAAAAAAAGTGTCCAATTTGACTTAAATAAATCATCAACTAAGATGGGCACAATGTGGTTAATGTCATAAAAGTCCCATGAAACCTGTTTGTAGGTGCGATTTCATTCTTTTCTTCAAACGGGATGTTGTGGCAGAACTCAATGGTCAAGTTTCTGAAGTTGGCAGGTCAAAGACTGTAAAATGGGCACAAATTGTAACTTGCCTCCTTAACCATCCCCATTTACAGAGGAGGAATATGTGCATTTCAAAGTGTTGTGCTACGCAGATCTGAGCCTTTAACGATAAGTCTGGTGTTCGTCTGTATTTTTCTTATTGTCAACAAATCCCATGAAAAGTGAATAGCACTTTAACAGTAAATATCTCCTTCTACAGAGACTGATGTGTGCACACATCCTTACAGAGAACATGTTTCCAGAGTGATACATTTTTTATGTTAAGATGACGGTCATATTGTCTGCCCAGAGAATTCTGTTTACATTCCCCCCGATGCAAATGTAAAGCACTGTAAAGCACAATAAACCTTATTCCTGTGTGCCAAAGACTCCAAAAACACATTTCTTCAAAACGATGAGCATGTGCACTGTAGTGTATTTACATTAATCCTGCATACTTTCTCCTGCTGCCTTAAAACTCAGTAGTGCACCAAATATGCAGCTGAAAATGGTCCCTATCTAGGCTAATGCAATACTTTACCCCAAAAACATCAAATCCCAATTAATGAACGTTTTAGATAGATAAATACTTTATTTATCCCCAGGGGGGAATTTGTTTGTAGCAGCAGCAAGCAAAACTACAGAGTAAACATACAAATATTAAGTATGAAAAACACTCTATATATGTATATACACACACACACACACACACACACACACTGCAATGTCTAACAGTAGTTATAAACGTGTGATCAAAATATATACATTTGGGAATATTTGGATATTAAGATGTGAGCAGTGAACCACAAACAGCAGATAACGAAAAGAAGATACAGCATAGATCAACACTCACTGCCATCAGAAGAAGTAGGTCTCTTTTTTGCTTCAGAACTAGGACTTGGGTCAAAGGAGGGCATTTCGCCAGTGTCAGTCCCTTCTGCCATCACCAGCACCGTCCAAATCAAATCCGGGCCATACCTGTTATTGAGGCAAAATATGTTGGACATTACATGAATGGATGAAATATAAACACACACACATGCACACACTATCTAGAGTTAATACTCCATGCTGCCTCTGAAGGCTCAAAACAACCCGTGGAAATCAAACACCACCTGCCAGCAGCATGCAGGGACCGAAACACAAACTATCGATACGTGCCTGGACAAAACAACTAATATTGTAATACTAATACTAGAAATAAAAGTGCAAGTTACGATTTTAACAGAGGGAAATACAGTTGCATTTGGCACCAAAACAAGGCCCTGACAGAATGACGCAGTAGGCCGACAGAGTTCCTTTCTCACAAGCAAACGTGTTTAAAAAAAATACACACATCAACATTTAAATGTGCGACTTATTACGCGTCACATTCCTACCTTAAGGTGTAGCCTTTGGTCCGATTTGTACCCCTGTCCCTCGGCTGAGGAAGAGACGGTGCATGTATTCGTGTTTAGCTAGCGAGCTAACACGGGCTCCCCCGGTAGAGACTGCTAGCTTCAGCCAGCTAGCTGCTAGCCTCGAGCTAACCCGGCTGCACTTCAGCAGCAGCAACCTGCTCATATAATTGTATATCAGATGCAGAAACCAACATATACGTGTGTGTCCTCTAGGTGTAGCATCCGAGACGGTCGGATTGAAATGATGCGTAAAACCTCCTGGGAGCTTCAGACACCCATTGAGCTAGCTAGCTAGCAGAAAGCCTCCATTTTCTGGTCCAGCTACAGTAAAAAACATGGCGTCTGTCAGCGCACTGACCCAGAATGCTTTGCTGCCGGACAGTTCGAGCACACTGGGCTGCTGTAAATTCACGCCAGAGAAAATACAATATAAACATATTTTAGTATTTACTGACTAATATAATAAGGTAAGTCTCCTTTAAAAATGTGCACAGGTATTACTCAGATGATCATTATTATCCTGTCGAGGTAATAAAATGATGAAAATAGTTAATTCTGTGAGTACTCTCAGGAACACTTCCTTCATTTGTTCTGGCACTGTACCAATACTAAAAGGCTATGGAAGGACTTGAGTAGATTTAATATTGATAATATTGACTCCGATTTCACTTTATGCCAAGAGAAGGTTTTGTTTGGTTTTAATTAATGTAATGGCAATGCAATTAATTTATATTATATTATGTACCTAATCTTTCTTTTAGCAAAATGTCATGTCCACAAATCCAAATTGTATAACTCGAAACCCTTTTTATTATGTTTGGGAATGAAACCAAGCGATATAAACTATTTTCTCCTCCAGAAACAAGAAGGCTATAACAGTGAATTTGTGCACGTCCTTTAATGTAACTACTGTATTTGTATGGAAGGAATAATGTCTTCTGACTTTGTATTCTGTGCCCTGGAATTCTGGTTGTTGTTGTTATTTCCTTTTTTAAGCTAAATTTATTATGATTGGATGTATGTAAAATATAATATTGGATGTATGTTAAATATAACCTCTGTATTCTATTTTCTATAATCATTTATTTTTTACATCAACAACCAATAACAACAATATCAACAATGATTGTCTCAGTAGCGAGAGAGACCAGTCCCTTCTACATCCATGTACCTCAATGTATTTACACATGTTCTTGATTTATCTTTGTACTTTGCTTCATCTAACCATTCCATAAATGCACCCGACAAATGTATATACACCTGTGCCTCCTAGCGTTGCAAACATAATTTTATTTTTGAATCTAATTTTCCTCTAAGCTGGTAATGTTCTGCAAATAAAGATAGTACTACCACAGTAGAACATGATGGGGTACAAGTAAAAGTATCACAGTATTTCCCTCTGAAATATAGTGAAGTAGAAGTTTCATTGCAATTCCTAAAGTACATGTACTTTAAAATTAACTTAAGTACAGCCCTTCAGGAAATGCACTTATTGCATTTCACCATGCGCTTTCTTAAACTGTGACATGTATTTTATACCCATCAAATATCACAGAATAATTAACCCAATAATATTATATTAGGTGTGTTTTTATTGCACTGCATTTGTACTTTGCACCCCAAGCTTTGAAATGCTGCCTTAATACTAGGCATTCAGATGCAACTATGTGGAATGTCATTTATTTTTTGTATAATTAATTGTCTCTCTTTTATGTCCCTCAAGTCCATTTAATTGTGATACTGTATATGTGAATGCTTTATAGCAATAATACGTGTTATCTCAGGGGACTTCCTGTTTAAATGAAGTTAAAATACATAAAACTGATTCATACAATTTAACTGCTGAAAATGGAGGTGTCTCACAGTTGTCATACTCATATACAGTTGTAAGTACTGATTACAGGTCATATTAGCAGAGTTTCACAGCCCACAAAAACTATAATTATAAACATGATCTGGGGTAACCATTAGTGTTTGTACACTCTAAATAAAAGTCAAAAGCTTTATATGTTTGGATACTTTTTTTTATTGAAAATGTACATCAATGGAATCAAACTAGAGTAAGATATTTAATTATTTGTAGTGTGGGAGAGTCTTTGACTACAAGAGGTGATGACTGATACTAGAAAAATGTATGGCATTTTTTTTTTTTACACCAAAATGTTACTTTACACTCAGATTCACGTCCAAAGGTCATAGGTAATAAAACCACAAGTCTCCACTTCAATACACAAAATATATCCTTATAAATTATACAAATGCATGAGTATCTTTTTAATACTCGTATCTGGGATTCAGTTCAACTCCATCTTACACTAATATTTGGCAAAAAAGGGAGCTGAAATGATAGGACAGAGCAAATATACATTAATAATACGCACCATTTGAAGAAAACAGCAATGAAGTTGAAATAGATGGCAAAACTGAATTATTAAGGGATAAAAAACAAGCAGGTAAAAGATCAAAGAGGTAATCAATTAAAAAGATGCATGCAAAAAATAAAGAATAGGCTGGTGAATATTAAAGCACAATGTGTAATAAAAAGGCCATTACATGTGACCTCCATGGTATTCAACAGCGACTTGTAAACATGAAGTGGTAAGAATGAATATTGCTTTGGCTTTTGCATTAATTCAATTTTAGTGTTCAGAATACCTGGAACCAGGAGGTTTTCATTTAAAACTGGATTAGATTCGAGAAAACAACAGGATTACTCATTATATTCAAAACACGATATACATAGTGCATTAAGTGCTTCTTGACTTGATGAGTTTGTCTCAATGTTTCAGGAGCATGTATTAATTTAAGAACCCTATTGAAAAGATGAGTGCATAGTCCAGGTCATTGTAATTCAAATAATGATTTCACATGAGTCATGTAAATGTGTTAACCCCAACTGATGATTTCTATGAACTACAAGCGTTTCTTTATATACATTAAGACATCACAGCAGATTTAAACAGTGCCCGGTTCCCAACCTGCATGGGTTCAGAGCATTACTAGGTGGTCAGAAATACCATGCGAGTCCACATAAGGCCATAATCAAAAAAAGGAGATGCAATGGGGAGAATAAAAAAGGGTCAATACGGCGAGAAAAACGGGGAGAGGTAAAGGGTGCTTAGTTCTTGCTGAAGCTGCAATCCCCTCTTCAGGTGGTCAAGACAGATTAAAAGAAGCTAAAGAGACAAAGAAAGAGAAAGCCAGCAGTTAGAAAGGTGGCAAAGCAGAAACTCTTAAAAAAACAAACACACTTCAAGCTTGAGATACAGAAGTGCATCTGATTTTAGGTAGAAAATATATCTAGGTTTGATTATCATAAATACAAAGTTAGGTGGTAAAAAAAATCCCTGGGATCATAGTTGTTCAAGCAACACAATACGCATACAATTATGAGATGATATTGTGCCCACTGCTGATGATGCATGATTGTTAAGCTGTGAATTGATCACATCTCATCTGTGGTCCAATTTACAAGAGGAAAAAAAGTGTTAATAACTATCCAAATACGACAATAAATGAACAAGTTTGCATATAATCTCCATCAAGTGGAAAAAGTGTTAGTAACAGCCCCAAAACAAACTGTGCACCTATAAACATAAGCAGAGGCAAAAAAGAAGAAGAAGCAGCAGCAAGAATGGGACGGCTGAGGGTGAGGTTAGAACGGCAGTGAAACACAGATACACATTAATCAAAATTATAGCAGAGCAGGTAATGATTAAGAAACCCTGAAGGATGGGGTCCACAAAGCCTCTGGTCACATTTGAGGTACTCAGTACCCACAAAGGCTGGTCCCTTAGCAAAGCTTGAGGGCTGAGGGCCTACTCAGTGCAGAGCCAGGGATTACTGCAAAGGAAAGTGAAACCACACAGACCAGTGAGCTGAGGATTAGGAGGAGGGAATGGCTCTTTGTCTTCATGTATTTTTACCCTGGTAGCATGTGGAAAGGGTTTTTATGCAGCAATGTCTTGAATCCAAGACAATTTGATCTCTCATGAGATAACAAAAGCAACCTTGAACCTTGAAGTGGTGAAAAAACAAGTAATAACTGATCAGATCATCACAGTAACGCTTATTGGCGTCAACATTCATTCCTAGTCTTCGAGACTTGGACGGTGTTGATCTCCAACTAAGAACAAATCAACCGAAACGCTTCATCCTGCAAATTAAGCGTACCCATTTGGATTGTTTAAATGTTTAGTCTAATCTCCTAATTTACGGCAATATTTGTCATACACAATGATTATGGCCACAGTTGTAATATTTGGTGAAAAATTGGCCTTTATTTTCTTTTGAGATAATATTTCTTTTATGTGTAACACCAATACAAACACTGGACATCATAAGGAACTACTTTTAAATGTGCCTTCAAAGTAAGTGAAATAAAAAGAAAGTTACAATTGCCCTTGACAACATTAATATATACTTAAAAAACATCACATTTGTGTATAAAAAAAGTGCAAATGTGAAAGGTAATACAATTATGCACATAACACATGACAATGAATGAGGTATGGGAGAAGTGGCAAGGAGATTAGGCTCACGACTACTCATGCATCTGGATAAAGTGAAACAGCATCAGCAAAAGGACATAAATACCAAAACAAATACAATCTCAAATTCATTTAATATTGTAGGTCTAAAATCTATACAGTTTAGGTAATAATGAGTGGAAGTTATATTTCTTAAGATTTTCATGAAATCTAATCTCCTTTTTTGATGTATTTACATTCTGTAATTATAGTCTACATTGTTAGTGGCGGGGTCCGCCATTACCAAGGTGGATTAATTTTGCCCTCACTTGCAAGAGGGATTAAGAGGAAAAGATGCATGCATGTAATCCAGGGTTACTGTGTTATTTTATCTCATTGATAACCTCACTGTTTACTGTTCGCTCTCCTACAGCCATATCAGAGCTGTAGTAAGATGAAGTGACCTCTTTCAACTGCTGAACCACGCGATGGCTTCCATTGTGAAGCCGTCGCAGGAAACGCAATGTTTTCGTGATCAGTGATAAAAAAAAATAATTATACCACTTTTTTCAGACCACGTTGGTTTGGCCTTGAAGTGAACAGATACACCCGTTGCTCTTTGGTTGCATTTCCGACAAAGTAGCAGCTCAACGGGCTCAACGGACGGGTCACTTGCTGTTACCAGGGTAACGACAGGCCTAAAATCGTAAGTATTATAACTGTAATATAATAACAAACTAACAATGACTAAATACTGACACGTTTTTCAGTCAGAAACTGTGGTTACTTGCCGTTTATGAAATGTAAAATCCCCATACTGATTGCTGTGCTTTAATCTGAAGATGGCTGAATATTAATTAATCCATCCTCACATCAATTGACCTAATTCTTTCTTTCCTGAAATCTTCTGCAGATCTTTGACCACACATGTTGTTCACACATGTTGTCCTACCCGCTGATGCATGTTTCACTTTACCCTCAACACATTTCTGCCCATCACTACAGTAGCCATGTATGTTAATATTCAAAAAGCTCACTTCGTCATGCAATTAATCACTTAATATAAAACAAACACGTAAATTTGTATAAACAAGTCCAGCCAAACAATTGCTTGTACGTACAAACCATATAATATACAAGCAACATTCAGGAAAAACTGTCAAACTGATAGCAATGCCCAGCGTCTTCCAGAGAGCAGGGGGCATGTGGAGGGTTGAATTATGGGGGTTGGGTGAGGGTGAGGGTGGGGAACTGTAAAAAGATGATGGGGCGGAAACTCATTCACAGCAGGATGGCCACAAGGGAGCACTTTTTCTACAGGAATCCTAAGCTGGAAATGAGAGAGAAGGGCTGTTATTGCTTTCTTTTGAGTTAAAACATCATCACGACACACACTGTTTCACATGGGTGACATCACATCAACATTAGTGACCAGATGGTATTTAGAGGAGGTCGTGCTCAAAAAGGCTTGAGTGCACAGAGGTTAGGGCAAGTACCGTCGTCTATTTCCTTCAAATCAGCAAAATAATTGTATTTTATTTGTATAGGTTCTGTCACGCCCCTGAGCTTTAATAAACAATGCTTTTGATTGTCTTCCTCATCAAACAGCAGCTTGCTTTTGTCTATTTTAAGAGTCCTGAGCTGCTTGAGGAGTTTACAGATTGCTAGACAGATGTCTTCGTTCACTTCTACCCTCCCCAACGGTTGAGACTCACAACATCTCTCTGTGGATTTGGCTTTTTTTTATCCACTCAAGAGGGAGGGGAGGCAGAGGGAGTCATCATATGGCTGTGAGATCAACAAAACATGTCAATGCTACAAACAGAGATGGGCCCCGAGGCTGTTTGCTGCTCTGGTGTGGCCTGTTAGTCTCAGCTCAGCCTTGAATGGTTCTTTGTGCGATTGCAGGGCTGGGTGGGGACGGACTTTGGAGAGCCACAAAAAAAACTGTTGTGGATTTAGGGAGGCAGATGGGGCAGTTTATCAAATGGGTGTGTGGGGAGCTAATAAACTGGTTGATTTAGAAGCTGGCACAAGGGCAGTAAACATTGCCAGCTCAAGGATATGATGAACACAGATGTTACCAGTGATATACTGTCGGCCTGCACTCCTATATTAGAATTACTGTGCCAATTTATCTCAATGTATTACATATTAAAAGGGCAAATTAAATGCATGTTAATCTAGATCATATATTTAATAGCTTTCAAGGTTCATTTGATTGTGTTTGCATTATAAGGTGGAGCTGCAGAAAGGCAGTTGTGTGCACAGTCTGTTCTATATTTAGGCCAGTTGCAGGATGTCAATTAAAGGGGAAAGAAAAGGTGAGAATCCGCAAACTCTCATTTGGCTGATGTTTATTCCTAACTTGTTTTTTTACAGTAATTGTTTATTCATGTACTGGTCATAAGTTAAAAGTCAATACCTCACTTATATTTTTAGATTGTCGGTGGTGTCTTACCAGAAAGGATGCCCCATGCAGCATGCAGCAAGAGTGGGAGGAGTTAACTGGAAAACATTACGGATGCAACATAGGTGACACATGCACTCACAGGACAGATTCACATCTACACAACAAGCAGTAATTAATAATTGTATCATCTGAAAACCGAAGAAAACACTCAAGGATAAACAAATACGTATTATCCGTGTTAACACTTGAAGTGCAAGACCTCTTTTGTCGGTTTTAATCAGTGAACCACAGACAAAGCTAAAGTTGCACAGAGGCCCCCTTTTTGGAAGAGAAACTTTCGAAGCAGAGAAGAAGTGTCTGTGAAGAAAATAATTAACAGGGAAGAAAATAAAGCAACAAGAACCTTCTCAGTGCAAGTGTCTTCTTCCATTTCTAACAGGCACGGCGTCACATCAGCTTCAACACAAAACCAGGAGTTGATTACCAACATGAAGGGACCAACAATGTCAACAGCACTACAATTATACTCAAAACACATCTGGCTTCAAACACTGCCTGTAAGCATGAAACATGCTGTGGAAAACAGTCTCATATGCTCATGATTAGTGAAAGAACTACAGTATTAATGTCAGATATAATAGGAAAAACAAATATGGAAAATCAAGTTAATACTGCAGAGTGATGAAAAAAAAACAAAGGAGTGGCCACTGTGAGGAACATTGTCAAATAGTTTCCACTGAAACAATTATGAAATGTGAATAAAACGTACTTTCAAGTTAATGGAACTGTCCAGTAATTGTTAACAGAGTTGCAATCAAGTTATTTACACAAATCTGTTCAGAGTATTTCATTTCATGATGAGGATTTCTGACAGTTGGCAACTTTTCAACTATTTAGATTAGGACAGCGAGGCATTGTCACCAGTCACTCCTCCTCTCTGCTCCTCTTAATTTTCCACATTGGTGATAAATTATGAATTCTGGTCCGCTCTTTTCGAATGGAATTTACTGCTGAACATGGTCTCTATTATTTTATGGAGGGTAAAGTGGAGCATCGGCCTCTTTCAGAAGATCAGAGTGAGAGTCTGAGAGAAGTCATTGGGTTAGCCAGAGCCTTTAACTACTCAACACATTAAATTACACAAATATCTAGCGGTTTATAAACGAGTGGTGACAGAGAAACCACTCAGTGTTTGATCACATTAGTGGGACAGACCAAAATTAAGTTCTGCCTGCAGCACATGTGCATAAAGTGGAATGAATGCTAAAGGAGTTAGCATTTTTCTCAGGATACGGCTACATATTTTAGTCTGTCACACAACATAAGAACCCCAAACAACTTCTCACATATTGGCAATGATATTCTTGTACTGATTTGGCAAATGATCAACATCCTGTAATAATATGTGGCCTTCCTCTCAGGTTCATAGTATCCAGCCTTTTCCAATCCTTATACAACTGGAGGTGGTTTCCTGCGCCTGAGATGGAAGGATAGATGTAAGGAAGTCACAGGAGGAAAAGAACAAACTTACTTTTTCCTCTCTTTGTCCCTCTTGAGCGTGGTGGAGCCCCCTGCCTGCTGGGCTTGGTTCTGCAAGAGCTCTGCAGCAGTCTTTTTCTGTTTGAACATGTTGAGCTCGTCGTCCACGGACTTCCTCTTGTCCTCCAGTTTCTTTTTCTCGTCCTGGTGGAGCTTCTTCAGACGGTCAAACTTCTCATGCAGCTATGCGTTGGTGAAAAAAGACACAATACTTTAGATTATTTAGAACGAGAGCAGAAACTCCCCTAAACAAGTGATGCACATGATATTTCAGGATGGTGTGGGATCAGAGTTTAATATTACATCTTTCTCTGCCTCTTTGAGCTCGGCCTCCTTCTCTTTGACTCTTTGGACAAACATTTGCCTCATTTCTTCTTCTTTCTTCTGCAGCTCACCCATGAACTCGTTCCTCTTAGCTTCATACGTCTCCTGAAGACTGACAAAGGAAAAAGGGAATAAAATTGAGTAACAGAAACATTGAACCGAACTGTACACACCGGCAGACACGAACACAAACTGGTTCATCCCAGCAAGACAAATTGAGGTTTCGATAATGAAGGGATGCAGAAAATGCATAATAAAATAGAGAGCAGAGTAGAAACAAGTAGGTGTAGGTGGAGAACATGAATATAAAATCCAGCTGCATGGGAGCAGTCTACTACCTGAAGGGCTTGCTGTCAGGGTCTGTGTCTTTGAAGCCCATCTCCTCCAGTTTGCAGCGGCGGTAGAGTTCATAATGACGCGTGTGAGTCTGCTCTCGCAGGTCCTCCATGTTCACTCTAATCAGCATTTCACGCAGCTTGACGAAGTCACAGTGATTCTCATTTTCCACTGTGAGAAACACACACACACACACATCATAGAGACACGTGAATGCTCCACTTAACACATCAGATGGCTTCCTACTCATTACGGATCACGTAATTAGCAATAAGTGTGCAATGGCAGAAACAGCCAACCCTAGCATCACTTAATGTTTACATTAATTTACAGCAAATAATCTAATGTATTAAAACATGATAGAATGTCACAGACCCAGTCAGAACAGAATGGTGTTTATGTCCTGTGGCTTGTTTTTTGGTTTATAGTGTGACTGTTTGAGTGCATGTTTACTCACAGGATGTCATTATGTGAACAGAATCAATGTCAGATAAAGGAGAGCAATGTTTTCATTGTTGTTGATGCAATCCAGCACATTATATTCCAAATGAAACGATGACTATGCGGTTCAAGTGCTGACTCTCAATTTTGAGGAGATAGAGATATATATATATATATATATATATATATATATATATATATATATATATATATATAAAATGTAACAATACATTTTAGCTCTAAAGTAGAGCTGCAACATTTCATTGATTAGTCAATTGACAGAAAATTAAACAGCAACTATGTTTATAATCGCATCATCATTCTAGTTATTTATCAAGCAAAAATGCCAACCAGTCTGTGGTTCTAGTTTCTCATGGGAAGATGTTTTGCCTTTTTTCTGTTTTATATCATTATAACTGATCATCTTTGGGTTTTGAAGTGTTGGATGGATAAAACAATGAACATTTTCTCTACTTTGTGGACTTCAATAGACTAAGAAATGAATTGATTAGATCAACTAGCTTTCTATCTTTAATACATAACCCACTCTGTTATGTATTGATCAAGTAAGTCAATAATAATAAATCGATTGAAACATCATCATATTATGTAGATCTACTAGATCTGTAGAAACCAAGAGCTGATGCAACACTAACATATAGTGTAATGGTAGAGAGGGTGCTGCAGCTAAATGAGGTTATATAACAGCTTATCAACTAGTTTGCAGCAGCTTGTTGGAGCCGAGGAGGAATATGAGGACAGGGAGAAGCTGCAGAAGAGGGAGCATGCTCTCATTTCCTGTGCAGGATGTGACCTTGGCTTACCCTGCACCGTCCCCCAGGGGTACTGCCGGGCCTTCACCATCTTGTTCCCAATCTTCACCTCCTCCGTGCTCCCCACCACAGCAAATGGCAAATGGCTCTGTGGAGCAGAGGAAAAAGCAACGTTGGTGTGAAACATTTTTCAGAACTTTCTTCAAATTTTTCCTATAACCACCAACAAAATGTTACATATACATAATGACGCTCAGCTATTATTTCATGACTCAAGAATCTGAGAATCTTACTGCAACAATCTCATTCATACGTGGCCAGGATACATTCCTAACATCGCTTAGAAACTGACTATTAATAGCCAATTTTTGCAGACACCTAGAGACAGCGAGAGGATGTATGACCACCACAGAACAGAGTGGTGGTCAGACTGTACAACAACAGCCAAGAGGCAACAGTCAAACACAATCAGTTTGGGAGAGATCAGGCATTTTCACAGATCAGACCTTATAAACAGCTAAGTGAGCCTTGGCTCATCAGTCAGTGAACACAGGCCCGTTCCCACACTGCAGGCTTCCTGCAGAGTGAGCTGGCTGATTGTGCTGCTCTGAATTCACTTCTCCCTGCATGGAGCGGCTTCCTGGCAGCCTGAGCAGACACAGACGATGCCTGTCCTGATTCTACATCACATGTTGTTTATGCTGCTAACGCATAACAGAATTTATGTTAAAGCTTACACACATGTAACGTGTTGCGTGTGTATTTCCTTCAGATTAAAAGGGAAGACCGTCTGTTCAATATTACCTTCCACGTCATTTCTAATATGAACTAAGTAGCCTATTCTGTGTAAAAGCATGTGGTGTAGATAGAAAGCCCGTTATGAGACTTACGTTCATGGTGGAGTTGATCTCTGCCACAGACTCGTCATCAGTGGGGAACTGGTAGATCTGCACTCCGTTGCTCACCAGCTCACTGGTGATTTTGAGTTTAAACTTTGCCAGCTCGCTCTTGGAGATGGCGTCCGATTTGGCAACGATTGGGATAATGTTGACCTGCATTTGAGAAATTAGGAGATGACAAGGTGCTGACAATGCTTGCAGATATGCAGTTTAACACTAGATGTCTGTAAGTGGCAACTTTCTTTCATCACCATTTGCATAGTCCAGATTTGGAAAACAATTCATGTATTTTTTTTACCACAAGTTAAAACAATGCAAATCACATAATTCTGGTCTTTTAGAAGATCTCAACCAGCATTCAGGTTTAGTTACAATAAAATACACCTATACCCCTTTCTTTTATGCCACTTCCAATCCCTGGTTACCCAGGATAACCTGTACTCTCTTCATCATTTCAACACATCACAGCTCTTTCTAGCTCCAAGCCTGACTGTATCACAAACAATGACACATTCTTAAGCCCGGAGATAAAAAAATAGTAAATGCAGCAAAAGGAGCAGCAGGCTTCCATCTCCTGTTTCAGATCACTTAAAAGCTCTCCAAACATGGTGTTAATAGTCAGACTCAAATGATTTCAACGACATTTGTGCTATCCATGTTATCCAAACAGAAAAGAAAGGAGGTAGGTGGGAAGAGAACAAAAATGCAGGCAGGGTCATTCTTATAAATTCACAACTATCTGAGGAGACTTTCCCTCCAACACAACTATTTTCTACAAGCTCCATCGCCCACACATTCCCAAATTATTTGCTCTCCAACCGGAGGCCATTTAACAGCAAGGGAAGCTCAGGGTCATGTGAACAAGTAATGATTTACTTCCCTCCTGTCTGGTGGGGAATCAACATCTTGCTCATGGACACTTCAGCAGAGGTTTGTTTGTAGACCCCGAGGTGAATGTGTAAACAGAGGCGGCTCTGCTCTGGATCACGCTGTTGTGAGCACTTGCCAGAAGGCACAGCTGCTCTGGCAAATACTGAGCCGACTCTTTGTACAAAAGACAGGACATCCATGCAAATAAGCTACTGTGGAAAGGCCCTCGCAAAAAAAAAGAGAGGCTGCAGTCACTGAGCAGACTGCATTTCACAGCTGACCTACACCGACGCAGAAACAAGACCAGAGCCAATTGGCATGCAGGCAGATGGCCTAGAAAAGGTTTATGACCCATGACTAGAGTAGATAGATCAAATGCTGCGAACAACAATGCAGTGCCAAAGGATTTACCTTCAGTATATCTGTTGCATGCTACAGTAAGTTTATCCCAGTTTGTAAGCATTATAATGGTTATTCTAGAACATAATTCTTCTGCAGTACAACGGTCCTTCTCATTCAACACTAAAAAACAAAACAAGACAACAGACACCATGCACGGATATACAATTTGTGAATCTTGCAAAATTGCAATAAACTGCATAGTTTAATACATTAAAAGAGCCCGTATTAAACCCTAACACTAATTGATCTGGAACTGATGGAAACACCCAGGATTGAAGGCGGGTATCTGAATAAATGATCCCAAAGCTTAAAAAAAAAAAAAACTAAACATAAAATGGCATCTGGCTGATGATAATAGTTTGATGAAGTGAAGCAAAGCTCACCTTGCTATCAAGTTTCTTCATGGTCACCAAGTCCAGGGATTTGAGCGAGTGTCCCGTGGGAGCGATGAAGTACAGGCATGCGTGGATGCGGGTGTCGTGGTAGCTGTGTAGCGTGCGCTTTATTTTCAGCTCCTCTTGTAGATATGCTTCAAACTGGGCATCAATGAACTCCACGATAGATTTGTAGCTGTCAGAAAAAGGAGCAATAGGGAAGTAATTTGAGTATATCTTTGATGCATTGCATTATTAGAATCTGTCATGTTTCAAAGCAATACATTTTGTGTATACAAGTATATCAAAAAGTGAACACTACTGGGAAATAGACAAACTGATCCCTTTCAAAGGCTTCCCCAAATTTGGAGGACAACGATGGAGTATTTTGTGGAGCCCTTCCCCACCTGATCTTTAAGTTGTTTCATGAAGCATTGTGGCAACCCACATCAACTCCGGGAAAAATATTATGAGACCATTACTTTTACATGGTATTTGTGTTCAGTAGGTCACCAGTAAAAAATAAACCACCGAAAAAGCCACTTAAAAATGGCATATATTATTTGTTACTATAAACATGCTATAGTGTTTGACAATTATCCACCATGTGTTGAAGTAAAACGCCACAGCTCATACTGCATACTCAGTTATCAAGCAACTTCTCCCAGTTTACGTCTGGTATTTACATTTGAGAGATATTTCCTGGTAAACACTAAATCTTTAACTTAACATGTTGATAGAATTGATTTTCAGTTTCGGTCTCTGCGAGGAAAGACTCATTTGGAGGAAGGTCTCACCTCCCTTGGAAGACCCAATTTCAAGGTTTGCGACAAATTGAAAATTGTCATTTTCTATCAATAGACTAATACAATGCATCTTTCAACATTACCTGCAAACCATAAAGTTATATGTGCTACAGGAAATGGACAAAAATATGTTTGACCCCATGCATTAAGGACTACAGGAAGCTTCACCCTTTCCAGCGAACACATGACCAGAAACAAACACAAAGAAACACACAGCTTGTGTACATGCTGGAGAATATTCAGCCAGTTCCAGTTCACAGTATGCTTGTGTAACATTAAGTATGTCCATGTTATTTATTCTATTACGGTAATTTGATACTGAACAATTTGTGAAACCTGAAAAAAAAATGAAGCCTTCTCATAACAGTGAGCTCAGAGTTGGAGCTCACATGACATCTCGCCCTAAACTTAACCTCAGAAGCAGAGTTAAGCGTTGTTTAGACTCGCGCTTGGCGCCGTAGAGCGAGTCTCCGCAGGCGGCACACAAGCTCCGAGCATGAACGGAGGCATTTATAGTTTATGCACTGTGTGCTGCATTATTCTCCGAAATGCCAGAGGGCCTACTAACTAATTGAACTGTGAAGAATCCAAAAGACAACAAGTGTAACCCATAGATAGACTGTAGGTGTCACCGGCAAAAAGCCGTAAACCAACCTCCACAATGCCGAGGAGGGATTGTAATTATCTGTAAACTCATATCTCATATTCATGGACTACTTTATTGCTTTTGTAAAAGCCCTGTAAAGAAACAAGTTAACTATTGCATGCATTATAAATAAACAAAGGTGTAATATGCTGTAAACAATTTGATTTGGCTGCAAAATACATACAATTCTCATGAAGTTTCTTTATAGATTCTCCCGTTTCTAAAGCATCTAAAAACTGGCCTACTTTGTATAATCCCCAGACATGTAAATAGTGTTTTTATCAGTAAACTATTTGTGACAGTCACGTGATCGCGCGTGCCAAGTTACAAAAATTCAGAGGTAAGGGGCCGCGACACTTGGTCTCTGACGTAGTCAGACGCTCCAGCCACGATTACATCGGATTGCATCTCGCGCCGGCTTCACTACGGAGAGTATAAACTAAGCTTTAGCAATTAGATTGTGGATAGCAAGCTTGGTCACAATATTTTAGCTTTGATGAAATACTTCAAACCTAAGATAAATCTTGTTAAACACCAGAAAAAGACAAAGCATCGGCATCTGTTTTCAGTTTGTAAGAGTCGATAGAATGAAACTGCTGTGGAAACTCCCTGAGATGGAGAGACTTGATTCCACATCCTACGGGTCGGGTACGGTTTCATTCAGGATCGGGACCGAAAGAACCTGAGCTCCCAAAGGGCTCAGAGCTCTCACAGAGTCATTGTATGTCAGGAATGTAGCGTGCATGATCAAGTGGGGATTGTATTACCTGTCTTCTTTGTTGATCTGGTCTCCGAAGCCTACAGTGTTGACAACAGTGAGTTTGAGGCGCACGTTACTCTCCTGGAGCTCATAGGTGTTGGATTTGAGCGTGACTCCCGGCTGGTTGTGCTGGGTGGGCTCGCCCTCAAACTTGGTGTTGAACAACGTGTCCATGAGGGTGGACTTTCCCAGACCCGTCTCACCTAGACAACACAGAGAAATATCATCATGTTATTGGGATCCTACAAACCTTGATCTTTGCACCTCCATTCAGTCATGACACCCTGCATATTTCCTTTTTATTTTGTCAGCTTCTGATAAATCTATGCTCAAGCTGATCAAAAACATTGTATTGACTGCATTATTTCATGAAAGTCAAGATTCAAATTTGATATATTGAAGATGCTCTGAACAAAATATATCATACAGTCATTACAGTCACAAAAGCAACAGAAGTAGTTGCTTATTTACTGATAAATTCTGACATCAGTTTACTGTTAAGAGGCTGTCATATGACTCAGATCAAGCGCTCCCTCTGTAAGAAATTCTATTTTTATTCCTCACAGCCTGACCTACAGTCTAAGCATGTTAGCCCATTTTTTATGCTCCAAATTTCTCATCTTCGCTCAGAATCTTAAGTAAAAGATGCATCACGGGTCCTTTTTCCTGTTTCTGAGCTCAGTTTAAGTCACTATAGAAAAGTCTCTAATGCTAAAGGGAATGTGGCATCTCGTTTAAAAAAACTAAGGGACAAACTGGAAAGAATTGCAATCAAACCTCCTATAACCTATAATAAAAATGACATAATGTAAACCCTGTGTAGAAATGTCATTTGTCTGTAGCCCAATGGAACCAATGATCTTCATATTTTTTATTCCCTTTTTGGAATTTTAGACCACAACCAAAACATAGAGAAGCAAAGATCACATGTCTTTGCCTCAAGTAATGCTTGTACTAATGTGAATTGCTGCACTTGTGAGTCACATCATTTACAGTTTGCAAGAGAAGATGTTGCTAGTCTCCTGCACCATCTTTGCTTTTATATTCTTAATGTATTGTACTAATACATGTTCAGAGAGTTACGCTTTAGTTGTTATCACCCCAATATTAAGTATGTTATTAACTATGACATTAGTTTTGTTTAAATTATGAAAAACACAAACATTATTGTTGGCCATATCCACTTTTCACTCGGGCACAAATATAAATAGACTCAGCATATCCACAAAATGGTTTTCAGTTTGGAGGCGAGTCGAAACCATCTCACTAAAAATGCTCACGTATCATTGCGTGTGTGTGTGTGTGTGTGTGTGTGTGTGTGTGTGTGTGTGTGTGTGTGTGTGTGTGTGTGTGTGTGTGTGTGTGTGTGTGTGTGTGCGTGTGTGTGTATTGCATGACTGTTGTATTAGATTTCACTAGTTGTAGCTCGGTGCACCTCACAAACTGGCAATTGAGTATATGTGAGTGAACAATCCTAGCACTGAAGTAAAAAAATAAAAAAGATCATTGATCACGTGCTTGTATTCTAGAGTTGTAAAGATGAATGTCATGCTAAAATTAAATAACTACTACAATTCTGAATTTCTTACACGTACTGTACACATTTACTGTCCACGTATCTGAGCAGCTCATTCATCATGGTAACCAATGACAACGAGCCAAAAGGAATCTAAGCAGGTCAAACACAGAGCGATGTGCTTTGCATCTTGAGGCAAAGCCTGGCTTTTATTGAGGCAAATAATCATCTTTTAGCCTAAGGGGAGAGAGAGAGAGAGAGAGAGAGAGAGAGAGAGAGAGAGAGAGAGAGAGAGAGAGAGAGAGAGAGAGAGAGAGAGAGAGAAAAGCATTTCGTACGTATGACATACTCACCAACACAGAGGATGTTAAAGCAGAATCCGTGGTTGACAGATTTGTTAACCAGCTGATCAGGCATGCTGTCAAAGCCGACATGGCCTGCCAGAGGTACAGCACGAGCACCTTCACCCTAAAATCAACATAGAACAACAGAGTAATATTGATTACTTTATGGATTGAAATGCCTTGTTAAAAGGCTATGGCTTTTCTCTAACAGTCTACATTATCATATACATCTAGATAATTGTTGTTCTGTGGATGAATAATCTTTTATTTTCAAATTACACTTGACATAACACACTCGCCACAATATTTGATCAGGTTAGTCTTTGAGACTGACTTCTGGTACAATGTTGCTCACTTCCTGTTTCCTGAGTTGGAACTGCCTTCCCCACAAACGAGACAGTTACAAACCACAATGTACATATATGGAAAGGTATTGCGGATAATGTGTCTAGACAATTTCAAAAACAATAAAGAGCTTTGACAATAAATATATACTTTAAAAACTGATTGATTTCAAAATGCAAAAAGAGTCCAGTTTGCCACCAATGTGTTTCTATGGTGTCACTTTAACTTGAACCCTTTAGCTTCATATTTTTGGCCGGTTGCACTTCCCCTTCACGCTACTTTTATACTGTTTGTACACAGTCTATCTCTGGACCAGAGTGACACAAAACACCCAAGTGTAAAAGCACTGTTGTTACATGTGTGTGTGGGCGTGTGGCTGCTGGTGAGTATCTCCATCTCTGTGAATCTCATTTCAGCAGCCCACGTCTACATTATGAGTTGCAGGAAAGCAAAGAATTTAGATTATATGGCAAAGCGAGGGCTCTCAACCAGCTAGACCTCAGCCAACCAGCCATTATGTGGCTGAACATAACACAGTGTTGCTTAATTTGCTCTCCAATGTGGCTTTGAGAGGAAAACATTCCGTTTGAGGGTCAATTTAAAATAACTGGTCAAGCTGGTGGTACTGGACAGTTGTGGATTATTTGGATAGTTGAAATTGGCTTTAAACAGCTGAGGGAGTATTTGGGAAGCTGGGAGGTAATCTGACTGGACAAACAGCCTTTCCTCTTCAGCTGCAAGTGCAACATTCCTGAAACCATTCCTGCTCTTTCAAGACATTTACAGCCAAGTTACACAGCGGGTTTCCATTCACTGGGCCGCAAAGAGATATCAAAATGCAAAACCGTGCTATTCTGAGCACTCTTTCTGGGTGTAGTGGCTCCCCCCACCCCCCAAAAGAAAACAACAAAAACCAGGTAAACTTTACACACGCATTTCAAATGACAGCGTCCAAACGACGATAACCGAGAATATGTTTGGTCCATATGTTCTATGAACGTCAGACAACGCCCGACTGAAAGTTAACGGGACTTAACGTTATTTGAAACAACATAACGGAAATGAGCAGCGTCGCTGTGCTAAAAATGGGGGCGTTCCGAATGAATGGCCTCCCGACGGCTCTATAATAAGTGGTCCGTATCCCCGTGAGATAGTACAGAATACACTAGACGGTATTTAACATATTTAATTCCGCGAAGCCCCGTTTGGTTTGAAACCGTTAGTTTTAGCCATCGATATCGGAGCAGGATGTCTGGAGGCGTTAGCTCGCGGAAATGAAGATAGTTAGCGTTAACATAAAGCTACGACCGATCAACCTCGGGTCTTTTTCTTTAAACCATATATTCTATAACATCAGAAGGTAAAAGCTAACCGCCACCCAACGTCGTTGTTGCTTGGCGACGTTCCATTTAATTTTGGGTGGACTGGGACTATACGTTAACCATGAACAGGGTGTTCGCTAACCTAAATATCCCCCAAACGTAACGCTAAGATTATATATTTGACATTAATATAGGATGGCAAACACATTTCAAAAGCGATGTGTTGACGGTGGGAACGGCATCCTGAGTAAAATAGGTTACTCACCGCTTGCCTCGCTATCTCAGTTGACGCCATGGTGGTAACGGAGGACGAAACCTCTGCCGCTGTCTCTAGTTAGCAAAGGAAGCTGCGCTGTGGAAGTTACGCCGAAAGGTGGCCTAGCTGGAATGTACCACTATTCAAACAGACTATTCTACTTCTGTTATAGCTGTGCTCACATTGGGCGTTGTTTATTTGAGACAATTATAAACGCCAGATACAACTCGGCTCGTGTTTTTGAAAAAAATAAATAAAAATAAATAGGATTACAAATGAGCGCTGTCCTCTGGGCTCCCCCACATGATGCCTTTATGGTGTCGTCCAGTGCAAACTTGAGAGACCAGTCAATGACAATTACAACGGAAGATGACTAAATTCAGAAACAATTTCCATCTCTGAATAGAAAGGGCTTTCATGTAAACGTTAGATAAACTACACGGACTAAATTCCTAAATACGTCCGTCGTGTACTTATTTATGTACCTACATTTTAGCCATGGAACAGTATTGCGCATTAGAGCCATACTAAGAGAAAGTCACGTCAACGATTGAAAAACTCTAGAATTGTCACTTGATTCACTTTGACGTCAGATGGTTCCAGAAAGTAGCTGGCAGGCAATTTGAATACATATATATTTGGTAGGAATCGATACAAAGAGATTATTTACAATATTAATATAGAGGAACGATATATGTATTTATTTACATCAATTTGGCGTTTGTTCTTTGAAACAAAATGTTACCTGCCTTGTTGATATATTTTAGGCTAAAGTTTCCTTGAATATTAAGAATCTGTAACACTTAAGTGTAGTACACACATATAGCATTGATATATCTGCAAATTAGTTGAAATGTACTATTTATGATCCGCCATTTTTGTAAAAAATAAAATGGTCCATCGGAGTGAACGGAGATAACGTGACTCTCATTAGAAGGCTCTGGTATAAAATATGTTTGGGAAACTCCCATTCAAGGCGTCTTTTCTTCATCGACCAATAGGACGAAGGCCGTGAATTTAAAAAGCAATCGCGGTCTTTGCAAACGAAATTTCAGACCACAACAAATGTGAAACCCGAGAGTAAAGGAGCAACCAACGGCGTTTATCATACAGACCGAGGTAACGTTCAGGCTAAAAGTCGGTGTATCAACGGTACTGTTGCATTTATCACGCCGAGCTAACAACGTCACGTTACATGTCAGTTACGTTGCATTAACTGACAAAGACCGTCAGACTGTTAGCGAACGTCGAAGAGCTAATTTAGCTGAATGTGTTCTCTGAAAGTCCATCAAAAAGTAATTAACTTGATCTAATGAGTTGAATTGGCTTTTAGCCGTTGAATGTAGGTTGGCCTTTTTGTATTTTAACGTTGACGAATTGGCGTCATAACAAAACTGCGAGGCTGAAGTTGATTAGCAGGATGAGTGCAACAAGACAGCCGAGTGACGTGGACGTGTTAACGTAGTACTAAAGACAGCCAGCTTGTGTTTCAGCTGTCTGGGCGCTAAAGGATTCATTCATTAATGATCGCTATAGCTGTTAAGTGATGTAACGCTACTATCGTACGTTTCTCTTCCTCTAGAATATGTAGTGGCTGTACAAACTTGGAGCTTTAGTCTAGTTTTGATTTCACATGACCTGATGCACTGCAAAGATGGTCAGTGTAATATCCTGTTTTGCTTTGATTTTGGAACCTATTAACCCTCAGGACACTTGGGCTCCCAGTAACATAATCATTTGTCAAATAGTAATGATACAAATCTCAACTTTAAGTCTACTCGCCATCTTTTTGCAAAAGCATAAACTGCATCAGTCTCACTGTCTTCATGAGCAGATGAGTTTGTTCAGTTGTGATAACTGAGCAATGTGTTGAAGACTGAGATGTGGCTTAAGGCAAGAAGGTGGATCTTGAGTACCAGTTCCCAGGTCAAGAATTAACTTTCACATTAACATTTTGGGGCTCTTTTTAATTAATTGATCTCCCTGATAAATGTACATCTATAAAGTGAAAATGCCCGCTCTTATCCAAAAGGGATTCCTTGAAGTTATCCATTTCATCCAACAATACAAAACTATCATGCCAATGTAAAGCTAAAACCAGATATTTCACATTTGGGTGTAAACCATAACTAACTGACTTTGCAAAGTAGCTTCCTATTCTGTTGACTTGCGTGTTACTTGAGTGCTTCAGTACTAAATTCCTTAATGTTGTGTTGGTTCTATTAAAGTGTCCCACGACCCTGCATGCACAAGACCAGAACCACATTGGCTCTTTTCTTAAAGAAAAAATCTGCCACGGAAAGGTTTCTTCCATTGTGATGACTTATAATGTGTTCCAGTTGCTAATATCAAAATGTATTTTCAGACACAATGGCCAACATAATCTTTGCAGAGCGAGAAAATGCAGGTCTTCATCCACCCAATCTGAAGATGCGTCAGCGCCTTCAATCTGCTCCAGGTAAATGCCAACCGTGTGCAATTTGTATTCTTCTCGCAGTAATATTTGGTCGGTTAACCTTTTTTGCTTTCCCCCCCCACTAGAGAAACTCTACTCTCCTATGAGTACCAAAACCTTCCACACTCCTCGGCCGTTTGGTCGTAAGGCTTTTGGTCCAGTCAACAAAATCTCAACCCCTGTCGTCAGCACACTGGAGAAGTTGAAGCCACAGGTTGGAATAAACCATAAAGTTACAATCTAAAATTAATGTCAGGCCACTCGTGTAATGATATATTTTGTTCTCCGCAGGAAACTAAAGTAAAAAATGCTTCTCTGGTCAAAGTGGAGGAATACCCGGAAATTGAGAAGTTCATCCCATATGACCCACTAGGTAACAATGATGCATTCAGAAGTGACAGTTCTCAGTTAAACCTTTTCCTTCTGGTGCTACCAAAATATCATACTAAGAAAGTTAACGGCAATTTACTTTATAGAATACAGTAATACATATTTGTAACGTGACACACTCGGCTATAAGGCCACATTTCAGGAATGGGCGTTGGATGTAAAATGCTGCTCAATCAGGAAGTCCATGAGTCATTAATGGTTTATTCCCCCAGGACTCGACCCATAGAGTGCTGCAGGGATTTATTTTTGTAGGCCAACTGCTGAAGTTGGCATCACACTGGATCGGATCCATGACAAAAGGCCAAAGGGATTTTACTATCAGATTGGGGATTATTGCAGTAAAAAGAAAGCTCTGTGGCAAACAAGTTTATGATAATTACAGGTTTTGTTCAGTGAGATTCTTCACGAATAAATACCACTTTTGCAATCACCAGAAGTACCAAGCTAATGTTGGGCTATAAACAACACCATGCTCACATGACTGCAAGGATGCACAACAAGCTGTAAAGGTGGATTAGTCGGTCCAATGTTTTGTAGCCTTATTTAGCCAAGATGTGTAAAAGCCTCGAAATTCAAGAGGGGCATTTACTGACTTCTTTTATATCGTGGAACAAAAAGTTGTTTTTACCACAGACTTTATTTCAAGCATCAAGCCAAAGATGCGTTTTTTGTTTTCATTAATAAAACCAATTGATTACAAGACTAGGGGAATGGGAAGTTCAAGAAAATGTTAACTAGTGTTCAGACTCGTTCCTGCAGCGCTCATCTGTACAGAAGAAAACTTCATGCCAAATATATTAATGATTCAACATTTATTTTCCCACAATGTTTTGAAACTTATAATACATGAGTTTTGACTTCTAATTTACCAGATTTTGAGAAGTACAGCATACCTGAGGATTTGATTCTTCTCGGTGACTTTGCGCTGCCTGGACTCGCCCGTTTCCCACAAGCTCCTCATCTGTGTGAGGAAGACCTGGACATGTTTGACCTTCTCCCAAACCAGTCGCCTGTAAAGATGCCAAAACGTTCAGGTATTGACTTCAATTCCATCAGGGCTGCATTCACACTTATTGTTTGGGTTGAAAACGTATCTTAATAAAGTATCAGTCTGTTTAATAAATGGGACTAATTCAATGAAGCGCAGCACAGGTAGGCTAAAGTCCTGTATCACAACATCTTGTTCTAATGGATAAAATAACAGATGAGCTTTCAGTTGTGGCTTCATAAAAATAAATACTCATTTAAGAAATAATAAGGTATTGCCATAAAACAATGATTGATTTCCAACATTTGTCTAAAATGCTCAAACGCCACTAGTTAAAATGATGGTAAAGTATGACCACATGCAAATTTATTTTATCATTTTGCGTATAGCATTGCCCAACCCTAATAAAGTATTGAGTTTATAGGTTTAGTTTACCCAAATTACAATCATTTGCTCACTTAACTCTAGTTTTAACAAACCATGCAGAGTTTAAGGGTTTTTCTAATCTCCTAGTTTGAGATTTTTGATACAGATCATTTTGACTATCCAGAGGATAAACCAGCATATGATTTTTCCTGAAACTCTGTGAAACATTATCTTTTAAACTGGGGGACATAACCAGAACTAGGATGTGGAGGAGCACTTCTAGTGAGTAAAATTGTTATCTTATGAATGATAGACAGATTTCAACAGCAACATTAATTACTGAATAAGAAGCGTCAATTGTCTGGCGACTGTAGCTGTAAGTATGGAGCGCATGCTCCAAGGGACAAGTATCATTAACCTCCTGTATCATTAACTTCACTGTCTCCCCTCTGCAGATCATTGCACAGAGCTGGACGCCTTTCTGCAAACACTCGACGAGCTGACTGTTGAACTTCCTCCAGAGTCTTTTACTGACTGAATTAATGTTTTTGTTATGCCATTTTTACTGAAATAAAGTTTGTTTTATCTGTCCCTGCTATCGGTGTTATTTGCTTTGCAGTGCTGGTTTTATAATGGGTGACAGGCTGTGAAAGTATCAGGGGAGTATTCACTGTACTTACTTCCTGCTTTGAAGTCCATCAGTGGTCACATGTGAGTGATTCTCGCCATTAGCATGAACTTTGTCTCAGTTCCTCTTGTAAAGGAAAGGAGGATGGTGGCTTGACTCAGTCGCTCAATTAGTTGGGAGAAAACCTTAAATGATCATATCCTATTAACATTCTCATGTTAACAGGGTTTGGTGCTAATGATCAATAGTTGGGAGAGTCAAGTGTGCGCTGAATAAAAGTCCGTATGCGCTTTGGACAAAGGGCAGGTGAGTAACATCGGTGTGGCAGAAACCGTAAACTAAAGTGTAAATATAGTTTTAGGGTAGTTGGGGAGGATGTATTAAATGTGAACGTCTTGGTTTTGCTTTGCAAAATGAGGAACCTGGTATATTTCCAGTAACGTTTAAAGTTGCACACTTGTGCATTTCCCACACCTAAACGTGTGTACGTGTATATATTACAATACTTTCCTCATGACGCAGGGAATGGGTTTACTAGAGTTATCGGGAACCAGTTTCTAGTTTATAATTCGCCACTGTCTTCGGGGTGTTGTCTAAATATAGGAAGTAGCCTTGAACTCTTCGTGCAGGGAGCCGAGCAGCATGAATGAGAGCAGATCGGATGATGCTGGATGCGACTCAACTGGATCTGAACCAGCTGTCCGTCATGCCGACGCCCACGGCAGCGGGCCGAGCAGACAGGGCACCGTTGTGGAGCGACTCTCTCGGTATGGCATGCAGGTCATGCCCAGCGCCTTCCAGCGTAGGTCGCGGCTGCAGAGGCAGCTGGAGGTCACCGACAGCCCAGCTGCGGGGGGGCCTCAGAGGGAGGCTCCGGAGCGAGGCTCGCTCACACCCGCCATGCGTAAAAGATACCTGCAAGAGTTGCTTCTGAGCAACCCGTCGCAAATCGGGCTGTCACAAACTCGCAGCGTGTCCTCCGAGCAGGACGCCGGCTGGGCTTTGTATCCGATGGAGCACGCGTGGATGCTGTCCGCCGTGGAGGGAAACTACGAGACCATCCTGGAGTTCATCTCCGAGGACCCCTACCTGTTAACCAGGAAGGATTTCATCAGCGGGTACTCGGTCCTGCACTGGCTGGCCAAGAAAGGACGGGACGAGACGCTACTCCAACTTCTGCGGTACGCACAAAGTGCGGAGATCCCCGTGAACGTGAACGTGCGGGGCAGCGGCGGGCTCACCCCGCTGCACGTCGCCAGCATGCACAGGCAGTACATGGTCATCAAGCTGCTGGTCGGCGCCTTCAGTGCCAACATCGATGCCATGGACTACAATGGGAAGAGGGCCTGGCAGTATCTGGAGGGAGACGCCCCGCTGGAGATGAGGGAGCTGCTGGGGACCTGGGATGATGAGCACAGCGGCGGATGTGCGCAGAACGTCAGACTAAATGTCAACAACAGCGCTGGGACGATGAACTTGACCGCACATGACACGGTCGATCAGGGAGAGATGGAGGCGGTGGACTCCTTTAACCGGACTCAGAGAGGGGGCAGCTGGAGGTTTGGGTTCATTAGGAAGCTGCTGCCCTCCTTTTCGTTTCTTGGAAACAAAAGATGAGTGGTTATGACACAAGCCTTCAAATATGTGCATTCTCATGCAGTTCACTTTCAGTGGTTCCCAACCTTCTGAAGAAAGAACATCGTATTACTTAAGTCCTAACATTTCTTTTTAAAGGGGAAACTGCAGTGCAGATACTCATTTCTGGAAAATGCTCGAAAAGTTAGTGTTAGTACATTTCAGCTGCACTTGCAGTATTTTCTACATGTTTATGAAAAGTTATTTTCTACACGTTTTAGGAAAAGGGAAGTTTTAACTATGCGTGGAAACTGAAGATGGAAATGATCAAAACTGGATTACAGACCGTTTTATCAAATACACTTGATGTTAACGTCTTAAATCCTTCAAATGAAACGGTTCATAACTTGTGAGATGCCACCAAAAAAAAGACATTAGTACATTTCAAGGGAAGACAAGGTTAGACGCCGCTTCCCCATTTCACAAATAATCCAGTCAGTAGCAATATTGCTTTTCAGAGTCCTGGAAAGAATGTTTTAACGCCGTCAACTTGTGTTGCACTTTCACTAAAGCAAACTTAAATAAAAGCACTTCTCTATACTGAGGTTTTTCTAAATATTTTCTTCTGACCAATTCTGCTTATGTAAACAGTTGTTAGTGACTGCTGACGTGGCAAACGTGCTACGGTTTTAGCGCCACGGTAAACATTTCATTGTGCGTCTTACATTTGACATTTGCACGAACAACAAAGACTGAGCTCTGATTCCGGCCAAACTAGAAATAACCACCATCTTGCATGAAAGTCAGAGGTATGTGCTGTGTGGTCAAGAGAGTGAAACCCCCTTCAGAGGCCTCTTCTGCTACGCTGCGTCAGCATTACCCATGCCATGTCTAGTTTACCTCAGAAAAACACTGTAAATGGATTGAACAGACAAAAACGGCCGACCAGCCTCATACCAGGTTTGATCTCAGATCTTTTATTGTCAAACATGAGCATAACCAGAGTATCTGTACAAAACAACTGCTGCTCCAGATAACATGGCTCCCTCCTCGGGGTCAGGCTCCGCAGCTGGAGGTCCTGGCAGATGTTGGGATAGAGGGATGCTGGGGACCAGGGACCCCCATGTTTACAGGCCAAGCTTGGTCCTCCTCCAGTGTCTCCTCTTGGAATTGTACCTGAAAGCAAACAAATGTATCAGGAATCTTAAAATGCATTTTCAAGCTCTGCATTAATGAGTCCCTACTCATTTCCTTGGAGATTTAAAGACTAACCAGGTCCCCCAAAACTACTAAACAGATGGTACCAGTATTCTCATTCAAATAGGACACAGTCAAATTAAGGGGAGGTTCAAGAGTTCAGTTTAAACTATGCAAATTCTGTCAAAGCGCTTTACAGAGGCTATAAACAAAACACATCCTGGGCTGTACAGCACATCACTTAAGCAAACACAATACTTTTGTTTTGAAATCTTATTTGTAACCCCCACACCCACGGAAATAAAACTTGAACGCATGATCTCTTGTCTCTCAACACCTTACAGCAGAGCAATTTAGTGGACAGATCAGCCACTTTTGGGCAAACAGTGAATGTTCAGCTACAGAGCTTCCTAATCACCACCACAGTGAACAGGAATAGAGCTGTGTAGCAGAAAGATGCTCTCAGCAGGAATAATGACAGCACTCTATGGAAATAGAGTGCTGCAATTGCAGCCCTGCTTTACATGACGCTCCCGTTTCTCTACATTAGTGAGCGTTACATCTCTGCACTTATTGATAACGTAGAGCTCAACAATGAAACTGTAGTAGAGTAAGTGCAATTTATTTTAGGACCATAAAAAAACATAAACCAACATCTTGAAGAGTAAACCATCTTCTACACCTATGAAGGATAGTTCCTCTTTTAGACTCAAGAAACTTTATTGAAATAATAGATTAAGAAAACTCTTCAACTTAATTACAGGCCATCACATACATTTAGTGTAAACACTTTGCCAGTCTATTAGGTTGACCAAGATAAAGTAATCTAAACCACAGCCCACTTATGGTTATATGGGGGATGTAGTTGGTGGAGCCAGTCAATTATTTCGCATTATACTGTGATGCCCACATTTAATCTACTCTTTGAGAAAACACATCCCAGTATAATGCAGTATGGCTCCTCAGCGCCGCAAAAAGCAGGCCCTAAAAATATATAAACTTGATTAAACGCACCTAAACTAGTCACATAACACTATGGTAGGATTTATTGCTGCATTAGTTTTAACAGGAAGTGCCCAATTAACTAGCAACTGAGGATGCACGTGTGAATAACTAGCACTCAACTGTAGTGACTTTAAAAAGTGTAACTATAAAACATGTCTGCCAAGTCTTGCAAAAACTTTTAGTATGCAGCTTTTCGGCATTTCCTTAATATCTTATTGACTATTACTCATGACTGCACATTAAAATGAGTGTTAAATCACACGGTAACATTGCTATACGTTAAGTGGACCTACTTAAAGGATAAATAAATGTACACACTGCATGCGTTCCTCGACACGGCAGCTTCACCGTAGTCATGTTACACAAAACACAATGAACTCACCTGATCTTATTTCCAGTCTTCATTCTGATCCACTGAGGAATGGGCCTGTTCTGTTTCTGCTTCTTGGCGAGGAAGCGCTTGATCCTGAACGTCTTGTGGGACGACTAGAAAACAAAGAAGAGCGCCATTAACGCCACGTCTCCCCACATATGTATATCCAATGTTGTACATCTGCTACTATAAATGAATGCATTTAAAGCACATCCTAAGTAACGGTGTACAAGCTAGCAGCTAACGTCTATGGAGGAAGCTACATGCGCAGAGTGGGTATCGGCTAGCATCTTAGACCAGCTTTAAAATGCTCGTATTCTTTCTTTTTTTTTTTACAACATACAGGTTTGTGAGGTACCATTGATATATTTATCAACCACACAATATATCGTAGCAGGTTTACAGGGGCTACAGACATGGATGTTTAAAGATTTTGTATTTACCATTTTGTCCACAGTCCTCTCGCGACTATGGCGGCGGCCGAAGAGAGAGAAGGAAGTGACATCGGCGGTTTTATCCAATTGGCGGCCACCGAACAAGTACACGTCATACACACAGCGACACCTAGTGGAGGGTTTGCTTACGTGCATCTTGGTACTTTCAGGCGCGATGTGTGTATTACAATTCTGAGCCATGTGTACTATTCTTGAGTATTTATATTTTTGATGCTACTTTATGCTTATACTAGTGAAGGGATATGTTTTGATGTTTACTCCGCTACACATATTGCGTAGAAGGATTTTTACAAACAAAACAAATGAAAACCTTATAAACAATATTTAAAGTAGTAAGTGTTTCCACCAGTGGCGTCCCTAGGCTAAAACATCCGGGGCTAAAGCCCCGGATGTTTTTTAATTAGCCCCGAATATTAATTTAAAAAAAAAAAAAAATACGTCATTCACCCAAAACAGCGGCGTCAGGCAGCAGGCGCACTTGCAGTGTGCGCCCCCCTATTATACAAGTCGTCATTTAAGTTTCTCTTTCCTATAGAACAGGTCTACACCTTGTTCTGTTATTAAACAAACTAAACGGACGTATTTTATTGATCTTATCCGTCATTTCTGTCTCTAAATGGTCGCGTTAACACTTCTCCTCTGCTCTGCGATGCGCACAGACACGTGCGCGCGCACACACAGGTGAGCACTGAGCACACAACAGCGGACAGAGAGCGTCGAAAAATGTGTCGCGTGAAAAGCAGACCGCTATATCGGAGTTTTAAACGCTCCCAGGGTGAAGATGGCAACAGCAGCTCTCCTGTGAGGAGCAACCGGAGTTCTCCTCGCACCGGAGCAGCTCTCCTGCTCCAGGTGAAAGAGACAAAGTGCTCTTGTCTTCTACCAACAATGAGCTGCTGGCTTCACATATTACAAAAGTACAAAGTACACGGACATAAAACTAAGTCATTAATAAATACATGGAGAAATGTCTGTACTTTCGGGTAAATGGTTACGCCGTTAACAGGTTACGCTTGCGCATGCGCGACTCGCTCGCTTATTTTTTGGCGTTTTGCCAGAAGTCTCCCTGACGGCCTTTCTGCTGCTGCGTGTCTCAAAACAGAAAACAGATCTCAACGTTGAACATGAATTGTATCAAATCTACAACCCTGTTTTATAAAGATGTGTAGAGGAAAGCAGCTCACTGCTCCACTAATACTGATGCAACCTGATGCTCACATATCTGCACTCATTCTGTTTTGTTTGGCAACAAAATAAATAGCTTATTGTTTTCCACAATGAGCTATTTAGTAGTAACTAAATATTAGTATTTTTTTTTTGCACAGATACAACTTCCTGTTCATTGATCTAAGTGATTGCAATTAAAACATAAAAAAAAAATTCTGATGGAGCAATCTGATTTACTTGAAACTTTAAGTGATTGCAATTTTCTTTATTCTGTTATTTATAAAAGCACAGATGGAATCACAAAATGTTATTTACAGAAAAAGTTTGAGAACCACTACTTTAAGTGTTTGTGTTGGTGGAGCACTATTAGCATTATTAGCATCTTATGTCTAAATATTATGTTAAAGAGTATGTTATGTTAAATCATGTTAAAGAATATGTAAAGAATAAATACATATGAGTATGTAAAGAGCATTAAATTTACAATGTAAACACTGTACATGACAAGATGCATGGTTCATTAAACATCTCAATTTTTACTGTTGCTGAATGGTTGCTGTTGGTATGTTCAACATGATGAATGGGGCATTTTTGTGCCTGGGCTATTGAGGGAAGTTTGTGAAAATTGCTAGCCTATTTGGTATTAACTGGTAACCATGAAATGCCTCAATTCAATTCAGTCCAGAAGAGCAGGTACCTGTAGGGTATGTGGAGAGTGTTTCTATGTCTAAAAATGTCGCTGCTTCACTCTTCTGGGCTAAGCCCCAGATGTGTCAAAATCCTAGAGACGCCCCTGGTTTCCACACTTTAAGGACGTAATACTTCCGTACTTTTTCTTTTTACATCTGAGCTAGATTGCTACTTTTATTAAAAGATCTGACTACTGCTTCCACCACCACCCAAGATGAATCCCTGTCAATACTGGAAACTGAAAATCTGAAATGTATACAGTTATTATACAGTTTATCGGAAAAGATCAAAATATGTTGGACTAAAAGTAGATTACTAATTGGATAACGCTGGCAGCAGCCAATAGCCCAAGGTTTACTACATGTCAGTTATGGTTTGGTAGTTTGGGGTCTGCATTATGAGTTACATTTTTAGGTATTTATTTATTTTATCTTTATTTAACCAGATATGTCAATTGAGAACCAGTTCTCCTTTACAATGACCACTTGGCCAAAAAGGCAGCAACAGGAGGCAAGTCGTTACCAACGAATATAATATAGAAACATCTCAATCCATACAAAAATTCAAACATTATAATATTTAATACCCATTGCACTGTTGTTGTTGTTGATTGTTGATTGTTGTTTGTCTCGTCTAACGTCTCATGTCTAATGTTTATGCACTTTCGCCATGAAAAATTCCTCGTTTGTGTAAACATTCCTGGCAAATAAACGGTTTCTGATTCTGATTCTGATGTAAAATATATAAAAAACAAACAGGGATCAAGGACTATCATTTGTAATGAGTTATTGGAGGAGGGTAACGGAATGAGGGTGTGAAGTTTTAGCTTTTTCTGCAACTCATTCCAGTCGCTTTGAGTAGCAGACTGGAACGAGAAACAGCCAAAGGCAGTGAGGACTTTTGGAATGACCATGTTGATGAAATTGCTCGAACATAAATTGCAGTCACTGTTGGAGATGATGAGTAGAGAGCGGAGATTTGTGGGGGTTTGACCAATGAACTGATACCAGTGGATTAGTCTGTGGGTGTGGAGTGATGGCAAGTGGACTAAAGAGTATTGAGTAGGGGTGTTGAAAGGAGCACCAGTGACGAAGAGGATGGCCTAAATCTTAAATCTAGTTTATTGAGATTTTTGGAGGCGGACCTGTAGATTATGTAACTATAGGTGAATATGTAAGGACTGTTTACTTAACTAGAGATAGCGGGGATCCTGTGTTAAATCTTATTCCACCAAAGGAGTACTTGGAGAGGTCGATAGCAACCCGAACAAAACATGTTTGTCCCAATCCCGGCCATTCTTGGACAAAGATTCAGTGAGGTGGACAAAACCCGTAATTTAAAAAAAATATACTGAACGTATTAAAATTCTTAAATCACAAAGAAGAAGAAAAAGGACATGTACACTTAAGCAAAGACCTCTTTTATTTCCAGTCAAAAGTGTTTACTGTATACAAGCATCAGAAGCAGTGATGTGTTCTCATGCTGTATTCAGTTTAGTTCATCACACATTCATTTTTAAGGGGAGATTCAGTTTAGAAAAGGAAGGAAGGCCACTGGTTGATCCCTCTGATTGAAGTTTGCATGCAGGGATGGCTGTCACATGGCAGTCTAGTCTGAAATGGCTGTTTCCTCTCTGTCACTGTATGAATGTAAGAATGAAATACATGATCCCAAACCAGCTTAAGTACAGACTCTGTACTTCAGTCTACAAGCCAATTGTACAGCTACTGACCATGAAAAGGTTTAATTCAAGTTCTGCACATAAATTTAGATTGTCTCGCTTCCCAGGCAGAGTAAGATTTCCGTGTTTAAACTTCAAACTGAACATGTCAAAGCTACAACAGAAATCTCATTCATGACAGTGAAGAAACGATATTGATAAGCTTGGCAATTTTGACGTATTGAGTAATTGGGAAGTTGTGATATGGATTAACTCGTTGAAAGCCAATGTTGAAAGCCAATGTTGGCAGTGTGTATAACACTGTACATCAGAGAAACAATACTGAAGCAAGGTCACTTTGAGTTTACGTGGTCCAAGAAAGCTTTGGCTTCAACTAATGTGCCCGACAGCCAAACTGTAAGCCAAAGGTTACGGTTGCCTTTCATAACAAATAAAACTAAAGAGGGTCACGTTCAGGCCCTAAGAGGCTCCACAATCACATCTCTGCCTCCGAGACTGGGAGAGCTGGATGCAGCCCTGCTTGAACTGCAGTGCATGTCGCCCTGAGGCGCCACACCGCTGCTCTGAGCCTCACAGGCCTGTCTCCCCTCTCCTCACCACACTTAAAATGCCATAAGTCGAGATCTGCTCAATCGTCTCCTTTGTCAGCCACTTTCTCGGTCTCAGTATCTGGCTTTCTCTCGGCAGAGTGGGATTCCGATCCTCCTCCTCCACCTCGATTGCGGCTTCTGGCCCCTGGCTGGTACAGCTGAATCGCAGGCCGGTCCTGATGTAAAGAAACGATGCTCTTAGAAATACCAAAAAGTTTTGCAAAAATTACTTGATTTGAGAGGCTTAAGTCATTACCTTATTTCGTAGACGATCTCTTTTATTACTCTCCTCCTTCTTGTAGTCTTTGGTCGACCTCTCTGGCCTCTCTGGTCTCTCAGAGTCTCCAATGTGTTCACCCTTTTTCTTCTCCTTGGCACGCTCTTTGTCTCTTTTAACATCGTCCTCCCTCTTTCTGAACGAGTTCTCTCCATCCTGACGATCTCTCCTTCTCCGCCGATTTTCGTCCTGGCGCCTTATGCGCTCCTTTTCTCTCTGCAGCCGCTCCCTCTCCCGCTCCCGGTCGCGCTCTCTGTCGCGCTCTGTGTCACGCTCCCTGAACTCCTTCCTCCCCTCTTCGTCCGCTCTGTATTTAGTAAAGTACACATTCGGTTTAAGTAACCTGTTCAAAGTGAAACATTTATTTAAAAAAAAAAAAAAATGACTTAAGCAACTAACTTCCTTCCTCGGTCCTCCTTATTTTCAATGTGTTGACGCCTCTTATGATCTGCACTCCCCATGGATCTGTCTTCTTTATTTGGCCTGTCTGGTTTCTTGGCCTTTTCCTTGGACTTCTCAGAATCAGCATCATCACTTCTGTCCGGCTTCTTCAGGAGCTACACATTTGAAATGAAAGAAAAAAAAATCATAATGAGGTATTGGAGATTTCCCACCGAAGTAAACTGCTTCAATCCAATGCAGCACACACCTTAATCTTTGGTTCTTCTTTAACTTGGTCCTTGTCTTTCTCCAGGGGCTTCTCATGCCTCTTCATCTTATCTGTATCTTTGCGCTTCCTTCTCTCATCCTCCCTCCATTTACGGCGCTCCTCGTCACGCTGGCGCTTGCGTTCAAGCTCCCTTCTTCTTCTCTCTTCTTTCTTTTCCTCCCTGATTCTCTGAACAGCATTAAAACAAGACAAAAAGTCAGCATTAACCATATAACTTAACAATTGTAACTAGTACACCAAACTGTTGTGCCACAGTACTTTATTTACCTGTTTATTCTTCAAGAAGTCGAGCAGAGGAGTTGTTTTTTTAGCTTCAAGGGAGAAAAGAAGTATTTTTAAATGAATCCATCCAGCAGTGTGTCTCTTATAAAATGTATACAATGATGTTTCAGGTGCACTTTTTGGAGACTGTTTACTGACCTACAAGTTCCTTTGATTTTGCCTCAATCTCTTCCAACAGTGTTTCTGGTGTTGATGCCAACTTGTCATCATCACCGTTGTAAAATTCAAGAAACTTTTTGTAATCGGGATCTGAAAGAAAATATAAAACATACAAATGAAAATATGTGGCTGATTCTAGTAAGATTGCATCTCTGTAACTAACTAACTAATTATTTGAGGTACAAATATTTTTTTTTTTAAAGCTGAAACATCACGAAATCTCGCTTTTTTTATTATAACATAACCAAAAGCACTAAATGTCTTTACCTTCATCAATTGTTCCACATTTTGCGTCCTTTTTCTTACTTCTTTTCTTGGCAGTCTTTTGAAAAGGTGCGAACTCCACGATGGCAGGATACTCCTGTCCTGTTAAAAAAATAAAAATGTGGACAAGCATGAAGGCATTGTCTGAGAAAATCCTTCAGTTTGTGTGTATTGAGCTGTAAATGAATGCTCTTCATACCTCGGCTGTCAATGAACACATATCCATCAAATCGATCTCTGAAAAGAACTATATCCTCTTGATTCTTAAAATTGATGTATGCCCTTGCAAAGAGGTGAGGATAAAGGCTGAAAGGACAGAATACTCATGTTAGATTCTCAGATTTACTGATAGGATCTTTTTAAATAATAAAACGTCTTCATATATCAACTCACCTGGCGTCATTGGAGAAAAACTCAAGGTAGTCCACCTCTGGGAGAGGTTGTAACTGCTCCTCCAGCTCCTCCTTGGTCAGACTTGGTGGTAAACGTCTGATCACAATCTATGATAACAAAATATTGCCAGTTTTAATCAGACTGAGGAAAAGAGACCAGAGAGAACAATTCACTAATATTTACTTGAAGTTGGGTCAAATAACAATGTGTCTAACTCGTGATATAAAGTAATAGGAGACAATGCATGTTCCAAAAAAAGCTAGTTAAAAGCATGCCGTTATTTCATGAAACTAGAATTATTCATAACTGACGACACAGAGCAACAGTAGCTAACCTAGCTAGCCAGTTTTACCTTTGTCATGGCCTCTTTCTTTTCCTTCGACCTCTCTGTCTTTTCTCCATCTTCACAGTTTATTTCCAGTTTTCGCTCCTTTGGACGAGCGTTTTCCTTGTCTTCCTTCATAGTTGAAAATCTATTTCAATCCGCGGTTGTATTTCATCTCATTCCACAGACTTGTTTACTTTTTTTAGCAAGTTAGCCGGCTAGTAGCAACCGTAACTTCCTCTCTGGCGGGTAGAGGAGCTGCAGTTTGGTGTCGCAGCCAGACGGGGGCGCTGTGAGATAAACAAGCCAATACGGGGGATTTAAAATTATAATTAAATATATGTAGTTTTCTCCATTTGTTTTTGTCGTCGTTCTGTCAATTTGAATGAAATGTTATCTTTTTGTCGTTTTGTTCTATTTAAAAATGAATTACCTTTAAGTCCAAAAAACGCTTCCTCTTGTCCGGATTCCTTTCAAAATAAAAGTTAAGTTCACATTTTGAGCCGTATATTTTGTTTCTGACACTACTGTCACAAACTAAGCGAGTGTTCAGTTGGCGTAGTAATAATAATGCAACCTAAAAGCGATTCAAAGTAATATTCGCTGCTGAATAAACTTGTCTCTTAACAGTCGGTGTGTAATCTACAATACAATTATTGTTATTAACCATTAAAGCAATCATTACAAAAAAGAACTACAAATATAGAAACAGATATGTTTCCCCATAATGTATACTAACGTTGGATGTAGTTGGCACTACTACAACAATGACGATTTGTATAATCTTTGTCGCGCATATGCTTTTCTTTTGACAAAACAAACAACCGGAAGTGTTATTCTTGTTCTTCCGGCACAACACAGGTCATCAAGAGAGTCGACATTTTGTTCGCTCCTGAGCAAAATAAACCGTCGAAGGTTGTCTCAGGGCGACTTGTTTATAACCAGCGGTGCTCTCTGTCGCCTGACAGTTACCGGCTGCCGTCATGTGGTACGAGATCCTGCCGGCCTTCGCCGTCATGACCGTGTGTATGATCATTCCGGGCATCGCCACCGCTCAGATACACAAGTTCACCAACGGAGGAAAGGTGAGGATATCACCATGTTGACGAGTAGAAGTCAGCTTCAAGGTGCTGCATGTTGGTATTTTTGTTCTCTAAACCAAGTGATTAACTAAAGACTGCTCTTCCTTGTAGGAAAAGAGAATTGCTCGGGTTCCGTGGCACTGGTATCTGATGGAGAGAGACAAGCGCGTGTCGGGATCAGGACATTATCATGACTCCAAGGTGAGCGTCATGTGTCTTTATCTACAACCCAGTGATGTGCAACGCTTCAGACAAAATGTTGGACTGTGGAGCCTATGCCAGCACACTATGAAAATATACTAGCATGTATGAGACTATATATTATAGAAGTTAGACAAGAAGAAAGAGCGTTAACCTCCACCTGGCGTTATATCCATAGTTTGGGTGGCAGATGCCAGACATTAGTGAATTCATGAGCTGTGAAAATAGTAATAAAATTGTATCTGAAAATTACTTTTTTACATTCTGAATATAGAACTGACGTACCTGCTATGAGACTAGGATAAAGTAAAATGCTGAGGAATAATGTGAACTAATGCTTGCAAGATGTATACTGTTTAAGCAAACAATGCAGTTATGAAATAGAATTGATAATTATTTCTAAAATAGACTAACACCTCATTCAATAATCAGATTACAACCTGGAGTACAGGTTTGGAGTACAGACATGAGTACATATTACAAACCTAAGCGGTCCCAATACAAGTGAATAAAATATACAAGCCGTAACATTGTTGAATGTATTAAGACAATTGAGCATTTACTTGTGGGGATTTAAATGTCCTCCAAACTGTACTTTAGCATGTCATTTGCACATTTATTTATATTATTTAACCATTTTAATGAACATTACATTTCATTTAGCTGACGCTTTTATCCAAAGCGACTTGAACATAACTGTCCACCTACACAGGTGTTTTTAACATTTGCTGATTAAACCTCTTATTGGTTTAAAGGTGGACCAAGCTATGCTACAAATTAAGCAAGGTCATCAAAATAGTTTACCTAAAAACTAAAAGTACCCTGACAAGTGCTAAAGAGAGATGTCAGTCTGCAGTAGTTTCTAGTAAGGGCACAACAATCCACGGAACTAAAAGCAGAAGCTTTTAGTTCCGTCTGGGGAACAATACTTTTTTTTGTTTTTTTACATCTTTTACCTGAGTCAGATTTATGTATGGGAAAAAAAAAGTTAATGCGTAATATGACTGGAGTTATAATCTTTTTCTTCCTCAAAGGGACTGGAGAACATCCACTGATGACCAGAAACATGGAGACCCTGATGAGAAGAAAGTTGGACATTAAAAGATTATATTTAACATTCAGCTGTTTTATTTTGTTCGATCTTGTAAGGCAGTTGTCCCGGTTACCTATTAAACTGTTCCCACCTGCAAGTCTTCCGAGGCTTCTCGGCTCATATGTTGAATTTCAAAAGCAACGAACAAGAGATTGGTGCTTTAATCAAATAAATATTTTACACCTGTTCATATGTTGTGGAGTTTATACTTTCGCTGTTGCTCTGACAGACGGTAAGAAAAATCAGTAAGTAAGAAACTGCTACTTTTCTATGTTATCATTGTTGGTTGACTGTCTTTGGGTATTTAGACAAGACGTTTAAAGACGTCACCCCAAGTTGAGGTGTAATGTACATATTCTGAATTTGTACATTAATAGACTTAATTTGTTAAAGTATTGACAGGTTAATCGATTAATGAAAAAAAATTGGAGCCCTGTTGAAATACGGTAATATCCAAAGTATCAGGAGGAGCTTGAACAAGAAACAGTTTTTAACGGAATCCACCAGCTCCAGTGAGCTGGTTAGAACAGGATAGAGCACTTGGGTTAAATGAAAATTTATTTACCATTCTTATCAGGATAAACATTTACAAGAGCAAGTTACGGTTGAACACTCGAAAGGGAAGACAGAATAGTCTTACACACATTTCTTTAAAAAGTAAAATCCTCCCACCACACTGTACATTTGAATGTAGTTATCCTCCAAAGGAATAACATATGAATCCCCCTCCTATAAAAAGGGTAATCTGCACCAATGTGATGTTCACTTCTCCTCTTTGCCGATGGTTTTCCGGTACACCATCTGCCTGAAGCTCGACAGGATCTTGCTCTCTCTCTTCCTCCTCTCCTCCTGGTTGAAGGATGCCAGAGCTCGCTTTTCATCTGCACTGTAGATCTGGTTTTCCTTTCTCAGACGCACAGCCTCCATACGACGATGTCTGCAGGGTTACATTGGAAACTCGTCAGCATCACAGTAGAGATAAAGATTGGGTATCTCTTCGGAACATGCCGACATCTGAAACATCCATTTAATTGCTGCGTTACGAATCATCACAGCCACGGGGAGAGTTTGTAGTGCTACTCATGAATATCACGAACCTGCTGCCGCTCATCACGTAGCCAGACTTCTCGAAGTCTGCGATCTCGTCGCTGGTGAGACCGATCTCACCTCTTCTCGGGATGCGTTTGCCCGCTTTTACGTACTCCGCCATCGCAGCACCTTCACCTGGCAACAGGGCATGACCGAAACTGGAAGAACAGGAGAAGAGTCGTTAATGTGGGGGGAAAGTACCGTAGAATAAAATATTTCATGTTCTCCGACTCTGAAAAACTACCCCAACCAGTAATATTACGAAGTAAACTTCTTGGGCTGCAAAATCATAAATCTTATTGCGGATTATTTTCAACTGTTTGGCTGTTTGTATTGCTTTAAAGTTGTCCTCCTGGCATTGGTAGTAACGATAACCTGTCCGCGTTAGGGAATCTTCTCACAACCCGATGCGGTGCTTTTATTTTGGAAATTCTAATCATAACGATGTCAAGTGCATTAGTTACATAACGTCAAACCAACTCACTCCAAAGGTCGGTCGTCCTGGGACATGGCTGTGAGCGGAGCTTCGGGGCCGACCACGTTTTCGTCCATGCAGGTTTTCTCCACCCACATCACTGCGTTGGGATCTTCCTCCTCCCCCTCCCCCTCCTCCCCCTCCTCGGACTCTTCACTGCTGGAGTTGCTAGACTCCTTCTGACTCTTCTTTGCCTTCTTCTTCTTGGACTTCTTTGACCTAAAAAGGAAACAAGGGACGGTTGGTTCATCAAAATGTCCCTTTTCTGTGTGAATGAAGCTGGCGTGAAGATGCATTTTAGCACACACTTCTTGCTCTTCTTTTTCTTTTTCTTCTTCTTTATTTCTTCTCCTGAAAGATAAAAATAACAGGAAAATTAAAAAAGATATTTCAGGCGATATAACACACGAAAAAGACTTGAATGCATCTTAAATTCATATAATTATATTGTTTTACCGTCTGATTCTGATTCCAGCTCGCTGTCCTCTGAGTGCTTTTTGTTCTTTTTCTTCTTGGATTTCTTCTTCTTCTTTTTCTTCTTCTTCTTTTCTCCTGAAAATGACAGAAGTGTTTGAAAATTAAAACGACATACTATATAAATGTAATTTGTATTCATGTTCAAACACTAAGTGCCGTACCGTCTGAGCTCGATTCTGAACTTTTCTCGTCTTCTTCGACTGGTGTGAATTCGTCAGAGCTGGTGGAGAACAAAGACAGAAATCTGAGCTTTCGTGACATCATCCTCTGTAAATAAAAAATAAAGTGCGGTGCTTCTCAAAAACAACTTGTGGCTTTGGAGGTGAGATTCTTGACTTACTCTGGCTCTTTAACTCTTGGTGAATATCCCCAAACTTCAGGACAACCTACCTCCCCGATCCGCTCTCTCTCTTGCAGACGCCTGGAACAGAACAAAATAACGTATTATGTTACAAACTGACGGTAAAAGTAAATATGGGAAAACCCTCTCGAGGCAGCATTAATGTCAGTACCTCCATTCGTTAAAAAAACCTGAAATATTACATTGTTTTGTCAGATCCGCTGTAGAGCGGATTAATACCTGTATTAATATTGTGATGATTTCAACAATTTAGTCATATCGTTTAAACCGTTTCTGGATCATTTAGCAAGCAAAATAGCTTGGTCTACTGAATTGAAACCTTTTGAAAAGAATAAACATTTTTCCAAGAATATATTATTTATTTTATAACTACAGTTGATAAAGTATCAATGAGTTGTTATGTTACCATATAAATAAATAAATAAATAAATCTCCAATAGGCTGAATCTGACTCTTTAAATAGTCTTTTCACAGGAATGGACTTTAAGTAAACCAATGATTTGTTTTTACATTGAATATGTTGGAAAAGGTTTTGTCTCTTGATGCTTTTTACTATTATAAAGTTGAGATATTTGATGGTTTTCACACAAAAAAACATGAAAACCCACTGAAACATTACAATTTATGAGCCTAAAATAGATGATGGAAATATTTGAATTATATTGCGATTTTAAAAGATGAATGTTGAAGACAGGATATGTTCTTCCGCTCCATAAAGTCACAGAAATGCAACATTGAATTGCTAAAGTGACCCTTCAATGAAGCTGGGTCAATAGATGTAAGGATCATTAGCTGTATTATTAGTGTTTTCATTTGTTACCTGGCAATAAAAACCTCTTGTCTCTGTCTCTGAGCGTCGTCCCGTTGCTGCTCGTAGTAATAATCATCTTTGAAGCTTCCGTGTTTCCCAGAAGCGTCCCGTTGCTCGGACCAGTTGTTGTGGCTGTTGTTGTTGGTGTTGTTGTTGTTGGTGGTGTTGGTGGTGTTGTGACGCTCCCTGGACCGGGACCGGCTACGGCGGGGGCTTGCTATGCGGATCCGCCTGATGTTTCTCGCCTCGCGGAACCGGCGGTCCCGTTCCTCGTGCTCCTTCTCCCTGTTGCGCGGCTTCGGGAGTTTGGGCCCGAAACTGTACGGAGACAAGCTGCGCTCGCGGCTGCCGCTGCGGTGGCGGCTGCGGGAGCGACTCCGGGGTCTGCGGGCCCGAGGGCTGCGGGGCGCCGCGCCGCCGTCTGAGCTCGAGCGATCCGACATCTAGAGATTATACACTAAAACGTTGGTGCTTAAAGAGAGAAGAGAAAGGTTAACACGCGTCCATGTTTTCTGTGATACGAAGGAAAAGCGTCCAACAACAGGAAGTCGTCGTCTTCTTCTTCTTCTTCTTCTGCTTCTTCGTCTTCTTCTTCGGTGTTTAAGGCGGATTGCAACTAGCTGGATCATTACCGCCCTCTGCTGTTGTTTTAAGGAGCTCTCGGCTCATGTTCTTCCCATCGGTCCATATCTTTGAGAAAAGTGAGGATGTGATTAAGAATAACTCTTTATAATAAATCCCCTCTGGCCAAATCAATCACTCAACTATAACACCAATGTTTGTTGGCTACATCTTTGCACTAATGTTTCGTTTTGTTAGTTTATTTTATTTTATATTATTATACTATTTTATTGTATATATTGTTCATTTTTCTTATTATTGTATTCTATTTTTTATATATATATTGTGTATTTGTTTAAATATTGTATTTCGTAACCTGTATGTACAAATGCTGCTGTAGTGAAAAAATGTCCCCTTGCGTGATTTATAAAGTATCTATCTATAAATGAAGAGGTATTTCTCCAACTTGACTGCCCCATCATCCTTAATGCTTGAGCCTGGATCTTGTCTAGTTTTTTAAAAACCTTACGTGCAGCTGAATCAAACAGAATTATTCCATAATCCAGAACTGACCTAATTAAAGATGTATGAATGCTTCTTAAAGCAACTTTTAAAAACTTGGTACATTTATCTTCTACTTTATCAACAGGATTTTTCTATGCGACCTTCTCGTTCACCCATAATCCCAGGAATTGAAATGCTTTCACTCTCTTTACTCCTTGGCTATATAATTTTAAACTAACATCTTCTCTTATCTTTTTGTTTTCTACTGATAATTTAAACCTCCATGTCAGAGACCAGTTTTCAATTTCTATAATAGCCTCCTCAATTTTTCCCACAATATACTTTACATAACCCATTTTCCAAATTGCTCCAACATCAGCAAAACGTGACATATCAATATCTGAACTAGTCCATATATATATATATATATATACTACATATCACTCTAAAGACAATCCCAACACGACTCGGACAGCATGGCCAAATAAAATATCCATAATATAATGATATACTTTACCCTCAACAACCATGATATCTATCCTTCCTTCCACGTCATGTCATATGTATTTTCCACATCAAAGAACAGCTACAACACACTCTTTATGTGCTTGTATAGCAGTACATTCATATATGACACTAAAAGTAAAGCGTTACAGACTTTTACCATTTCATTAAAAGAACAGTGTGGAACATTTAACAAGATCAATTTGTTAAAATTTAATATAATATTTTTCTTAGTGTAAAAGACAAAGCAGTCAGGACAGAGGATAGAAGTAATGATTGATACTATCGGATGTCGGTTTTCTTCTTTATTGATTATTATCATTATCAACTTCACTCAGGAATGTTATTTATATAATTACCATTTTAGATTGGTTTCCAATGAGCTATTAATTACTTTATATCATTACTTTTCTGTTTGGCTGCTGTAGAAACAATATGTATTATTAGGAATAATTTGTGTTTTTAAAAGCAATTATTTAGTCATGACAAATAACAGAGTTTTGTGTTAGTGAATCACGTTTATTTTTTATTTTTGTTGTTGGTTGCGTTTGTTATTTTATTTAGTAGTGTTATTTGTTGATAGGGCCAGTGCTAGACATCCTGATCCACACTCCATACCAGTTGGTGGCGGTAATGCACCAAACAGTTGTTTGCCAACCGCCAATAAACCTTAAAGAAGAAGAAGAAGCGATGCATGGAAGACCTCGGAGGGCAGGCACAACACCGGAAGTTAAAATCAATGTGGTCTGTGGACTCTTAACCGAGCAACCACCAAGCAAACGGAGGAAAGGAGTCTGTTATGCTACACAACAACATCGGTACTCTCGGTTAAGTAGTCCGTGTTTTTTTGTTTGTTGGTAAGGTCAGAGTCGCGCGACAGAACAACTCAGAAAAGCAAGATGCCTTCTAATACCGTCAAACTGGTGAAGCCAGTGTGCAATCAAATTGACGAGGCTCTGGCAATGGAGTTCTTTTTCACGGAGTTGAATGTGACCGCCACATGCCTCATCTGCAGGCAGAAAGTGTTGTTCAAGGGGTTGATTCTGAAGCGGCATTACTTCGCCAAACACGCGGGAAAGTATGATAAATACAAGGGACGGAGCAGGAAGACTATGTCTGACGAGCTTCATGCAGACTTCAACAGCTCCAAAGGGACCTCGGCGACAGAACCTGAACCTGAACCTAAAGCGATCGCCCCAGGTCTGTTTCATTTACTTTGCATTTAACGTGTAGCGGTCTACGCTTTTATTTTGAAGGCAATGAACCGGCAGTCATCTCTCCGCTGGTCACGACGCGGAAACAGATAACCGTTGGCGAACTAAACCGTTTTTCCCCCTGCTGAATTAACGACTCGTTTACACCGTTGCATTGCCGCCAACATGACTACACTGACGTGCTGTTGTTGTACATCTTGTGATGATATCACGGTTCAACTGTGCGCTTGTTAATCCGACGCGACGGCGACTCCTTGTGACGGCTCGACCGACGAGGCTCGAGCGCGCGCTGCAGGGGAAGCTGTCCGTTGTTCGCCTGTTGTCTGTGGCCACGATACTACAGACGGTGTTAGTGGTGCCGCTCAGTCTCGGCAGCGAACATCTGGGGTCGCAGGTAAACGGAAGTCGTTTTTATGTGCGGCTGTTTAAAGTAACACGAGTCCACACGTCCGTCGAGGTGTTGTGTTTGAAGCTAGCGAGAAGCTAAGCGGTAGGCCGCGCCTCTTGTAGAGCAGGAAGTGTGGAGGAAGCACAGCGTTACCTTTGTTAGCTCGACCGTTACGTATCGGATCTTTGGAAACTGAGCGATTGCGTGAATAAAGGGTTGGTCAATGTAGCGAATGTCCCCGTTAAAGCCTAATAAACGTAGTTTTGCACGTGCGCGTTGTTATCGCGAGACTAATCCTAAAGCTTGTGTCCACAACTTTGTTAAACTGACGTCTAACGTAAGCTAACGTGGGGCTAAGGGGACGTTATTGTTTTGGTTGCCTGACTAAATTATGATGCCTAACATTTGCACGACTACAAACACTGAGGTTAAAATGCATACTGTGACTAAGACACGGCCCTTTCTTCTAATAAATACGTGCATGTTTATTGTAATCGTGGGACTATGTTGACTGACAGGTTACAGGGCATTTTAGCTCCTCTGGACTGGAGCACACTAAAAACAATGTACTCTAAAATATCGAAAATGACATCAAAGATCGTCTATTGGGCTACACACCCTGCAGTAGAATGCACTACAATACAACAGCTTCTCAAAATAAAATGCCCACAAGTCAACCCATCTTTAAGACAAGTTCAACAAAAACAAACATGTCTGTCCATGACTCAGACCACTGGAAACTGGGTGTAACTAGAGTTTTGTAAAAAAAAAAAAAACTTCTGCCACATAATTGTATACTGCATGTCATCATGATGGAATCTTCTGCCTTTTCTTGTGGATTCATAAATGTGATCATCATTTGTTCTTTTTGTTTTTCTCTCTACAGCCATGCCAAGTCTAAAGCTGATATCTGCGACCGACACACAGTATTCAGCAGCTGTGCTGAAGTCGATGAACGAGCAGCGAAATCATGGATTATTTTGTGATGTCACCATTATCATACAGGACAAGAAATTCCGAGCGCACAAAACAATCCTGTCTGCTTCAAGTACATATTTCCACCAGCTCTTCAGTGTAGCCGGACAAGTGATCGAGTTAAACTTCATCAAAGCGGAAATTTTTGAGGAGATTCTCAATTACATCTACAGCGCCAAGATCTTCCGTGTCCGCTCCGACATGCTTGAGGAGCTCATCAATGCTGGACAGATACTTGGTGTCAAGTTCATTGCAAACTTGGGGTCACCGTTATCACAAGTTAAGGGTCTGCCTGGTTTGTCAAAGGAGACTGGGGGCAAAAGTGACACATCCACACAGATGATGCCCATCATCGCGGAGTCTTTCTCAATATCTTCCGAGGAATTCAATCAGACAAGCAAGCAGGGCAACGACTCGGACTCGGACAGTGACGTTATGTTTGTCTCACAGACGGATGCTGAAAGCAGAGCAGCCAATCAGAAAGCCAAATCTGGTGAGGTAATTGATGTGGATACAGCAGATTCAGGAAAAGGAGCATCAACGCAAAATGAAGAATCAAATCATACAGTTGTAAAAGAGAAAGCCGAGAAAGCCCAGACCTCCTTGAAAACAAGTCCTGCAAAGCCTCCCAGCATCAGCGGTCCAATCCCCAGCATCCCCAAAATCAGCGGTCCAATCCCCAGCATCCCCAAAATCAGCGGTCCAATCCCAAGCATCCCCAAAATCAGCCCTCTGAACAGTCCAGACAGCAGCTCCAATAACTCATCGTCCCCGGCCAGAGTCCCCTCAGGAAGTGCTCCAACAACGCCAGCCAGGTCAAGCAATGTCACCCCTGAGTCCTCAAGTGCCTCTCAGTCCTCTGAAAACAGCACCCTAATGGGAGTCCACAAGAAGCAGGTTTCTGCTTCTTCTCAGCAAGGGGATTTCAAATTAAAGCTCATAGATTTGTCTAACCAATCAAATCAAACTAACAGTCCCAAATCGGTCATAGCAGCGAAAAAGACAGTGACGCTCAATACAACCACAGAGATCGATTCAATTTCATCAGGCTGTAAAGTGTATGCGAATATCGGAGAAAACACATACGACATTGTCCCGGTGAAGGAAGATCCAGGCGAAGGGGGCTCTAAAGCCTTTAAAGGGAAGAGGTCATTGATGGCTACGCCTTTGAAACCCCTGGATAAACCCCCCACCTCACCCTTGGGTGGGCCGAACAAGAAGAAGACCAAGATGGAGCTCGAGGATCACTATGAGCTCATCATGGATGGGAAGACTTTCTACGTGTGCGTCGTCTGCAAGCGCCCCTACGTTTGTCTGACGAGTCTCCGTCGTCACTTCAACACCCACTCGTGGGAAAAGAAGTACCCGTGTCACTACTGCAACAAGGTCTTTGCGCTCGCCGAGTACAGAACTAAACATGAAATCCATCACACGGGAGAGAGGAGGTACCAGTGCTTGGTGTGCAATGAAATGTTCATGAACTACCAGCTGCTGTCAACCCACTGCAAGCAGGCTCACAACCAGGATCCCAGTGGGAGGAAAGAGAAAGATGAGACGGACGACAACGTATACCGGCTCCTGCCGTGTAAAACGGTGCAGATGAAGCCGTACTCGTGGAGCACCGACGGGGAGGGAGTCCCCGTCATATCGGAGGACGGCAGCGTGCATCACATAACCTCCGTCGGCGAAGAGGTCCACTCCTCCACTCAGACCAGGATGTTGAACTGGGACGACATCTTTATCGAGCCCGACGCTCACATGCCGCCGGACGCTCGCGCCCGACAGGCGTCGACCATTAACAGTCCTCAACCAGGAGCCACAGAGTTTGACTTTGTTATACCAGAGACCTACTGAGCAGCCCTTGCTGCCTCATTACCTGTGCCTTTGAGGTGCCTCCCCCTCCTATTTCCTCCTTGGTTCCATGTAAACAATATTCTCCTGTAATTCTTAATAGTCAGCTTAACGTACGGTCACATTAGCATTCCCTTTCAATTACTTTTTTTCTGGTGTAATATTGTACTAAACTCGGTGATGATACACGCTAGAATAATGTTGAGTCGGCCAGAGCAAGCTAGAGATTGCTTGAATGTCGTAGTCATGCCATCTGGAGACGCAGCGAATAGTTGCAGAACGAAAGCGTAATGTGACCGTACCGTTACTCATGTTGCTCTGCTTGTGTAATAGTCTCGATCTTTTTGTATCATTGGAAGAAATGATAGTCACATTAACAAAAACGTATGGCCGTGGTTACCGCACAGTAATATGATAATGGGAAACAATTAGTTTATGTGGAAGATAATAAAAAAGTCCATGCAAGAAGACTCACCAGCTGTAATAAAGTGTGGCGCAAGTTATATCGATTTAAACTTTACTTTTATCATCTTCAACATACAGGTAAATGAAGTTTGCCTATTTAAGAATGTGAATCATCGGGCGATGATTTTTGTAACTGGGCGACCTGCTTTTCACCGGAAACATTATAATGCATTTTGTGGTTTCAACAGATTTGTATAAAATACAGGATATGACCCGTAATGAAAGGAAACACGGGTGCTCAAATGTTTTATCTATTATTACCGGATGCATTGGTCATGAATTGGATGGAACATTTCACTTTTTTTGTGTGTGTGTGTCTGTGTGTGTGATTGTTTCCAATTCCACATCTGGGTATTGTGGAAGGGAAGATATACAATGGTAATATTTAATTTTTCAGTGGTTGGAAAACAAATTATGGCTTACGGCTTATGGTTGATTTTAAACACCTGTTTTATTTTCATACTTGTACATTTTTATTTCCTAGGCTTATTATGTTTCCTTTATTTTTAATATATATTTCAATGCCAAAATCCTCCATAGAGACTAGCATAAATGTAATGATAGGTTTGACATCAATTGAGTGATTTCAGTCCGTACATAAAGCACTTGGTGTTGGATCAGGCAGAAGATTTTTCTGTAATATTTTTACTTTTTTACTCTTTTCCATTGTGTCAAAATGTAGTAATTATGCAGTATGAGTTAAAAAAAAAAAAAAAAAAAGTAGTGTTAACATTCTGCTTTGTGTCATTCAATAAAATAATGCAAAATTAGTTTATAATTAACATATTAACATTGATGTCTGGTGTACAGTATATTTCTTTTAATCCCACTTTTTTGTTTCAGATGTATTTATTAGGTTTATAGCCGTATACAACATGAAATAGTTATTAAATGCTCTGTTCTGTTGGCATTTAACTAAATGTTCTTTTTTTGTCACTTAGTAATGAGGGTTCCCTGATGGTAAATAAATTATTCTTTTACTATTTTTACTTTAATTGTCTTGCACCACCAGCATTTAAACATCTGTGATTTTAGTTACTGTGTTGTGATATACCTTCTCCAGTCTGAAAACCTTACATGAAATCTTCTCTGGATCAGATGTGAGAGTTGAACTCACTAGTGTAGTGAGACATACGTACAGTCGGGTCCATAAATATTTGGACATTGACACATTTTTCATTATTTTGGCTCTGTACACTACAACAATGGAGTTGAAATGAAAGTGCTTTAAGTGCAGACTTCCAGCTTTAATTTGAGGGTATTTACATCCAAATCAGGTGAACGGTGTAGGAACTACAACACATTCAAATGTGGCCACCCTGTTTTTAAGGGACCAAAAGTAATTGGACAATTGGCTGCTCAGCTGTTCCAAGGTCAGGTGTGTGTAATTCCCTCGTTATTTCACTTACAATGAGTAGATAAAAGGTCTAGAGTTAATTTCAGGTGTGGTATTTGTGTTTGGAATCTGTTGCGGTCAACTCTCAATATGAAGTCCAAAGAGCTGTCACTATCAGTGAAATCAACTGTTTGGTACATTCTTAAGAAGAAAGAACGCACTGGTGAGCTCAGCAACACCAAAAGACCCGGAAGACAACTGCGGTGGATGACAGAAGAATCATTTCCTTGGTGAAGAAAAACCCCTTCACAACAGTTGGCCAGATCAAGAACACTCTCCAGGAGGTAGGTGTATCTGTGTCAAAGTCCACAATCAAGAGAAGACTTCACCAGAGTAAATACAGAGGGTTCACCACAAGATGTAAACCATTGGTGAGCCTCAAAAACAGGAAGACCAGATTAGCCAAAAAACATCTAAAAGAGCCTGGACAGTTCTGGAAGAACATCCTATGGACAGATGAGACAAAGATAAACTTGTACCAGAATGATGGGAAGAGAAGAGTACGGAGAAGGAAAGGAACTGCTCATGATCCAAAGCATACCACCTCATCAGTGAAGCATGGTGGAGGTAGTGTTATGGCGTGGGCATGGATATGGAGGACCGTAAATGACTTAATTATAAATAAATAAATGCAGGAATAAATACAGGAATAAATAAATAAATGCTTAAATAAATGTATAAATAAATGCTTAAATAAATGTATAAATAAATAAATACAGGAATAAATAAATATATAAATATAAGTTATACCTAAACAGGACATCATTAAATAAATCTATTTCTACATTTCTGTATTTCTTCATTTATTTATGCCTGTATTTATGTGTCCACACGTATTTCTTCATTTATTTATTTATGTGTCCTTGTATGCAAATGAGCTGGGGCGGTCCGAACCTCATTGTTAAACAGGATTGGTCAAGTAGGGGAGCCAGACAGAAGCAATCGATTCCCTGGCACATGGCCCAGATTTGAAGAGGATTGTTCAAGGCAAGGAATGCCAGAAGTCCCACTAAGCAACATGCATAGTAAAAGAAAAACGCTATTGTAAATTATTATATTTTTGTTTGTGGACTTGGTTGAACTGAGAGTTTGTGTGTGTGAGACAGTGCACACAATGTTCATTGTTGAAAATGACTGGCCTGTGGTCTTAGTACTGTTGGAGTCAATTTCTGTCATTATCATGTTGGTGTGTGACATTTACAATAAATCTGGCTGAGCAGAGGTCTGTGTGTGTGTGTGTGTGTGTGTAAGGGATGGGGTGATGTTCATGTGTGCCCATGTGTATGATGTGACTCTTTGCGCTAACACAGTAAAAAATGTGGCTCTTAGTCTCTGACTGGTTGGCCACCCCTGCCTTGGAGCATACCCTGCTTTATCAACTAATTAATATGTATTTTAATTTTTTAATATGTATATCTTATATATATATATATGTAATATATTATTAATATGTAATTATTAATTGTAATTAGCAATGAATTAATATGTATTTTTTATGTATTGAGATATATATATATATATATATATATATATATATATATATATATATATATATATATATATATATATATATATTTTTTTTTATATATATATATTTTTATATAATTGCAATCAATTCGGTAAAAAGTAATAAAACACCGCTGTAGTTCAAAGTAAAAGTTCAATTAAAATCTTAAGTTATGAATCTGAATCTGTGAATAAATAATAAACTAATAAAGATTGCTCGTTAGACCCTCAAAACTGAATTATATCTCATGTTTAACCGCTACAAAGAAACCGGAGCCAGCGGATCATTTCAAAAAAGTCCTGCCGGGATTAGGCTGCTCTCATCGGGCAGCACAGCGCTGACGGCCCGGTGCTGCGGGACTCATGGTCCCGAGAGCAGGACCTCAACTCGTCGGCGTATCTTTTTAAGTAGGCTGATTCTTGAATAACCGATCACAGATTTGATGCTTAAACAACTAACTTCTCGCCTGAAAACATCCTAAAAGTACATGTTGTGACCAGGGGCGTCTCTAGGATTTTGACACATCTGGGGCTTAGCCCAGAAGAGTGAAGCAGCGACATTTTTAGACATAGAAACACTCTCCACATACCCTACAGGTACCTGCTCTTCTGGACTGAATTGAATTGAGGCATTTCATGGTTACCAGTTAATACCAAATAGGCTAGCAATTTTCACAAACTTCCCTCAATAGCCCAGGCACAAAAATGCCCCATTCATCATGTTGAACATACCAACAGCAACCATTCAGCAACAGTAAACATTGAGATGTTTAATGAACCATGCATCTTGTCATGTACAGTGTTTACATTGTACATTTAATGCTCTTTACATACTCATATGTATTTATTCTTTACATATTCTTTAACATGATTTAACATAACATACTCTTTAACATAATATTTAGACATAAGATGCTAATAATGCTAATAGTGCTCCACCAACACAAACACTTAAAGTAGTGGTTCTCAAACTTTTTCTGTAAATAACATTTTGTGATTCCATCTGTGCTTTTATAAATAACAGAATAAAGAAAATTGCAATCACTTAAAGTTTCAAGTAAATCAGATTGCTCCATCAGAATTTTTTTTTTATGTTTTAATTGCAATCACTTAGATCAATGAACAGGAAGTTGTATCTGTGCAAAAAAAAAAATACTAATATTTAGTTACTACTAAATAGCTCATTGTGGAAAACAATAAGCTATTTATTTTGTTGCCAAACAAAACAGAATGAGTGCAGATATGTGAGCATCAGGTTGCATCAGTATTAGTGGAGCAGTGAGCTGCTTTCCTCTACACATCTTTATAAAACAGGGTTGTAGATTTGATACAATTCATGTTCAACGTTGAGATCTGTTTTCTGTTTTGAGACACGCAGCAGCAGAAAGGACGTCAGGGAGACTTCTGGCAAAACGCCAAAAAATAAGCGAGCGAGTCGCGCATGCGCAAGCGTAACCTGTTAACGGCGTAACCATTTACCCGAAAGTACAGACATTTCTCCATGTATTTATTAATGACTTAGTTTTATGTCCGTGTACTTTGTACTTTTGTAATATGTGAAGCCAGCAGCTCATTGTTGGTAGAAGACAAGAGCACTTTGTCTCTTTCACCTGGAGCAGGAGAGCTGCTCCGGTGCGAGGAGAACTCCGGTTGCTCCTCACAGGAGAGCTGCTGTTGCCATCTTCACCCTGGGAGCGTTTAAAACTCCGATATAGCGGTCTGCTTTTCACGCGACATATTTTTCGACGCTCTCTGTCCGCTGTTGTGTGCTCAGTGCTCACCTGTGTGTGCGCGCGCACGTGTCTGTGCGCATCGCAGAGCAGAGGAGAAGTGTTAACGCGACCATTTAGAGACAGAAATGACGGATAAGATCAATAAAATACGTCCGTTTAGTTTGTTTAATAACAGAACAAGGTGTAGACCTGTTCTATAGGAAAGAGAAACTTAAATGACGACTTGTATAATAGGGGGGCGCACACTGCAAGTGCGCCTGCTGCCTGACGCCGCTGTTTTGGGTGAATGACGTATTTTATTTTTTTTGAAAATTAATATTCGGGGCTAATTAAAAAACATCCGGGGCTTTAGCCCCGGATGTTTTAGCCTAGGGACGCCACTGGTTGTGACTCAACAACAGTAGTATTCAGAGAACGTCAACTTTCAGTTGTGGGTTTCCTCATCAAGTACAGAGAAGAACGCGTATTGAGAAACGGCTGCTGGAGACATCTCAACGCTGATTGGCCAAGACTCATCAAAGATCTTCTATTTCGAAGATTCACATATTTTGATTTCAAAACGGCGAATTTCGCCGTAAGGTGACAAGTTTGCAGGTCTGCAAAAAGGAGGACAAATACGCGCCCGGCTTGATGCTGCGCCGGACGCCGGACAGGGCTTTGAAAATCCGGACTTCTGCTAACGGTTAGCTGAGCTTGCCAACTTCAACAACATGTGAAGGCAGAAGTAGTAGAGCACAACATACCAGGAGCGATCACACTCCTGTGACCAATCACGCTTTAGACAGAGGTTCGGACCGCCCCAGCTCATTTGCATACAAGGACACATAAATACAAGGCATAAATAAATGTATAAATACGTGTGGATACATAAATACAGTCATAAATAAATGAATAAATACAGAAATGTAGAAATAGATTTATTTAATGATGTCCTGTTTAGGTATAACTTATATTTATATATTCCTGTATTTATTTATTTATTTATTTATACATTTATTTAAGCATTTATTTATTTATTCCTGCATGTATTTATACATTTATTTAAGCATTTATTTATTCCTGCATTTATTTATACATTTATTTAAGCATTTATTTATTTATTCCTGTATTTATTTATTTATTTATTTATAATTAAGTCATTTACGGTCCTCCATACATGTATGGCTGCCAATGGAACTGGTTTCCTTGTATTTATTGATGACGTGACTGCTGACAAAAGCAGCAGGATGAATTCTGAAGTGTTTCGGGCAATATTATCTGCTCATATTCAGCCAAACGCTTCAGAACTCATTGGACGGCGCTTCACAGTGCAGATGGACAATGACCCGAAGCATACTGCGAAAGCAACCAAGGAGTTTTTTTTTAAGGCAAAGAAGTGGAATGTTCTGCAATGGCCAAGTTAATCACCTGACCTGAATCCAATTGAGCATGCATTTCACTTGCTGAAGACCAAACTGAAGGGAAAATGCCCCAAGAACCAGCAGGAACTGAAGACGGTTGCAGTAGAGGCCTGGCAGAGCATCACCAGGGACGAAACCCAGCGTCTGGTGATGTCTATGGAATCCAGACTTCAGGCTGTCATTGACTGCAAAGGATTTTCAACAAAGTATTAAAAGTGACAATTAGATTTATGATTATATTAATTTGTCCAATTACTTTTGGTCCCTTTAAAAACGGGGTGGCCACTTATACATTTGTTGTAGTTCCTACGCCGTTCACCTGATTTGGATGTAAATACCCTCAAATTAAAGCTTAAAGTCTTTTTTCATTTCAACTCCATTGTTGTGGTGTACAGAGCCAAAATAATAAAAAATGTGTCAATGTCCAAATATTTATGGACCTGACTGTATATGTTCAGTGAAATGGAAAAACTAAATAATGCCGGTTTCGCAGATGAAATTTACCCACAGCCTTTCTAGTGGCTTTGTGAGGTTGTACTGGGGTGCTGTGGCTCGGTGGTTAGCATGCCCGTCCGCTAGTCCACGTCGATGTGTCCTTGAGCAAGACACTTAACCCGTAATTGCTCCCCGTTGCTGTGTCTACGGTGTATAGAGCAAAAATGTAAGTCGCTTTGGATAAAAGCGTCAGCTAAATGAAATGTAATGTACTCAAGAATGGGGGGCTTTGAGCCAACGTGCTGATGTTAGCAGGTATAATGTTTACCCCCGTCATATTCATTCAGCAACTTAGCATGCTGACATTTGCTAATTAGCACTATACATAAAATAGAGCTGAGCCTGAGTTTTTCAGATATTTGGTAAAACATTTACGACATGATAGGCCATGTGGAAAGTTATGGGGGTCATCAAAATTACTAGTTTTATCTTTAGAGGCGGACATCTACACCAAATGTCATGGCAATCCATCAAACGAGGAATTTCTTCAGACCAAAAATGTCGACCCCCGTGACCTCACGCCGGCGCTACAGGAAAAGCTGTGATCGCTGAAGTCTGTCGGGATCGTGCTCTGGCCACTGAACGTCTGCAGAGCGTCCTGGCGTCCTGTAGTTGTTGACATGTTTCGGTCCGGATCAAAGCGATCGTGGCGTTGCTCCCTTGAATAAGATGAAACACTCTTTTGAATTACACAAAACATTCTTTTAATGGCAAGACAAAAAGGAACTGAGAATCAGCCCCTGATGTGTGGTTTAAATGATAAAAAGCAGTGATTAAAGCTGACAGAGACCCGTCTCATGGATGGAAGTTTGCTTTTCTTCACTCTTCCTCAGTGATCAACAGTACTTTTGACTTTTCATGATCTGCCATCTCATGTCAGTGAATCCAGCACCGACTGTCCGCGCTCGGCCTGACAGACAACACATTTCAACTCATAGATCTGATATTACGACTACTTACAAAGAGAGAGACCATATATGTGTACCGGCATAGCAGCTTTTAGTGAAAAGACAATAAATAGGGTTTGAAGTGCAAGTTAACTTAACCGTCCTTCCTTAACATCTACTGCAGAATAACTTATTTCTTCCAAAACATTGCTCTGCAAAGTGCACCACACATTGATCAAGATGTTTTAGAACATAAACTGAAGAGTTGATAAATAGACACCATGATCTGTTCATACACCTTAGTCTTTACTGCTAAAGGAGCATCTGTTTAGCATACTGCTGTACATACATTGCAAGCATGTAATACCTCCATTACTGTCTACTTTGCCTGCTAAACCGCTATGGAAACGTTTCGCTTTGGCCTACAACTAGTTATTCATTTTCTAGCTGATTCAGATTCGATGGAGACGGCAACGCTTTTATGTAACTGGGGTTCGAGCTCACAGGAAGGTCGTAGCTGTGAGCACCAGTCCAGATCCTCACAGTGCAAACCGTGAGGACCGTCATCGTCTCTGCCGCTCGAGGCATGAAGCATTTACAGTGTGACCTGAAGAGAGGTAAACATAAAGCGTGAGCTGGAGGAGAGTTGTTGACGTCGTACAGAATAAGTCCAGGAGACCAAGAGCTGCAGCGCTGGAAGCCCGTTTGCGTTAAGGCAGATAGATGTGTAAACAGTCCTGGCTTTGATCCGGGTGTCTCTCTTGATGTGTAGATGCACACACACACGCACACACAGTGCATGCATGAGTGTGAGCGGTGCCCAGGGAGACAAACGCTCGTTGTTTTTGGGGCTGAACTCCGAGTGAGTGTGCTCCGCGGTCGCCGTCCTCTTCCTCACCACCTTTCCTTCAACACAGTTCTCAAAGATTGTGAGGAAAAGCTCAGAGGAATTGTGCATTCAAACCGCTCAAGTCAGCATCTGAAAACACCTGATAATGTTTCAGGCGCCGTCTTTGCTCACAGCCGCATTACGGGCTGTACGGTGGAGGCTTCTCGTCGGGATGGTTGTGAGGAGGAGAGTAGCGGGGAGGGATCATAGTGGGCCACAGGTGGCTGGCTCCAGACTGGGAGTCATCGGAAAGAGCCGAGGAGTCGGGGAACAGGGAGCCCTGCAGGCAAGACACAACATTGAGGAGAAGGATCCGGTTACGACTTTGGTTTCAGAATAGTCGATCAATCACTTATTTTATCCCCTATAAAAATATGGATTAGTACAAATATAAATAAACAAAAAGCAGAGAGCACAGAATTTGATCCCTGAAGGGGTTTGTAAACTCAGGCCTTCTTCCTCAAAGTGTTTAGAGAAATGGCAGAGGTTGTGAAAGATTTTTTTACATCTGTTAGTTATCTTAATCTGAAACTGCTTTCTTTATCAGCTGTTTCATTTTGCTGCAGAAATGTACCACCCTATTTAGATTATCTTGATGTTGACAGTGAGAGAAGAACTCCAACAGATTACTAGAAAGTCTAAGAGCTAAAGAGACTATTGACTGCAGGCATTGAAACGTTGAGCCCGGTTCGAGTTCATTCTGAAGTTAAATGCCTTTTCACATCATAATATTGCCTGATTACTTTCACGAGCATTCTGTTCTTCAAAAAAACTAACTGTTGAATGAAACACTTGAGTTGAACTGGACGTCACTGATGGAACAAATAATAAATCCATAACTGTCCTGATGCAGACCAAGCTCTGCAGATTTGCATGGGCCCTTCACCTGCAGGTCGTAAGCAGTGTAAGGTGGCAGGCAGGGGGCAGTGTTGTAATATGAGTTGATGGTGGTGGTGGTGGGTGGACGAGGCTGTGGGAGCACTGGAGCTGTGATGGCCTCTGGTTCAGATGTACTCTCTAAGGCAGCAGAGGGAATCTGACAAAGACATGAAGAAGATTGATCCGTTTCTATAAATTCTAACACCAGAGAATTACATAAGTACAAAGCCACAATCATTTCATAAACATTCAGCAGTATTTGAGCCCAGCTGTCTTCTCTTCTGTGTTGGTTACTATACACTGTGTACCCACCATGTCTTTGAAGCCTCCCAGCACTGCCGCAGTGATGATGCCCAGAAAGAGGGCGACGATGTTCAGGATGGTCGCGGCCCACAGCAGGTGATAGAGGGTCACCACGTCCTGGCAGCTCTTCACATCGGTGTATTCGTGGTAGCCACCAATCATCTCGACACGGCTGGACCAGTGGGTGGAACAGGGAGGGAGACGGCATACAGTCATGCTATAAAAGCCTCTAATTCAGTTTATCTTTCTTGTATTCAGGACACAATAGAAGAAAAACGTATGTTTTTTATTTATAGAGATAAATGAGTCGAGGAGAGCTAGAGACACAGAGGACAAGGAGAAGTGTTTGGATACAAAAAGGACATGCAGAGAGGAAATGACAACCTAAAAACACATTTATGTTGTGAGTTACATCATGAAGACTCCACACAATTACTTTAGTCATCACTTATCAACATGAGTTGATCATTTAATCGCCGATATGTTTCTAGAAAAAAAAAAAGGGACCTACTTCCAAATCATGGAGGATTTCCTAAACTTTTTCAAAACATCTTTATTCTGAAGTCCCATAAGAGGATGTTCTCTGAAACAAAGGTTAAAAGAAAAGAAACAGTCTTGCTCTAATACAATCAACGTTGCAGTGCAAAAAAAATCTCCCACAAAAATGGCACAACGGTACACATAAAAAAAAATCCAAACAATCAAAGCAGCACAGCAAAGAAAGAAGCCACTGATTCAGAGGTGTGTCCGTAGCGCAGCGTACTCACTTCCCGCAGTTGTAGAGGTCGCAGCAGTAACAGGTGTTGCCCTTCACACGCAGGTTACAGGACATCCGCGATGATGTCTGACAGGGCACCTGAAGGTCAAAAAACATTTTAAATAAGTAGTCCCCATACAATTTCAGGGCGAACACATACACCGAGGATGAAAGGAATAGTATTTCTGTAAACAGATAGTAAATCAAATGTGTTTCTTACGTCACGTTCAGGTTTCTCACTAGAGTGATACGCACAGCGGCCGGCATGCAGAGGCCTGAGGTCCTGTAGTAGTAAGACAACATTTTTTTTTATAGATTGCACAGCACAATTCGTCACTGGTCTACTTATGAACCAGACTAACGAACTAGAACAAGCAAAAGCAACGAGACGAGAGCTTGTATGTGATTAGTGCTGCATGATTAATGACAGCAATGCTAACCATGATTATAGTGGTGAAATCAAACTCCATCAATCAAAACCTCATAGAAAGCTAGTCAACAAGGCGGATTATGATTGTGGTTATTATGCACTTAATTGTGCAACAATTGATGTATATTCGGGGCAAAGCAAGAAAGGATTTTGTCCTTCGGCACCATAAAGTGATTCAGTTTCAGAAGTGAAATTCAGATTTTTTTTTTTTAGATAGATGTAAGTCAGAAAAAAGAAAACATCATCTCTTCCCGTCTGCCACGGCATCATATTCCTAATTCTCTTTTTTTCAATTGCGTGCCAGCAGCCTCTTTGGAGTTCAGTGCACAAAAAAAGCTGTTCGAAAAGAAATGTTCCATTTCACTGACGCTAGTGGCAAATGAAAACCTGCTAATGGTGCTGATCTCACTTTTCACCCAGCCATAACTTATCTTCGCATAATTGTTTTTAAGGGTGCATTAGTGGTTATTTAATGTTTGAAGTACTTTGCATCATGGAGAATCATCTCACTCTACCACATAATATATTTGCCTCGCTGAGACGGGTGCAGCAGCTGCTATAGACAGCCATGGCCTTGCATAAGGGCATACATTTAACTATACGTCTAATGCAGACAGAGCATATTAAGCTTTAATGGGGATGGCATTGATTAATCAGCTTTTTATAAGTCAGGGCATAAATGTTACGGTATTCATAATTGATCAGCTCGCTTAAATAAATAGAAGCGTCAGTGATACTTACAATATGCCTCGCAGCAAACACTCCATCGACAATAGCGCAGCAGAAGGCGGCCACCACTCCGAAACTGATGAAGACAATAGATGCCACTAACTGTGAAGGAAAACATCAGCTTCATCACTCTTTATCACTCTGTCATGATTTTGAGACTATAAACTCAATTTAAACAGGCACGATTTCGATTTTTGATCTCTCACCACTTGAATCGGTTTACATTTCCAACAGCAATGAGTATCATCATGCAGGAGTATGAATACCTCTGAATGGAATAGCATGAGGATGAGGGTGGAGGGGGCTGTGGTTTGTCACCTAGCTCCGGTGATGTTTGTCCTAGCTGGCACGGTGCCCAGCTCATTATAGACACAAAACCCTTGACACCACCCCCTCCCTCCCACACACACACACATTCACTGAACTCTCCTCCCTACACTCCTCAATATGAAAGACAGCATGTATTCAATTACACACCACCGCACCCTGTCTGCAGCCCAGCTCGCAGGTGACACAACGGATCAAACAGCGAGAGGTAACAGGGATTTATGTCTGTGCAAAGATTTCTATGACGCTAACATGAAGACATTTAGCAGCATATGGTTGTAAACAGAGGCATTTTTAACAACACATGTTTAGGATTTAAGTTGTGATACATTACATTTAGCTGACGCTTTTATCCAAAGACTTACATTTTTGCTCTATACACCGTAGACACAGCAACGGGGAACAATTAGGGGTTAAGTGCTTGCTCAGGGACACTTCGACGTGTGAGCTATGGGGGGACTGGGGATCGAACCTGCTACCTTGTGGTTGCGGGACGACCACTCATCCCCCTGAGCTACAGCCGCCCCTGTTGATTGTTTGTTTGTTTGTTTATTTGTTTGTTTGTTTGTTTGTTTGTTTTATTCAGTCAATCATTACAATACAATACAATATTCTATATAATATACAAAACAGAAATACTGAAAAGGTATAGGTAGAAGCAAACAATGCTTATATATTCCTATCCTAAATTATTATTATCAATTAAATCAGATAATTAATTTAAAAAAAAAAAAATATATATATATATATATATATATATATATATATATATATATATATATATATATATATATATATCTTCCATATACATACATTTCATTCACACTTGTAACCCTAAAAAATTGTTAGTCTGGCTTATCGTTTTTAAAGGCCCGGACAACATTTTTTATCGGTTTCTTCTTCTAAACGACGTGGTCCTCCACCAACGCAATGTTCTGCCAAACTAAGAACATTGAAAGAATTTCTGTATTTGCTTTTTTTTTACTTTGTGCTCTTCTGACTGGATTACAGTGGGTGAGACCCAACTGGAAAGAACATCAATGTGGGACCATTTTAATTCAAGTCTGATTGATTGCTCACGCTGCAAGACCTTTGTCAAACCAATCGGATCAAACCACACTCACACAGTCCCGATGAGTGTTAAACTCTTCATAAATAATCCCTAAAGATATTTTTCCAAACATAAACTAAACCCAGTCATTTTTGTCCAAGCAACAGTCCAAAATCCAAATATATGTAATTTACTATCATAAAACACCCTTCAAGCCGTGAATTGTTAGCATTTGTGCTTAAAAAGGAATAAAGTGATCAAAATAGTGAGTTAATTTTGTGTCGGTCAATTTATCATTTCAACTTTACTGAAAATGTAAGTAATGTGTAAATCTTCAAATTCCGCGTCATAACATTTTATGGGAAACAGCGTACATCTCAGGGGCAGAGTGGCGTAACATGTCATAGCTCAATCGTTTGTGGGATTCCAGCCATCCAAACCTTGCTGAGTGATGTGAAAAGATGTCACGGCAAACTCGTTCTTCATTGCAGCCCTGACAGTTCCCGCCCGGCACCCACCACCTGCTCCCCTCATCTGCAGTTTCCTTCCCCACATTCCAGTGTGGACATCTGTCCTCCTCAACTTACACCCTACTTCTATTTCTGGCTCCATCTCCCTTGAAGCGATACTTGCTCCGATACACAAACTTCCTCGGGCCAAGTGGGACTCACAGTCTGGGTCGGGTCTGCTCTTTCTGTTGTCACTTTAAAAACATAATCAGGCCTACCGGCTGTCGTAAGGTCATTGAGATTAATGCACAGTTTAATGACAGTTTTCCGTGAAGGCAGAGATAAGAAGACACCAAGCACTCAAAGTGAGCTCAATGCACAGAGGTAATACACATCCTCTTACCATTTGCCTCTTGTTCTCTATCAAATGAGTGCCGATAATTCCCAGAAAAGAGCCAAGGCCCAGCTGAAAAAAAATTGAAAAAAAGTTATTAGGGCATTTATCTAATTTGATTATAAAGCAGTTAGATAAAACATGTGTTTCTGTCATGCCCTGAGGGAAGAATTTCAGCATGTTTACAATCTTATCGATAAGCAAAATACATTTAACTATGAATCTGATGAATTTGAGGATAAAGTTTAAAGGCGCATCCTAAGAAATGTTGCTGACGTACATCGGCTGCTTTCCAAGTCGCTCTTTACTTGCGGCAGAATGCTAAAAGCCGAGTATTGTGAATAAAACCCATTTATGGACTGAGATACTTTACCTCACTTAGCCCCTAATGACAGTGATGCTGAATAATGAATGTGGGGGGAATTCAACCCTCAGAGACCTTCAGTAATTAGTTTCGGCAGGAGCGGGAAGAGCTGGCTGGAAACACTCTCCCGTCACTCACACCTCAGTCCTTATGGACTCTGACAGGTCTGCTGCTGTGGCACGCAGGTGTGACCGTGCACTCACAATGACTCCTGGGTAGTAGCCGCCCACTGTGATGTTCTGCGTCCGGGTGGTCGCTGCCAGGCCAAAGATGAGGATGAGTATGGATACGATGAGCAGCAACACCGTCAGTATTATGGATTTCCTCTTCCTCTTCTTAAAGGAACCTGCCAGACAAATGAGAGCGCATTACTGCTGTGACGTGAGCTGTAAAGTGATGTGAAATCAGAGGATGAGGTTGCAACTAAAATCCACCACGAGCATTGATGCACTGGGAAGTAGTTAAAGAGACTCAGGACTGGACTCAAGTTCCTCTTTCACATTTACAGTGAGTGGACAATTCTAAAAAGTATTTACCTATGAAAATAACAACGATTTCTTATGTTGCTCATAAAAAAAAAGATGGCTTGTGCGCCAACATTAAATAACTTAAAACAAAATACACCATTTTGACTTGACATATTTATATGCGTTACTTTTTTTGATAGGCTCAAATGAGGTTGAATAATTTTACACGCAACGTACTATATGATGCATGTATTGTAAGCGGATGAGTTTTCATCCCGGTATCAGTATTAACTGTATTGGCATTGCAACAAATATTGTTAAGAACTTGGCTCAGTGATGTCATAGTGCAACAGAACAGACAGGACAACATTCAACACACGATACTACTAATACAACCAGGAAGGTCCACCTGCTTCTGGCTGGTCTACTTAGTCTATTTGTTTTACTTCTTCCTGCTTTATTCCGCGGTGTTCAGAATGTTCCGCGGTATGTTCTGATTCATCAAACACAGAGTGGGTAAGCAACAATAAAGATGTCACTGCTACCAAAGTATGATGCTCCAACCTGAAGATCTAGAAGAAGTCACGACACTAAGCAAATGTTCTCTGTCAGGTTTTCTCACCATGAGGCCTGCATAACAGCCTCTGAGATTAGTGATCTAGAAATGTATCTCCAATTTTGCAGGGCTGGGAGTTATATTATAATAACAATTATATTCTGATGATACTGCATTTCCTCTGGTATTATGTTCATTGTAATTGTGCATTGTATATTGTTTTTATTTGGTCTTGAATGCTAAATTACAGCTAATTGAAACATGTTGTTGTTTTGCATCATTGAAATAAAAATAAAAAAAGGATTTGATTTTACAATCATATCACATCTTTTCAGTTTTAATCTCCGAGACCACGTCAGCCAATGTTAGCTTTTAGGTCAAACATCATATGAAATTACAACAATTTTTCCACCTAACATGTCATCTGATTGTCGATATAAGGTTGAAGTAATAACAAACAATGTGCTCTGCCTCTAACTCAAAGTCATGGCTAAAGACGTGTTAACTAAGTATGGATACTGTTATATATATATATATATATATATATATGAGATTTGAGATTTAAGATTAGTTATGTTTATCGTTACTCAAATACCATTACAAAAGTAGATCCAGTGTGACATAACCATTCCAGTATGGTTACACCACCAACCTATCTATGCCTCTCCAGTCCAGTGATGCTCCAGTAGGTGACTTTTCATTCTCAAACATGGACCTCCAATGAATATGAGGTCTAAGGAAAATGTACATGGAAGCTTCTTTTATTTCCTGTGTAGACTGAGTACAACCATCAACAATCCAGGACTATATAGTGTGTGACATAACAATAACTCACATGAATGCTTCTGCTATCAACTGTGTAGACTGAGTGCTACAGTTAGTTAGTGAGAATAACCTAATATGGGCAGCACTAAAATGCACAACATCTATTCACAGATGTACCCCTGCACAAAAAGACCCCTTTATCCATTTCATCACTGTGGTAGCAGAGCATCCTGCATAGACCTCTGTGTCAGGCAGTTGACCACCAGAGTCAAACATCCAGGCTCTTGTGGTTACTTAACGTCGCCGCGCCTGCAGTGACGCGCTGCGGCCTGGGCCAGAAAGAAGAAAAAACGGTCCGGAGATCAACGAGTGTTTTTGTCTGCTTTTGTGAGAGGAACAAAACAACCATACCGTTGCTTTTTTTAAACGACAAAAATATGAGTGAGTGGTGTAATTATCACCCTTTGTGTACAGGAACAATGGAAAGACTGCTCTCGGAGCTACACACCTCACATTGTGGTAAACCCAGTATTTGTATTTAATTGATCAAACCTGCTGCAGACACACCATTCACCTTGCACACACACCTACCCGGGCTTATTTCAGAGAGGGTCAGCCTGCTGGATTGAAGGCTCTGAGCAGGAGGCATGCTGGCTGGAGGATGTTTTAACGCAGTCCGCTGGACAACCCTCTTGCAAACGAAAATATATATATATATAATCACGACTCAACGTTATTGGTTATTCGCTATACATTTTTGTTTAGAGCTAGCTGGGAACAATCAGGAGCAAACGCTGTGCCGGTTTGCTGTGGCATCCTCCGTCCTCGCCCGGCCCCGTGTGCGTCTGTCTCACATCCCCGCGGCTGTGATGCGTCCGTCGGCCTCCGTCCTCGCGGTGTGTCGGTGTCGGACGGCGGGTCGCTGCTGCTGCTACTGCTGCTGCTGCTGGCTGTGTGTGCGCATGTCAAACATAGAGCTACTCAAAAAAAGCAAACCTGCTCTTACAGTCGTTACTTAGTCGTTTCAAAGTGTAACGATACTTAACCGAGTTCACATATTATCAGTGTTTTACACCGCACCACCACCATGGTCGTTACTTCTGTCACAAACCGCGTTGTATATGAAATGTATCTGCTCATGTCTGATAGCCGATTAAATATAAGTGTAACTATCATACATTAAAGTATTCCGGCATTTTAATGATAATGAACTGCTGGAAAATGTTCTTATATTTGAGCAAATACAATACAATAAAACAAAAACGTCAATGAGAGGTAAATGTAACGGGGTCACGAGCATTCATGGTACCGCCTCACTGAAAGCAGGGGTAAAAAACATGATTGGTTTGTTTAAATTATTTTATACTGCTGTGTATGTGATTTACCTTGATTTGGAGCTCCTTGTCATGGTTGGGGAGAAAGTAGAAGTTGCAGCTGGGACAGGTCTCTTCACGCCGAGGGTCGAGCGCCATCGTGCGGTAGAAACACAGCGTTGCATTCAGGAGCCATCAGACGTTCAACGAGCAGCAGGTGAATTACCAAACAACGTGACACCTGCTGCCTTCACGGACGTGAGGGCTTACAGTTCTGAACACGACTATTTTCGTATACAATTCACTGTGGTCCGAAATAAAAAGGACCCTTATCATTTTGTTTTACATCTTATAGTTTGCTTCATGTACGCTATGAAGGAATTTAGTAGCAGCAGCTTTGAGGAAATCAAAGTCAGATAATGAGACTAGAAATGCACAATAACCACAAATATCAGAGGTAAAACAATCATGCCATACTTAGGCGATACATTTAGATGTAAATATGTTGCCTAAATTATATTATTATATTATTATTTGTAATCATTCTCTCTCTTTTTTTAATTATTTTGTTGTACCTTTACTTGGTTGCAGTTGTATTTGTCACGTCAACATGGCTGTAGTTTTCTCTGGTTTGATTTTACGGAAATTTCTTTCTTTTTTTATCAATTACCCAAAAAAATCCATTCAAGCCCTAATATTATTTAGACCCTTGTGTAGGCAAAATAGCATTACAGCAACTGTTATGTATTATATTGTATTTGTTATATTCATTTAGTTCATTGGAAATACTGCATTTAGTTAACTGAATGTTATATAATGTAAAATGATATAGGCTATTTGCACACCTTTTGAGGGGGTTGCAATTACTGTGACATACTTGGAGACATGACCTCAGTATCTCTAAAATCCTACAGCTCTGCACATCGGCACACACAGCAACCTTTGCCTGAACCACAACTGTTTGTATAGGCCTTTATAGACCCTATCTGTATACAATATCAAGTTGTTTAAATTGGCATAAACCCTGCCCCAAAATCTAATTTAAACATTTTCCTCTAAAGATGACGATAGAGGGTGATTATAAACTTTTATGGAATTTGCAAAAGTATATTAGAAGGAAACAGAGTTATTTTTTGGTTGTGCAGGCTGACTATTAGCCTGCACACTAAAAGGCTGCTTTGGATCCAGGCACTGTTTTCTAGGTCGCTAACACACTGCAGCTACAGTGTTCTTTAGCAAGCCACCGGAACTTCCCAAATTGCTCCATTGTTTAATCAAATTACCACACATCAAATCTGTTGCACGTTTTCATGAATGTTAACACAGTGACTGATCTACAGAATCTGTGGCCAGGTCATATTCCGGTAAAGAAAAAAAACATCCACAGATAGTGGGGTTAATATGGGGCCCAGCAGCTCATTTGTACCCCGGGACCCTCTGGTTGGTCATGGAGCTTTCCCTGCACAATTGCATGGAGCCTATAATCCCTTGTAGGGACAATGCATTGCTTATGTAGCCTAACGTTAAAGGTAAGAAGCAATCAAGACCCTTTTAAATGGCATACATAAATAAGATACGGGATCCCTCTGCATGGACAGGTACATGCATTAGTTATATAGGGAGACGTTTCCTGCAAAACGTTTTGGTGATTTTAGCTTCTCTGCAAATTCCCTTATGTGGTTGAGAAGGCCTCCACTGTAACATGCACACGCATAAGCACGCGCATACAGGAACAAGTGCACGTTTTTGCCGCGCAAATCTGAAAGAACAGTTTTTTCCATGACGCAATTTCTCTTTTCACGTTAAAGAAGAAGAAAAAGGCCCCCCGCGCCCACTTTTAACATGGGGTAACAGCGCGTTACGTGACCGGCGTGCAGATGGGCTCAGGGACGAGGACAACTTGAACTTCAGAGGGGAGCTTATGGTAAGCAGTTGCTGCAGGAGTCTATGGACCTGCTGGCGTTGGCAACGGGATCAATGTGCATGCATGTGCAGAGACAATAGGCCTACTTAATGACAATACTATTACATGTATGATTCTTTTGTTTCATATTAAATATATGCCCGATCTATTATAATAACACTAATACAATATAAAACACGTTTTTAGAAACACGTTAATTATACGACTGTCTGTGTGCACGTACAGTGCGCAGCAGGCAATGATTGACAACAGTGTCTTGTGTTGGAATAAGCTATAAATTCATGCTTTGCTTCAGTCTTAGCCCAGCTTAGCAGACAATGGCCGATGGTGTACGTGTACTGAATACAGTGATGTGGTCCGCGCCGCTGCCAAAACGTCTCTAGGTCCAAAAAAAAAAGCACTTTGTATCCCACCCCCAGTTTTTCTCTGTCCAGCGTTCATTCACTATGATGCGAGCTTAGTTGCAGGAGGTTCTCCAGACCCGCTCCCCGTTGCATGCCTTTAAACTTTCTAATGAAATCCCCAAACACTTTTTGACAAACGTTATTTTTTTTTGCTCTGGGGGTCAAGAGGGCTTTCGACACTTTAAGACGCGTTTCTATTGCAAAGAAAACTTCAGGTATGTCCGATCTTTAAATGAAAATGAATGTGTTGCACCTGCAATCATTATATCTTGTATCTTGTTTGCAGAGTTAGTTATTTAGATAACTTGGCATTGTTGTGAAAAGTTTTGCAAATGTTGTTAAACTTGAAAAGATTGCAAATGTAAAGATCATGGTATGGGAGATGTGATTGGTTTAACAAGTGCCTTTTCCTTCTGTGAAGAATATGGAGCCCAGTTCCACAGAGGGAGGAGCTGAAGAGACGCTCCTTAAAAATCATCCACCAAGTCTTGTAAGTGCTGATTTTAGATAGAAAACATATAATTTTATGATCACGTTATTCACTGAAGCAAATGCAGCAATTAAGGCATCTTTCCCACGAACAATGGAGTTGATAGATTTTCATGAAAAGACCAGTTATTATATACTCAATAATCAAGTTTTTATTGGCATAAGACGCATTTTAAACATTTAACAGCAGATTCTTTTAAAAGCCAAACTCTCCCAAATGAAGTGACTTTTTGGTGACACTTTCAAGCGTCCTGTGGTTCCTCTGGGATCTGTGTGTCCTGGCTTGTGAATGCTGAGAGTCAGTGAGTAACATCTGGCTGTCAAAGTGACCCTCCAGCTCAGCTGTCTGCAGCTGCTGCTCCAAGCAGGAGGGTCCACTCAGAGGAGGTCAGCTCTCCCAATGAGTGCCAGAGAGGTCACCAGCGGGTTTATAATTTGCAGAAACAGGGGACAGAACCATCAGTGCGATGTTCATTAATATGCAGAGCACTCTCTGGCAGTTTATATCGTCTGTCATACTCGGATCAGAAGGCATGCCATTTTTTTTTCCCGCAGCGATTTGAAAAGAAAATAGGTTGACTGCAGAACTTAGCAGTTAAGAATATGTGTGGTGAGGGCTTTTTCTCTCCTTCTTCTTTCAACCAGCCTCACAAAGTGATACTCAAACATGGCCAGGAGTTGGAGGAAGAGCAGGAGGAGTTGGCCGAGCACCAGCCTCTAGAGCAGGAAGACCTGAACTTTGAGAGATGGAAGCGCAGGCCGTTACCCCAGAGGACGCTCTACCAGAAAATAGACGACATTAAGACATACTTGTGGAATGCAGAGACCAAGGAATTCATGGGTCGCTCTGGGAAGAGCTGGAGTGAGTTGACGATTAAGACAAGTTCTATGTTGTTGGGATGTGATGGGGGAACTATTGGATTATTGCAAAAGTACTTCATTTTTTTTACTGCATGTGTCCAATTATTACAGATCTAATGTCTAATGCTTTACAGTTTGAATTGTCTTCAACAAGAGCAGACAACGTGTTTGAATGTGTTTAAAAGATAGTTTATGGGGTTAGAAATGTCTCTCCAGTCCAGTGACTCTGCTCACTGTGCTGAGTGTGTGTGTGTCCTTCTGCTCAATGTTTACATAGGTGCATGGACAATTCAGAGTGGCCCGACAAAAACAGACTGCCTGGGGACGCGTCCCCAGCGGGAGCCCACTGTCCCGGGCCTCGCATTGGCCAGGAATCACATTCCTCTACATCTTACCATGCTCTCCACAGCCTCTTTCCCAAACCCTTGGTGACCTCACTGTTGAACTTTACATGCTTCAGGCCCCTCATATGCAGCTAAACACGTAGAGATGCTCTTCACTTTTTCTTTTTTTTTTTATCTCTAGAGCTCACTGCCAAATTGAGCTTTGGTGCAGGCCAACTTTATTTGGCAGAAGCGACAAACTGGATGAGTTTGTTGAGTCAATGATGATGGAGCAGCCTCTTGGTATTCCAGGGTAGCTGCCATGTGACGCCATTGAGCCCCTCCCTCAGCTTCACTGTACACAATGGCAAACATGATCCCACTGAGTGTAGAGAGAATATCCAAGGAAAGTGTGTGTTACTCGCATAAACTGACATGCTGGATCCTGGGCCGAGCTCAGAGCTCATTTCAGCTACAAAATCAGTGTGCACACTTGTAGAGGAGTGGGGCCCATGTGTCTGATGAAGAAAGGCTCTGAGTTGAAGTCTGTGCTGTGTGTCCTGTGAGACGAGTGTGTAACAGGGGACACAATACCAGAGTGGGGTGATTGGGGCTCCTTGGAGCTGGCCGGGCCTCTATGGCTGCAAAAGACCTTCACTACGATGGCAACCGGAGGTTCACTGTGTTCCTAAGTGAAAGGACAGCAGGGAGAATTCTCACTGAGCTCAAACAGAAAGGCCTTTGTGGCTCCAGGGACGCAAGGCTGGCTGCAGCTAGGCCCCTGTGAAATTGCCCGCACAGCAAAAGCCATTTAATTTAGGGCACGTTTGGCTTGATTAGTTGCTAATGGACTGGTAATTGAAAATTGTTCTTGGGCTTTCTTTGTTACGGAGTCCTCACACTAGCTCACTATGGTATATTTTATACCAAAACTACTAGTTATTTAGAGTTATTTGCAAGTCCAGACATGAAGGCAGGATAGTGCTTTTGTATGACTAAACAAATTAGTGACCGTCCTGATCAAGGACAGTAGCTGGAGTCCAGACACAGTCTGATTCAAAAGAGGAAATGAATGGGTCATTGTCCTTCTCCGCTCATATCAGAGGTTTGTTGAGAAATGCGGCATCTGTTATGCAAGCCACTTTAGTGCAAATACTGAATCATAAAATATTCACCCTAATCGCTCCTTTTTCATTTCTCTTCCAGGCCTCATCCTTCTCTTCTACGCTGTACTTTATTTGTTTCTCGCAGCCATGTTTGGTGGCTGTATGTTTTGCCTCATGTGGTCTATTAGTCCCTACCATCCAACCTATAATGATAGAGTGATGCCACCAGGTAAATAAAACCCCAAACTCAAAACACTCCATGCATCCTCCGCTGTCACTTTCCTCTCGTCTCTCTGCTCTGTCCTTCAGTCTCCTGCTTCTACTTGAGTCTCAGCACAGTTGACTGTCTCTGGGTCTCCACTGGCAGGTATGACGATGGCCCCACACCTAGAAGCCCATGAGATCGCCTTCAACGCCTCTAATCGCAAGTCCTGGAAGATGTACGCGAAGTCTATGGATGAATATCTGAGACGTGAGTCTGTAGAGATTGTGGGGGATGACGTAAAAATTGAGGGGGTCAAATGAGGTTGTTGAATTTGTTTAAAATCAAGCGGGCATGTAATGAGTTAATCCTCATCTTCACTACCTTTGTCCCCTTTTTCCATTTGATTCTTGCAGGGCATGCTGGGAAGGGAAGCCTCTTTGAGTGCAGCTATTCAATTTATTCTTTTTTTTCCCTCACCCTGCTTTTGTTAAGCTTCCTTAATCAGAGGCCTGAGTCTGGCAGGGTATTGCTGTTGCAAGGGTTTATTTATGCCCTCTTCCTCTCCTCCCCCCTCATCCCTCCGCCTGCCCCTTTCTCCCTGCTCTCCATTTTCAGCGTATAACGATGGCCCTCAGCAGAAGAAGAATATTCATTGCACACAGGAAAAATACTTCATGCAGGACGACTTGGAGGAGAGCGCAGAGCGGAAAGCGTGTGAGTTCAGGAGGTCCTGGTTGGGGGAATGTTCGGGGCTGCAGGACCCCAACTATGGCTATTCTCAGGGAAGGCCATGCATCCTCCTTCGAATGAACCGGGTAAGACGAGCATTAGTCACCAAAACCCGTAAAACAGTGTGCTTTTAAGTGTACAAACGAAAGAGGGTCATAAAACAGCAGGAACACAGTGTGTTACCGGACTGTTGAAGCTCACGGTTTTCTCATTGAGTGACATCTTGTGGCCATTTCAGGGGGAGGATGAACATACTACTTTTTTAATTTTGAATGATATTTTATCCAGAATCACATTCTCATATTATTTTTAGAATTAGTTAGAATTAAAACCTTTGCTTGTAATTTGTATTTTTTATGTTTAAAGACATTCTCTTGCTGGAGTTGAAACGAAGAAGGTGGATAGTGTGTACATTGACAAAAAAAAAAGCATACAAAGGAAAAGGAGAGGCTGACCACACACTGACATTTACAAACTACCAAAATTTTTATTTATGCAAAGTTTTGACCTACAAAGTCTTTCTCAGGCAAACATCCACGAGAGTATGGTTTGAAGACACGTTGAACAAAAATATAGAACGGAAATAGGCGTTGAAGAGAACTTTGTTTGTGTCTTACTGTTCTTACTTTTCAATAGATTCTTGGTTATTTACCTGGCCAGGGCAAACCAATAAACGTGACTTGTGGAGTTAAGGTACAGTAATCATCAATACACTCTTATATTAATCAAATATGTAATATTATCAAAGCGATAAGCAACCTGTCTGAAAATGTAGAAAACACAACATCTTCCTTTTTCAGAAAGGACCTCCAGAAGCCTTGGGAGATATCCAATTTTTCCCGAAAAGCTTTTTTGATCTGAAGTACTATCCATACTATGGGAAGCTCAGACATGTGAGTGAGAGTTTCATCTTCGTGGATAGAATACCCACACTTGTAATGAAATATGAAATAACATCTGTTGTGTCACTTCTGTCTCAGACAAACTACTCTGCACCGGTGGTGGCTGTGCGTTTTGGGTTAGTGCAGTACGACACTCACATCCAAGTCAAATGCAAGCTGAATGGAAAGGGCATCATCAACGATTCCCCCACTGACCGCTACCTGGGCAGTGTGACCTTCTCCTTGGATATCGGAGCGTGAGGCAAAGATATCGCTGCCAGCAGGATGCTCCCGTGACAACGAGGCAGGAAAATGTACAAGAAAAAAATATGTTGAACCATTATTTTCCATGAAATATGTAATTTCCCTCTCCTCATCTTTCACTTAAATATCCACATCTTTTGCTGTGAAACAAATTCCTCAAGAAGTAGACATTTACTCTTGTGTTTCTGTTGTATCTTTGTACCCTGAGCGTGCTACTGGCACCTGCACCCACAACAAACAGTGCCGAGCACAGGACAAGTGTCATAGAGAGTTACAATTCCTGATATTTTGTAATGATTAGCAAGATTAATCAAACTAAATTATGCTCTGCCCAATAGTTAGAATTTCTGGCTATGCAAATCCAATTGTGACTTAAAACATTACTAGGCAATTAGAAATATTGATATATCAGGTTAGATCATGGTTTTGTGAGCACAGTTTTGTGTGACAATGTGTACTAATTTGTTTTGAATTATATTTTTCAAACATGTATATTGTAAGAATTATCTATCATGCAAACACTGAAAGCAGGACTTGTACTGTACTTACACAGTAAAAAAAGACATAGTAAATGACTGCAAATACACTATTACTATATTTTTGTTGAATAGAGCAGTATTATACATTTATGATAAAGCATCACAAGCCACTTCTTGCCTTCTTTTGTAAAAAACATTTGCTTTTGAAAATGAAATACTACACAAGACTGATCAATAAAGAGACATACTGTACTGTGAAATAGTTTGTGAAATGTCTGTACCATTTAAAAAATAACTGTTTTGTGATAGTATTAATCTGTCTGAACTTTGCTACTAAACATGGTATCAATGTTGTATTTATTCCTATTATAGATCTTATAATAAATACAATATCCTGGTATGTACTGTAAGTTTTCTTCCACATCAACTTTTAAAACGCGTGTAACATATCTAAACTTTAATTTTCAGTAAAACTTTACATTCTTTTGGAGGTAAACACATTTGAAAATCCTGTTTTACAGCAATTATATAACCTTGAACTGATGACACGTTGCATAAGTCTGCTACAGACAATTAGACATTACAAACTGCATAAAGGTTAAATACTAGTGATGTGTCCTTTCGTGTCGAGTAGATTTTGGTGAAGCGCGTATCGAGGCTTGTGTCGATGACGTATGCGGTGACGTTCGAAGCCTCGCGAGCCGGCCGTACCACGTGACTGATTCAGAAAATGGTTAGTGGGTTTGCCGTGCGATTTGGAAAGCTTCAATGCTTCAGGAAGCTTCATCTCGCCATCACTATTAAATACAATGTATTTTAATATTCTCGTTATTTATGACTGGAGTTTGACTATGAGAGGTCTAACAGACTACGTGAGGCCTAACAAAGGGAACATAAAGCTCATGTCTCTCCCATAACGTATAAAACATGAAATATATCTTTATTGGTTGTAAAAAAAAAAAAAGAAGCAAAGAATCTACAGCCATGCTAGCTGCAGTTGGGATTTGAGCTAAATGCTAACACATCTTAGTTTAGCTTATTAGCTACAGTGAATGGCATTAGTCATCGCAGATATATGGTGGTGGTGATGATAACTTAGGTTGTAAAGTAAAAGGTTATTATAAGTCATCTTGAGGGCGACATGAATGGCTGGGACAGCATGTGTGTATTTACTCAATTTAGAAGTGCAGGCCCCGTTTGGGGTAAAGGGAAGAGTTAAGACACCCTTTGAACATGAGTTTTATAATGGCAGAATAAATCAAATAAATATTTCAAGGACACCCAACAACCAGGAAGGAAAGCCAATGCCAACAAAACACAGATTAACGGTTCATTAAATTGTATAAACTAGACTTGAGCCTTCATAAACTGCTGTGGCCTCTGTGTAAAATTGCATAACTGCCTGAATGCCTGTGATAGCTGGAGTGAGAGTCATGCCTCTGGTTATAAAAAAGCACGCCATTGATCAAAGTTGAACAGACGTTATGAGCAATCACAGCACTTCACCGAGCCACGTGAGCGTTAACCTTGGAATTCAGCTTGGTCACAAGACTCACAATCTTCTGGAAACTTCACACTAAAAGCAGAGCCGTTAAAAGAATGACAGTGATACAAAACAAGAACGAAACTTTATTTAATTTGTTCCCCACTTGTGTTAAACAAGCTCATCATATCACATTCTTCCTCAGATGGAGACAAGCTTCAAGCGAGCAACTCAGAGGTGCACAACAGAAAGGCACGAAACTGTCGGAGGGGAACGATCGAATGAACAGAATCGAGGGTCGTGGAAATGAAATGTTGGGTCTTAAATATTACCGTTGATTTTACTGTACTGTCACATGAAGGGAGAAATTAATGTACATGCAACCACATTTGATCCTGGTGACAAAATTGTTAAACTTTTGAGAAAACAAGGGTACAACACTATCATCGATTAACCAAACACTCAAATGTAGATCTTCTCAATGACGGTGAAAGAAACATGAAACATTCCCCCAAAAACTAAAATAAACTGGTCCCAATGCTGGTAAAGTGTCGTAGTTAGTGTCCCTTTCATTGAACAACAATTTACTGACTAAAAGTGCAAAAGGGAGTGTTTCCTTTAGGCATAATTTATGTTACATGAAGGTTAATACAACGCAAGGACATTGGCGCCTGGGATGGAACAGTGGAGCTTGCTCGTTACATTCACGTCATCAAAAATCAATGTCAGTCATTCTATACAAGAGAGTAATTTACACATATACTATTATACAGCACAGAAAGCGAGAGGGAAAAGGCCTCTCTGGGGAGGAAGGAGGTCGGCGGCTACACACAGCCATAAATTTAATTTTTGAAAACATGCAATCTACAATCAAACGATGCAATATTGATCATAAATGTTTTGGTACTCGATTTAGTCATTGGCATTAAAGCAAAAACAAAAGGAAACCGTTGGAGGGTGGGATAAATTCTAAACCGTGTACGAGAAATAAGCTAAAGGTTATTTTTAGGCAAACAGAAATTAGCAGGAAATTTGGGACGCTTTCGATGCACTGACGGGCAGGGAAGGTGTTTTTTAGAGCCGTGAGGGTTGAAAAGGGTTCGAGAGGCCGAAGCAGCAGGGTTGGATTATACAGACTGGTAACCAGTACGACTCTTCCTCCGACCAATCAGGTAAGAGATAAGCACAAGGATGATTAGGAAGCTGAGCGCCACGCCCACTGCAATGGGCACCAAAAAGCTCAAATCAGAGTCCAGGAAGCATTCTTCAGCTGACAGACGGAAAGAGAGACAGACAGACAGCAGGTTAGTGATTTTAGTCAGTGGAAATCATTACTTGGAGAAGGATTTGAGATGTTTACAGTCCACAGAGGGTTAGAGAACAGAGGCAGAGCAGCAAGAACAGAGATCAGAACCTACAGACATTTTGAGATCAGAGGAACGGGTTATCAAATATTCCAAAGACACAAGGAAATTATTCAAGTGGTTGTTACTTATTGGTGTTCGTGAACATTTATGTCATGCAGGATGAGTAAAGTAAATTCTTAAAGAAATAGTCAAGACTTTGGGAAATGTGCAAAATGCTCTCTTGCTTGTAGTCAGTTCAATACATTTTTCGTATTCTTTATATTATCAGACATCCATTCAGTCAAAGAGCAAACATTTCTAGAAAAAGTCTAGAAGAGCGGTTTCATCAAATTATTTCACGTCATTCAAGTCTTTAGTATATGCATCCAGTAAAAACCATTTAATTCTTACACTACTGGTTTTGTACCTATGAAACAAATAATATTTAACATGTTCATCTATGAGCTTTAGGCCGTTTCAAGTCGTTTTCCTAAGCTAAGCTACAGCTTCATACTTAAGGAGAGTGGTTCAAATATTTTTGCACATTTCCCAAAATATCAAATGATTGCTTTACGAAAACAGTCAACACTAAACACTACATGGAAATGTCAATACAACACTTTGATAATTTTTTTGTCAAAATGTAGCAGTTCACTGACTATCCTTTGAAGAGTGTTAAGATCTAAACGAGGAAAGGTTCATTATAAAGACTCGTAGCTGGAGGCCATGTTTCTCTTTCTCCCGATGAAGTAGGCCAGCAGAACGATAAGAATGAGAACAAGCAGGGAAACTCCGACAGCTATGGGAACAATGAAGTTCTCCGCATCAGCCTGGCAATCCTCAGCTAGATGGGGGTGAAGAGAGCAGAGAGGTGAATGTCTTAGAGAAGAAGCGTTAAAGTAAAAAATATTAATGGTTAAAGGCATGAACGGCTGAAAGAAAGGCGTAGCCTGCATACTGACTTTAAGAAGCCCCACCAAGTATTTAAAGCAGCAACAGTTTTGAACAAGAATAAACATTTACTCAGGTGTCCAGGGCAGAAAGACATTTTTATTTCCATGAATCTTAAAAGACTAAAAAGCTCCACAGTCTGTCAGACAATTTGAAATCCAATGTATTATAGCGAACAGCGAGAGCGAATGGAGACAAACTCCTCTATTCACATAACACACATCTGAATTTATCTTTATCAAGATGGTCTTGCACCACAAATTCCCTTGACTGAATTGTGTATGCAATGTTCTCAAACAGTGAAGGGAAACCAACCTAAAAGGTTTCTGAGGCGTATAAGAGAGTTATTGAATGAACAAAAGAGAAATGTATCATTAAGCAAGGCACAGCCGTCATGATGATAAACCTGTTAAAATGATTTATTGAGAACAAAGGAGATTACGGTTGAGGAAAACAAACATTTATACCAGTGCTGCAAAACCCATCTTTATAGTTAAGGCAACTGAGATTGTACAAAGCTGAAATATACAAAACCGCAACAATAAGCAAACAATAAAGCTAATATTTATCTAATTATCAACACATGCAAAATATCCTGGGAAAGCCAATTCTGTAAGCAACTTAATGAAATTTTTTTAACTATCTCTACTCATATGCAATGTAGTTTGCTGCCTGCTTGTCTCCAGTCTTGAATAGTAACAAGGATAATAGCACACAACACTAATTAAGCAACAATACACAGCAACTATTAAGTGTAACATTGGTTTCTATTATTTCAGAAATACACATTCTGGGGCTTGACTCCATCCCTGATACGGCATCACCCACACCTGCACTATTTCCCTGACTTAAAAGCTCCCGTAAAAACCTGCTTTCAGCTTCTTACTACATGAAAACAGTTTTGTCTGTTTTCACTTCACCAAAATCTAATGACGGGTTTGGCGTTGTTTGTTCTTTGCCAGCACTGCTGAACAAAACACGGATCAAAACACCCAAGATGAGCTTTCAAAAGGAGTGCTTTTTGTGCTTTATTTCTGAGAGCTAGATGAGAACATCAATAACACTCAAACAAACATGATGGAACATGCTAAGTGAGCGTTAGAGGTGCTAGTAGGCAGACGCTTCGCTGGGACAGAGCCCGACCTTTCCCACCGTTTATAGTCGATAAGAACTGTCTCCGGGCAGAAGCTTCATATCGAACAGAATATTCAGATCTAACTCTCAGCGAGAAAGCAAATAACTGGATGTCTACTGTATTAAAGTCTTCATGAATAAATATATTTTTCTATAGTTTCTTGTCCGTTCATGTTCATACAACGTTTCCAGGAGCTTTAACGCCCCCTGGTCCAGCTGCAGCCCTCTAGAGCTCAGGCCAAGCCCACACCTACACACAGGTGAGACAATGAGACAGCAGCCTCAACAAGATCCATTTAAAGAGCGCCTTAGTGCATTTACATGTAAATATCCTCTTAAGAACAAAACTCTCCCTTTTCACTCTTCCCTTGTGTCAAATTTATTCTCACAGCATTCTCGTGTGCAAATGTAAGAGACCTTTTGAAAATAGCAGACATTTTGATATTGTACAGCAGGAAAGGCACAGGTGCGATTAATGACACTAACGATGTACCGTTACACCCAAATGTAAACGAGACCTCGTTAATGTCCTTAGTTCCACCTGGACTTACTGCTCGATACCGAAACGTCCTCCAAAAGAAAAGGTCTCTTCATACGTTTAAACAAACACTTTGATGTCACATTCTAAATATGATTTGAGCCACCTAATCAGGACAATGATTCCAATGTTTCTCCTGCTCTACAGGGGAAAACATGGGCAAAAGCACTACTTTCCAAGTGGAATAGACTTTCATCCTTGTGAATTGCCCCCAAAAAAGAACGAACGAAAGCTGAAAGGCTGCTGATAATTATTGTTCTTTTATAATGTAAATAATTATGTGGATGAACAGTCAAACCATAATGAAAGTAAAAACTAAAATGTGCACAAAGATTAAACGGTGACAAGTGGAAACAAAAAGGGAATGTCTGCAGAGCAAGTGCAGGATCCTACAGCAACAGATTTTAAAGTGAAACAACTCCTAAGAATGAAAGTCCAGAGGCTTTTTTACATGCAGAAGTGTACTGTACATGTGAATGCAGTCTATATATTGCATTGAAAGTCACCTTTCATGTGATTATAATTACTTAAATGAAAAAAGGGTTTCTGTGGATGTTGCACTTGCTCATTAACAAAAAACACAATGAAATAAAGGGAAGACAAGACATCCAGAAAAAAAAGAAACAAACATTGGGGGTAGACAAGTTTGGTCCTTGAAAAAACACCAAACCCTCCATCTGTACATAGGGTTTTACTCCTTATTATAGTTTCATTAAAAACTTGAAGACGTCATGTCTCATAATGACCAACTTCAATAATGCATCGCATGTTTTGTTTTCCAGAGCCAAAACACTTAATTTTCTCTACTTTAGTTTAGATTTTGGCTCTTGATAATGTTTTTCAAGTTATTTGCCAATTAAAACAATTGCACATGAAACCCAAGGACCAGTCTTGGGAACCCCCGTGATATTGATTGCAAACTGGATTTAAAGGGTCTGATATCCAACATAAGTCTTTCTTCGACCAATCACGTAAGCGATCACTACAATGAGAATCAAGCCGGCCAGAGCAGCGCCAACAATGATTGGGATTAAGATGTTGGTGTCATCCAGTGAACATTCATGGGCTGCAGATAAAAAGAGAGTTATGTCAACAGGTGGAACATTGATTTTCTGATTAACAACAGCAGGAACGCAGATTATTTGCCATCAGCTGTGCCAAAACACTTAATTTTCTCTACTTTAAAGCGGTCACTGTGCTCATTTGAATGGACATCTTTGGCATGATCACTGATGGTAGATGCACCGAGTACCAATGAAGGCGTGCTGCAGGAGGTAATTTGTGCGTGAATTTCCGAGTGATCATGAAGATGTACATTAGCCTCGGATGGACTTGATTAGAAATATGATTGTCTGTTCCTAGGATTCTAACCAGTGGTTAAAAAAAAAAAAAAAGACAAAATAATGTCTATTGTTTTTGTTATTTTTGAATACTATATACTTTCTCATTGCAAAAAGGTTGAGAATAGGGGTGTCATGATTCTCCATATCCATGATTCAATTTGACTTTCGATTCTACGGTCACAATTTGGACGAAATCATGACACCCCTCGTTGAGGACCAGTAATTTGAAATGTGTATAATCAAAACACGTCCCCTTGGTTGTTTGGATAATTTGAAGTAAAACAGCACTACTTATTGCTAAGACTAGGAGTCAGTGCTATCGATCACTGTAATATTTTAATGTGTAGAGCAAAGTTTAATATTTACTGGTGAATTGCACATCATCTTTCTCAAAAATTAACCAGGCTCTTCACATCTTTGTGTAAACCAAAAAGTGATGGTCAATTGTGGTTCCAATCTTATCAAATAATCACTTATCACGTGTTTATACTGTTTAAAACATTTTAAACTTGTGATCTTAAATGTTTGTATGATCTTAAATGTTTTTGGTTTCCTTTGGGAAATTTAATTAAAACATTAAAAACATTGTTTGATAATATTACCAGAGAAGAAATACACTTTCAACTAAGTAATATTGTGCTGAAACAAACCAACAATATAAGTAATTGTGTTGTTTCAAACACAGGTAATATCATCTTGCTCATGACAGCCTGAAAAATCATCAGCCTCCAGACTCTAAACATGAAACACTTTTGTCAGGGTCTGCTCTGCAGAGTCTGTTTTAAGAGACTTTAAAGAAAAACCTACCTGTACTGAAAACCCCCTTCTTGACTCCAAAAGGTTGTACTTGAAGGTAGAAGGTGTAGATGGTGAGCTGGCTGGTGATGTTGTAGTTCTGCTCCTTGTTGCACATGTAGGAGCTGCCGATAGCCGCCTCCCACAGACTCAGGTTGGTGTTCGCTTCAGAAAACGCCACACCTTGAAAGAAACACAAATATAAAAGAAAAAAACTCGACATTAGCTTACTTCTATGTGTGGTTCTTGGTCTTTGTGGTAGATAGGATTCTTCTAATTACCAGAGCTTGTTTTTCCGGTGATGTTCAGAGCATGTAGGCGGAATTTCTTTGTGTCCTGTCAAGACAGAAAAAAAGAAACACAAAAACTGAATCAAAATGTCTTTTTTCATTTCCATTCTCTTTTTTTCCAGGGACGAGAACATTTAACATTTTGTTGCATCCTGTCTACATGATGTCATCAAATATCTTATTTTATCCAACCAAATATAGTAAATTCACTATCATATGAAAATAAGGAAAACTGGCAAATTCTCACATTTTTGAAGATGCACAACAATGAAAGAAAATATGAAAATTCCTGCTCATAATTATCTTAAAATCCGAAAGCCATCCTTTAAACACTGAGAAAATGTGAAGAGGGAGGTTCATCAAACTTACATTGACGAAATTGAGCACGATTGTCATTGCGTTGGACGTCAACACCAGCTGACTGCTGTTGTCTCCGCATGAGCCAGCGACTGTTGTCCCGTTGGGCTCAAAGTTCATCTTGGGACATTAAAGGAAGAGAAGGGAATAAAATCAGCAAAAGCACGATGGAAGATTACCCATTTATAATCTGTAAACCAAGATTGCGACATTATAATTCTACGTTTATGAACATACCTCTACGCTCTTGAAATTGATCCGCAGGCCAAAGTTGGCTATCAGACAGGCTGTGCTGTTTTCATCAGTCTTCAATCTGTACTTCCCATCTGTGGGAGTGGGGAGGGTGGGGGTCGGGGTGGTGGTCGGAGGAGGAGGGGCAGTGGAAGTGTTTGTGGCAGGAGTGGTGGCATTAGTGGTGGGGGTGGCAGGAGTGGTGGCATTAGTGGTGGGGGCAACCGGGGTGGTTGGGGCAACCGGGGTCGTGGGTACGTCAGCAGCACAAGAAGTAACTGAGGGAGAGAATAGACAATGAATGTAAAGAGAACAGGTGAGAAATGTTCCAGGCAGGATAAGATGTGACGCCGCGTTTGCACTTACTCTTTTCACTTCTGCTGTTGTTAACAAACGCCTGTATGAGCACGTCCCACAGCGTCTGATTGACCGAGTCAGCCTCTAGCGTCTCTTTACTCTTGCATGAATAGCAGGTGTCCATACCTACATCTGTGATTTGAGGCTTCACAGTGACAGTTGTGGTGTCTAAAAGAAATTCAAAAAGACATCAACATCAGTAAAAGGCCTTTCATCCAAATGTGTTTTTGTTTGCACTTTGGAGGTGTCGAAGTTACCATTAAGTACAGAATTAGGGAAGACGGTTGTGTCACTGAGGTTGTAGGAAAAGGTGATGGTGTCAGCCTGGTAATGTTTTTCATTGATGGTAAAGTCCACGCTCCAGGAGTGTCCTTCGCCAAAATTGAGCTTCAACGTTGAGCTTGTGTTCTCACAAGTACTTCCATTTGTTGTGACTTCAGCAGGAAGTTCAAAATTCACCATTTCACTCTGAAAGAGAGCAGAGTGTAAACTTATTAAACGTCATTATACAAGTATAATGTAAAACTGTTTAAAAGCTAATTTCACAGACCTGGAGCAGATACATTGACCCTGAAGTCATGCAAAAGCCTCTGCCATTGCCTCTGCCATACTTTATTGTTACTTCTAATGTGCTTGACAAAAACAATAACTTACAAATGCTTAACTCTTAAAAAAAAATAAAAAAAAAAGAGTAAATATATTAAACATTCTGTTTCTAGGCATCTGTCAAACTTACGAGCAGCTTCTCGCTCCTAAAGCATCTCCCCATGAAACATGGCATTAACAATATTCTAATAGGCCACGGTCTGATATGACAGATCCATTATTTATAAACACAGACGACAACATTTCTAAAAATGTCAATACATTTGAAGTTGCTTTCTCTAGACAGGAACACACAGGACATCAAATCACAGGATATGGAGCAGGAAAACTCACTAACTAGAATGCTGAATAGTCAGAATATATATTCTTTGTAGTGACTCCCGTCATTTCCTCTTCCCCTTTCCATGATGACATTTTTTTTCCCACAAGAGTTGTCAGATAGCGTTAATGCGTTTTATTACTGTGACAACTGGGTTTTAGTTTTTATTCTTAGCCATGGTGTGTGTGGCTAACATAATTAAGGCTGCCTAATAAGAGCAGAGATAGGATATTGTGTAGCCTGATGTACGAAATATATCAAACACAGTCGGTCATTGTAGAGGCTCTTGTGACTAAGACCAGGCACTCACCTTATTGTCAGCTACTTCATAGGAGACTGAGAAGTTGACCATCAGATTGGCATAGATGCATGTGTTGTTGTCTTTGTCTTTGACAGTCACCTCAGTGCCATGTGACAGCTGGCACGCTGAAAAGAAAAAGTAAAATGACTATTATCCCTTTTCTTATTAAATATTAGCACAGTTGGAAATTATTAGATTCCTGTCTTCACAAAAAATGTACTCGCAAAAAGTGAAAACTCATCGACACTTCATATGAAGTCCATCTGTTCCAATATGTGAGATTAAGGCTACATCCACACAAATACGTTTCCGTTTAAACCTAGGGTTTTAAAACAATCTAATTCCACACGGGCATTTCAGCATTGACCCCACACATCTTTAGGCAGTACAGTCAGTACATCCATACTCAAACTGATGATGGATGGCCTCCATAGCCAATGCCAAATAGTAAAAAAACAACTTGAATCAGGCAACTTTGTGAACAAAATGGGACAAATGTTGACGCAAGATCTTAATGCAATGAAAAAGCTAGTCCCAGGCTCTAAAATGATTAAAAAAATCTGCTACTTAAAAACTGGGAATATCATTGTTTACCTGTGTAGTGTATTTAAGAGCTATTTCTGATGTATGCAAACAAAATAAATCACATGACCCCAGGTTCACTGAACAACATAAAAACACTCTTGTAATATTCTAAATGACAGTACACTCCTAAAATAAAATAAAAATGCAGCCATATAATAAAGCCCTGTACCTTTTCTACAGGCTTTGAGAAGTTGTTTACAATTAACAGAAGAAAGGCGAAGGTCCATTCGGATTTACAATATGTGGTTTGTCATAAATGTAACAGCTGGCTGCTACAATTTCATTATTTAACTTAAAAGCACCCAATTTAAACTCGCAGATGTTTGTAATCTTACTATACGTTACATTGAAATCCCATTTTGTGATCCTGTTTAAGGGAGCACCAGTTTTTGTTGCATGTGATAATGTAGCTACAATAAAACATTCACAGTAAAAACATAACCGAAAGCCTTCATAAGGTTGCAGAACTTAATGGGTCACAATATGTGGTGCAACACCGCATCTGTTAGCATTTGAGAACAGAGACAACTATAAGCATGTGTGCCAAAACTGACGTTGATCAACACAGTGGATCAAGTAACAGCTAGCATGGCTGTAACATTAGCTAGTATCAACAGAAGACTAGCTAATGACTATCAGAATCCTCATTTAAAACGATCATCTGAAATAAAAGTAATGGCGGTTTCAGTGTTTTGTGTATTGCTTTGGAGACCTCATATATTAATTTAGTGAAACGACCGTTGTACAGTTAACTAGGTTAGGTTAGCTGGTTTGCTAACTAGCTACGTCACAGAACGTTAGCTGGGTTCCGGTGTCACGTGCTAACCGGCGCTAACCGACTGTAAGCTACAAACGTAGCTAGATAAACGTTAATGGTTACGGTTCTACCAGGAAATAAATTGTGAATGCGTGTTATTATCGTGACAAACTGGGTTTCGGTTCTCGTTTTAACCGTAGTACGTGTGTGGCTACCGTTGTTTAGACTCAAGAGGGTTTCATCATTAACTCAAACTTGAGTTTCAAAACAAGTAACTATTATCTAACGAGTTAAGCCAACAGCCAACATTAACCAACACGTTGAAGCAGTGCGACCGTAAAGCTTAACAGTAACTGGTCGTTAAACTTTGGCCTGTAGATACATAACGGTGGAGGAAAATGTAGCTTCTTGAGCTGCATATGACGACTTAACGGGGTTCGTGTTAATGTTGTTGACGTAGGTAAGAATTGGTTATCAAGCTTCATGAGCTAACGCTAGTTAAACATCACGACTCCAACGAACAAGGCCTGCCCTGTAAAATCACCCTCAGACAACAGTTAACGCTACGTCCGAACAATTAAACACCGTATATGTGTAATACTCCTTTAGAGCAGCAGCTAGCCCGAGCCCAGGAGCACCAGGCCCGTTGCGTCTCATAAGTTTATCGTTAATCGCGTCACTTCACAAAAACAGAATTTTTTTTCCCCCCTTTCTTTCTTTTTGCATTTGATTTAAAGACGAATTGAGGGGATGATACATACCGATTGCAATGACGAGGCATAAAACAACTGAAGCATATCGATACATGATGGCTCGATGTCTTTTGGAGTGTCAGCCACAGGAGAGACGATGAATAACCAGACAGTAACGCTCAGTCAGCGGTGTTTGGTCCGGAGCTCTGGCGCCGACTGTACCAGGAAATAGAAGTCATATGACAGGGACGGTCTCAAACCAGGAGGAGGTGGGCTCTCGGCCCTTTTAGAGTTTATAATTGTACTGTATGCATTTTTCTTTTAAGGCTCACGAGGATGTGAACGTTTTAGGGCTTCCTGGTGGCTTCAGACAACAACAAAAAGGGCTGCTTTCATGCTAGAGTTAGTGATGTATGATGGAAATCTATAATAAATAAAAGAAAAACCTGATTGAAACGGTTGTTTTAATCTGAAGCAACAAATCTAACAGACTCATACAAACAATGGCATGTCTAATCAATCATATTTTCCCTCATGTGTTGAGGCAATCCACTCCCATCACCCCCACGTTCCATCAAGGCCTGCAAGCCCCACACGGAGACATACAAAAAAAATATAGTGTGTATGTAGTATGACACCAGGGAAGATGGGGGCCTCTGATGACATTGTGCTTTTAGTATACTTTCTAAGGGTTAACAAAAAGCCTAAAAAGCAGTTGACTGTCAGATGAGATCATTTAAAATGTCACTTTTGTGAAGTATGTACAAAAACGTACAAAGACAGAACAAATGAAAAACCCAAATGCATATTCTTGTCCAACTGAAGTGTTTTAGCAGCTTGAGTTCACCCTATAACAAAAGAAGTGCTCCTTTTTTTTAGCACAAACTCTGCTTTGAACGCTTTGCATGTTCATGATCACAGCTTTATCAGGCCTTAAAAATGGTAAAAATGTTGCTGCGGGTTCACACATTTGACACCGATCTTCCCCAAATTGTTAATTCCCTACTATGAATGTTAGTCCAACAGTCCCACACTTGACACTGACTGACGAAACAAGCATCAGTTTAATGTTTTGATCCTTTTTTTTCCCCTCTCCATTTAGAGCTTTGTTAAGTGTATCAGCAACAAAATGACAAAAAAGTGACTTGATAACAAAGAGCATGTTGATTAAACTATGGACAAAGAAGAATCTAAGTTTGAAAATAAATATTTTTCATCTCCATAAAAAAAAGAAAAAAGAAGAGCAAAACGGAATAACATCTTTGTGTCTTCTTTGCGTGTCCACGGTAGCCCGACTCTCTCAGAGGTTCTGAGAAATATGGACAATATTCTCTTTTCGATGGGCATGCAGTCCACAGGATCACAAGACCCCTGACAAAAATCTTGTGGAGCAGTATCCATTCACTTGTCGGTCGCTGGGTTGAAGATGATAATGGTTAACATCCATTGGAGCAAAATATTTAAAGACCGATCACCTCAGCCTGAATGGACCATCTGCATCTCTTTTTCTCAGTCACTTTTTCTTTCTCTAAGCCACGTAGTTGTACTGGTTGGGGTTCTCCTTGTCACGCTCCATATAGTCCCTGTCAATAAGAGACTCTATCCTCTTCTTCAAGTCAGCAGGCTGCGAGGGAAGAGGACAGACAGGAGGCAGAGGTTAACACACAAAGCACATGCCAACATTTCTGGTTATTTTTATACTTTTAGGTGAGAGTCAATCACAGTGAAAAGCAGATTCATGCCATGTCACATTCCCAGAGTACTATGTCCAAGTTATTCAACACCGACAGTACTTGTCGGTAGCTTGTTGGTTATAAAATAACATTTAAAAACAGCCTGTACTTTCAGATTCATTATTGTAGATTTCATACAATATTACATTGAAGAATGCAGATATTGACGTAGTTGTCGCCCTATAAGTAACATGAAATAGCATCATAGAAATTCCAAATATATGTCGAAGTAAATTTGGAAAAAGTGTCATAAATTAATACAACTTTAAAATGTCCTGCTAAGTACAAATTGTGGTCAAAATTCTTAAAGGTTTCTTTAACTATCAAATATCAGTATTGACCCTCAAAAACCCAGTATTTATATTCCTAAAATGTGTTCTCTACTAATCATCCGGTGTAAATGTTGATCTGCTACATAATGGAAACAAGATGAAGCCAACACAGAAAACAGATGATGACACAGCAACAGACTTTGATGGTGACACAGAATATAAATACCACATATAAAATCAATGAAATAAAGCGATTCAGTGTTGTGTTAATCACCTTGACAGGGAATTTGAGCTGGTTGTACACTTCAGACATCAAGAGATTATGGGTCAGAGTCTTCCTCATCTTCATGATCCGCACGATGGCAGCATCAATCTGATACTGACGATCCTGAAAGACCCTTTCTGTGGTACTGGCTTGCTCCTCCACCTGCGAGAAAACAATTAGTTCAAATAATTCACCAAAACCTTTACGCGAGGAAACTGCTGCAAGATAATATTATACCGTCTCTTTCATCTGGATCTGGTTTATTTTGATCCTGAAGAGCTTGTGTTTGAAGTCGTCATTGCAAGAAAACTTGTCCCCGTCCTCCACATCTTTGCTTTTTGGGATTTTGGTGAGGACGCGTGCTTTTCCACAGGCTAGTGACTGCAGAGTCCGGCGCAGTTCACTGTCCTCTGTGAACCAAACGGACAAAAACAGTGTTTTAGATCAGTGGTGCTGCTTAATGAGTGCTTCCCCAAAGTTCTGCCGACCAAACCTTAATGTAGTCACAGACCTATTCCTGTTGCCAGTTTGATCTCCTCCAGGGTAAACTCCTCTCCTTCGTTAAACATCAGCAGCACAAGTGTTTGGAAGAGCGACACCTGCAGCTCCTTCTTGCCCTTTTGTAACAAATAATCAAAGAACACATTTAACATTGTGCTGTATTCAGTGGAAACACAGCAGAACATTCTCTTCGTAGTTATCTACCTCTTTATATTCAGCTTTTAAGACACAATGGCCAAGTGTCGATTGCCACTGCAGCTTCCTGCCGCTGTGTTTGCCCAGGTAGAAGGTCTTGAAGATCTCCTGCAGTCGCACCATCTGGACGAAGATAGCAGAGCCGTTACAAAGCAACACCAAGTAGATTTATTGCATGGCAGGTTATAAAAACAAATTTTGTTTCTATATATACACACGCAGCACCAACCTCAGGAGGCAGGTGAACTTCCATCGGGACATAGGTTGGCCAGTAGCCCATCGTCAGGATGTTCACCGTCAGCTCAATGTTACCAGGAATGTTTTGGCACTGCATATGCTACAGAAATGAAAATGACACACATGTGATATCCACCTGCCATAATTCTTTTTTTTGCTTTAGGTTATCCGTAATGCCGTTTCAGCGAGATGATGAAATATGATCCATAAAGCGCAGTCATGAGTTTGAAGGCTTTTTAAAAAAAATTCACAGTGGTGTGTAATAATATGGGGAGAGATTTTGCAACTCTGGAAACTTCACTTTCCTTTGTTGCAAAAATAGTAAACTTATGAGTGGAAATAAGTAATTTCTGTTACAAAGTAATCTACCAGGCAGCAATGAAAAGATTAATCGAATTTAAAATAAAATGTTATGTAAACATAAACATTCCCTTGTCCCAGCTTCTCCCAGGTAAAGATTAGCAGCTGTTTGTTTTTTGATTGAACAAAATGAGACATTTGAGGAAGACACCTAGGGCTTCTGGAAATTACGATGTGCATTTTTTAACATTTCTGAACAAAATTAATTCAACAAGTAAGAGATTTGTCAAGAAAATAATTGATAGAATATTCAATAATCTTTAGTTGCATCCCTAATAAGTATTCAATTGCCCATAGCCGTTGCCAGATGGTGTTGCTACAAAATTTGAGCCAGGTTCAATGATTCTGCATTTTTAATCTGCAACCCTCTGCATCGGGATCCCTACTGTGTCAACACAGAGGGCACATTGAAATGAACAAGGGAGCTGCATTTTTCACGCAGTGCTTCTTCTGTCTGTGTGAAAATGAAACGGCCATAATCTCATTGCATCAAAAATAAAATTCACATGCATCTTCTTATCGATTGAACCTACTGTTGATGATCTGACCTGTTTGAACTGCACCATGATGTCTTTAGAAAGCTCCATATCCTTGAACATCCCCTCCAGTTTGCTGGTGAATGCTGCTCCACATTCTGAGGAAACACCAAAAGTCAATGTGTATTCATGGTGGGGGTGTCCCAATATACTGGTATTGGCAATAACCGTGATATTTAGGAAATTCAATATTGATATCATGTTAGTAGTACACATATGACAATATGGTGTAAACAATCAAGTGCCTCTTCTCTTCCTGCCTTGCCATTCTCGCTTTTTGTACAGAAATGGCAATGGTGGCCAAAAAAGAGACTGTAACCCTCTATTGTTAGTTTTTGCTTCTCTGTTGAGGAACAGTCAGTAACGCCTAACAAAAAAACAACATGCCATTGATATGGATATCTCTATCTGAAATGCCTATACGTTATATTTTTGTTGTGCCTTGTTTTGTTTTGTTTTGTTCTGTTTTGTCTTGTGTTTGTTTGTGCATTGTGGAAAAGACAACAATAAAAAAAGAGACGAAACACATAATAATCCAAGTTAAAGATGAATTTGACTGATGGCCTTTTTATCATTCGTTTGTTGTTGTGAATTCTTTTGGGCATGGAAATTCTTCAGGGAATGGTAATACACATCTGGTATCGTGACAGACCAAATTTAGGGTCAATATTCCCTTTCTGGGATTTATTTCAGTGTTTAAAAAGGATTAAACTCACCATGTTTCAGCTTTGACAACATTGATTTTTCAGCATCCACAGAGGCGCTTTTTCCAACCAGCAACCTCTTGGCCAGATCCTTTTTGTAAAAGGCCTCAAAAACATCTTTTCCTAAAATGACAACACATTATTATTAGGGCTGGGCACGTTAACGCGTTTTTGCATTGGGAGGGGCTTATCACTGCCGCACACAGGTGCTGCCCTTTAAATCTCTCCCAGACGGCGCAGTTCAGACCTGGGCATCTTACGGCTCTCCCAGTCCGGCCCGCGTGAGGTCAATCAAAAAATAAAAATAAATAAATGCACGCCATGAATATAATACAACGGCACTGCTTTTACTCTGAAGCAGCCTCACAGACCGGCTTGTTGCCAGCAGACTGACGGGAAAGCACGTCTTGTTCTGCAGTTTCTGTCCTCAGCGAGCAGCGAGTGCTGCCGCGAGCCGCTCCGCCTCACAGAGCGCTCCAGAGTGAACATTAATCGCGCATGCGCAAAGCCGCCGCTGAGATACCTGTCAGCTGTCCTTCAGTCCTACTGAACAGACTGTTTATGTTGTTTCCTGATAAAAGACAAATGTTTCTTCTTCAGCATGATATTAAGCTGTTTCACATTAGAATAAAATAGTCTATAACGTCTGAAAATAAATACAATATTTAATTGAATGACCAGTCATATTACAAAAATAAAATACATCATTTTTTTTCTTCCCTAGCATATATTTTATATTTATATACTGTTGTTAACTTGCTGTTGCTCCAGAGTGCCTGTTATATTGTTCTGATAACATTACTTTAAAATAAAAGCGCGCAATACACTAGTTTTTACTTCATTATTGAATTTGGCGCATAATGTGATTAATCACGGTTAATCTCAGAAAAATAATGCGATTAATCAGTAAAAAAAAAATTCAACTTTGCCCAGCCCTAATTATTATATTAAGAACAGAAAGGGGGGAGTGGGTCCTAAACTGAAAGCCATGCAATAGTAAATATTACCATAGATGAATCTAAAGATGATCATGATCTTATCCAGCATCTTCTCCAGTTCTTCATCTGTTGCTTCTTTGTTTCCTGCCCGTAGCTTTGAATCCACATGTTTTGCTGTAAATGAAAGTATATTTATGGCACATTGTGATTAGTTGCACTTTCATATTTGCTGGCGTTGCAGCAGTTATTAATGGGGGAAATGCTCACTGACCTATGAGCTCTGCTGGTTTATTTGGCCGTTTGTTGATGAATGTTTCGAAAGCCTCCTTCATGGCGTTGACAAACTTCTCGTTCTTCATGAAGCAGATGTCGATGACGTGATCCACCTTGTCCTTGAAGTCCAGCAACTCTTGAACCATCGTTTTATCTTTTTCTGGATTGATTACGATTGTGCTTCCAAAAGCCTAGTTTGTCAAGACATCAGAAAACAACAGTTAGCAAATGAATATGCAAAACCCTCAGCTCAGCACCTTCATCATACATCATCTTCAGACTTGTGTCACCGCCGACGCCGTCATACCTTTATGTACTCTATCCATTGCTGCAGGAGAACCTGAACGCCACCTCGCACTCGACTGAAGAGCTGATAGAGAAGACACAGATCCTGAATTCTGTTCTCGTCCAGCAGGTGAGTCAGCCCTGGAAGATCCCAACGACAGAAAGTCAGGTGTCAGTATTCAGGCTGCTTTTATCTCAAGACTTGAAGGAGTCGTCAGGCAGGCGGCATAGTTAGATATCCGATACATTCTAGACACATACTCATTGCTGTAAAGCAGGGGTGCTCACACCTTTTTGGCTCACGAGCTACTTAAGTCAAAACTAAATGAACCCTTATGACACAATATAATTCTGTACATTTTTGGTCATTACATTTACTCTGATGACTTCACTGAATGGAACCAGCAGGGTTGCATAGTCTGGACAGTAGCTGCTGCTAGCCAGTCTCAGGCAGACTTCCAAATGGTCATCAGTCATGGTGGAACGGTGTTTGGACGTAATATTTTTTATATTATTATACAGTCGGCCTTCTCCAGATGCGCACGGAACAGCCGTCTTTGAAGAGCTCTCGCTCGAACAGAACAGGCCATCTCTTTCATGTTTAGCATTTTAACGCATAATGCTTGTCGTGTATTATGCAGTGGTAATTAAGGAAGTCGGGGAAAACAGCGTCCTCCCTGCACTTGGCAATACATCCATTCAAGCTGCCAACCATTGCGGGCGCACCGTCCGTGGTGATTGACAATAATAGGTTCGTTCGAGATGAGCCAGTTCTGCGCAGAATCGATCGCCGGTGATCGGCGCGCAATGCATGCCGGTTGGATTTTAGTCTGACTTGATCCCGACTTGATCTGACGTCATGCACACGTGGTCAACGATAATCTCACGAGAGCAAGGCAGCCCCCGATTTCAGAGCCAGGCGCCGCAGTAGCTCTCCACCGACTGCGTGGCGCAGTGCATGATGGGAAACGCCTGGCTGTCGCCGCATCAGAGAGCTGATTGGCTCTTAGATTTGACAGCAAACATGTGTTGTAGAAAATCTTTATTTTATGTGTAGTTGTAATACTTAACGCTCGATTGTTGACTATTAGTCTCATATATATACCGAGTATACTTTATATTTACAATATTGGCGTACCTTGCATAACTAAATGAACCCTTATGACACAATACAATTCTGTAAATTTTTGGTCATTACATTTTACTCTGATGACTTCACTGAATGGAACCAGCAGGGTTGCATAGTCCGGACAGTAGCTGCTGCTAGCCAGCCTCAGGCAGACTTCCAAATGGTCATCAGTCATGGTGGAACAGTGTTTGGACGTAATATTTTTTATAATATTATTATACAGTCGGCCTTCTCCAGATGCGTACGGAACAGCCGTCTTTGAAGAGCTCTCGCTCGAACAGAACAGGCCATCTCTTTCATGTTTAGCATTTTAACGCATAATGCTTGTCGTGTATTATGCAGTGGTAATTAAGGAAGTCGGGGAAAACAGCGTCCTCCCTGCACTTGGCAATACATCCATTCAAGCTGCCAACCATTGTGGGCGCACCGTCCGTGGTGATTGAAAAAAGAAAAGAAACATGCACTTTATTAATCCCCTTGGGGAAATTCTTCTCTGCATTTGACCCATCCCTGGATAGGGGGCGGTGGGCTGCCCTGTGAGGCGCCCGGGGAGCAGTTTTGGGTTCAGTGTCTTGCTCAGGGACACTTCGACATGTGAGCTATGGGGGGGACTGGAGATCGAACCGGCTGCCTTGTGGTTGCGGGACAGCCACTCATCCCCCTGAGCTACAGCCGCCCTAGGCTAATAATAGGTTCGTTCGAGATGAGCCAGTTCTGCGCAGAATCGATCGCCGGTGATCGGGGCGCAATGCATGCCGGTTGGATTTTAGTCTGACTTGATCCCGACTTGATCTGACGTCATGCACACGTGGTCAACAATAATCTCACGAGAGCAAGGCAGCCCCCGATTTCAGAGCCAGGCGCCGCAGTAGCTCTCCACCGACTGCGTGGCGCAGTGCATGATGGGAAACGCCTGGCTGTCGCCACATCAGAGAGCTGATTGGCTCTTACATTTGACAGCAAACACGGGTTGTAGAAAATCCTTATTTCATGTGTAGTTGTAATACTTATCAACACATATCAAAACCAGTAGTAATGTATTTCACAGGCAGACATAAAAAGAACAAAGGCTGCAGCTAGACCCACATTTCTACATAAATATATATTTATAAACGCCTAAAGTTCGGAACTAACAGGAAGTCATTTTTTCTGTGACTTCCTGTTACTGACTACTTTGAAGGCAGCTGAAAACTGTCCGACTTGACCGCAGTTTTTTGACTCAGCCCCCTGCTGCTCCCGCCTGCTCTCGTCTGGATTCCAGGCGAGGCGCAGCTCTTTCGAACGAGCCAGTTAATTTGCCCACCGGGAGCTGCGTTTTGTCAATAAAGCTTTTGAAAGAGTGAAAAAAAATAAGAAAAATAAAGTCCAATTTATTTTTTAATGGCATGCGATCTACCCGCACTACGTATTGGGCACCCCTGCTGTAAAGGGACTCATGTATAAGTAATGTTTGGACGTAATATTTAATATTACTGTATAAGTTACTGTTGTGTACCTTTTTGCAGAGTAGCGGTGAGATGTTCACCCAGCAACTGCTTCTCCACAGTAGCAATGAGCGGTTTTCTGAGCGGGGAAAAAAGATAAAACTCAGGTAACAGGGTTAAACAGCAAACTGAAAACTACAGTCGATCACTCACTGTGTGCTCTGGTCTAAATATGTGATGACTCTGTCAGCCTCCTCCTCTAATCGCTTGTTGACATGATGGAGATAGTCTGGTACCTACAAAAAAAAAAAAAAAAAAATGGGGGAAAGCATATTGTGATCTCTTAATATCAACTACTTATATACTATACTGTCGAGCTGCCAACATATAAAACAACATTTCATATGTATGGTTAAAAAGTGCTTCACAGAGCAGCAATTTAAAATAGACAATAATAAAATATACAGAAGATATACAAAGATACAGTATACACTCAGCTGCCTGTATGTCAGGTACACCTTACTACAACTAATGAAGTTGAATGTAACAGGCGATGATTCAACTGTATGATCTGTAGGATGTAGTTTGTGGTGAGGTTAAACTGCATTTCATTATACAGAGAGATGCCCCCGTTGTGTAGCCTCTCCGCATTGATACATATGGAATTGACAGCTTTCTAAAAACAGTTTCAACAAAAAATGAACATTAGAAACTTCATTACGGTCGGACTTGTTGCAGGACTATTTTGAGTTTTATTCAGGTACCTAATTAACTGGCAACTGAGTGTAAAAACCTGGACAGGAATCAGAGCAGGCTCTACAAGCACAACCACCTGGGAGAAAAGTAAGGCACCATGTTTGAATGCAGGAATACTGTGAGAAGTACCATTTTAAACTGTCCATGTACGAGTCAGTAAATGTTTTTTAATCACAGTTCTCTTCTTGAAGAATCTTCTACTTTCCTTTAATAAAGTTACGTTCAGTCAAAAAACCTGATTCTGAAAAAGATTTAAAAGATGTCACTAACTCAACTCTCCTTATTTCCTTGATTAAACTAATATCAGGTACATTCATTCAAATAAATATATTTTACTTTCGCGTTTGCAAACTAAATGTTTTGACAACCTATAGGAAAACATCAAACTCTGAGCTGAGACAGCAAAGAGTGAAAATGTGTCTCAATCCAATGAGTAAGTAAACAAAGCTGCTTTAAAAGCAAAAGTTTTTTCAGCTGAGATAAAAGAAAACGGCATTCTGGCGGATGTGCTGCTGTTTTTGTTCTTTTGTGATGGATTTCATGTTGTGCTTGAATTGCTTTTGTTTGTTTTCAACATTAAAAACACAAAACAATGTGTCTGTTCTATTCTGAGGAACTAAAATAAAAGACCTAATGTTGCAAGTTTTGTAAACATAAATATCAAAATGGTCACTGAACAGAACATATAGCATGTAATCAGACGGCCCATCTTTGAGCAGGTATTCACTGAAATAAGAAAACAGATTTGGCCCAGAGTATGAGGGCCACATAAATCACCTCTCTCTCCTGCATCAGCCTCTGTCCCTCTGCAGCATACAGCCGATTGGTTTCCTCCAAAAAGCGTTGCTCAAAGGAGTCCTGATAAATCTGTCGGGGACGGAGAGAACGCAGGTTTCATTAAAGCTATTTGTCAAGAAGAAGCTGACAACTCATCAAACCCCTGTGCGGGTGATGATCACAAACAACACAGCTGCAGGAGCCACACTCTCCTTCTAGCGCAGGACCAACATACAGGCGTTCAGAAACAGATTTACACCAGGACTGTTGTTAAAGCAAGAATAAAACGGTACATGGTCGGTTACCTGCAGGTCAGAGAGCATGCTCAGCAGGCTCCTCAGCAGACTGCGGTCTATCGCCTCTCCGTTTCGCTCCCTCTCAACGAGCAGCAGAATCCCGTCGATGGTTTTACTCTGGACCTTAAGGTCACTGATGATGTAGAACCTGAACAGCTCCAGACCCATGTCCCTGCAGACCAAACACCCGCTTTAAAAACAAAAAAATCGGCCTCACACTACTGCAGAACAGCTGACATCAGGGTTCACTCACCAGATTGATGGCAGCATTGAATTTTGTAAAACATAGGTGCGGTCCAAAAACAAAAATATACTCCTAACCATGATCTGTGAAACAATGACAAACAATCACAGTGAGGAAGCAGAACTGATGGACGCTGTGATTCTCTTTTTTGTGATTCCACATACAAAGATCAGTTTACTTGTCACAGAGTCAGTCTGTGAAAACAGTTGTTTGATGTCTTTCTGTGGCGACTTTATGGAAGTGCAATACGACGTCAGTGGAATAACCATTTAAACATGACGATTGAATAACAAACAAATCGCAAGGAAAGGGAGGTTGCGTTAACACTTCCAAGGGATGTGACAATGACTGCTTGACTTATTAAAGTTATCAAACATACCATTTGTCTGCAGTGATCTTGCCAGCACTTGTCAATTTTCTTTAGGAAAAGCACACTGTCCAGGGCATCCGTAGGAACAGCGTTAAGGAAAAAGAGCTTCACTGCAACACGACTGTGGGATAAACACTGAGCGATACAAAAGGAAGTAAAGATCCACATAGAAATTGAAGAGGAGTATAAACTGTAAAGGATATTCTCTGAATTGATTAATTTGTGCCTTGATGTGGTCTTCACACACGGCCCTCAGCTGTTTGTAGAGTTTGGCAGATATCTTATGGGAGCACAGGTTCTCGACAGCCTGCGGGGACAAAAGAAAGTGTCAAAAGGGGGAAACAAATTCTATCTCAATGAGCTTCCTCTGGGAGGTCAACAGGTCTGTACCGATACCTGATAGAGCTCCTCTAGATTGTACTTGATTGAAGTGCTGTTCTGTATGGCCTCCACCGCCTCCTTCAGCTTCTGCCAGGTCTCCTGCGTGTAGTTCTCAGGTAATTTGGGCTTTTCTGTGTGCAGAACAAAGAACACAAACAGCTGTGATAAGACTGTAAACTTAATCAGCTAAACACCCTGAACAACAAACAGTAGACCTCATGATGCTGCTGTGTAAAACGGTGCTATTTTAAAACGAGCGTTTATGACTTTCTAAAGTATAGCTGGATGATAGTGAAATCTAATATCTTGTGTTATGACTGTCATTTTGATATTGCCTGAGGTTTTGGTTACTGTAATATAAAAAAGGTATGAACAGGGCTCTGTTCTGTAATATGTTTATCACTGATAAGAATTAGTCATCTCTTGATATTCATCTATAAAACTCTGCCGTTACAGGTCACACCTCTCCTCTCTGCAGGAAACAATAACTACCTAATATTATCTATTGTACATATACACACATACCGTGTGCAAACTGCCTCAAAGTGCAAACTGCCTCAAAGCAGATTATTTAGTTTTACCATCTGATCAGTTTTATTAAGCATTTAATTGTTTCAATTGACTATTTGTTTCTTGATCGCTGGTCATTTAATCTTTTATGCTGGTTGTCTGACTCAATGTTTCAGGTCTCTCCTGGAGACAAGAAACATCGTAATCTCAATAAAACTGTGACGCTTCAACAAATGGTCAAATAGAATTAAAATAGTTTAAACGTGGCTGAAATCATCAATATCTCAATATAACATTACACATAAAAGGAATTTAGCTGTTTCCCCAATATTTCTAAATTAGATATAAGATAAGAATATAATGTATTATTGTCACAGCAGGGACATTTGCAAAGACAATGGTTCTCAGTTTTACTGGTTATGAATTAGGCCCAATTCTTTGTGTCACACAACTTAGTTATTAATAATGTCTTGCTCAGAATCATTCATTTTGACTACTGAACCTGAGAAACTATGACATCACAAGAGCAAATCGTCACAATATGACTGGATCAACAAATATATATATATATATATATATATATATATATATATATATATATATATATATATATATATATATATATATATGATTTTCTGAACTTTTTTTTTTTACCATTTCAGTTATGGTCAGCGCCTCTACATTAATTAACTGATCATTTATCAGAAACATTGAACGTCTACACTTCCTCTGACTGAACTGTGATGTTAGAAGCCTTCATTGTTCTCTCTTATCATATTGTAGTATGTCAAATTGACCTGCAGCCTTCAGGACTAAGAAAAAGAGCAGCGAGTCCATCAGAGGACTCCAAGTCGCATCACTGGACGCTGTGAAGCTTGAACCACATCATCATCCACCAGACTGTCTGCTACCTTTGAAGTTCTTGATGACTAGTTTCTTGGCAGCGCCGGGTTTACTGGTGGAGAAGATGCCGGAGACCGCGGGCTTCGTCAGCCCGTTCGCGTGGTGCCCCGCGCCACCGGCCAGGAACACGGCTTTGCTTTTGTTATTGGAGCACGAAGCGGCGGCGGCGGCAGCCTCCTCGGCCATTTTCACATCCAGTCCAATGAAATCCACCGAATCCTCAAACCTCAACTTCTTCTGGATGTGCAGCGGAGTGGGAGACGAGGAGGAAGAGGAGGAGGAGGAGGAGGAAGAAGAGGAGGAATTCAGGGTCTTGGGAGGCGAAGAAGAGATCGTGTCAGCGGTGTCTTCCCTCTCTGAGCCGTTTATTTTCCTCTTCTTCGGGGATGTGATGTTACCGCTGTCGGGTTTGACATCAGTAGCCGCGGGTCTAGCCTCCTGGGTTGGCGGTGGTGGGGGGTTAGGGGAAGATAAACCTGTTGGAAACATGAAAAAACGGGAATACTAATTCTTAACAGCCAGTCTTCTGATACCAAAACTTCCAGGCTCGCCGGGAGATGAGCTCAGTGTCTGGGAGCTTTTAACGGTGTCTTTCTGAACGCGGACAGGTTCCTCTCAGGCGTTAATCCGGAACAAAACAGATAATAAAGTGTGAACTACACAGATCCACTTGGACCTAGCCTTGTCTCTTTCTTGTTATTGCTGGCAGGAGAAGAAAGATGGTTGGCTATTGCTTCCTCTTTTCGCCTCTCGTGTCCAACCGCGTTGTGCAGTCGTTTCAGCGCGAACGGTTAACTGAATCGGCTGTTAGCGATAACTATTTACAGAATAAACGTGGCTACAGCGAGAAATAGGCTCACATGATACTAAAAAGGCCGCTGGTAAACACGGGGGAGAAAAATTGCTCATAAAAGCTCGTCGGTGACCCCACCGGAAGTACTTTGTACAAAAAGTACTTTTTGCCCAAGCGTGTTTTTTTTTATAATATACCAACTACAGCGCTGTAACTGCCGCGGCCACAAGATGGCGCCATGCCATCACCATGGACTGATGTCATTGTTTTATGGTCATCAATTCACCAAACGTGAATGAATAAAGGAAGTTGTCCAGTTAGATATGAATGGGAATTTGCTATCTTGTGAATATTTTCTAGTTTACACAGTAAAACTGAAATATAGTTACAGATTATTAAAGATAAAGTGTGTTTCATAAAACTGCTTCTGATATTGTTTCATGCATTATCGCTCTACATTTATTTACACAACCTGTGTATATTATATTTACACTATTTTTTATTTATTATTGCAGTATACTGTATGTTTGTATCTGGTATTGTATCCTATTCTGGAATTGTTTTTGCATCTTGTTGTTTGCACCTTATGTACATTTGTTCATGCTTTTGTTTTGTACTACCAAGGAAACACAATTGTGTTTCTTCGTGTACTGTATTGCACTGTATATAGATGGATGAAGATGTAATTTATCCTTTATTGAATAAAAGTATGTTAGGTCTGCTCCTTTCAATGAACATGTCCATATTTAATTTGTTTTCACTATCTAGATCCATTTCTTCCACTACAGTATATTGTTGTTAGGATGGTAAAAAAATATATATATATATTGCATGGATAAACATGAAGTGGGTGGTTACATCTAGCTTAGTATATATATATGTGTGCAGGATTTATATTTGACAGTAATATATAGACTAGTGAATCTTAAACTGTGAATGAAAATGTATAAATTGTAAGCACGTGGATTGTTTAGTATCACACGGTTATTGAACAAGATGTAAAATCAATAGTTTTATAGAACAAAAACAAAGATAGACAGCAGCAGAGCACGACTAACCTAAATATCTCAGTCTATTCTGTTTCTACGGCTCTGAGTCACAGACAGCAGGGACCAGGTGACCAGATCTGCCGTGTAACGCACACAACTGTCGTAAAATGACGCGACACTCATACCGCTGGCCCTGCACTGCTAAACAGGCGTGGGATTGCTGAAGCATTACTTGATATATTCACTGTATTCTGCTATTTACTTGAGTTTACCAGACTCGATCTGGCGCAGTAAGTCCGGACAAGCTTTGTGACAACTGGGGGGCGCGGTAACGCCAACAGCGACCAACGAGGATGTTTAAAAAGTACGTTGTTGATTATTTCCTAGTTGCAACGTTAGCTAACCACAGCTAGGTGGCTAACGCTAACTGATTAGCAATCACTTCTTCAAGTTTTTTGTCGGCTCAAGTTCAATTAATGAGACATGAGTTATGATGTTATGTGAGTTCCTCTGTTATTACGTTCGACGAGGCCTGTAAATATATAGGTTATATTTGCACGTGTCAGTGCTGTGTGATCTATAATAAAGCCTTGTTTTTTAACAATCAGAATCAGCTTTAATGGCCATGTACATTTGCACATACATGGAATTTGACTCCGGTTTCACTTGCTCTTCGTACTTTTTTCACACACAATATACAAGATAAATATAAAAAGGACATTAAAAACAGTAGACAACACAGTGCCTTAAATACCAAATTCAAGTCGTGTCATCCTGAGACAATTGGGTACATTCAGGCACATCTCAGACCAGACAAGCTTATTATTAGAGTAATTGATTTGAGCTCATAACAACCATTTCCTGTTCACAAAGTTTTAAAAACTCAATTTTCTCAAAAGAGTGTATTTAAATGAATGTGAGCATTATGTTTACCTAAAATGAATGTGTTTGTCTGGATGAGATTCAAAATATTTATGTATACATACATGTGAATATATGATATAATATGAACAACTGTTGATTTATGTATGTAAGTAAGTAAATGAGTGCCTGCGGTTCTTCTCTTAAGACTGTATATTCATATTTCCCCCCCAAAAAAATCAGCCTACTGTGGGTACTGGTTGACATTTGCTTGAAAAAGTAATAGCCGAACAAAACCAACCTTTACAGCCAATATTTGCCTCAATGTTGAATCGGTGTACTCCATTGTGTATGTTTGATGCATGTTTACCTAATAGATGAAGGCCCCTCACGAATAAAAAGTTTAAAAAAAGGCTTAAACTTCATAGTGAAAAGGAGTTCTACCATATGAAGCACATGCCACAAAAGCTTGTTCTGTTTTGTTTCAGATTTGACGAGAAGGAAAATGTCTCAAACTGTATCCAGCTGAAAACATCTGTGATCAAAGGCATCAAAAATCAGCTCTTGGAACAATTTCCCGACATTGAGACATGGCTTAATCACATAATGCCAAAAAAGGATCCTGTCAAAATAGTGAGATGGTATGACTAATCATTTTTATTTATATTATCACGTTGCTCACATGAAATCTGTTTTCAGTATAGTGGATTTTCTTCTTCAGTGCTTATATTGCTGTTCTTCCCACAGCCATGAACACATTGAAATCCTGACAGTGAATGGGGAACTGCTTTTCTTCAGACAGAGAGAAGGACCCTTCTACCCAACTCTCAGACTGTTGCATAAATGTAAGTTCTTCTAACGCCAACTGCTTGATGGTTGTGTTTGAGTTTCCTCACACTGATAATACATTTTCTTTTTCTAGATCCTTTCATTCTTCCACACCAGCAAGTAGACAAAGGAGCCATTAAATTTGTCCTAAGTGGAGCCAACATAATGTGTCCCGGGCTGACGTCACCAGGCGCTAAACTCTACCCAGCTGCAACTGACACTGTAGTTGTATCCTTTTATTCATGATGCTGCACATGGAAGCTTTTCAAATATTTCCTCTAAAATCATAAATATAATATCTCACCTTCCTTCCACATTTTATGTCACTTACGTACAAGTTTCTTTAACAAGTGGATGCAGGCCATAATGGCGGAGGGAAAAACACTTGCACTTTGTGTTGGCGTTATGAAGATGTCTGCAGACAGCATGTAAGATATTATTTCTACATTTTTACACAAGCAAAACAAAATAAATCCTTTCTGTTGCTGCTCTTGTGATGCCTGATCTTAATCTGTCTTTTGCAAACAGAGAAAAAGTCAACAAGGGAATTGGAATTGAGAACGTTCACTATTTGAATGATGGATTGTGGCACATGAAGACGTATAAATGATGACATCAACACACACACCCCTCCCCCCCTGGAAAGTGTGGAGCTCTTGACAGCAACGCATGAGCTACCCCTCAACTGTTTACACCTAAGGACTTAGCTGTGTAACTTGCTGAAGGCTATGAATATATCACCATATACACAAATAAAACAAAGATCTTGCTTTAAATCGTTATCTCAGCTGGTATTTTGCATTGGATCCAATTTAAGGTCAAAGTACAAGGTTGTACAACATGGGGTTGCAAAACAAAATGCAGCTGATGCTTCTGTATCTCTTGCCAGGCGGCAGCAGGATGAACAGGCTGTTGACTGGGTGGGTTGTCTTTTAATGTCCTTTGGGCCCTTCGCAGGCACTGTTTTTCACCAATAATGTTCTGGGCGGTTTTAATCGCCCACTGTAGAGCCCTTCTGTCCTGGGCGATGCAAATACCATGCCAGTTTGATAGAGTTCCAGTCAGGATGCTTTCTATTAGACCTCTAGAAGTTAACAAGCACTTGGCATGGGAATTTTCCTTTTCAAGTTTTCTCAAAAAAATACAGCTGAGCGCACAGCCCTGGGGGGTGGGGGGTTGAACTCTAGAGTGGGGTCTGTTTGTGAGGATATTAGAATTTAATGAAATAGTAGACATGACAACTTTTATATTCATAATTCTTTTTCATCTAGTGTAGTATCTAGTTGGAGTTCGGACATAGTCTGTCCACTCAATCCAGGATGTGAGCATATTTACATGACTGAAGGAGTGGCACGATGTCACTGGCTCACCACTGTTATACCTGTTAGTCTGCTTCTCTCTTTACGGAGTACAGCTGTTTACACTCAGTGGCCAGTTTATTAGGTACACTTAACTAGAAATAATGTTTAACATCAGAAACATGCACATACAAAAATCTTACAATTATAATGTTCCACTTTTGTTGAAGTTTTAACTGATTGTTGATTCAACTTTAAGGGGATTTTAAAGGTTTATGGATCTTTTTAACCGTGTTGCCTAATACAGAGGTGTGTTCATGGCCAATAGCTATAATGCTAATAACCTTCGTTATAATTTGACTACATATTTCAATAGTACAAGGGTATCAATGAGAACTGCAATACTTTTATTTATTTCTTACCTGACAGCAGTAAAATATGAATATACATATGTACAACATAGAGGCCTGCAATAGAATACATTCACAGTTCTATATCAAATTAGTTAAGTTTAACAAAGCAATCCTTATACTGTAAAAATATTTCCCTTTACCAAAAATCATTCAGTCTGCTTAACAAGGTGTAAACCATTAACAACTCGACTACTCTTGTATGATTTTTCAGATTTATCCTCATTCCGAGCTTTTAACAGTCTTTGTTGGATCATTCAAGACCACATAACTACATTAAACACAAATCAGAAATCTACTTTATTCACTTTTATTATGCAAAACTAATTATACATTGTTTAAAGGAATCATCTTGTCAGACCGACACCTAGCCTGTGTGTTTCTTCTAATGCGTAACAATAAAATACAGTATGCACTTTACCCAGTAGTCAACACTGAGGATTATTATGTTCCATGTAGCTGTGAAGTCCAATTCTTCATAAGTGGAGGAAACCAAGCAAAACAGGGCAAGAAAGGCATTTTCTCTAGAGCTGGGTTGTGCCACCACATTGAATACTGGCGCTTCCATACGGTCTTAAAATCAGCAGGGTAATCTATTCTCCGAGATAAAAAAGAAGTTACTCATAATGTGGTTAGGATGGGGAAGTACTTAACAGTTAAATAATTAAAAGAAACTTATTTTCAGAATAACCATAACTGTATAAATGTAATGTAGCTTTAAGACCACAAAAAGACAAACTTTTAAGATACATAACAATACCTAAAACTTCCAGATAATCTAGTCTCATGTCACAAGTTTGCTATATGTCCACGCCCTGTCTTCATTCAAAGGGAGGGCACACCCATTGACTCTTTACCTTCACCACAAAGGAACGGGGTGCTGATTGTGCCAAGTGCAAAAATGTACAAACATACATAAAAGTGTTATTCCTACCTAGGATCCAGTTTTAAAAACAATTAGAAAAAACATCGCCCCACAGTAAGGTTTGCCATCATAGAAGCAAAATATATAAAATGCCCCATCCACCTCGAAGGGTTGAGTCTTTAGTCATTATCTGAACCGTCAGGAGGGTTGAATACTAACGAGTCATGAAAATCGTGGCCGTAAGGACGAAGTCTGTAAACTCCAAACATCATGACCTGCATTTGATTGGGCGACATCCCGTTGAATGTGACGGCCATGTCGGAGCAGCAGCCATCCACCACATTATTGGGGTTGGCCTTCATGCTGTCCGTTATCAGGCTGTCCACACTCTTGCTGTTGAACAAGCCCTTTCCGTGTGAGTCTTCTCCGTTCTCTGCGAAGACACCTGTATATTTGAGACACACGGCCAGCTGCTTGTCCTCACTCAGCTTCCACAGGGCGCGTCCTCTTTCTGGACATTTGTCTTCATCCTGGAACACATGCACAAGCCTTTTGAGCGCTTCATAGCTTAGAACAATGCCACTGTCGTACGCCACGTATTCAAGCTCCCCTGACTTCATGGCATTGCCGAGGTAGAAGGGCTCGCTGGGATCCTTCGCGAGCACCAGGTATTTGAGGTTCTCGATGATGGCAAACGTTGTCGCTTGTGCCACAAAGAACCAGCGCAGGTCTCCTGCGTTCTCATAAGCATGCTTCAGAGCTTTACGCAACCTCGCCCAGTCGTCGTTTTCATTCAGGTCAACTGCCTCGAGCGCTTTGGAGGTTTCGGAGGTGTAAAACACAGCTTTGTCACAGTGTTTGCTCCAGGTGTCCACCGCGGTGGCCCAGTAAACAAGGATCTTGGGCTGGACCATGATGATGCAAGAGACCTTGACTTGATCGCTAAACTCCTGCATGTGACCGTCAGAGAGGCGGGTCAGCTCATCTTTACTCTGAGCCTTGACGTGATGATGATGATGATTATTGCCGTCTGTGTCGGACTCCGTGCTCAACCTGAAACTACCCAGCAGTGACAGCAGCAAGCAGAAGAGGCCTCCCATGAGCATCCCCTTCATGAAATAACCTCCTTCAGACAACATTTTGGCAGCAGACACTGGACGAGAGAGAGAAAATTAATTAATTAATTAACCAGTTGTGCAGCTTCCAATTCTTCATCTCAGTGATAACTTGTACAAAATAAGAAGGCTGCACCTGCAGGGTTAAATATCTAATCATATATTTACCATCATCAAAGATGAAATACATTTAGGTTTATATATATATGTAAGTAATCACAATTTGTGGCATGTTTCTGTTGATTGTGTAATTGATGAATCAAGTATTTGTTTCAGTTCTAATCTTAAAATTGCTTTTCGTTTTCAGCCTGATGAAACAATTACTTTGTGTAAGGCATGTCATTAAATCACTTCACCTTTTTCTGACATTTCACAGCCAAAAGCTTAAATTGACACTTATTGGGATGACCAAATATAATATGCCAACTTGTGTTTTGTATAGAACTCAACTGTCACTTATGGCCCATATATAGAAGAGCCAATTCTAAATCGAAGAGAATGCACTATTCAGTTGTAGAAAAGTGCCTTTTCCCATCATGGTACATGATAATTTAATCCTCATCAAATGTGTGACCGAATAAATCTGTGTCTTACTATAATTGCCTTGAAAAGGCTTGAGGACCTAAACGTCATCTGAATAACGGGGGCAGACTGTGCAACACCTTTGTCTCCTGCTGTCAGGTCTGCTTCCAGTGACACCCTTGGTGTGTGTTACTTTTCTAGTATTCTACACAAATAATTAATTCTGTCAGAGGTTCAAGTGGAAAAATAAATAAATATATATAAATAGCTGTGTCCTGCTTTTCTGCATTCGATCTACATGTAAACATGTTACTAATGCTTTTAAAACCAGTGTGTCTTGTCATGCCCTGCTTTTGTTTATGCTCTGATGTACTCAAGGAATCTTTTTAAATCCTTTTGTTTTTAATTCTGGTGTATTTTAGGACGCCTTTAGTAACATAATGATAATTATCTATAAACTATTACCAATAGTGGAAATACTGGTTGGTTGCAGGCAGCTCCATTGTGGTTAAAGGGTTTCATTAAAATGGCGTTAAGCTTGTCCTGTTAAAAGGAGTAGAGCAGCTGATAATGTCTGAGCTTTACCTAGAGCAAACAACGGGTTGAGCGTTTCGATTAAACACCGCGGACATTTGACCCGTCCACCTGCTCGTTGACACGTAAAAGGAGCATTTCTGGACAGCCAGCGCGAACATGATGTAGCGGTGTCAGCTACCATGACTTTATATCAAAGAGTTGGAGCAGCTGATCTAACTGTTAGCCTCCAAACGTCGCGACGTTCCCACTGAACGGCTAACTCGGGGGTCTAGTTAGCAGCTTACATACAACCGTAAAAGAGCGTTTACTGTACCTCCTCTCTCTGTTAATGTTGCCCTGCCGGGTGGTGCTCCTGCTTTCACCCCGTCTCTCGGCTCCCACTGTTCGGCGAGGCGTCCGGACAGTTAATTAACAACTAGGTAGGTGCATGATCACGAATAACGAAGTTCAACCCTCGCAGCTACTTCCGCAGTCGCAGGTCACGTGACTCGTTCCAATAACTGTCAGCTTCTTTTGTTTATGTGACATGGAGTAAAACCACAATAAATACCGCATATTATAATAGAATATTTAATAAATGAATGATCTTCACTGAATACATTTTAAACTTTATTTATTCATAAGATTGTGTCATGAGGTCTTTATCTACACAACATGAAGGAAGATTGTGTAATTTGTTCAAATTTAGACTCTAATTGTGAGATATTCTTTGTTTGAGTTTTGGGGTTGTACAAATGGGACTACTGCACTCCCCCCAACCAAGACTGAACTCAAGTGTTGACATGTGTAAAGATGCTGTTCTGTTTTTTTTTTATTTTTTTTATTGCAGGCAAATTTCTGAGAAATATACAAATATGTATTAAAACTGCTCATCTGTTGCACTATAACTACATTATAATGTAACTAGATATGAAACAACTAGACAACGGTGGTGCTCAACTGTTTTGGTTTGTGACGAATACTAATAGAAAGTGTCTGGTTGGGTCATGTTTGAGACGTTTCAGATGTTTCAGAGTTGTTAACTGTGAAACACCAGAGAGAGATTTTATCGCTAAACTTCTCAGATTGTTTCATTTAAACAACGGTATGAGGGCCAAAGAGATAACATTATCAAATATATTTTACAAAAAAGAGTTTGAGAGTATACAAGTCTAAAGCCCAAAACATAAATACAAATCTGTGTAGCAGAACTTTTTCCCACACCATTAATCATCTGCTCAGACCCAGATATTGAAAACCATTGGACTAAAATACATAATTGTATATGAAGCACAGATGCGTAACAATTTAATTAACAATTTAATAATGTAATAATATGTTTGCCACAGCCACTTTTAATTTGCTGATAATACTTGTCCTTACATAAATGCACCACTTAGGACCTAACATTTACATTTCCTGTGACCACAATTTACAAATCGACTGCATGTATCCTGCATGTAATTTGAACAGGGATAAGTTATTGTTTCTTTCCTTTTCCAGATGAGTAATTTATCTGTCTGATTTGCTTTTACCTCTTCTCATTGACTGCTCAGCAGCAAAATGGATCAAATGTTGTTGTTTTCAACACTGTGGAGACAACCTTATAAATCACCTGAAGCCACGAACACTCATCTGAGGAGCATTAGTGACCTTTCAGTTTGACAGAAAGCCCTGCGGCCCAAAGCCTCCTCCTGTACCCGAAACCTCTTAAATTGTTTTGATGGTAAATGATAAACAATATCGAATACGCTTCTATGAGAAAAGCAATAAATACATTTACTCACACTGTAATTTCTCCAAAAGGAGCTCTTAACACAATTATCTGCATGTTTTCTTTAAAAAAAAAAAATAGCTCAATATAGCTCTTCAAATCTAGAGAGGAATTTTAACTCAACACATGACAGATCTGCATTCTGAAAAAGCTTCTGTCCATCAGAAGGACTGTTTGACCTCTGTATGTCATTGGCCGTCTGACACTCGTCTTCAGCTAATCCTTTGCACCGCCCTGTATATTTAATATTTACACTTAAAAAAACAACATTTAACATACATTTCACATACTGTATATTTACAAGTTTAAGTCAAGATACTGGCATGGGTCTCTAAAATGTAATATCTCAACAGCTATTAAATGGACTCTCATGAATATCTTGCAATAACTTTAATTTTGGTTTATGACCAAATATCTGCAAAACTAATGAGATCCCATCAGCCTCAACTGTAGTTCTCGTTTAGCGTAATTAGCAAATGGTATTTCAAACAAATGAAGAAAAGCACTCTCCAACTTCACCAAATAAATAAACCTTGAATCCTTGTTTTTCACACTAAATGTTTAATAAACCGTACAACACTGTTCTCTAAATTTAGTTGAATTTACGTGCAAAGTGCAACTAATATATTGAAAAGATTGGCCATGTAGTGCAACCAAGAAATACAACTCGGCTTTAATCAACACATAGAAATGAAAACTGTGCAAGAGAGAACATTTCATTTCACAAAGAACAAAAAGCACGGCACCAGAACGATGCATATCATTGTTTGTATGTTTAACTCCTGACTACAACAATTGCAACATATTTACGACAATGTGGTGTATTTGCTTCCTCAGACAGTCACAATGAAATGCTTTAGAATGGTTAGTCATTCAACACAAAGTGACGTACAAACCTGCAGCGACATATTTCCACCTGCTGTGTATCTCGGACATGAGCAATGGCACTTTGGAGCAGCTCATCACACAGAAATGGTGTCAGACATAAACCATCAGAGCTCTGCTGGACAGCCGCTGATTACTGCAGCAGAGTAAACATTTGTTAGGCCTCTCTGTACAAGCAGAGATAGGCTAGGGCTCAATTGACAGGGTCTCCTAAATTGGGTCTATGACGCCTGATCCTTCGCGTCAAAACCATTAAGAGGGAGACTGGGTGTGATGATAATGTATTGATCAGGTTGTGATGGATGGCCACTGAGGATATATAAGTGAAGTTCTCCGCCAAGCAGAATTACCGACTAGATCAGGCCATCTAAAGATAGAGGCACCATGATTTCTGTAGCTCTGTTCTACCTCGTAGCTGTGATTTGTTCGGCAAGACGGACACATGCTCTACCTCTGTACCCCGATACCAACTTGGAGCCACAGGCAGGTAAGACTCTGTTCATACTGTTTGCGAAACTATTTACTCCGCATGTCTGTAGCTTCGTTGGTAGGGCATGCACCTTAAAGATGAAGATGATAGATAACATACAAAAAGTTCATGTACTTCATCCATTTCCTTTTAGATGAGGTTCTATCTTAACTTTACTACAATATTTGAATGTCCTTTCTCATTTTTGGCCTTCAAGAGATGGTTAAAAATCCCCAGACACATAATACAAGTTATTCTGCTGCAGGGATCTTAATGTCACAATGTCAGGATGATGAGAGGACGATGTATTATTTTAACAGATTTCATTCAGAAATTTGTGTCGGAGGTGCAGGATGGACCCAACACTGCTGAGGCTGAGCAGCGAGAGGTGAATAATCTGTATCCTCTACTGATGCGGCACAATGGAGCGATGGAGTCCTGGAATAGAGGTAATAATAACACAAATATTATGCAGATAAATCAGGCACATATGGACAACATAAGGATTTTGTAACTTTCGATTTTTATGTTTGTTTTTGTTTTTAAGGAGCTAAAGATTCAGCACAGCAAGACAACTTTGCAAACATGGTGAGGCTTATTATATCTGCACACTTTAAAAAAAGTATTGATACAGCATATACTGTATACTGTACAGACTTAGAATAAATTAAACGTGAAATGGCTCACAAAGATCTTAGTATTTAAATGAAGTCACTGATGCCAGATCATTTTTAACAGGAAGGGTGTTTCAGAGTTCGGGGGCTCTGTCAACAAATGCATCTCCTTTAGATTTAAGTCTTTATCTGATGGATTAGTTGCAGGATCTGTGATTTAGTGCAAGTACATATGGGCACACATGCTAACAAATGCAAGCAGGAACCAAACCACTGAGTGCTTTAAAAGTAAAGCCTTGAGTCAATACTAAAATCCAAATTTCCCCTCGGGGATTAATAAAGTATATATTCATTCATTCATTCATTCATAAAGGTCATTGCAAACAGTTTGTTTAATCAGTTCCAGTCAGTCTGTTCCAGTTAAAGCGCTGGCTGTAGTGCACCACAACATATAAGCATCGTGTTTTTTCTTGAATTTAGGTTAAGGACCTCAGAGAAGCCGTCTTGAAGCTGGAAGCGGCAGACAAGTTTCGCTCTCAGGGTTTTCTCAGATCAGAGCAGAACTTGCCAAAAGCAAACAAAAGAGGTGTGTGACCATCAAGCACACGCCACACCTGCTCTTTATTATGCCTTAGCTGTTGTTGTTGTAATGCAATGGTCTAATCAGAAGGATGTTTAACTAAGGCATGGCTACACACACACACGCACACATGCACGCACACATGCACACGCACAGTATAACTATTGGTACTTAACAATACCTAATTTACATATGAACATAAAAATGGGTTCTAGCAAACAAATCTAGGGCTATTTGAAGACATATAGTCATAAATGATATTATTACAACTGTGTTTTTTTAATTGTCATACATGAGCCTCCGAGACTTTGTTGATAAACAATACGCAGTTATATCGGCTTAAAATGACATCATAATGTGTTGTAAACCGTTTATTAAACGTTTACTGCTTATGAATCCTAAACAAGGGGGCATAAAGTACATTCTTATCATACAAGTAAAGTATAAGTAGACTTAACTGCTCTTTTGTTGAAGGAGAATTTATAAAGGCCCCAAATCACAAACTTCCTTGAAAGGACGTTACAATCTGTACAACATATGACACTTTCTTTCTTTAGACCCTATATGGAGAAACAGATTAACAATATTAAGTAATTATTATAATATGTATTAAGTGTAACAAGTTTAAGAAATGTAAAAAGTGTTGGGAAAAATGTGGATTAGAATTAAACAAATGTGGCTTGTGAAATGTTCCTTTCTGCTCTCTCTGATGCCCGTGATAGCATGTTTCTGGAAGTACTGCGTCACCAACTAGAGCCCAGCCGCGGCAGGATGTTTGGTGTGATTTCGGCACGGCCTGTTTGGAAAAGCGCCTTCACTCTCCATCATCATTATCCCACCTAACCGTATATTCACCGTCTATACCAGATCAACAGATATATTTTTGTGGCTGAAAATAAACTTGAATATCAGAAAATCCATTGATGTGATTTGCTTTTGGTCGTGATATTTCAAGGTAAATACTATTTACTTTAAGATACCTCAAGAAAGAAGTATTAAAAGCACACACACAAATCAAGGTTATGACAAATTAATTTGATATTTTTTATTAGTGTGACAGAGATGATTGAATCATATCAGATACAGAAGTGTATGCAATGATTTGTATAGAAATGTAATGTTAGGTTTATGTAGCTGTTGTTCACACTAACACAATCATATATATTTAATGAGGGTGTTTTGATCATAAAAAGCGTGGAAAAATATCTATTTACACTATAAACAAAAACATAAATTGCACATTTGGCCTTTTCAACGTGGCATGAAAGTACCATCTGTCTGTGTGTGACTATGGATAAACAGTCAATACATACAACCAATAAAACATTTTGCTCCAAAAGTCTTACTGCAACAACAGGCTAAGGTGTTTTCAGCTGGACTTGTATCTGATTCATTGCCACAGTTTATTCTTGTAGGTTGCAGCGCCCTCTGCAGATCACCATCTGCACTGTTACACTGAGTAAAAATAGGATATTAATTACAGACAATCCAAAAGGTTTTATTGCCTCTTGTTGGCCGCGCTGAAGTAAGTTTTCTCGATCTCAATGTCGGCTGGACACGTCTGTTTGAACTCCTCTCTCTGGTCGGCGTTTTGAAGGTAACGCCACACCCCTGTGAACTCTGCAGGAATGTCAAAGTCGCAGTACTTCTTGGCAGCAACCTGCAAAAATGAAAAGGAAGATCAAACGTATCCCTAAAGATGAAAGAAGTACTCAGATCATCTACTCAAGAAAAAGTACTAACACAACAATGTCAAATTGCTTGTTATACGGTTTAATATACTTAACTACAATGCATCATATTTTATGGTAAAATCCCAATTGGTGAAGTAACTTTAACTATCATACAAATGTAGTGGATTAAAATACAATATTTCTCTTCAACGCAGTGGAGTAAATGTATACAATATTGAAATACTCAAATAAACTGTAAAAATACTCCTAAAAAGTAAAAACATGTAAATATTATCAGCATTTCATTGTTTCATTGTTGCCGTTTAAGGTAAAGCTAGTTTTAACTACTTTATACAGTTCAGTCGTTTAGTACAATTTGATTTAATATTTAACAATGTATTGTATTTTATAAGCATATCATAATATGTAATAGGTAAAATCAAAATATGAAAAATAACTATTTGATAGCTATCAAATGAATTACTTGTGGATTAAAAAAGTGCAATATTTCCATCTGAAATGTAGTGAAATAGAAGTTTAAAGAAGCATAAAAAGTACCTAAAAATGTTACCTTAGTAGAGTACTTGAGTACTTAGTTACTTTCCACCACTTAAAGACAATTAAAAAGCCAGGAAACAACAAAATAAACTATACTATGCCAGAAATGACTCCAAATCTGATGCTCTGTCTCACCCTGATGACATGCAGTTTAGGCAACAGGTTGCAGTCAGCTAAGGTGAGGCGGTCGCCGTCCAGAAACTTCCTCTTAGAGATGGTGATGGTTTCTCTGGAGTTGTAATCGACCTCCTCAGGAAGGGGCGAGTTCAGGTAGATGTCCAAGCGCTTGAACTCCCGCAGCAGATTTTTCCCGTGGACTGAAGGGTCAGAAACACAGAGATGTGTTGAGTTGATTTTCTGTAACTGTGTGGTGCAATGTACCTACAGGTGAATTGTACGGTAAACGTGTTTTTACTGAAGTATCGTATTTAACAAAAATGTTTAGGTACATCCGTACTTGTTACTTGAGGCAAAGTTATCGTATACAAAATTTATGTTGACTTTGTAATTTTATCCAACCAAACCAAATATAAATGCAAATCTGCTTCACCTCATCCAGATACAACATAAAATCCTGCGTACACATCAATGTATCACAAATAATAGTACAACAATCCAATACATAAATACTTATATAAGGAGCCATTTCCTGCATACTGAGTATTTTTCACTTTATATCAGTGTTAGAAGTATCACTTTCACAATTTACTGTAAAATATTTTCCTAAGTAAAAGTACAGAAACAAAAGCATTCGTTATGCAGCATAACCCATATAGCTTCATCTTATTATAATATTGGCTTATTATCACTCATGTATTTGCAAGTAAACATTTATTTATTTCCCTATAAAGTAGTATAAACTGGAAATAAAAGTACCTCCAAATTGTACTGAACTTTGTATTCACTAAGTTACTTTCCCCTGCTGATTAGTCCTGTGATAACACATTGAAAATCAATTAATCTATTTTCCAAGCATTTTTATCTCACAACCATTATGTAAGAATAACATGCTTAATCAATCACAACAGTATCTTACAGGTGTTGTTGGGGCTGTTCTTGATGAAAGAAGAGAACTTTGCAAAAATGTCAGCGCCCACATCAAAGGACTCTTTGTTTAGCGGGCTGAGATGAGGATACCTGCGGGGGAGAGAAGGGAGAAACCTGGGAGTAAACTTATTTGATGTGAATAAGCCATCGCCTGATTGATATTTGTGTCATGATTAAGAGCGACACAATACCTGGGAGGGGCCAGTGTTTGTTCAAGAAACTCTTCAATTTTGATAAAGTCTGTTTTGAGGGTGCCGTTGTAAAGGAGGAAAGGAGGGTTGGTCCCGGGGGCCAGATCTTTGAGCTCAGCTGGCTTCCTGGAGAGAGAGGACGTCAAAAGATGGAGAGGAGGGGAGGGGAGGAAGGGGGATACATCTGACTTATTAGATGTATTCATACAGTTCATTCAATCAGACTGTGCGTCAAAAGCGCGTCAAAACCGAGAGCGTTGGTCATCGAGGCTGTCAGAACCCAATGCGGCTCTGTGGATTAATGATTGTAATATTGACTGGTGGTTTAGTTATGAAAACACACAACGCTGGGAGTGGTCGGCTGTTTAAAAGGCCCGTAGTGTGTGTGTTCTGAATCATTCAATTATCAACATCCTTTCAAAGTTTCCTGATTTTATTTGCTCACCGGTAATGACTGAGAAATTCACACAATAAAGTAGGTGTTTGTTTGGCAGCGACACAGAGCTCTCTGTACACCTGGGAGTTACGGACTCCTCCCTACGACCTCTGTCAGACAGAGTGAGCAACACACCTTTGATAAGTCAGAAATGGTTTGGGTAACTCTCAATTTCTCTCTTGTTTGCTTCTTAATAGAGTTCTGTGTGAAAGTCCCTGTGACCAGATGCTCAGGAAGTGTTTTTGCCAGAAGAGGGGAGCTTACTTCCTCATGTCAACAGTGGTCACTGTAAACTTGACTCCTTTCAGCCATAAAACCATGAAGAGCCTCTGACAGAAGGGGCAGTTCCCCACGTTCTCGCCATCATGTCCAGCCTGAAAAATACAGAAAGTGATGTTTAGTTTTATGACCACATGGGCCACAAATGTCCTGTTTCAGCCAATGAAGCAATCGCCATTTCTCTTCTCCTCTCATCTGCTGATAAACAAGGGATTTGGGAAGTGAAAGGTGTGTCTGGGCGGTTTCCTCCACGGAGGGAAAAGCTTGAATTGCGTTGTAGCAGAAAACAACAGACTCTAACATTGTCTCTCCTCCATCTTGATGCCAAAAGAATAGTCGGACATTTTGGGATATGATTAGCTTTCTTGCAGGAAGTTAGATGAGAAGATTGATACCATTCTCACTGTTGTATGCTAAATATGAACTAAAGCCAGCGGCTTAGCTTAGTTTAGCATAAAGGCTGAAAACAGTTAGCTTGGCTCTGTCCAAAAACAACTAAACAATCCCACAAAAATAACAATTCACTCTCTTGTTTCTTGTTTCTATCTGACGAAGATATAATCCTGCAAACAACCCCCATAAAACCAGAAATAGTCATTAAAAAAAATGGATTAAACAAACAAGATATACTATTTTAATGTATGATCTTTGTTATATTAGGACAGAGCCAGGCCAGCTGTTTCCCCTTGTTTCCAGTATTTATGCTCAACTAAGTTAAGTTAAGCATCTGCTGTATTCAATAATGTATACAGACATTAGATTGGTATTGATCTTCTCATCTAACTTTCAGCTAGGAAGCAAATAAGCATATTTCGAAAAAGAAAGTAAAACTTTTCCTCTTAGAGACTAAATGTTCAGTGTTTTATCTACTAAGAGACACATATACTATCTACAGCTTAATGTGCTGTCACTTGACCTTCTTTTATATATCAGAAGATACACTTTGTACAGATCCCATTAACAAGAACACAATGTGCACATGTTTAGCATGGACAGAATGAAGACACCCTGGTGTATGTTAATGTTTGGCTATCAGGCAACAACATGATGTGATAAATAAGGAAACATTACTTTTGGCTTACTCCTCTATGTGGAGGACTATATCTGAATGTGTGCGTCAGTAAAGTGGGTGTGCCTGGTTCATGCTGGGGCCAGTCCCCCTGCATCAGCTCCGTCTGTGTGTGCGATGATAAGGTGGGCGGTCTGAGTTCAGTAGTAAAAAAATGTGTGCTGTGACCCTCAGCAGAGGTACAAACACATCTGTGGGATAGGTACAGTATCTTCAGAAGATGCCCATCAAAAAGAGTTGCCCTGTGATTGATCTCTGTTGATTGATCTGTAGATTTCTGCCCTTTTACAATACATGATGATAAGTGAGGAGCAAATCCTTTGTGTATTTTCCTCTAAAAGAGAGGATATAAGACAGATCAATAAAGAAACATTTCCTGTGGAATTGAATCAAACACAATACGTTCTTTCGACAGTGAAATCAGGTGTAATTGACTTCCCCTCAACTTCTCCTTTAAGTATTTAATGAAATTGAAAAGAATTGACTGACCTTAATGAACAACTCGATGAGTGGCTCCTTGTCAGAGTTCTGTCGAACTGCCATGTCGTCCCAAAAAAAAGTGAAATTCACTTTTTTCAGTCAAAGCTTCCCCTTAAGTTCTTTGAGCCCCAGAAATACAGAGCTGGAGGGAGAGAAAGGTCTGGAAGATGATAACAGAGCCCTTGAACAAGTGCTGCTGTGGTTTCAAGTGTCTCTGTGGCCGTGGATGTCAGAAGAAAGTGTAACACCTCCCTGCTGGTTGTGTGGACTCCTTGAAGGCTATCGCTCTGAGCATACTTCACTAGTCAGGGGGAGAGGGAGGACCCAGAGAAATGGGCGGGGTATTCTCTCTTATATACCCAATGCCAGAATCTTTGAGCTTAAAATAGGTTCCTCTGCATATTGCAATACACAGGAACTGATAACGGCATGTGACTCAAAACTCAAAATTCAGAAAAGTAATTTGGTCCCCACACAATCCAACAATGATAGACATAAGCAGCACTTTCCACAGGAAGGCTGCACTTATTACAAAGCACTCACTGAGAGAAACAGAAGATACACCCAATCTAATTTTAAGGTAGAAAGTAGCCGAAAGTCTCACATCAGGTTGACTGAATAATGCACAGTATGTTTGTTTTGGCTACAGGAATGCAAGAAATATGTGAAGAAAAAGTTAATAAAGTCAAAAGTCAAGTGTAACTTGCTTTTGGTTTTTGAATGAATGTTTCATAATGCTATGTGTGAATTATTTATATTCTATTATGATTATTTCCTGGAGGGTCTGACTATCCCTACCGCCGCTGAGTAATGTGTATATTCTGCTAATGATATAATGTTGTCTACTTCCATAGAAAGGTCAAGTTGGGTCTTTCAAACAAAGACGAGATATTTCAGGGGTATTTTGGGTAATGCATCATGGTGAAGGGAATCCCCTCAGTGTTGTTGGCATAAACCGAAAGCGGTGAAGGTTGCTTTTGATTGTTTTGCATGAGTTGAGGCATGAAAGTATGAAAACAATCGTTTTGCTTTACAGTTAAAAGCATTTGATATTTTCTTTCAACTGAACATAATAATTGTTTGTAAGTGGTAATTAGTATTGAATAATACTTTTAAAAAAAACTAATGAATGTGGTAATTAACTTTCCTCTTGTTACTACCCACATGTCCTCAGAGAGTTTGGGAGTGAGGCTTCAGCTCAGTATTTGTGTTTCTTGTAAAATGCTATAATTTACAGTAAAGAGGGGAAGGGAAGTTTTATGACAAAATCGCCACATTGTGGTCTCGACTTCCCTAAAGAAATAAGACCAGCATCATGAGCAGAATTATGCAATGAATTAGGAATTTAAAAAATAAGAGACAAGGCTGCACTCCATGTACTTTGTTTTAAGTGGCTCTGTGCCATTAAAAACAAACCCATCACATTGAAATTCCCAACAAATCCTGGAGATTTGATGAATAGCACTAGACCATCACAGGAAATATAACAGAGGCAGAGAGAGTTGTTGAAAAAATGTATCCTCCTCTTTGCTTTTAAATATCTACAAAGTCAGGGAGATTATGTCCTGAGAGTTTTCAAATATCTGAAAGCTAATCTCTCTTTCCACACAGTGGTACCACCCCTCCTCCAAGTAGACGGTGTTAATTAGTCTCTTTATTGACACATCCTATGGGAGGTGAATGGAATTTTACTGGAGTGTAAGGTGGGAGTGCCACTCTATGCACCTGATTAAAACGTGGCCTTCTCAGCCTCCATTATTTTGTCCACTCCGCTGCTATGGAGGGAGTGTTTATTGGAGCCTGCGTGATAAATGATGTGCCTTTCAGATATTCATTTTGATTCACCATCACAAGTGGCTGCTATATCGCTGATAAAGTCACAGTCACTGGCGAATGACTTCGCAAGGATTAGGTGTCAGTGTTTGGTTGGTATGACAACAGCCGTCACACACAGGGTTGAGTAAGAGAGGAAACAGAGGCTGAAATCACACCTTTGATAGTAAACTGGAGCCAACAGATTCTGGCTACGCAGAGAGGACATTCAACAGGAGAAATTTCCTGAGTGTTTCTGGAAAAAAATAACTTGTCAGTAACCTTTCACTTCCTCTTCCACAGACAAAAAGATAGGAAAACTCTCGGAGAGATACACATATCTCCACTGGACACACACAGCAGCTGGAAGTGACCTCCTGGAAACAAGTGGCTTATCTCCATAAACAGGACCCTTCACTGTTGACAACCGAGTCCAAGAGAATGAGTCTTGATTTAGTCATCACACACACACACACACACACACACACACACACACACACACACACACACACACACACACACACACACACAATTTCATTGTGCAAACTGAATATGCCAGTGAGCGTCTGCTGGTCAGGATTCAACGTGACTGTCTTTTGTAATTTTTATATAGAAAAAGTTAAGTTTTGGACATAGACGTTCATCAAGGAAGATTTAGACGAAAAGATTAATACCACACACTCTTGTCTGTGAGTGAAGTATGAAGTTGGAGCTATGATGGGATTAGCCTAGTTTAGCATAAATACTAGTCAGACAGCTAGCTTGAAAGGGACTTAAAAAAACACAACCTTCCATGTTTTATCTTGTACACGACCATACACACAGTGACTGGAGTCTTTCTGCCACAGAGGTTGCCAGGTTTAGAGCCATATACTAAAACCTCTGATCACCGGCCAACATGGGTAATTAGCGTTATAGCCGGTGACACTGCACAGAAGTGCTGGGTGGATGTTTAAACTGAGGTTCTTTAAGAAATGGCTCAAAAACCTAACACCAACCATGAATTTACAAATACTTTTCTATTAAAACGTTATTTTTGCATTTCTCTTTGCGGACGGTTTAAACAAATGACATATAACATGGTAATAACTGAGCCTTAGGGATGTCCGTATATTTTAGAGACTTGGACAGAAGAAGGCAAACTGTTTCCTCTTGCTTTGAGTCTTTATACTAAGATAAGCTAAAAGCTGCAGCTCCTGAGCTCCATACTTAACACACAGACCATGAACATGGTATTAATCCTCTGATTGAACAATCTGAAATAAAGCAACTAAGTGCATTCCCAAAACTATTTATTTGAACATGGTCCTTATAGTCAACAAATTGAATACGCATCCACACACCACGCGCTGAAAGCAACGCTGGAGCTTAGATGTGAACTGCAGTCAACTGTCTTTCTTTTTTATTGCCACAGGGGGGGGTCTGTTTCTTGTAAACACAATGGCATCATTGGCCTACAGACCGCTCTCTCCAGGGCAGTCAATCGCACGAAAACTCATTACAACAAAACCCTGAGGTCTGTCATGCAGGATATGCACAATGACAGTGCCATGGAGTTACTGCTTGTTCTTATCTCTTCTTTTGGCTCTGAAGATTCACACAGCGCGTTCGGCTCCCGATTTGTCTCGTAAGTGTCTATAATTTCTTTTTCAGGAGGAAGTCAAAATGTTAACTGGTTATTTTTCAGCTGTGAACTGTAACTGCAAAGGAAGCTTCTGATAGACATTAGGACATTAAGCCCTAATTATCATCTTCACTTCCTGCTTTCTAAACAGCTGGTGCAACTAATGCTGAAAGACCACTCAGGGTGAAGAGGCTCCTGAACGTCCAGGTCCTGAACTTATTAGAGCTTCACAGAATAGATACTCCCAAAGCATTAAATAAACTAGAGCTGAGTTGTTTTGACTCTTGACGACAATATATGATGGATGAACTTATGGTAACAATGATTATGTTCAGACAAAGTCAATGGTAGGTGTTCTCTCTATCTAAATATATTGTGAGCAGTGTATCTCTCTCTATCTGACTTCAGCAGAGGTTTCCATTTTTTGTGTGTCTGCAGGGTCCGAGGGGCCTAATAATAGTTCATTGTGAGTGAGCGCCTGGTACTGCCTCACATTTGCTCCCTGAAGCTTCACACTGCCTCCCTTACACACACACACACACACACACACACACACACACACACACACACACACACACACACACACACACACACACAACACAGCGGGCCGGGTACGGGATGCACACATGGGAGGGGAGACTTTGCTCACTATGCTCTGTTGTCTTGTATGTTTGTATGTGTAGTCATAGTCCAATATAGTTCTGCTTTGTTAAGAAGGAAACACGTTTGCCCTGTTAGTAATGAAGCCCATCTGACACCCTTGTTTTATTGCTGAAGTTATTTATATATTTGAATAAGGTGAAAGTATAAGCTAATATCAAACCACTGTGTTTGAAATTAGCTTCTGTTTTAATAAGCATCATTTAGCACTATTTCTTCCAGTTGTGTATTGTAAAAAGTATCTCCCACTTGAAGTTAAATCAGCATCACCTTGTGTTCTCTTTCAGTTTATCTGCACAACATCCTGAAGAACCACACGGCTCACGCTTGTGAAGGAGACACGCTCGTCATTGAGTGTCCCTCGAGGACGTCTGTGGCCGTCCTCTCAGCTTTCTATGGACGACGTGTTCCTAATCAGCATTTATGTCCCTCTGCAAACACAAACACGACAGTAGAGGAGGATAAAGAATGCACTTCCCCAGTTGCTATCGAGGTAAATAAATCCACAGTGAGACAAATGTGAAATCAAGTCCATGTTTTGGTGTAAGGCTGTCGAGACAAACACTGCAGTATCACACATTTTGCTTGCAGAAAGTGGCGTCAGAGTGCCAGGATCAGCAGTTCTGTCACATCCCTGTTTTTAGTCCAGTGTTTGGACAGGACCCCTGTCCTCTCACCAGCAAGTACCTTCTAGTCTCCTACAAGTGCAGACCAGGTATGTCGCTATGGTCATATACCCAGTACATCAGTCAGATCACTTGTGTTGCTGAATTTAAAGTATTAAGCAACTAGAATTGTGTGCTCTGCATATGCTGCAAACATATTTTAAATTAATATCTACCATTTTAGTGAAGCACGAAAGTTCAGTCTGAAAAATGTGAAATAGCAGTTTGACAAAACAATCCCAACTCAATTCATCCAGATCTTTACATAAAATGCAACATACAATCTGTTATTTGTCAGCTACAACTAAACACTAATATTCTTTAAAGTTTATTTATTAGATGTTTATCAAAATACGTATTTCTGTAACCGTGTGTACATGCCATCTGCTTTCCAGAGCACCACCGCACGAGGCTGGTGTGTGAAAATGAGCGCCTGAGGCTGATGTGTAAAAACGAAACTGTGCTGGCGATCTACTCGGCCACGTTTGGACACCTGCTGCATGGCAGTCCTTACTGCCCTCAGGAACCTGGATCACACACTGACATGGGTCTGACACAGGGCGCTCAAGAGTCATCTAGTGGCAAAAATATGGAACAAACATTAATTCTATGGACACAGCAGAGAATAATTTGTGTTTATTTATAGTATGTTTTAGAGGTTAGATTTGAAACCAGAGCCTAAAGTTGCAACAATTGACAAATTCCTTACAATGAACGCATTACATTTATTAATGTTACTTGACTTAATGTATTCCAGAGTGTTTGTCACCTTCGGCTCTGAGGAAAGTGTCACGCAGGTGTCACAGCAGGGCAACGTGCTCATTAGTGGCCGATGTTCAAACCTTCGGGGACCCCTGCTTCCCCGGCACCAGGAAACACCTGCGAGTCTCCTACACTTGTGGTAAGTGACAAACCGGATGCAACCTGCTTGTGACATGGTTTGCTGCATTATCTAAAAATCTTAAATTTTGTATTCAGTTCCCCGGTATCTTCTGGAAGATGTGGGTCGAGGGTCGACGGATCCTTTCATGATCTCAGACTACACCCATGGTGAGAGTGAGCAGAAAAGATGAACAGGTTTTGTTGCATGCAGCAGACTTTGACTGGCGTCTGAGCCCAGACCCTCTCACCTGCAGGTGGATGGTACACTGGCCCCACCTACAGGCCTCAAAACGTGCTCTTAACCAACTCTCTGGAGATCATTGAAAAAGTATTGGGTATGTGCGCTGATGCCCGTAAACGTCAGGCAAGAGTTGCATGTTGATTTCTTATTGTTGTTGTAGCTCATATATAAATGGAGGAGTTTTAGCTCCACAAAACCTTTAGCTCTTTCTGCACAAACTGAGCATTTAAAACTATTTTCCACTTCCGCTCTCTTCTATTTTTCTGTGCAATAATATATAGAATTTGCATACATACTTTTCTTTTTGTATTTTTTTCTTCTTAATTTCAGTCAGGCAGTCATTCCATTTCAGTTTATTACAGTGTATTCAAATCAACCTGCACATACATGAAAGCTGCTTAGGTTTCAATTATTTTGTCAAGGTTACATAAACATAGATGATAATAAAGTTGAAAGCTCTGATTGCTTTTTTTAATTTGTATTCCTCTGTGCTAGTGGGAAAACTCAAGCATCCATGTTGATAAAGAATAGCTGATATTGACACAAAATTAAGATAAATATGAACACAATTGCAACGTCCATGAAGGTTTCTCAATACATTCTTTGTTTTTAACGACATTACCATTTTTGTTACCATTTTTGACTGAGATTAAAGCCTCTGCACGTTGATTTTCCCACAGTACTGAAAGGAAATGGATTTAGTGGCAGCATCGATAATGTAAAAACTTATAGGGCATTTCTTGGTAAATTGTAAGCAGTAATGCAATTTGTGGTAAATTGGTTGACATGTAAAAACACCAGTACAGTATTTTAAGGAATAATTTTGTTCAAAGGGCCAAGATGTTTAACAGCAGTGAATTTCCTGTTTTGTGCCACATTTAGTTTAGTCCATGACCCTGACATGCTTCGATCTCTTCCAGATCTCCCAGAGCGAGTTGCTCTGTACTTTGTCTCTGGCATCTGTGCTGGTCTGGTGTTCCTGCTCTGCCTGTTCGGCATACGGTCCACACTAGTGAGGGATGTTAAAGATCTGGTTTCTGACCTGAAGGATGAGTTGAAAGCATCTCGCAGACAGCGCAAGGAGCTCATGGAGGACCTCTTTGACGACGACATTTCAGACACGTCGTCCTTCCGTCACCTCACACAATCCTACCGCACGACAGAAATCCTCAGTCCTACCAACTTGACAGTAGAGATGGTTGATCGAGAGGGGGAGCAGGCGAGGGATCTGCCCAACGGAGACATTTGGCCGCATCCAGACTCCAGCCCCTACGCCATTCATAAGATTAAAACCTACAACAATTGAAAAAAGTAACTTTTATGTGTGAAACTACTTCGAAAGCCCCCTTCTGCTATGATTTAAGTTGTGGGCTGAAATTAAACACATTCAGTTTACTTATCCATGTATTGTAAATCATGGCAAATTTAAGTGACTCTAAACAATAAAGAGTCCTATTGTGTTAGATTAATTACATTTGTTTTTAAGATTAACATCACACAATATGTTCTTTAAATTAAATGTTAAGTAAATTCAGATTCTGCCTCAAATAATGTTCTGCCTACATTTTTTTTCGGTCCTTGGATGTCATGTAAATATTATATCATATTGTACGTTACAAACTAAGTAAATCTAAATAAATAATAAAGATTGTTTTAGTGAGAATTGTGATGTGATTACAGTGGTGCCTCTGTTTAATATTTCGTGGAATTCCTGATGAATCAAATGAAGGCTTCAGAAGGCTTGGATCGGAAAAATATCTTTCCCAAATTGGTCAAAGTGACACCTTCGAATCACTATAAAGAGATTGTTGAAGTGATATTCCGTCCCTACGAAGAAAAAAACAAACCTGCATGTGAATCTGCTGATCCAACAAGAAAACCCAGGACTTACCAAGGTCAATACATTATTTCCATCAGCTCAGATGGCATGTAAATATAACTATATTGCACAGATAACCATGTCTCTGTGATAATTAAAAAAAAATACTTGTTATTATTTAGGGATCTGATATTTAAAAGATCAAATGTGCCAGATTGCTATTAATTGCTACTATACTTTCAGTAATCTGTTAAACCTGCTGGCAAACTGCGAACGGTACATTGCAGTTGCTGAAAAATGATTTTATATTCCCTCTCTGGTGTTGTACTGCAGCCACAGCCCTCATTCTTTTATTTGACTTCAGTAACAGAAGTTTTGATAAAAGGGTTAAACTGGACGAGCTCTTCAGTCTGAGTCATGTTTTTGATTATCATATTTTGAATCAATTGTGTCACATTACAATAACACACTATCAAGTCAACACTTTATAGGTCACACTGAGTTGTGTGGTGAGTTTAACTATTGTCTGCATATTCTCATGATCAGATTATAATCTACATATAAACCATAACAACAAAGAGGGAAATGAGACATTGTTAGTGGGAAAACGTATTTAATTCAGCATGTTTGAAACTGAACAATGAGTAGTGACACTCCCTTGGTTTCTCTTTTATATTCTTCTTTCTATTCCAACCTCGTTAATAAAGTCATACTTTGAACAGGGGTTTTCATGTCGTTCGTCTGTATGACACAACACTGTAAGAAAGCACAGACGAAGTATCTAAGATGCGCTTTTTTTGTAGTTCATCTTCGGAACATTGTAGTTTCGGACTAACATCCGCCTGCCTTCGCGTCATATCTACGTAGTTTAGTGAAAGTGGAGTCGGATTCGCTAAACCCCTCGGTTGTCTTTTCCTAACTCCTCATGAATTATCCTTCCGAGCTTTCCTTGACCCAGTGACGTTTTCCATAGAGGTCAAGGAAAAGTGCTTAGGGTTAATTGTTTGACTATTCTACCGCAACCTGAGAAGCATATTTATGTGTCTGGTCCACACTCCGAGGCAGAAGGTGGCGTTATTTACTTCATACTTCTCGGCCGCCAGAAATCCAGATGAGGGACAGAAGAGGGAGGGAGTCCTCTCCGCAATCTCTTCCCTGAAACGTTAAATAGCTAGCGTTAGCTGTTAGCTATTTTAAACCAGCCACTACCCACTAGCTCGCTATGTAGTGTGGCCAGTCTATTCACGCGCACAGACGAGAACTGCGACACTTCAAGGCTTCTGAAGAATGGCGCCCATTAACCGGGACACTATGGCTTCCCGACTCTAATTAACATTCGTTTCCACATCCAGCAACAACAGCCACAGCTGGCGAAACAAGCGGTTAGTAATAGCAACAAACAGCTGTCATTCACGGAAGGCCGCCGCCGCCGCCGCACCGGGATTTAACTTTCTCTCAGTGACTGAATCAACACAAAGTCGATAGCCAATGGTCATTTTCTATTTATCACACATCGGTAAGAATGGAGTCCTCTTTGGGGATATGCGACGACGTGTGCTTGGCAATATCCTTTTTGAATTAAGTTACAACATTTTGTGTACGAGTGTGTTTTTCAGTTTGCTTTAGCTCGTTGGCTAACGTTAGCTTCAACGTCAGGTTGTTAGTTAACGTCAAGTAACCTAATGTCAGTTAACGTCAGCCAGCTAACTATGTACGTTAGTTAGCAGTGTTCAGTAACGTTAGCTAGCGGTTGCTGGTTAACTCATCTGAGTTATTGTTTTTATTACTCACGTTACTAGTAACCAACCTGACCACTCTTTTTTTTTTTTTTTTCAGTGCAATTTTTTTGTCACATGAATGTGCCTCTGATTGTTCAATAAGCATGGCTTCTTCTAACAAAGATCATCGCCTCTGAGTATCTTCAATCTAACCACACGCATACTAACTTACCGGCTTGGCATGTCTGTGAGGTGGGTCTGTCTGTCTGGCTAATTAATATAACAACTCGGTGCTTGTGATGTCCAAACGCCATTCTCATCCTCAGTCATAAATAATTCCTTGATCGTGATGCTCACACTGCAAAAGTTCAGGAGCTGAGGGCTGGCCAGAAGGAGCCCAGACTACTGGCACTAATTGAGCGCAGGGGAGAGTTTGTGTAAGTATCAGACAACCTGATGACTAAATATCAATGTATTTTTGTCGGATAGTAGGTGAATCTAGTGAGATGCTGCAGGTTCGAAGGAGCTCTGAACACCTTGAGAAGCTAGATGTTCATCTGTTGCTTCCACTTTCTATAGCTTTTGCTTTATTCTGATGAAATCCAAGTTTGGACAACTTATTGCTGTTTGTCTTATGGGCAAGTGCCTTCATTTGACGAGCTGCGGTGCTTTTCAGGGGTAATGCTTTTAATGTGCTATTTAACTCAAAATACAGTCTGTTGTATCAAAAAGGTATATACAAATTTTTAATCCTACGATTTGATTATTATGTATTAAGGTTGTTTGGCCTGTCTTAATATATTTTATAATACATGGCTATACGTATGAATTATACTGCTGGAGGCAGTTTCAGTGGCTAAATCAAACAGGTCAAGTGTCTATTAGTAACTTAACTAATAGACACTTTATACGTGTCTATTAGTTATAATTCGTGTGAGTTTAGCCCGGGTCGTGGCAGCTTCAGCAGCAGTTTTGTGAAAGAGAATGTTGTGGGTGTTTTTAAATGATCAGTGTTGTTTGTGTTTTTAGCCGGTTGTGACGTGGAACAACTAGAGTGAGGAAGAAAGCAATTGCCCCTACCAGCAGTTGGCTCACTATCCATTATCCAAAATTCCTTCACTTAGTCCTTGGCTGTAATAAGACTCACATGAGCACCCAAGCTTACATCCTCAGCTAACTGTGTTAAAACCACACACACTCACTGAAGAATTATGGAAACGTGGTGTTGTCAGGGTTTCAGTTGGTTCTGTTCAGACACGTTTATCTAAACCTGTGAAAGGGACATTTCTGGAATCAGTATGGAACATGACATTATCACAAGGTTAACAAAATAACAGAAGAAGCACATTACAATGCAACAATCCTACAGTAAATACCAAGTTAAGCAGACAGTTTGGTTTTATTTGAAACTCTGAAGTGTTTTATGGTTATCTTTGAGGCTGTATATTAGTATCGTTAATTAAACCTCACATTAAGTATAATATAGTTCTTCCTGTGTTTTGCATTTAGTGTTATTTTAAAGACTATTTTCTTTGCAACAATTCATACTTGGCAGACATTGTCACTGATGCATCAATACAAATTTGCAGCTATAATACAGGTGTAAAAATATCTATTTTAAAGGCGTGAGGCGCCTGTTCAGAGAGTATAGATAATAGAAACTATGAACTACAGTGAGGTCTCAAAATAAACATTGAGTTGAAGCAACTTGTCTGACAGTCTCAAATTAAAACCGCTATGAGTTCAACAACAGCATTCCTAATTCAGAGGTACTGTTTTGAGGTGTTTCTATTATTTCGTCCATTCTCTTGAGGAGGTCTGTTGTATATTATAATGTAGCTTGCGACATCAGAGGGGTCCTTGCAGACTAGAGAACTGTGAGTACCTCTGACACAGCAGAGCTGACTCATTTCCCTCTCTTCGACAGTAATCAGATTTATTGTGAAGTGGAAGGGAAGTGTGGAGGGGCAGTGCCCAGCAAGCTGCATTGACCCTGGCTATTAGTCAGCTATTGTTAGAGAGTGAAATATGACCTCGCCCACATTAGCCCACATTAGCCCACATCAAAGATTTGAAGCTGCTTATGTTGATTATTTAATGGCTCAAAGCTTAGCTCCTCTGGATGTGTGCCAGGTTGGACTGGACCTTTTGTCGACAAGACTCGACTGAAGCAGTACACTTGTTAGTTAATTGTAAGGTAAAGGAAACTTTTGCATGTGTGCATGTGCATTTCAGATTTTTGTAAATTCACAGTTTAATCCCTTCATGATAATTATCTAACCCTAATTGTACATTTACCCATATTGCATCACAGATATTCAGGACATGAAACAATTTTAATTGCAAGAAAATTGCTGCAGACTGTCTGCATATGCTTTATGTTTAAGTTGATTTTATTGATAGACTTAAATTATATTAAACATGACGGAGCTGATGTCAAGTGGGACTTTGTGCTGCTCTTATCCAGATTGGGTGTTTTGGCCACCCCTGATGCTGTTGTGTCTCGTCCAGTCGCTCAGCTGTCTATACCCATCAATGGTAATTTTGAAATTGTGCGAGGTATGTAACTTTAATTATATCCACAGTGTTTACTGTTTTGACTATGCTATGTTGAATCAAATGTTCATTACTTTTAAGTCGCCAGCTGCTACAAGCCATTTCAAATTTGTATTCATCAAAATTGTTTGTGATTCCTGTCCAATAGACGGCATGTTTATAAAGTTGATCCTCTCCTCACATTCTTTAACCATAGTAGTGCACAGTGGTGTACTTTGCACCTGGAAGGACAACATTTAAAAATCTTACCGACATCAAATTGAGCCTATTGAAATTATTTACAACACCTATGGTTTCCTCCCACAATACCTTTGAACTGCCTGGGCACTGTTTAAGCTCTCTTTACCTCTTTCATTTCAGAGGCTGAAGAGGCTCTTCTTATTAACTTCTCAGTAGCTTGTAAGTACGTTTGTTTTAGTCCTTAATGCAAGCCGGAATAAAATGGACCTGTATTGTGGGAACAAAAGCGAACTGAAACATGGCATTTATTGCAACACAGCACCATTTTTAGAGCAGGCCTTTAGCCAAATGTCCTTTATTTAGTAGCAGAGGCTGGTCATGGGTTACCAGGGCTCTCTGAGAGAATGTTGAGTTGGTGCAATTTGTATTCACTTTGCTTTGTTTTCTAGACGGGTTGCATTTCTAATGTGTTTGCAAAGTCTTACGGTGTCAACGTGTGTAAGTGTTGGTGATTTTCTGTACCCCTCTCAAGCCGGAGTTAGGATACGAATCAAAGGAGAAAGGGCTCCAGAGCTGCTGTTGGAATTCCAGGATGATGATCGGACTCAGACTTTCTTAGCCCAGGTGAAGAGTGCTCAGCAACAAGGTAAGCCGCCACTGTCCGTCAGTAGTTTAGAGCAGTCGGATGATTAATTATTTAATCACTCATCTAACATTTATTCACTGTGGGTGGATTACACCGCTTGCTGATTTCCTGTGTATACGCGCCACCCACACACTACTGGAGCGAGTCACTTGGCTGCCATTTAAAAAATAATAATAATTCAGCTTGACCTTTTTTAAAACTTGCGTTATTATGCTTTAATTCTTACATATTATTTTTAGCCTCAATTGCGCAAACACAATATTGAGATGTTGTTAAAGTGTTCATATGTCCTGACTGGTTTGTATTAAACTATAGTAGTCTACAAAAGGTCCTGTGATTATCTTTATTTACATGGTAAGTAAATAAAGACAACCTTTTTTACGTGGGTTTTTCCAAATTGCAATTCTGATGTAAATTTAAACTATGGCTATTAAATCCATGTTTTAGTTGCCTCCTCACTCTCACTAAACACCACCCTGGAGAAATAATAGCTTTTGAAGCAGGATCATCGTCGGCCAGTAAGCTTAGGCCAATATGATCAAAATCTTCTATCCCAGTATAGGTTTTTCATATGTCGATTATTATATATTACATGGTTAATTAAGAACGCTAATGCAAATTGTAAAATAATAGAGAAAAATATATCTATTTTCAACTATATACACTGGGCTAGTCCCAGAAACAGAATTGGTATCAATTCAAATTATTTGAGAAAATTATTTTATGTGCTTGTTATCTATTTAGACAACGTAACTGTATCAAGATATCTTGATCTGTGATTCCAGTAAAAGACGATTATTTCATTTGAAATTTAATCGTCCAGTCCTAAGTGAGCCGTTATTATTTCTATACTGTATATTGTAACATCCTAGTAATCAGCAGTTCTACAATGGAACTGTGTCCTCTTCGGTCTTACATGCTCAACATGCCACTTATCAACTGGTATAATCTACCTTGTGTAATAACGGCATTGCTCTTCTGGGCGTTGGTATATTTTGATCTGTTTATATATACATTCCGAGAGTTCAACTGGAACAGGATGTGAATTTACTGAAGCAAAGTCAAAGGTTTATTATGAAATATTAGGTTCCCTCTTGGGCAAGCTATTGTCCATTTTATTGTTTGTTTTGTATCTTAAAGTGATCTCTGGAAACGTGCTCTTTCTGCTTGATTACAGTTGTATTTGAGTGTTGATCATTGTGTGTTTCCTTCTGACAATGCTGTTAAATCTTTTCAGTTAACTCCAAACTCACCAAAGCCAAAGCGATGGAGCCCCATGCACCAACAGCCCTTAGAGGTCATGTCCCCATCCCACCGCAAAGGGCAAACAAGACGGCTAACTCTGTGGGCTCTGGCGTCAACCCACCCAAATCTACCAATGCACTGCCTCCCAACCTCAACAATAGCAGGTCAACAAATCAGACTAACGCAGGTAATTTACATATACGCGGTATTTACATTTAGACAAATGTAACGGTAAAGAAAGCATAAATGATAGCTACATTGAAAACAAAGCCCAAAGTCTCGTCTTCCAAATAATTTTCTGTTGCTGTTTGATTGAACCCTCTGTTTTTTGAAGATCCAGTTCAAACACTTGCCTCAGACTTTGGCTTTGAGGACAACTTCAATCACGCTCTCAAAGTGGAGGAAAAGAAGAACCATCAGAATCGCATAGTTGCTGTAAGGGAGCCTCCTCCGGTTCCCCCTCTACCTCCACGCAAAGCCTCCTACACTCCATCCAATCCTCTGCCTCCAATCCCTAAAGACAGAGCTGTTTCCCTACAGTCCAAAGACAACTCCAAACCAGAGTAAGTTGACACCATGACACCTTATGTTAACAGGAAACGCTGGAAACTGGCTGAATATAGTTTATATTGGATAAAACAGTTTTTATTTTATAACTGGCTCATTATCCCAAAGTGGAATCTATCCAAAATATTTACAGTGCTAAATATTACTTACCGGTACTTTTCCCATTCCAGTAGTTTTAGGTCGGGGTATGACAGCATGGACAGGCCATCGTCTTGGTGCGAGAGCCCCACCACCAACAGCATGAGGCAGGCCATGTTTTCCAGCCAGGCAGGACAAAGAGAATACCTCATCAAACACCGCCTGGGTAAGAGGGAGAGCGAGTATGTGGACATCCAGAACTTCAGGTGAGAGGAGCTTCATCATGCTTGATATAGAAATTCAAAAACACTGTAGATGTATATAATCAACCTACGCTGTACATCAAGTGTTTTTTTGTTTCATTAGGTTTTTCACCGGTACGTGGAACGTGAATGGCCAGGCTCCAGACAGCAGCCTTGAGCCGTGGCTCTGCTGTGACACAGAACCTCCTGATATTTATGCTCTGGGGTCAGTGAGAGTTTATCATACAGGACTTTTTCTGACAATGAAGTAATGCATATTCGTCCTCTGCTCTTGCTTCAAAACACCCAATAATAAGGTGACTTGGTTTATGACTTTAGTTTTCAAGAATTGGACTTGAGCACTGAAGCTTTCTTCTACATGGACTCATCCAAGGAACAGCTGTGGGTGGAAGCAATGGAGAGGAGCTTGCACCCAAAAGCCAAGTACAAGAAGGTCAGTAGCGAAAAGTATACTTTACACCCAATTCCTCCTGTCAACATTTTCCCATGTTTTCGGGCAAATAATAACTGTGTGTGTGACTTTCCACCTGCTTAGTGCTTTCAGTCAACAGAATCATCATTACATATTACTTTTTGGTTATTAAATCACAATGCAAAATCAACTTTTAGGTTATACTAATCAATTTTTATATTCGCTCAGTGTTCCTTGGATCTTATAGTCCAGTATATATGCCTTTCACTCAGGGCAGCTCTTCTGGGATCTCAACTCTACTTTACAATGCCAATTTCGCCTCAATTAAGTAGTGATGAGTGGGAGAGGGTTTTTGTAAATGTCCCCACGGCGCCCACCCGTCATGTTATGAGAACCAATCCCCACAGCCCAACCCACAGAAATATGCATTAATCAAGCTATCCTCGCGTGCAAACTGCCAGCTTTAAAGATTTAGTACTAAGACTAAGACTAAGATCAGAGAGACACGGATACAGACAGTGCTGTGTGCAGCTATCCCATCCTTCCCGCCCCTGAAGATAGTGAAGAAGCGCTTTCCTTTTTATTTAAGTAACACCAGTGATTGTCTGACCATTGAGAAGTTGGTTGGACAAAAGCATATCGTAAATGTGCTCACATGCTTTATTTTTTTAATTTTTTTTTATGTCTTCAGGTCCGAATCATACGTCTTGTTGGGATGATGCTTGTGGTTTTTGTGAAAAAGATTCACAAGAATCATATAAAAGAAGTGGCTGCAGAGCATGTGGGGACAGGAATCATGGGAAAAATGGTTTGTTCACACTAAACTCACTACACTCCCTCAAAATACACAGTGATAAACAATCAAGGGATAAATGTGCCATGTATTTTGTGCAGCAGAAAAATAAGTTAAATGTTTTCTTTAGTTTTTTTCCTAATTACAGGATTTACAGTACTGCACTTCTGTTTGATTTATTTAATATCAAGCATGTTACACAAACCTTATTCCTAACAATTATAACAAGGGGCTGTTTTAACTGTTAAACTCACAGCCTGACCTTCTTTTTGTTTAATTTTTTCAGGGGAACAAAGGAGGTGTGGCAGTGAGGTTTGTTTTCCATAACACTAGCTTCTGCATCGTCAACTCTCATCTAGCAGCACACGTGGAAGACTTTGAGCGCCGCAACCAGGACTATAAAGACATCTGTGCCCGCATGACCTTCCACTTACTGGACCACCCCCCTCTCAGTATTGTCAAGCATGAGTGAGTTCTTCAGTCATTTATGTCCAGAGTGAGGACATTGAACTAATGTGCAAATATTTTACAGTCATTGATTGTGCTTGTATAATGAGGATAGGGTTTTATTGTGAATTTGTACATAAAACAAATTACTTTTTCATATTCCAGCATTCCTTTTATTTTTAACTCCCTCTGTCTCGTTTGTGTTTCAGGGTAGTAATCTGGCTCGGGGATCTAAACTATCGTCTGTTCTCTTACAATGCTGCTGAGGTCAAACAGCACATTTCTCAGAACGACCTAAAAAAGCTTCAGGACGTTGATCAGGTAAAATACCTAACTTTAATGACAGACAACTATTAGCACTATTGCTTCTGTTGCTACAATAAGCTACAGTTTCCCTCTTTTGCTTCGACTATTTTGTTGTGTATTAAGTAATTTGAACACAAAATAAGATAATTTTTGCTGAAGACCTTGAAGGGATATTTAATTTCACCCACAAAATACCCATTTGTTAATCAATTACCCACTGCGTATTACCTTGAATTCCTAAAGAAAATTAATTTTTTCTCGTATGCCTCCACAGTGAATAAAGAATAAAAAAAATTGATTAATTGAAGTAAATGGAAGATGCATGCGTTTGGGAAGTAGTTGGCATACTGCACGAGTTGTGTGAGAGTTTGTAAACTGATTTTGATATAGTGTTGCTGTTGTTAAAGCTGGCTTCCATTAACTTCAATTTATCAACGATTTACTCAATTTTCTTCAATTCATCAATCATGTTAAAGGTCAATTCATATCTTGAAATAAATTGTCTATATGAAATAACCACATGGTAAGGCCTATTTTTGTATACTCTTGTCCTATGTGAATTAAATATTTGACAAATGAAATATACTTCTTTCTCATTTTATTTAGAACTTTTAGAGAGAAATGTTAGTATCCGCTTGTTATTTAGACAATGTATTGAATCATGATATATGATTTCATCACAATATGATTCTATAAAGGACAATAATGATTATATTGAACTATAGCCTGGCCTTAAATGTAAAACTCATTCACCAAATAATAATGTTGTCATTGTGTAGTTAAACATTCAGAGGCGGACAAAGAGAGCCTTCACAGACTTCATGGAGGGAGAGATCACCTTCCTCCCCACATACAAGTACGACCCCAAAACAGATCGATGGGATTCAAGGTAAAAACATCCTCTTTTTTTAAATATTTTCATTCTCAAACTTACTCCAGGATTTGTATTGTTATTGCCAACTTGTCCTCAGTTTTTCTTCTTCTTTGGAATCCTGATAACATTTGGCCAGTACGGAAGCTTTTTTCAGCTTTATCGTTACACTAATACAGATTTTGGCTCTGAACCTGTGGCTGTTTCCTGCAGTGGGAAGTGCCGTGTCCCGGCTTGGTGTGACAGAATCCTATGGAGAGGAAACGATGTCAAGCAGCTCAATTATCGGAGTCACATGGAGCTGCAAACTAGTGACCACAAGCCTGTCAGTGCTCTCTTCAATGTTGGGGTAAGAAGCTATGTTGTCAAATAAAAAAACAACAACCCATAACTGACTTTGTTCAAACATGCACGGTTCTGCTATTATTTCTGACAAATAGGACCTTTTTGTGGTTGTGAACAGGTTAAGGTGGTAAATGAGCAACTCTACAAAAAGGTGTTTGAGGAGATTGTTCGAAGGATGGACAGAATGGAGAATGATTTCCTTCCATCCGTAATTCTGAACAGGAGAGAGGTATAAATAAAGTCCTCCAATACCCATGCACTCATTATACTGAGAATCTGTCTTTATGTTCCTTCCTCAATGGTTTCCTCTCAGGCACGAATCACTGATAACCATATACAATGAGTAGCTTGTTGTAATTTCTCTTCAAATTAGTAGGATAAAGTTTCTGGTGAATCTGTTGTTAATGCTTCTTCTCTTTTCCCTGTTATGCAGTTTACATTTGGTAATGTAAAATTCCGGCAGCTTCAGAAGGAGCCCTTCCAAATAACAAATGACGGGCAGGTCCCCTGTCACTTTGCCTTCATCCCCAAACTCAATGACTCGCAGTATTGTAAGCCTTGGCTCCGTGCCGAGCCAAGCGAAGGATTCCTAGAGCCGAGTAAGTCTGAATAACTCCCTTTTCTATTTTGATTGTTGCCTTGAAATGTTTTATCCGTGAGTTATTTTGTAGTATTTTAGTCATTGGGGATGGAATGTAAAAGGAAGATTATAAATTAAGTCTTATTTCTTCAAGAAACTTTGTACTGTTATGTCCCACATGTGCCGCTGTAATAGTGTCATTTGACTATTGTGGAGGATCATTCCATTCATCCTTTTTTTGTTTTGTAATGTTTTATTAAAACCCTGATTTTTATCCTTCTGAACAGACGAGACCTTGGAGATTTATCTGGAGGTGTATGTGAGTAAAGACTCTGTCACGCTGCTGAACTCTGGAGAGGACGCCATCGAGGACATTCTGGTGCTCCATCTGGACCGTGGCAAAGACTACTTCATTACCATCTCTGGCAACTACCTGCCCAGTTGCTTTGGCACCTCACTGGAGACTCTGTGCCGGATGAAGAAGCCCATCAGAGAGATCCCCATCACCAAACTAATTGACCTGGTGAGGGAAAGGGAACTCCAATCATACATACATATTAAAAGTAATAAGATGTGTTAAGAGAGACATATTATTTCCATCAGGATAGTTGAAGCTAACTGATTGTGAAACATAGACCCTCTTCTACACAGAGCAGTTCAGCTCAGATGTTTATGTGATGGCGGTGCCTCACTCTGGAGTTATTCACCACCTGAAATCTAAGCAGGGACACGTGAGAACTTGTTCACTCCCTCAGACTAAACTCGGTCCCAGAGAGAGAACTATATTTGGAGCGCACAAAAATGTCTCAACCTGTATATTTCCTGGCCAAAAGTGGCTTAGGGAACAAGGAAGTGGCAAAAACATAGGAAGGGAGCTCCTGAAGAACAGGGACAACTGACTCAGGTTAGGCCCATGTTGGTGCTTACATGAATAGACTCCTCTGGTCTTCACACATTCACCTCTGTCTGTCCATAGTGCTGTTTTTGACTTAATCTGATCTTGCTTTGGAATATACTATCTATTTCTATTTAAACTATTCAATTTTCCTACTGGCCTTGTGAATTTGATCAATGATTTATGCAAGAACAATCCATACTATCTTGTGATTCTGTGTTCATGCATACTTCTTCTATCTACTTTGTTCTTTCTTCTTTTGTTTCCTCTCATCGCCTCTAATTGCCTTGATCATTCTTTCCAACTCTTCACTGTGGTTGTGGGCTGACTTCTTGCTCAGGGAGATGACAGCTACATGGAAAAGGTAAAACATTAGCTCAATACGGATCTGCTGTCGGGCAAATCAGGGTCAATATTACCTTTAGTTTCAAGACCAAGCATGTGCTTTATGACACTTTATTGACCTGTCGTAAAGATAAAGTAGTTCTAGTATTATTTGAGTCATTCATGTGAGGAAGTTATACCAACAATGCCACAGTGTGGACTACATCATGGTAATGTCTAACTTTAACCATAAAGTTGAACTTACTGGAGTAGAAATAGATTTATGCATAAAATGGTTGGGCCATCTACTTTAAAATTGTTGTTCGGCTGTCTAACCATCAGAAAGTAAAGGATGGTTTTCCCTGTGTTAAAACAATGCAAGGGTCTCTTTTTGTGGGGGCATGTTGATTTGGGTACCAGTGAGACATGAAATCTGGTCCAAGAAGTTCAGTTTTGAAGGCTTATCAGACTACAAACTGCTGCAAACAACAATTATTAAGCTTCAGAGGTTTTGGTCGGTGTATTTCGGAATGTTCAGCCTGCTTTCAGTCTTTATGCTACACTTAGATGATCTTCTCCGAGCGCTAGTGCCATACTTAATGCACAGTCACAAGGGTGGAATTGAACATCTAACTCTCGGAAAGTAAGTAACAAAGCGTACTTACTGAAATGTTAGACTATTCCTTTAACTTACAGTCAATATCGGCTACAATATTGTGCCCTTAGGTTGACTAAAAAGTGGCTTCACTAGCTAATCAGAAAATGGAATCAGTGCATACTCTCTACAGTTCAGAAAGCTGACGAGTGCAACAATTGTTAACCCACAGGCAGTCATAGACCAGACCGTGCCAGTTTAGTTATAATCTGTGTGTGCGGATCAGTCACCCCTTAAATCTCCCCTGGCCCATTGAGGACGGGGTGCACCTGTCCAATAAAACTTAAGACGCACAAAAACACATTGAATTCCATTTCACAGCAGGTCACCCTGACTGCACTCACCAATTACATTAATTATGCACGTTAGCATCGTCCCCCCATTAAAGGCCCACTCCAGTTTCCTCTGCATTTCTGCGCAGCCTCACTAGTTGTGGTTATTTTTGAATGTCTCATTATTCTAGGGCAGTGGTTCTCAACCTTTTTTCCGCGATACCCCCTGCAAAATATCTTTTCAGCCAAGTACCCCATAACCAGCGCAAAATCATTTTTGGTTGAAAAAAATATGTAATACACAGTTCTGTGCCATCAGTGTCTGATTTTAATATAGAATATATAAAATTCTCTTTATGAACATACACTTATATTTTATTGAATATTTATTAAATAACAATTTTTGTAAATTATTTTTGAATGGATGCTAATTTTAAATGGGGTTTAAAAAAAATCTTGCGTACGTTTTTATTAATGGGTCTCCGTCATTCGAGTTTCCAGACCCTAGAAATAACCTTGACCTCACTTTAGCTTCTACACTTTAGCTTCTTACTAATTGATGAGATGTCTCATGTGCAGTCACTCTAGAAGTCTCTATGAATTGCGCATAATGGAAATAATGCCATGATTTCAGTCATTTTCTTATAATAAATAAATGGGCATATTGGTTTATTATTCCAGGAAATAATCGAATGTCACTGCTACTCTTCGTTAGTATACAATAAAGTGACTGTTATCTCTCATCAGGAAAAGTCAAAGCTGAGTTTCCTGATGGTGGATGGCGCAAGTACTGACGACAAACCTCTAAAAATCCCCAAAGAAGTCTGGATTCTTGTCAACCATCTCTTCACCAAGTCCTGTGAGCAGGTGAGAGTGCTACAACAAATCAAATACTCACTACAACTGATAAAATACTAACTTGTGTCAGCTGGTTATATCCTGGCCACAACTGATAAGATACTGGCAACCTCAACGGATGTCTGGTTGATGAGACTGGTGAATCATGAATTTTAGGGATGTAGTTTATTGATTTGTATGTTGGGGTTTATAACTTTTAAGCAAGAGTTGCAATACTTGTGTATGTGCTTTTATCTAAAATGTTTTCTTTAAAGGAAAAAAAAAGAGCCAATATTTCACAAAAGTCCCAAAAATATTTATATACTTGTTTCACGGAAACTTAGTTTTTCCTCCTTTCTTCTCCCATTAGTTATCTCACGACCCCACCGATTTATCTTGTGACCTTTTGGAGGGGGCTGACCCCAAAGTGTGTCAACCACAAGTCTAAACTACTTCACTGAATATAAAGAAACGCCGGCTAAACCTTGACATCTACACAACAGTAAAATGGCACTTTCATATTCATGCATCAGTTTTAATAACCTCCTATCATGCATGTATGTATACTATCTCTCAGTGACGGGGACATTTCTCTGCAGAACAAGTACTTGTGTAGTTTAACCTAAATAGCATTTTGAATTACTTTTACTTGGGGCATTTTTTATTTGTTACATAGATCCTTTTACTTAAATAACAGTAGCAGAGTACTTCTTCCACAACCGGCTGCCATCCGCCTACTGGTCACCTTCTCTCTCCCTCTGAAACATCTCGCTCAGGTCCAGAATGTAAATCTCAACTTTCAAATCACACAACGATACTCCCATTTGTTTTCGTTCCCTCTTAACACAACACGGGGGAAGGACTTGAGGTGTGTGTGTGTGTGTGTGTGTGTGTGTGTGTGTGTGTGTGTGTGTGTGTGTGTGTGTGTGTGTGTGTGTGTGTGTGTGTGTGTGTGTGTGTGTGTGTGTGTGTGTGTGTGTGTGTGTGTGTGTGTGTGTTTTAACTCATTGAGCTTTTACATGGAAGTAGGGACATTTTTTTATTGGGTCATTTTGCAGAGACACTGCTGGATTAGTGAGGGGAAATCATGATCGTTTATTTAAAAAAAATCTTTGTGATCCTAATGATTTTTTTTTTCCTTATATACAAAGAAATCTGCTTTTTAATGTTGGGTACAAACCTAAGTTACGAGCTTATTGTCCTGTTGATAAACAAATACTAAATGGAGCCTTATGAAGGTCTCTGTCTGCAGTTACATTCAGTGACATTCGCATTAGTTGCAGAAACGACTAAGTTTACTGGTCTCCCTGAAGAGAAAATGCTTGGTTTGCTAAGGGATTTATGCAAGATAATTATATATAATTATTTACAGGCCGCACTTTTTTTTTTTTTAATGTGAGGTGAGCTTTGGTAAACATAACTAACCAACATATATTGATACTGATTGGGCACAGAGGTACTTGTGGGAACTCTTCTTAAATGTTCCATGTTTGTCTCTGTGCCTCCCAGGAGGACTTGTTCCAGACACCAGGACTACAAGATGAGCTGCAGAGCATCATCGACTGTCTGGACACCAGCATCCCAGACTCCATCTGTATCCTTTATGGAGCTGGTCTCCCCCAAGACCCAGTCCTGCAATCACGGAAATGCCGAACGGCGCATTAAATAAAAGACGGAGCAGCAAAAAGAAGTGTACTTGCAAACTAAGTCAATCAACTCATGGTTCCCGATGTGTCAGTGTTTTTAGTATTATCATGATGATATTTATAGCAATAATAGTAGTAAACTTGTGGCGTTAGGAGGTCAGAGTTAGAAGGGAGCCTTCCTCTCAATATAGTTATAACCCTCCATAGTTGCTTGTTCTTCCTTAACTGTTCATGTAGCTGGTTGTAACCACTCTGTCGCTGAGGCTCTGCTGATCTTCTTGGAGGCCTTGCCAGAGCCAGTGGTGTGTTATGAACTCTACCAACGGAGCCTAGACTGCGCTCATGACAGCCGCCTCTGCAAACAGGTGCAGTGACAATGCCTATTGATTTTTTTTTTTTTAAATGAGTCCGTATGTGATACTTATGCGTAGTCAGTGTATTACTACCTTCAGTTGATGGCGGTCAGCGCACCCCCAGCTTGGAGAAGCAGACAAAAGTGTGTGCACGGGTGCAAAGCAATGTGAAACTGTGGAGGGGGGAATTTGTAGTTATCTGTACGATGTATACCAATTTGGTAAGCTTTTTTTTTTTTTATGTAGCTGTATAGTAAAGAGTGTAGAAAGTCTGTTTTTAGCTCAGCGTTATCCCAGGACATACTGCATACAGTAATGTGTGTGTGACTAACCGTTCTCTACTTTTGACAGTTGATCTCCCAGTTGCCCCGAGCTCACCGCAACGTGTTTCGCTACTTAATGGCTTTTCTGAAGGAGCTTCTCAAGCACGCACACAACAACAACCTAACGGCCAGCCTCATAGGTATGAAATAGATGCCTCCTACCATAATCTTCCCTACACTCATTGAACAGCCGGTTTAATGTTTATAACGCGCAGGTCTCAATCATTTTGAACAACATAGCACAACTTCTGAAGAAAAATAAGACCATGGTCTTAAATGGTTTGTTGCATGTGTGGCTCTATGTGTTTATTGTATTTATCCCACGAATGCAAACGATCGGGTAACTACATTAATCCAGCAGCAGCTACAGTTTTACAACATCGGACATTCACAATAGTAACGATACACGGAGACAAAACAACATTAGGCTGGACAATGTTTACACTATTATTATTATTATTATTATTATTATTATTATTATTATTATTATTTTATGTAAATGTTTTAAAAAAATACTGCACTTTGGTGCCAGTATTAAATTCCATCAACAATAAAAATACGTATTTAATGGTACCCATCCCTTGAGATGATATTTTAATAACCATTTTTTAGAGCGCACAACTGAAGAGGTCTAGACTAATTCACGTACTGTACCTTGTTTAAAGGCACTGTGGGTGATACAGTAGTTGAGGAGAGCACTTATTATTATTATTATTATTATATTCTCCCATTTCTTTTCATTTTCTGTTAGTCAGGGCTTTTACTCATCATCCTTATGGTAGCCATTCTGCTAAATATCCTTACAAACCACAAGGGTTGACTACAGTGACATGAATGTTTTCATGGTGTATTTTGTCTTCACACTGCTAGTAATGCAGAACATGTAAAATTGTTACATCTTATGCGACATCTTTTCTTGACCTCGTTGTCCTGGTCTTCTTCTTTTAGCTACACTCTTTGCCAGCCTCCTCATCCGTCCCCCTCCCAACCTGATGGGCAGGCAGACGCCACACGAACGGCAGAAAGGCATCGACTTCATCCTGGGTTTCCTAATGGCAGGAGACGAGGAATAACCGAGATCGATGGTACCGCACCATGTTGGTCGGATTTGGAGTTGCTTCCCGACCAGGCTTACTGTTGATCTAAATGGTATTTTGTCATCGATTGGAGACCAGTGCAGCTGTTTTGCACTCTACCTATTCACAAACTCTCATGCGAAAGGAACTCAAGACTTCATTAGAACTGTGGGGATTTTACCAAGTGTCATATCTTCAGTTTGTTCACATAATGACCACTCACTGGATTTGGAAGCACTTGGGATAGGTTTGAACTGATGCCTTTGCACCTTCTTATGACCTTAAGGCCCTGTGTCTCCAGACTAGAGTTGTCCTCGTCCTCAGCTGACACTTCTTAGTGTAGGTGATGATGCCAAAACAACCCCTGAACAGTGATTGGTAAGAATGTGAAAAAACTATGTATCTGTAGATGCTAAGCAAAAGGCTCAATTACACTAAAGAAAAGGAGATTTACTGAAGTTTTAAGACGTAGACTGAATAATGGTAGAAATCATAAAGCAAAGGGTTTAAAATGGGATAAATGTGGAAATTAATCACTAAGAATGTTTAAGCTTTAGATAAATGATGACAATCATCTATTTTATCTGAGGGGACAATATTATAGAAATCTTCAAGAACTATCTGTTACCATACTCACTGTATTTTAACTGTTATTTATATATATTTTCTTCTTCTAAGTTTGCACCATTGGAACGGTTTCGGGTTTCTACTACAATATTGTTTATTTTCAGTTCCTCATTGGTTTTAAGATATTCATTGCTTTTTTTAAATCATCCTGTTATGTAAAACTCTGTCGTGAATGCCGTTTTTGTGTAACTCCAGCCGTGAGCCTTACATCTTGTTTTGCCAGTTCCTCCTGAGTTCCAAAACAAGTATGTTAACACACTAACTTCCTGGTTAACCGGAATCAAGTGGGGAGTCGCCTTCCGTGGTTTCTTGATGTCTTAAATGGTGTAAATAGTGACCGATTCATGGGTATTTGACTGTCTGTATGGTGACGCAAATATGTGATGTCTACAGTTTGTCATGCTTGTCATGAAGGTGGTACTGTTGATGTCAGTGTTTGTTTACATGTCTTTTTCCTCACTTCTGCCACATCTTAAAGCTCATTTTTCATTAGTTTTGGACTGCTGTGATGCCAAGACATAGCCGTTGTGTTCCTAATGGTAAATCCAGATGAGTACTAGTCTTGTTTTGGGTGCTGCAGTCATTTCTGTGTGCATACTGTAAAGGATCATTACTCTGCAGGAAACAGTCTTTGTGCACCTTTCTCATTTGGGCCACTGAGGACATTCTGTAGTCACTGTTGCGAAACATGTCATTGTTATTGAAATAAGGAACTTCTATGCTGTGTATAATGGACCATCATTTCCTCTTTAAAAGTTTTCCTCTTACAATTTTAGAGATGTCAGCATTAGTTTTCCCAGTCGACAAAAATATTCACATTCATGACATTCATTTCCCTTTTGAGCCCAGAGGTTTTCTTCTCAGAAGCTCCACGAGCTTCTGAGAAGTACATGTACATGGCACTTATCGAAAAGCCTGTTGAGTGGAAGTTGCTCTATTCTTGTATAGTTTTTTTGTTTGTTTTGTTTTTGACTGATTGCCATCAATACACTAAATTCTGATTGTTTTTATCAAGCTGAACTTTTGCAAAAGGTGTCTTGACCCTGAATGAATAGTTCCTGGTAATTCAGATTTGAGAGAACCATTTTACAATAGCCATTTATTTTTTTATTTTGTCTTTATACTATCCTCATTGTGTTGAACACAGAATCAATATAATCAATAACCTCTAATTTTAAGTGTCGTCTTATCCCACTGATGCATTTGTGTGGATCCACTGTCCTTTGTCTTCAGTTTTGTCACAATCTATTCATGAAATTAAGGTACATGAGGAAACACTCGCACCATGTTTTCCACTTATCAGTTCTTTGGTGCTTTTAATTTATTTAACAGAAATAAAACTGTCGAAAGCTGTTTTTGTTTTCTCATTTTATTGACCATTTTGATAAACAATAATTGTACAATGTTTTTTGAGGCTCACTCTTCAGGCACATGTGAAATCGTTACTGGCTGATGTTCACGGTATATTTAGTCTCCTCAGTGGCCGGTGAGAGATCCTTCTCCTCAGCGCTACATTCTGATCCTTTGTGACTATAAAACTCCCACCTTGGACCTGCTGCCACTATTTGCCTGTTGTGTTGTAGCCCTGTTTGCACCAGTCCAAAGCCATGGCCATGCTCAGAGTGTCTTCATACCGCAAGCTGTTTGAGGATGATAGCTGGAGTCGAAATGGAGGGTTGAGTATGCAGTGTGCAGGGCAGTACCGGGCCTCTGTCAGGTCAGTGTGGGTTTCTGGGTAGAGGGCTGCACTTTCCAAATTGTAAGATCTTTAGATGTTAGGGACCGACTCAAGTGTTGTTCCACTTAAACATATGTAGAAGTTAAGATGTTTTTGAACGGAAACAAATGTTTGAGTGTAAAGTTCACGAGACTGACTGATTCTAGTTGGTATGCCTGATTAGTTACATGTAGTTACAGCAGGTTATGCTGAACGGTGATGATGATGATAGCCATTTGTGCTCATGGGTATAATCACATAGTTAATTTCCCGTGACTGCTGCTGAACTGCAGACAAACTTTTTTTTGTGTGTTTCCTTCTGAATATGGCAAATTACTTTTTTTGTATTTAGCTTTGACAGTCAACAACTATCCCTGAAGGTGGATCAAATGATCTCCCCCCTAGGATCCTTCAAAATCTAGTCTAGTCTTTGCTCCTTTATGTCTTCCTCTCAGGGGTGCGGCTGTTGACGAGTGTGACTGTGACAAGTTAGACTTTGTGGCTGCCAAGGCACTTAACAAGGAGGGTCTGAACCGATTTGTCCAGGACCGCAACATCATAGCGTCCCTTAACGACCGACTGGTCAGGCTTATTGAACTGGTGAGGAAAAACTGCGCCCAATAACACATCGGCACTCTATTTCCCTTCTGCTGTCTGATGCCTTTGTTCTTGGTAAATGAAGCAGTACCACTATAAACCATATGTAGCTGTTTAATCTCTCTGTGTCCTTTTAGGCCCGTTGTTTTGAGGAGGAGAATGAGTCTCTTGAATATCAGATTGTTGAACTTGAGAACAAGCTGAACAGTCGACAAGCCTGCTCCTGCATCACCTCTGCTGTGGCCGAGCCCGACTACAGTCTGGATGCAGTGGTGGAAAGACTGCGCAGGGAGAGGGTAAGGGTGCTGCGGCTGGGTGTGTCAGCTCTGCTGCATGTTTTGTCTGCATGTGACATTCCTGAATTGGGTTTTCTCACATACGGTCCATTGCACTTCTCATTACATTCCATCAATTGTATTTCAGTTTGTACAGTGACAAACAGGACTGACCTTTAACCTTGTCAAGATCCATCACTGTCGTCACTGCATCTCCCTGCAGGATGAGATTCTGTGCGACACCGAGGACCTGCAGAAGGAGCTTGAACGTCTGATGAAAGAATACGAGAAGGCTGCGCAGCAGAGGATCCTCCTCCAGCAGGGACGACAAGATGTTGCTGAGGTAAAGTTGAGTTGTAAATACAATAGCATCCGTACCTGGAAGGCAACTGACAAATTGGTGGAAGTCTGGGCTTTAACCAGGATTTAGTAACAGAGTCCCGCTACACAAAATATGTAATGAACTTTAGTGTGTGTGTGTGTGTGTGTGTGTGTATATGTATGTATATATATATATGTGTGTATGTATGTATGTATGTATGTATGTATGTATGTGTGTGTGTGTGTGTGTATGTATGTGTGTGTGTGTGTGTGTGTGTGTGTGTGTGTGTGTGTGTGTGTAGGGTAAGCCTAAGTGATATTCATAAAGGGTTTCTGAACGAATAATTATATTTTACTTTAGTACCGACAATAAATAAACAATTAACATGTAGTAATAAGAATACATTTGGAGCACATTTTAAAGGGAAGTTGAAGTATGTTCTTTGACCAATTTAGTTTGTTATACCTTGTTCTAAGAAATCTGACCTAGAAATTAAACTAGCTAAAGGGATTCAAAGCCAACAAACAATATCAACTGCTTACTAACATCTATAATTGCAGATTTAGTGGCTTATTGTCAAGATAAAAACAGGCTCTTGTGTTCTTCACTATCCAATATTATTATCCCTGTAGTTGTAAATCCTAATTTTTTATTTTTTTTACTTTGTTCCCGAGATACTCCCTCGTGTGGATCAACCTGCAAAAACACTAGGTCCTACATTTCCTAAAATGCAATCAGTTGTACCCATAAAAATAGAATGAGAGTAGAACATGTATTCTTGTACTGTGCTATACAGTCTGACCTTTTTGTTGTGATAATGTACCTTGAGCGCTAGATGGCAGTGTTGTCAAGCCTCTCCCTGCTCCACCTCCCCTCGGCCTCCTGGTGAATCAGCTGAATCTCTGCACAGCTGCTCCTCCGTAGCGCTACCCCAATGGGTGTTGATCACCAGCAGTCACACAGTCTGGGCTGGTGGCCCATTGCAACCTGAGCCACCAACTTTTCCATGTATGCCCCCCCCCTCCCCCCCTCCCTCACACATGCCAGAGCCCATCTCCTCCCAGCCGTGCCAGATGCGAGGGAGGCTTTAATTTCTCCCTTACAGATGTAATGCCGGCTGTAATACGGTGCCGTAATGTTCCTGCTGGCTCAGTTCTCTGGTTCTGAATTGGAAGCAGCTGCAGGCCGACAAGACTTGGTGGGAAATCAACAGGGAGGTAGAGGAAGGGCTGAGATGCAGAGCAGAGGGAACACAAACCAGCTCAACTCACAGCTAGTTGCAGTTCTCTCAAAATAATGGTGACGAGACGGGGCATGTTTGGTTTGTTTTTTAGTATACTAATAGATATTGTATTGTATTTCCTCTCCTGCCAATTCTCCTCCTTTTTAGGCCCACACATTTCCCCTCATTCTTACATTTAGTTCCAGTCATGTCTTGCGTTGCTAGACCTAGTTGGCTGCAGCAAAGTGCAGGTGCAAGTGAAATGAGTTTACAACATTCACCAGGATTAAAATACAATTACTATCAATTATAATCAGTATGTTTCATAAGTTGTGCTGGGAACAAAAAATGGACAAAAAAATGTTCTTCACACACAGAATAAGGAGAGAAGTTCAATTGAAAGCTTTTATTTAGTCACATGTTGGTTAAAACGCCTACCGGTGTTGATCTCAGAGGGTCCTCATTAGCGCGAAAATGGTAAAACACTAAATTTTAGTATTTGACTGCTAAAGAGCCAGGTATTTTCTTGAGGAGTGGATGAAGACCAAAATAGACCTGATGCTAACAATAGGCAACAGTTCCAATGTGTCTGCTAAATTAACTTTATATGGTGCTATTGTGTCAGTGTTTACAGCTTCTCCCCAAGTGCTCAAAAAGACAACTAATGCTGCTGATGCTAAAGTTGTACCGAATTTGATTAGCAACAAGTTGTCCCCAGCAGCCGGACCAAACTACTTTCACTTGCTGCTGTCCATCATGGACCTTGCCCTCCCAGCGAGGCTCCACAACTTCAGCACCAAACTCTCTCTGCATGTGTCCAAATGTAAATGCCGGCACCCACAGTAATTGCATCCAACACAAATTAATCTGGTTCTTTAAAAAGAGAAGATGAGCTGAGAACCCCTGCTGGCGGATAGATTGGAGGACAGGGCTTTTGTGTCTAGTTAGCCTCCTTCTGATCTTCCTCCTCCTGATCTTCCTCCTCCTCCTTCCTCTGCATTGCGGTGTCTACTTGCTGTTCAGTGAAACAGGTGGATGTGCTGATGGTTCTTAAAATGGTTGTTCAGTGCAGAAACAAAGGTGTTTTTTTTTCTATTCTTCTCCAACCTGTGGTGTGATTTACTACACAAATGGCAGTTTTCCTCCAACAGAAATGAAGTTGAACTTCTTTACCTGCAGCCTTGTTCTCTTTTAATTTGATTTTCTTTGCAGGACGTCGATGCTGTGACAGCAGAGTGTTTGGCGCTGAGGGAGCAAGTGACTATCTACGAGGAGCAGCTGGCCAACATGGAGGACCAGCACACAACGGTGAGGGGGAGAGAGGATATATAGCTGCACTGTGATGAAACAGGGATTGTTGAAAGCCATGAAAATGAGGCATTTAGGTTGGAAAGGAATGATGGAGAAATGCCAAGGCCTGTGGTGTCAAAAACAGCTGTGATGACCCCACTCACCTTGATGAAGAGCCAAAAAGAGCCCTATCAACAGTAACATATGGGGAGAGGATTAAAACACAAATTATGTAATTGAGTGTATCGTGCAACCAGTCAAAAGTAGGCCCCTTGTTTCAAAAGATTTCCACATATCCATAATCCTAAACAGAGAGGAAAGGGGAGAAAGATTGGAGGGAAATAACAGGAATAACTGAGTTCTGAGATCCTTCAGGCTACACGCACACACACGCACACGCACACGCACACGCACACGCGAGGCTAGCTAGTGTACTGCTAACATCAGTACTGTCTGTATATTGGCTGTTTGGGGCAAACAAACAAATTAACAAAAGGTCAACTTCACATGAATAACACAAGTGAAAATTCTCTGAATCATACATATTTAACACGGTGACATCTTCTCATGTAACTCTGGACATGGAAGTGAGTACACACACATGATGCAAAATGTCAAACTATTGCTTTAACATAGGGACATGTTTGCAACCATATCCAATTCACATCATTACCTTTTATCACATCCACACACGCCCTGTTCTCTCAACCTTCTACAATATTCTCCACCTCGCCAGGAGATGACAGACACGCCCCAGTATCAGGTCTCGAGGCTGTAGGCAGAGCGAGAGAGAGGGCGAGAGAGAGGGCGAGAGAGAGGGCGAGAGAGAGGGAGAGAGAGAGGCAGCTGAAGCAGGACCAACTCCATCACACTGTGTTTTTCTCTGCAAAGCCGGGCCGCCCGGCATTTAACACACTCCCTCTGGGACACGCTCGATAACTCACAGTCCGGGAAATGCAGCGGAATACAAAATGAAAACTGAAGTTCCCTTTGTTTTATTAACTGTTGTTATTATCAGCACTTTCAGATACCCCATATTCCCCTGACAAATCGGCAGCTATGTCGTTATTTAGGTGGAGGGGAAAGGAGAAAAATGTTAAGACTGCCACTGCAGCTCTGCAGCAGTTCATTTATCTCTGTAATGGATGTGGTTGTTTTTTTTACTAAAGGGGCTACATATTGGAAGCTGAAGACAAGTATGTTGAGGTCTTTGACATGTGTCTAATTACACCAAAATGTACTGCATGTGTCTGTATTTGAAGAGGTGGACTGTAGCCAAGTACTTGTATGCAAATACGGTATTTTAGCATATTTGAAGTACTACAGTATTTTCATTTCATGCATTGCACATCTACTGGACTAAATTCAGAGGCACATATTGTACTTTACTTCACTACATGTATTTGAAATGTAATGCATATGTCAACAGTTTATAAAAACACTTGGTGATCATCTGCATAACAATAACTTTTACCTTCTACACATGAAGTTTATTTCACAGACAATGCTTACATTGACTGAAGTAATATTCAAATACAAATAATAATAAAAAGTATTGATACCACTCTGGAAAAAAACACTACAAGTAAAAGTCGTAGTTGCATTCAAACTAGTATTAAATAGTATCAGGAAAATGTACTTAAAAATTGTAAAGTAAAAGTATTCATGGCCCTTTTCAGTATTAAATTAATCTGTTATTGATTTGTTATTAGCAGCATTTTAATGCAGTAGCTGGTCAAGGTGGAGCACATTTGAATTACTTTAAGTAGTATTTTTGCAGTTTGATCAATATTAATGCATCATATTATATAATATATTACATGCTTTTTACTTTTTTTTTGACAGTACAGCTGTCAAATGTATGTTGTGGAATAGACAGTGCAATATTCCTCAGAATTCAACTTCAGAACAACACTTTAATAAATGTACTCTGTTACATTTCACCACTGAGTAAAACATGTGAATGTGCTTCCCCACTGTGTGTTTGTATGAGCAGGCAGTGGAGAGTCTGCTGGAGCCAGCTGAAGGGACGACGGGAGCGGTGGCAGCGACTACATTTAGCAGCCCTGACATCACTGCGGCCCTGGATGTAAAGGAGTACTACTGCCAGCTGGCTGAGAGCCTCCAGGTACAACACACTGTAACGTAAGACACACAAACATGTCATGTGTAAGCCTTTGTGCCAAATGCTTTACCGTAGCATGTCTGTATACAACCATAGAATCACAACAAGGCTTTAAACTCCACATTAATGGACTGAACCTCATACTCGCCAGAGGTGGAAACCCGCTAAGTAAGTTTATTAAGTTTATTAAGTACTGTACTTCAGGACAATTTGATGGTACTACTCCACTATTTCAGAGGGAAGTATGTCAGTAATATGTTATGTCGGCTGTAGATGCTTGTTACTTTTCAAATCAAGAATACATTAATAAAAACATGATTAGCTTGTATAATACACTCTAAACCAGTGTTTCCAAACCTTTGTTACTTGTGACCGCTTTGGGGCCCTTTGCCACATTTCAGATGTCTATAGTCAGATCTCCATCCAGCATAGTTTTAGCGAAGGTTTTCCAGAAAATCAGCAGAAGAAAATGCGTTTCTATCTACTACTGTAATGCCAATAAAAGAAACCAGCCCTGTCGCCTAAAACTTGCGTTCACATTCAACAAAACTACATTATGAATTTGAGGATATATATATATATATATATATATATATATATATATATATATATATATATAAAATACACTTTTTAAACCGATGGATGGAAACTCACTTTATGAATTGCAGCATAACTGTTAAAAAGAGCCAATATTTCACAAAAGTCCCAAAAATATCTATATACTTGTTTCACGGAAACTTAGTTTTTCCTCCTTTCTTCTCCCATTAATTATCTCACGACCCCTCCGATTTATCTTGTGACCTTTTGGAGGGGGCTGACCCCAAAGTGTGTCAACCACAAGTCTAAACTACTTCACTGAATATAAAGAAACGCCGGCTAAACCTTGACATCTACACAACAGTAAAATGGCACTTTCATATTCATGCATCAGTTTTAATAACCTCCTATCATGCATGTATGTATACTATCTCTCAGTGACGGGGACATTTCTCTGCAGAACAAGTACTTGTGTAGTTTAACCTAAATAGCATTTTGAATTACTTTTACTTGGGGCATTTTTCATTTGTTACATAGATCCTTTTACTTAAATAACAGTAGCAGAGTACTTCTTCCACAACCGGCTGCCATCCGCCTACTGGTCACCTTCTCTCTCCCTCTGAAACATCTCGCTCAGGTCCAGAATGTAAATCTCAACTTTCACAAATCACACAACGATACTCCCATTTGTTTTCGTTCCCTCTTAACACAACACGGGGGAAGGACTTGAGGTGTGTGTGTGTGTGTGTGTGTGTTTCTCAAGCAAAGGCATGCTGCATTGGGGTCAGACTATAGCTCCGGTGGGTCTGACCTCCTCTGGGTCGAGGATGTCTGCCCGGTTCAGAGGTCACGGCTGTAATCAGACTGCTGGCCGCCTTCCCAGGCTCCTCAGCAGTACCGGAGTGGACGCTGGTGTGTGTGTGTGTGTGTGTGTGTGTGTCCTTGATTTAGATGCATGTCTGAAGGGTATCCAGCGTATTTATATTGTTGTATGTCTAGATGCATAGATGTGTTTCTTGTTCCCCAAACCCCCGTCTATTGCATCTCTCTCCCTCCCACTCGGGTTCTTCTCTCACCAGCTGGACACCGTCCTGTCTGTGCCTGCCCTCAATTACGAGACGCAATTGTCTCAATGCTAAAAATGATTGCTATTGGGTTTGAACAGTAATGGTGATTGCTGGCTGACTCCCACACACCTGTGCACACTCATGGTGCTCGTTTCTGCTGCATTTATTCCATCTAATCAGAAGTGTGGTGGACACGAGGAGAGGTTCACCCATCAGCCGGCATGAGAGGCTCTGATTGCTCTTTGGTCCCCTGACAGAGTGCACTTAACTGCCCAAAAGAAAGCACTATCCTCACGGTCTTGTGCTTTTGCAGACTCAAACTAAATGGTGATAACTTTCAGGACTGCGCTTCTTCCCCTTTTTCTGTCTTCGCAGTGCGGGTGTGGTGCAGCCTCATCTGCTGTGAGTCGCCGTGGTGATGGAACACAACTGGAAGGGGGAGGAGCCGGAGTGTCAACCATCAAAGATGCGTCAAAGATAAAGGACATCAGTGAGATGAAGATGCTGGTGAGTGGACTCACTGCTGTTCACTCACTTCTTGTTTTGTCTACCCAAATCACATACAAATGTGCTCTACATTAAGATATGGGCTTTGGGTTCATTTGTTTATTTCTGCGACTTGCACCTCACAAATCTCCACAACATGTTGTGCAGACATCTAAGCCAACTGAATAATCTTCCTGGCAGAGAGTTGGATATAAAGATTGATACCAATCTCATGTCTTTACACTAGAAATAAAGCTACAGCAAGCGGCTGATTAGCTTAGCACAAAGACTGGAAACGGGTACACTGCTAGCCTGGCTTCCTCCAAAGGTAACCAAATCGGAGGTTGCCAGGCAAGCCGTTTTACCGTATTTGCAGTCTTTATGCTAAGCTCAGTAAGCTGGCTGTGATTCATATTTACCACACTGACATGAAAGTTAAAATACATATTTCCCAACACTCTGGACTATTCCTTTAAGAAATGACTGTTCTCAAGATTATCCAGAGTAATGGGGACATTGTAGTTTTAGGTATAAATCTCAAACTGATACTTATAAACCTCTGCAAATAAAAACAAAACTGTCTGCATGCTGGTAAACTGTACTGCCAAGTAAGGCATTCAAAAAAGAATTAGGGGTGGGGGGGATGAACTGACCCTTTCAGTCTCACATTTTCACATGATTTAAAAGCTTCAGTTACGGCCTTCTTATTCAAATGTTCCCATAACACATGTCTCACCTCTTTACTGACAAAAGTGGAGTCTTTCAACTCAACTGGATCTGCTTTGGCCACCAGCTCCTAAATCAGACATAATGGTGAGAATGAATGGTTTCCCACAGCAGGCGAAGGGAGTAGAGAACAGCTGAGTGACAGCAGAGCAACAGTGTGGGAGATCCTGCTGACCAGAGTGTTTACTCTGCGGACACTTTCAGCAGGAGATGTGAGGGGCTCGGCTTCAGCTCAGAAGGGATTTATTGCCCTCCGTGTCCTCTGTTATTAAATCCAGTCTTTCAGAGCGTCTGCAGCTTCATAAACGTCTTAAAACTTGACACGCACACTGACTTGGAACGGAAGATAGGAAATAAACCTTCATCGGATATTTCTCATCCAACCGGCAGAAAAATTTAAGCAAGGGAGCTTTGAATTAAATAGCAGAGTGAGGCATCAATAAGGAGACGAAACAGTAAATTATGAGTAAAGTCACCAGGTGACTCCAGAAACTACCTTCTCTTCCTTCACATTAGCCTCCTTAACATCCATCAGTGATCCGACCACAGCTGACACCTAACCACATCTGTAACAAACATGGTGGTTTGGTTCTCATTACTGTGGCTGCAGCTCTACCTCCAGCTCTTTAAATAAACATTGAGCCTCTGTAACCACAGCAGAACTCTCCCGACATCTACTTTTCTCTAAAATGCAGCACAAAATCCCCAGTTCGGCTCAGTCCAGCCTGACGGATGAACAGCACGGCTTGATCTGCTCTGTTTCCTCTCTCGCCTGTGATGGATGCCTCGGGTCTGGTTTCTCGCTGAGACACAACATGGCCAAACAAACAGATTGCAGTGAAATCAGCCCTGACGCAGAAATGTATATAATAGAGCAGGCACTGATGGGGTCGTACGCCACTACTCTCATACGCACACGGCCCAGACCTCACTTATCATGCCAGGCAGAAAGGAGGAGTGTGGGAGTAAGTGACTCGACCAGGTTTGGGAGTCATCATCAGCCTGTGAGTTGTTACCCGGGTCTTCTTCTACTCACATGATCTCGCTGAAAGACGAGCACGACCGCATGGATCCCCATCTGGCTGTGACAGCTAATTGTTGAACTTCTGTGATTGCTGTAATTACTCACGGCAGGACACCACAGCTTCAGACATGGGGGGCAGCTATGCTCCTGCTTTAGTTTGTTGAAGTAAAGGAACCTGTTTTATCTGTGAAGCTTGGTTTGATTGGCATACTTAAAGTACCCAAGTGTAGGACTTAAGGGGCTCTGTGAGCAGAAATAGACACAGTGTTCCTACTATCTTTTCATTAGTGTATAATCGACTGAAACTAAGAACCATTTACATTAGCTTAGAATAAGCCCTTCATATCTACCAGGGGACCAGGTCCTCTTCCATGGAGTCCGCCATGTTGCACAACTATAGTAGCCCAGAACCAACAAACCAAGCAATGGCTCTCGACAGGGTTTTTCTGAAGGCAACTATAGGTTGGGTCAGGAGGGGTGAGCAGAGGGGTATTCAGATACAATTTGCAACCTCACCACTAGATGCCACTAAATCCTACACTTTGGTCCTTGAAGTTCTGGTTCAGGGGAGCTCAAGTTCTATCCATTTATAGTTTTTGGGTAATTAACCCACAGATAATGACTCCATCTCACTTTTAGCTCATTGTTTTTGGTTTTACAAGCCACAAATTCTGGCTTCATCATTCCCGTTTTCAGCTAGAAACCACCTTTTTTAAAACCACAAATTTCAACCTTGTGGTAGCATTGGATCAAAGTCGGTAGGATTTATCATCTGGAAAAAAGAAATGTCTGCATTTCATTTAATAGTTGTTGAGATATTACTGTCTGAAACAAAGTGATGGACTGAATGACTGACTGACAGATGGTATCAATAGAGTCACACTGCTAGATCCTTTTAAAAAGCTCTAATAAAATAACTACCTGCTCAGCATCAAATGGCAGACAAAGTTGGTGATTATTTTGTGAAAGTCGAACATCTATCAGCCAAAAATCCAGATGTATTTCTCTGTAGTTGACGAGACATGAAGCTAAAGAATAGTACATATGGGATGTGCTTGTTGCAAGATGGCCAGAAACGCGACACTGGACAGGCAGGATCATCATTACATTATTAGTAACAAGATAACTCAGTAGAAACCATTGTTTTGGGTGTATTTGAATGAATAACCTCTGCTGTATTTCGTCTGTATTTCTGTAGTTTTCAGAGCTACAGAAGGAGCTGGCTGAGCTTGAGCTGTGTAACGAGAACCTAGAGGACGAGGTTGAGATGAAGACTGCTGCATACATGGACGAGATTGCTGAGTTGGAGGTCTGAGAGTGGACTAATTAACGATTAAGCATAGGCGCAAAGGACCAGTAGTTTGGACTAATTCTGTCATTTATTCCCACCCTCTAATCCCACCGTGTGTGTGTGTGTGTGTGTGTGTGTGTGTGTGTGTGTGTGTGTGTTGGTCAGTGTACTACAGATGAAATGCGGCACCAAGAGGCCGACTTCAAAGTGCAGAAGAAGGAGCAGTGTGAAGACTACAAGGAACTGCTCAGTGAGAAGATGGCCAGAGACATGGAAATTGCTGCCTACAGGTAAAACAATAATATATCTGATCAATTTTTTATTTTTTATGGATGCAAAACTGCTCTGAAAAATAATAATTATAATGTATGATCTGGGCTTTACAACTTCAGACAAAATTGAGGATCAGGTTAGCCTGCAAACATAAAAAAATATACTTGGGACTGTGAACAGATTTTTTTGTTTAAAGGATCCCTGTTAGCTTCTAGTAAGTTAGTTGCTAATCATCATAAATACACCTGCATTTTATGAAACGCCAATCTGAACACTCACTAATCCAGATGAAACATTTATGAGGAATGTACAGTAAAATGTAGCAAAAAAAATAAAATGAAATGGACTTTCAAATTAGACTGAATTGGTGCATAACTCAAACTACTGACAAATATGAATCTATGCAGGCTTTCTATACTGTGGATGGACGTCATTACATTATCCAGTCAGTTATTCCAGCACTCTTTGCACTAACACTCTGCGCAATTGGTAAACTTAGAGGAAGAGTTTTTACTCGTGTAAATATATATACTTATGTCCATTGTTATATAAATATATTTATATATGCATATTTATTTTGACCTACTTGTATGTTGAGAGCTACTAGACACCAGAGTCAAATTCCTTAATTGTGTAAACGTTCTTGGCTAATAAAACTAGTTCTGAGGAAGAGATGGACCAGAACAACCGTGTGTAACACTGGGTTGGGCATCACAGGAGATGTTATTACAGCCACTAAATATATTAGCAGAATCTTTTTCATCGTCTTTTATTTCACATTTCTATCTGCAGTACACCTTTTAGCCACATGAGGTAGCCTGGATGTTCATATTGTTCTGTTGTAGCCTACTTATAACATGGAATCTAGTTTGAAAGACGAGCGTACATTCTGTTTGTTTTACTGATGAGAGGGAAAAAACAAAAGCATGTTAACTCTGCCTAAATGTATATTGTTTGACTGACGAGAGGAAATTAAAAGACTAAGATGGCCTGTTAACTCTCCCCAAATGCATTTATTTGGTCTCATTTATGAAAATATTCAACATGTGTATATGTTTTCAATAACGTATGCATTAAAGTTGTGAGTTGGTAGCAGCTTTCAGTCTGAATAAGCTCTGTATTCATCAGTACTAATATTATGGCCCTTCTATACCCTCACAACTCTCATTCACCTCTAAAAAAAAAAGAGCTGCAGGTCGTTATTCTTAAATGGGACCCCTCAATTTGCTGTATGGTGTGCACAATGCACAATTATACCAGAGAAGATAAGGAGACTTTTTAAACAATGAGGTCCAACTGTCAGCGAGACTGTCAGTCAACAGGACAACTGTGAACCAGCTCTCTGGGTCAGAGATGGACCGCCATGTCTGCTGGAGAACATGGAGGTGTTCATTCCAACAAAAACACTGCACCAGGTGGTTTCACTGATTAGTTCTCCTGTTAAAGGTGTCATAAAGTCAACTGCTGAAGTTTCTGATTGCAATTAAAATCTGAATTGCTGAGACTTCCCTGACATGCATTGTAGATCCCCGTCTCTGCGGTAGGGGGTCAAATGAAAACAGACGTCCCCTGCGGTGCCGCGCATTATTTAAACCTGTCGAGGAGAATGAACTGTTAGGGGCAAAGCACACAATAACCCTGGGATGATTTCATTAGATTTAAATTAACTTGATCCTCTGTTTGACATTCTTTACATACTGTATGAGCAAATTGTGAATCACGCGAGAAAACACTCGGAAAGGATGTGGGCGGCATTGTTTTTCAACAAGAAGGTTCTGCGTAAGTGTTACCTTGACTATTGCAAGGAGTATTTCCACAAGATACGGTGTATAAGTCCAATATTGTCAAAGCATCTCGTTTATTGTAACTTGGACATCCACATTGTCCATTATAAGACATTCTTGCAAACAAAGGGCTGCCATCACAGACTAACTGGGGTCACAGGAAACTGCTCCTAAATATTATGCAGTGTCCTGTACGTGAGCTTGAAGACGTTTTCATGACATTCCTTCATTCCACTGACGTTGTTTAACCACCTGCTATCCTGGTATGCGGACTGACGCACTTTAAGCACCACCTCATCCGGCTGCCACGGGCTTCCTCCCGGTCCCTCCATCGCCGATCCGACTGCATCTGACCCCCAGGGGGCCCTGCTGCGGACCTGCGCTCAGACCCTCACAATGCCTCATTAGAATGGGCAAAGAGGGCCTCACATGTCAGCGCTGTGTGCTGGGCCAGGGCCAGCGCTTCTCCACGGCAGCCTGTTAATGTCAGCCGTCTCCTTACACAAATTTCCAAATTCGCCACAGTTTTAATTCTCTCTCGTTACCCAACAGACAGTCCCAAAGACATTCAAGGCACAGGAAAGGCACACAGTCAACGCCAACTTTTTTTCCTCCTCTTTTTTTTAAACTTCACTGGATGTTTTGCCATCCGTGATTAAAACCATGAATAAGAAATGAAAATGGTTGTTTATTCTCTCCGTGCCGTGGCAAACTGTCTGCACAACAGACCCTAATGACCTCCGGCTGCCATTACTGGGTAGCTTATCGCCTGTGAAAGCGTCTCAGAGCAGTTGAGGCAGATGCTCACTGCTTTTGCTCTCTTCTAGTATGAACCATATTACACTGTAATTCATTTTGCTGTTCATTGTGGTTTGCTCACGCTGCTGCATGACTCGGCAACAAGTATCTCAACCAGGGACCAGATCCTTTTTAGTTAAGTGCAGTGGATGACTTCTGCAGGTCCTACTGTATCCCAAAGCTGCTTTAATTCACAATTGTATATTAACAATGAATTAATGACTCGCATCAGCATTACGGCGCTAAACTACATCTTTCAGTTCATTGTTTTGGTTTTCTGGCTAGCAACTTTGCTGCTGTGGTTCTCATCTCGCTCATCACCAGCGTTTCCAGATGCAGCTGTTTTCAGTGAATAGCTTTTTAAAACCCACTATATGTTCCATTCCCAGTATCAACCAGCAGACGGACACAGTTAGAGACTGGCTCTTTAGCTGCTAAATGCTTCACTGTGTTCACAAGCTAGATATTTTCCCGGGAGTTGGTGATCAAAAACAGAGTGTCTGCTGGATGTGTAAATAATCAACTGTTGGGTAACTAGTACATGATATCAACTTTATAAGATGTTGATATGTCAATGTTGTTTTTACAGATTATTGCATCAAAAAATATCTATGTATGTATAACTGCAATATACTAATATATCATGAAACGCGTATGATGATGTGAATTAACATTTTGGAAGTCTGCTGGATTGAAACCTTATTCTCATTGACCAAACAGTGTCATTTCAAAGTCAGTTAAGTGGCTGTTCTAAAATTTTGGATTATATCACATGGTCATCAACAAATGGAGTTTTCCAATTCACATGGTCGAACCAGCCGTGAGTGCATGTGAGTCTCTCTGTTGCGTTGTCCCACTGGCTAGCTAATCGCCGCCGCTTTGCACTGTGCTCATATGCTGGTTACCGCCGATACGGCATCCTGACGCATGGCATCACTGCGGAAGCGTAGCAACCAACCTCCGGTTAGCTCTGTCAGCACTCTTGCCACTCTTTGCAATGTTTGGGCTTTTAACACCTTTTGCAGTTAGCCAACCTGCTCAGCAGCCGCCACGTTGAGAGCCGTGTGGAGGCAAGAGATATGCTCTGAATTCCCTGTCGAGAACATTTAGGGTGAGATAATTTTGACAACCGCTCTTTCCAAAGCCAAGAGGAAACTTGTGAGTATGTCAATGTGGTCACCTGTACTTTGTACGTTCATGTATTTCTCTGGCTCAATCATAACAGGAGTCTGGTGGAGGAAGAGGAGGAGAGGCTGTGCGACCTGTGACGTGACGCGACGCCGGACAGTCAGACTGGCAGGCGGGATGCTCCCACTCACATGGATTAGAAAACAGACCAAAGAGAAACAAGGAAAAACACACTGGCACTAGGATGAAGCTTACGGTACCAATGCAGCAATTTAAGCAGAACTTATCATGACAGATTAATGCCGTCTGGAGGTCTAAACCAGGCTATTGATAACAGGTTGCTGGCAGATGACCCCGAGACTCCAAGAAAGATGGAGCTGTCTCAAAGAGGTGGGAGGATGGGGGCTGTGCGATGAGTGTGTATCCATTCAGTGTCTGGCAGGGATATTTCCTTAAGTGGGTTTATCTTTACCAGCTAACTGATGCGGTTCATAAATGGTTTGTCCCCTCTTTGTTGGACGAGTCCCACACACACGCAAGTTAAACTGTGTGGCTCCGTGAAGTCCTTTCCCCCCTGATACCACCTCATCCATCACTCAAACTTTGTCTGATTACCTGCTCTTAACCCTTGACCCCCTCACTGTTAACAAACATATTGACAGCTCTCCTTTTGGTTACTAAAAGCATCCCACCTTCCCTTTTGCTTTTACAGTCATGCGTTCATGTTTTTTTTTTGGTTCATGAAGTTGTTGTTTTTTCTGCGGCTCTTACAAAAATGAGCATCTGGATGTTTCAACAAGAAACGCCTGTGTGATTCATTATTGCTCCTTTTTTGAAAAGCAATCTCCCAATTTACTGTTACTGAAATAAGCATTTGGTAATACATTCCTCTGTAAGCATTTCCTTAACTTCAACATGACTTTCAAACTGTCTGTAATAAATCATGTGTGGTTCCTGCTTCTGCACAAGCGTCAGTATGTGATTTAAATAAAATAAAAGTAGTTGCATGAGACATCAAATCATTCTGTGTGATTTTCTTTTGTGAAGATCTGTTTCATGAGAAACTGCTTGGGAATATTTAAGACGTTCCCCCACAAAATATAAGTACGCAGAGAGCACAGTGAGATTAATGTTCAGTGATCCTTCTTTCATTCATCTTCATGTTCAACAAGAGATTTAAACATTCCCAGCTATTAACGATCTCAAAGGCTTGTTAGCTCTGCCATAAAGATGAAAAATGCTGCTAATAACGGATCAGATTAGATTAGCCACACTCTGTGAACTTGTGGTGGTGATGAGGAGTTAGTCTCTGTAATAATTGAGTTCAGTGTCTGGAGAAAGGGCTGGGAATGGGTGGATACGGTGACTTGTTTAATTGTCCCAACATGAAACATGGCCGGCTCAGGAGGAAGCCGGCGTGTCTGTTTGCTCGGGGCTGCAGAGCTCAATCAAGACCTCAGAGGAGAGGAGGTGGAAGACTTTGAATTCCCTCTGGGTTTTCCTCTCTATCTCTCAAATACAAAGCCAACGAACCATCCAGCGTTCCTGATCTCATGGGACTGCTCTGTCTCTGCCTCGTGGTAAATAGGAGAATATCTAAGAAAACTGTCTTCCTCTTCGAGTTGTGCTTTCCCTTTTATCTTCTCTGCCTCTTGAGGAAAGGTGATTGACTGTATGGAAATCCAGGAAATGGACTGCACCAGAATCATAACATTTAGGCTTCATATCCTGCTCTCGTAAATGTGCTTCCATACAGGAATGCACACAGACATATGATAAGCAGTCAAATATCCCCAAAATAGAATAATACCAAGGGGTATAGGAGGAGAAAAAGTAATTTTTAGGCCCATTCAGGTGTATTAATAAGGGTTATGTCATCAAACCCCAAACAAGGAGAAAATATGATCAACGATATTTATATACTAAGATAACAAGACATTTATTTTGTGTGTGTAAAGGGGTTAATTCTCACATAAGAGCAACAATAGAAGGCTCTGTGATGATCTATGTGGGAACACTGCTGACAGCATGCTAACATGCTCACAATGACTATTTTAAAATGCTGATGTTTAGCATGTTCACCACCTTAGTTTAGGGTGTTAGCATGCTAACGCTCGCTAATTAGCACCTAACACAAATTACAGCTGAGTCTGAGAGAAATATCAATACCTTTGTATTGGAGTCATTTAAATTGTTCTGTTATTACAATTAATAATTACATGAATGGAACATGAGGGTCTGAACCAATCTTTTAATTGCTTTGACATTTAACTCAAAAGCATAAATATCAGCCTCATGGTGGTGCTAGGAAAGTTAAGGGAATCAGATCAATCTTCTGGGGGTCATGAATGTCTGCACCAAATTTCACGACAATCAATCCAATAGTGGAGTTATTTCAGTCTGAATCAAAGTGATGGACTGACTGACATCGCTGCAGCCAAAAATACAAAGCATCAATATTGCCCTCGAAACCACACATGTCTAAAGAAAACATGAATTCTCATAATGACAATTAATAGTTTGATAACATAGTGGGCCTCTACAACACATTATGAAATGCTCTTTGGGTGAAATAGAGCAAATCACATGACCCTGAGAAAAACACTAAATAAATAAATCAACAAATATTTGAAAATGTGTTAATTCCAGCAGCTGCTTCCCGAACACAATGAAGTATTTCACAGACTGTGATATTTGTGAGTGTGGTGACCTCTGCGCTCCTCTGTATTCCTTTGCCCCCGTCACACGTCCTTGACAACTGAGAAAAATGCGCATTAACCCCTGAAAGCTGGCCGGTGACACTGAGTGGCCCGGGGCAGGACTGTGGCACCTCTGCTCCTTGAAGCCGGACAATTTGATTTGAAGGCGGAGATTTTTAAAGCTGAGTCATGGATCAGTGGTCAGCCAGTCCCTTGGCCTTTTCATCCCCCCTCCCTTTTTTTTCTTCTTTTTTTGCCTTGATGGTGTCTGTGGATGGATGGATTGGGGGGGGGGGAATTGAGAAAACAGCCAAACCTGCCTAACACCAACAAACAAAGAAAGCACTGCTGGGAATAAAGCAGAGTTTAGTTCCTCTGGGCAACGTTTGCTGTGAGGTTGAATGTTTCTCGATGGTTTGCTGGTGCTGAAAGAAACTATTTCACACAACATGTGCTGTGGATATAACATCCCATTAACTTCAAGTGGTGCAGGAATGTCTTAATATTAAGAGTGGCAGGGCAACGCTGATACATTTTGACATCTGAGCTGGTTTCATCAGTCCACAAATTTTAAATCGGCTGGAGAGGAATCTGATTAAGGCCTGAGCTAATGGTGATCGAGGTCAGCTTGTGTGACTCAGCTCGGCTGTCACCTACACATAGGTAAACCCAAAATACTGTTTCCCCCTTCAGGTTCACCCAGACAAATAAACACTGTCCTCACTAAGGACAAAAGTAATCTTTTAAAGTCTCTTCGTGGCAGCTCGGACGTAATGAACCAAGCTGGTGTTTAGAAAGCAAATAAATAAGAGAGGACAGGGTTGAATCGAGGAAGAAAATAAGAACAGTAAAAATATACAAAGGAGAGAGCTTTTGAGAAAGTATTTCCTTAACAAGAGGGGAACAAATAATAAATTATGGGGCCCCTCTCCCTTGAGGCAGGACTGGCACGCCTCAGGGTAGAAGGAAGTGGGCATCGCTCTTTTTTTATAGGGGTCGAGGACAGTTTTCCACGGTGGGAGCATCACACAAGTCCCGAGAGAAAACTCCTCAAAGGAATGTTTACACACACACACAAATGCACACACCGCTCCCCACGCACACCTTAAATACGTCATGCAATGCTGAATGAAGATGGTGGTAGTGTGACTGCATAACCCCCGGGTGCCCCATCATGTCATCGCTGTAGTTTCTGCCCTCTTCATAACAGCAGTCCCACTTGGCTTGTTCAACTGAACGACTGCTGACAGCTGTGACCCCACATTTACCCCACACTCCCCCTCGTGTCTGTCCCAAAGCAGGTGGCAAACACCCTCAACACGAGACTCTCCATGTTGGTCCGACATCTGATATGATATTTTGATACCTTTTTTTTATTTCTTGGCAAAAACTCCAGTACCTTGTCTTGTGATGGAGAGATAAAGCAAAGCAGCGTTTTTTTATTTCCCCAAACTCCTCACACAGTGGGTTAGCCGCGGCCAGAGTTGATCAAAGTTTCTCTTTTGTTTCAAAGTGTTGGGCTGAATGGAAGCGGATAAAAGTCGAGGCTACAGGAACATGAGAGAAAACAGGCAGGATTTATATTCTGCTGCAGTGGCTTTCATACCCATTAAAGGGTGTTAGCATCTTTTTAAGCATAGTGACATTATTGTCGGCTTAGGGCTTACACCGATCCAACCATTTGCTGTATTGGATTCTTGGCAGATGGCCTCCGTGGATCTTGGCCACCCTTGAATTTAGTTCTCATGTTAAGCTTCACTTGTCAGTAAATGGGTTGCTCCCTGCACTTACCCTACACATAGGAACTTATGTCTTGGTTGTAATGGTTTCTTATCAGTTAGAAAAAAAAATCATACCACATAGCTGCTGCTGCTCCAAGACGTCCTCCCACCTACTGTAGCACTTAACCTGATTATTTTTCTGGAATTTCTGTGTTGATAGATGGCGTACTGTGATATACAGTGCATATAAACACAGTATAAGGATGAATTTGATTCAATTATATTGCATACAGGGAGCCCTGTTATAGAGTATAAGCAGATTAAGAACATAAGTGCATTTGCAGACCACCACAAGGGCCTTCAATTTAACATAATGTGCTACAATCTAGTGTTATTCACGCTTTATTAAACCTGCATTAAATTAGTTGTTGCCCACTCAACAGCTTGCAAACACAACACTGACATATTATCTCTGGTGTTTTCAGACAGCGAGCCGCCTCCATTCTTTTCAATGTAAACATGACGGCATGAGAGGATGAGGAGAGGATGGCGGCTGTCGCTCTTGTAAACACTCTTGACGCCATCTATGTGACGTCATCGACTAGGTTGATGTAGTGTCTAAAAGCCCCTTTTATAGTTGTTTTGCTACATTTGTCAGTCGCCTATTTACACATCCAGATATATATCAATGTTAGCATTCATTTGCAGTCTGGTTTCTCGCAAATTGATGGATTTAAGATCAATACTTACTTTTCTTAGCTCTGATTTGGTCTTGACCAACTCCTGAGAACAATATCAGGCTCTTTAGTAGCTAAATGCTCCACATTGTTCATCAGATAACCACAAACTTTGTCTGTTTGCTGTTTGGTGCTGAACATGTAGTGTACAGCGGGTTTGTCGGAGCTTTTGCGCTGAACTGCTGCGGCAAACCAAAACAATGTGCTGAAAGTTGTTAAAACCTTTCACAGAGCTGAGTTTTTTTTCTGTGGGTTTGTTACTATGAGCGTCACATTGTACATTACACAAAGTCATTTGAATCATTGTTGATTTAGAAATATTGATAACTGCTGCTTTAAATCAGTAAGAGGGTCATGTTTTTGAGTCAATTTATTCATGTCACCCATTGACTTATTTGAGCACATAACCAATTCCTCTTCCTGTGCCTCTGAGGACCTGGAGCCAGAGCACCAGTAGTCCAAACTATCATAATTTGTGCTCGGAGTAAGAAATCACATGTGTCACAGTTTATGTCGGCAGCCGTAGCCCCGAGCAATGACTGGTTTAGAATTTGGAACAAGCTACGAAATCATTTTCTTTGCGCAGCAGTCATTCATCTTTTTCCCAGACATCCAGACATCTCAGGCCTGCTTCCTCTCAAACTGACGTGACCGGCAGGTAAGCAACATTTTCCATTCTTGGATCCCATGTAGGTTTTTCAAATTATATTTTAACATACATTAAAATGTAATCTGCTTGTACGCTGACATGATTTCCACATCTTGAACTTGAATCTGTGTCTTATTTGACAAAAACCTTTCCGTGTCATGTAAAGGACAACAACATCTGGACCAAACTGAGATTACATTGCGTAAGAAGGTTATCCACCAATTACATCTTGGAATCGTCGACCTAATTTACAATGGTAGGACAGCGCAAACACTCCTAATCTTTCTTGTGCTCCGACTGTGAAGTAGGTTCTTTGTTCAGCTTGTCTCCTGAAACCTTTCTTCATAAGTGACCATTAAATGGATGGTTGAGTGTTCAGCCACCAGTGAGCCTCGGTAGACGCGCTACAGGGCTGAACTGCCCCTGTGCCGTTTCACCTCAGAGGCTCACCAGAGGACCTGTCAGGCTTGCGATGTTTTACAGCTCAGTTTGCAGACAAAACACCTCACAACCAAATCCCTTCAACAACATCTGCTGCCAATTTAGCCGGGGCATTCCTGCAGTCTGTGCTGTTTAATATTCACAGGGGTTAGGATCTGCCAGGACAGGGGTGGATGGGGACGGTAGGGAGGGGGAACCGGCTTCTGCAAGCCTTTGGTCCGTAGTCCAGACACGGTGAAAAATGAGGGGTTAACAAAGAGTGAGCTGGAGCAGGAGTGGGTTAACTGGGCTAATTTGCAGGGATAATAGTGGTGCTCATGGAAGGCCTTTGGGGAGCAGCGGTGTGGAACACAGACCTGATGGTGCAACCACACAGGAAGTTTACAGCTTGGCCAAAAATGTATTTAATCATCAAACAAGCAGCGAGGAGCTGGTGGCATGGCCAGAGCCAGCAGTCATCCTGATGATGAAGACAATGTTTGGACAAGGGGCCAGACGCAGCACCAGATCCACACCTCCCAGATTTCAGAGCATTGAAACCTCTTTTATTGGCCAAGTCTGGCAAAGGTGCATGTTTTCTTTTACATTTGCCAGTAGCCTTGAGCGAGATATTAACAATATAGAGTACATTATATATATCTTTAATTATTCTCATGTGAGTATACTTAAAAATACGAACAACAAAAATGGATTCATTGCAACATTTATAGGAAATGACTTGTGAACGGTAGAACTAAAAACAGTCTTTTATTAGCAGTAATCAAAGTATCCGGCATACATAACGGCACATATGTGCTGCCCGACTGAGTTAAGTGAGAGTAATAACCCAGTTATTTGATAATTAGACTCTTGGCCTCCTTAAATATGGCCGCGCAACGTCCTTGTGAATTTTTATGGATGTATCCCAGGCACTGCTAACTTTAGACAGAAGAAATTCACATCAGTTTTCTTCCTTTTAGTCCAAGTTTGTTGATTTCTATGAGAAAATATATTTTGATGTATATTTATTTATTTAGGATATACAATACCTTGCAAAGACGGAAACCTTAATATCTAAGCAATAATACACAACACTTAAAATACTGAAGTTTCAGTGGGATGTAGTCCTCATTACTGGGAATATTTACTTTTCATCCTGTGTAGAGGGTATCAATAACTCCCCCGTTGTTTTGGGGTGAAATGGCATTTATGTGAAAATAAATTCTCTCTATATTTTGCAGAACTTGTCCTCGTTCCTAAAAGAACGCGCCCACACTGTTGAGAGAACGGTATTTCAGCAGTGGACGCAACCGGGGCTGTCTAATGACTCTCTGAAAGGGTGATGTGGATCGTGCGACACCTCCGCTGCTCCCTCACTAAAGGACACCCCTCGCCATGGCAACTGCATAAACATCTGTCTTCCCATTCAAGGGAAGGTCTTGAGGGAATATACAAGCCTGCAATTTATTATATATAAGAAGAGACCCAGCTTGTGTGTATGTCCATATTGCTGCTTAGTGGACCGAGAGAGCTACATGTAATAATGAGGACATCAGATCTCATATTTATACAAAGTGCAGTATTTCCTGTGCAACCACACATGCATGTGTGATGGTTGGAGGTAGGACCTGTACAAAATATGCCTTTTAATGAAAAAATTTAAAATATGCCTATACCCTGTTTTGCAGAGAGTTAGATGTAAAGATCGATACCACACTTGTGTCTGTATGGTAAATACACAGCTAGCTAGTTCACTTAGTTTAGCATACAGAATGGGAACAGAGATGCAAATTACTTTACATTAATACATTTGGGTTTTTTGGACGAATTAAACAAACATACCATGTTAATTAGTGACGTGTTGTTAAAGTTGAAGTTCTTTTGAACCTTTTAGGCAGGCTAGTTGTTTCCCTTTGCTTCCAGTCTTTATGCTAAGCTAACCAGCTGCTGGCTGTAGCTTCATATTTGGGAGACATGAGTGTTATCAATCTTTTCATCTTATTCTCTGCAAGAAAGCAAATACGTTTATTTAAGCCTAAATGTCAAATTCTTTCTTTAATCTCATTCACTTAAAGTCTGCAATTTAAAATAAGGCACTCGTTATCAAAGACATATATGATGTAATAATATCTTTATTAATGGTTATTATATTATTCAGAGTAAATGCAGATTGATGATATTTACCCTTTATTAATGCCTTACTTACATCTTTAACTGTAGGATTATTAGAGAGTGGATATACCTGAGCCCTTATCAGTGGTTTATTAATAACAGTCTGAGAGATTTTTCACAATCTGGTAGCCAAAAAGATTTGTATTAATACATATTTACATATAGTAACTGATTTATTAGCCACTTCATAAATGGTCTAATAATAATAATATTAGGAAACTGGGACCTTAAAATCAAGCAGTTTGTTATTTTATATAGAATTCATCATCCGTGTGTTCTTCATCCAGTGACCTGGAATTAAAACCCCACACATATTTCCCATTTCCAACTTCATGTAACATTCAGGATCCTGTCAGTTTCCCTCATCTTGTAGTTATGTCAAAACACATTTCAGGGATCTGTTGATACATGGCATCAAGGAGCCGTCCACACTCTTTAACATGTTTTACATTCCCACCTCATGCCATGCGTTACACCGTAGAGCAGTCAGCTTGATGCTGACAGAGTCCCTAAACATCATCGTACAAGGAAGAGTTTGCTCATGCTGAAAATTAAATAGGGCGATTGAAATGCATGCAGTGGCCTCATTTTAAAACCCTGCCTTTTGCAGGGCAGAGTTGAGGTAAATGTAATTTTTAACCATTATTAGATATGTTTTATGTTAAGTCCCACAATCAAAGACACAGCCATCTGATAAATACCATAAGTATTTTTCTATCCTTAAATGGAAAGTAATTTTGATTGTCTGTTAGTAAAAAAAACATTCAGACGAATTATACGTGACCATTAATAGGCTGAAAAACAAACACTGGTTGGTTAAATCCACAGCCAGGAGCAGCTGATCTCTATCGCTCAGTCTCAGTTGTGGTTGGCTTGTGCTTTCATATATTATGTCGACCGCAAATTAAGCATATAATGGGATAATAACCCAGATATCCAGGTTGAGCACAGAGCTGCACTATCGTTAAGGAGACGCTGATCATGTCAAAGAGCCAGAAGCTTGTTCGGACGTCCCATTCATTGGGTTTCTTTGTTGTGTTGTTGAAGACTGTGAAATGTCTGGAGAGTTGCCAGTGGCTGAAGTCATTACAGTGTGAGTTTATAGTAAGCCGAGACCACAAAGTTACTTTCACTGAATCAGACACGGCAGACAAAACGATGCAACCAGTACTCTCCTGTGATTTAGACTGGAGGTGTTACTGCAACTGGAAAATAGTTTGTAACTGTATTTAGTCCATATTTAGCAGCTAAGAAGGATAGTCTAACTGCAGCAAAGGCTTGAGCATACAATGAAAATGTCCGTCAGGCTGTCCACCACTTTGGTCCAAACTGAAAACAACTGTTATGTGGATTGCCGTTAAATTTAGTCCAGACATTCATGTCCACCTCAGGATTAATTCACTTTGATTAGACTCTGACTTTTCATCGTTCGCCATTATCAGGTCTGAATTCCTATTTGTAGTTTTGTAGGTATTTTATCATAAACCAGACATTCCCATCAGCTGCACTTTGTGTTTAGTACTAATTAGCAAATGTTAGCATAATGCACTAAACTGAGATGATGAACGTATTAAACATTATGCCTGCTCAATATCGGCTTACTAGCATTGTCATTGTGAGCATTCCGATGAAGTACAATCTTTCAGAGCCTCTAGCATGGCTGTAGACTCTTAATCTTGTTTTATCAGGATGATGACCAAACCTTTTTAATAACCGTTTATGCAAAGTCACAAAATGTTTGCACAGAACATATCTAGAAATGAAATCTTGAAATACAATATCCGCTCAAGGTAACAAGCATGATTAATGTGTTTTTATGGTGATGTTTGGCAGGTGGTCACGGATAGGAACGTTCATCATATTTCTTGAAGCATGAAACACTACTTTGTTAGAATTAAACGGAAACCACAATTATTCCTAAATTTAACCTAAACCACAGTACTTTTGTTTCAAAAACCTGACCTGCATGTGAACCTCGGCCTCAGTTTTCAGTGTCCTCTGATTTCCACGTCCAACGACCCTCCCAACCACCTTCCCATGCTGCAATAGTAATACTATAATAACACCATTCATAATCATGGCAGAAATTAAGTTTCCTTTTAAACATATTTAGCAAAACACAATAGTAGTATTTGAACAGAATTCTTAGGAGACAGGATTGTGGTTTCTGTGTCAGCAAAGCTTGAAATGAACTGCTCTGCCCCAGAATAATAATTTCCTGAATAAGAAAACATCATTGTGACAATAGTTTTTTTATGGGATTATTTCCTGAATGCGACTCATTTCTTCAGGTGACTGACGGTGAGAGAAGTGTATAATGATATGAAAACAGTCAACTCATTCAGCGTGGAATGTTACACACAGACAAACTAAAATGTATCTTTTTTTTCTTTGATGCATCACTGTGCTTGATCTGTGTTGTCCGTGTTGTGTTTTTGTTTAATGCAGCACAAAATGAATAATTTTGTTCTTTTTAAGGTTTGTCAACACTGGTAAGAATAACGTAAAGAGAGCCCAAACATCAGTGTTATCCGTTAAGGAAACCGCTGCTTCACTAGATAGTACTCAATGGAACATGACAGGAAATTCAGGAAGGAAACAGATGATGTCTAGCTGAGGTCATGAGCTGGTTTTGAACCTGTGATGACAGGAACACATGGCGTTCACCTCCAGCCCGCTGAGCCACACAGACTCATGATTTATCTTAGTTGAGAATGTGCCACTGAATTTTTTTCTCTATCTCTGCTAAGCCATGTGTTTGGCGCACACATACTTGGGGCTTTTCAAAGTGCCTGGTCTGGCTTTATAGCAAGTCCCCCTGGAATGAGATTACTTTTTAAATTTTTCAGACTGTTGTTAGTCTAACAGAGGTCATGTTTACGTGAGTGGAGTAGCTGTTGAAGCAACAACCCCAATGTGAGCCAACTGAGCTGCAAGGCAAATCAGGACTTTAAATAGTCAAACTGATGTCCATTTATTTTCATCACATTCAGGATAATTTAATGTAACTCTTCTGTGTTTAGATTCAGATATTATTGAACAATTACTGTGAAATGTTTATAAAGAGCGTGATATCACGAGGAATATCATTAATAAGGGGAGACCTGAAATATTTGTATTTGTTACAATATTTGTGGTTTTCCTCAGTGTTTTGTGTTACCTAATGTGTGTTGAAGCACATCTGACCTTTTGCGATCTGAGTTTTGTCAAATAATCTATAATCCAGGGTCATCCTTATCAGTCTGTGTGTACTCTGAATACCACTGTGTCTTCCCCTGCCGTGTTTTCCTGACATGTGATTGGTTGACTATGTGTTGATCCTTGTGGTCTGTAATGTTTACCTGTTGCAGGCAGATGTTCTCCAGGAACAGTAGGAACATGTCCTCCCTGGAAATCAGCTGCTCTGTGTACCCTACACCCACAGCCAGTTGTTCAGTCATGTAAACCTACCCAAACTACCGAAACACAAGTCGTTAACTGTAAACGACAGCATGTTTGTGGGTTGGTCAATTTGAAAATGTGCAATTATCAAGTTGGCTCAAGGATTTATATGGCATGTAACATATTCAATTCAATTTATTTTGTATAGCCCCAAATCACAAATATGCCTCAGAGGGCTTTACAATCTATACACGTCATGTACTAATTATTTTAATGCATACAAACATATTATGATTGTTTGGACGATAATATTATGGTTTAGGTAACTGATGATCATGTCTGTTCCTTCCTGGGTCAGTTGTTAGGTGTATGTTTCAATAATAACTTGTACAATAATTCATCATGATTCATTTAACATGTCACAGTTGTTGGTATGGAGCTGATTTGGAATCAGTCTGATCTTTAATTGTCGTGCATTGAGAAAGAAAACAAATCCTGGCTCTGTCCGATTGCAGCTCAACAGAGATCCTGAGGGCGCCACCACCTCCTTATAAACACTCTGTAAACACTCAGTAAAACACCGGTTTGGAATGTCAAACTATTTAATGTGGTATGGTTATCCTCACGTTTGTTTGGTATGGTTTTTTGTGCAAACATGTTATCTGTAAACTTTTTATTTAAATCCATAGAAAGGATTGTTTGTCCTGTAGCCTATGATGGTAAATAGTGGAGGCCATTGCAGTCAACTTAGATTGAACTAAAGTCAATTTAATCAAAATAAGATAAGCCTCAAATGCAATTATTAAGTTAGTTTTGACTGATTTAGCCAATAATATCATACAGTGTGACATGTTGAAGGATCCTTTTGAAAGATTATTTTACACACTTTGTTTTATCTTTATTAGATAGACAGGACAACCAGACCTGAAAGGGGGAAAGAGAAAGGATTAGATGCAGCAAAGCGGTGTGGGACAGATTCAAACCCGGGTAACGGCTTCGGACTACAGCCTTGGTGCAGCTACGAGGCGAAGGATACTAACCTTCTTTGGGTCCAGTCTCTGCATGTTCTTCATATTAAGATGATTTTAAGAAGAAAAAAAGTTGTTAAATCAAAAAAGATTAGGAGTTTTAGAGCTCTCTACACAAGTCAATATTTCAGTGGACAATTCCAAGATTGAATCGGTGGTTATTTTAACCTTCTTAATATCACCTCTTATTTTAACTACGCATGTTGAGGTCTAGTGTTGTTCAATATGTGGTACTTTCTGTCAAGACAAATGTTGAATATTTTGGTATTGTAAATGTGTTGATTTACAATAGACGTACTCTTTAGTGTTTGTTTTTATTTTTATTGCTATTAATATTAGTATTATTCAAACATGGAGTTTATTTAATGTAGTTTTTATAATTTAAATATAATTTGTTCATTAACAAGTTTGTTTGTTTGTATTTATCATGTATTTCTTCATATTATTACAATACTGGTTATTTGTAAGAATCAATACACAATGTTTAAAAAAAAAAAAACTTCTGGATATAGTCTGTGAATGTTGTTGGAAATAGTTTGAATACATCTAATCTATGATTTATATAATCTACTATTTGTTCATTTCGGCTACATAATGCGGTTACAATATTATTATGTGGTTACAAAAAAATTAATCCTTTAATGTGATGTATTTTATATTGTGCTCTGCAATATTTTCAAATAAATTGTCCTCTTCACTGTTGTTTACAACCTGAATGTTGTTACAGTGGGGAAGCTGTGAAAAGCTGTGGCATTCAAATAATGATTTGACTTCTCATTGTCAACCGTGTTTCATGAGCTCTCTCTTAACAGCTGTTTTTGATATGTAAGAGATATGTAAGAGACTCCGCTTATTTTACAGCTGTAAAAGTGTAACGTTACATCTGAGGGAAAGCATGAACAACTCTATATTCAGACAAATGGCTGCTAACTGTTGGAGCTAATGTTAGAAAAGGTAAGGTACAAAAAGGAATAACCTAACGTTACCAGAGCACTTAACGGAGTGTTTTAGAAACCCAGTGTTGTCTTTGTCTCGTTATATATCAATATCAGTCATTTACAGTTGCTGTTTTCTGTCGTTATCGTGAAACATTAACGTTAGCTAATGGAAACATTAGCTTGGTTAACTACTTATGGTGTTTCAAGTAGCTAGCTAAAAACGTTAGCTAGGGTGTAATGGCTAACTGGTAATTGGGGGTCTTCCTTTTTTTAGGTAACCTTACACTTAATCCTTCCAACAATAGAGATACTGTGTCGTTGTTTGGTTGCTGTAAATCATACTTAAAGTTACAACATATTGTTTGTATATTTGTCAGTCAACTAAGTAGAAATGTTTTATTGTGAGTCCCAACCCAACTCAAATATGAGCGTTGACGTTAGCTCACTAATCATTAGCGTTAACTGGCGGCCATGATGAGAAGGAAGGTCAGTTATAGCTAGACAGCACTTATAAACAATACCTTTTATTTATCAGGTTGTATGAGGTGTATTTGTAGAGGATTTCCCTCATTGAAAATGTATGATTGACACTAGCAGCTGTTTGTTGCTTTATATATTATGTTTGTATTAATGGCCTCACAGAACAAATGTTGTTGCTTTTTATGTATTTCCAGAGTACTCAAAGACTTTATGGATGAAGTTCACTGCACAGTAAAAAAGATTGTGTAGCCCAAGCCCCGTTTTCCTAATCCAAACAAAGGTCTGAGTAGCCTCAGTGAAACAAACAAAAAATAATTTAAAGAGCTTTATTAATGTTATATTTATATAATCGGAAACATGTCCAAGGAGATAGGTCATTTCTGGCCACCATCTTTGTTTGGATAAGGAAATACATTTGCACCTTTGGAGATGGTTTGGAATCTGTTCTCTCCAGATGGTTGGATTACTCTTTGAGTATTTTTGGAATATGTGCCATGAATGTAAATGATGTTTTTCAGGGATTTATCTTTCAGAAGAATGGATGCCGAGCTTTTTGTATCGAACACATTGATATGAGAAGGGAAGATAACTGCTCTGCTTCTTTTGGAATGAAAAAAGTAGCATGGACTAAGGTACAGTACACCAATTGTATGACATTAAATCACATTACCTTCATTTAGCAGCTTACAAGAAGTGCATTGAACGACATTTAAAAAGTGTAAGTGCATATCATATAAAAGCAACGTGTGCTCTTTTCAGCATTAATCTGCTGGCCCTTGATCATCTCCTCCACCCTCCACCCTCCAGCCCTCCTGACTCATCTCCGCTGTGTCTCCCTGTGGCATCCACGGTCAGTGTGCTTTGTATATTGCTGATGGCTGTGTTTACCAGCCTTACACGCAATGTTAGCCAGTAATGTCACCTACCGACATACACGTACACACACGCATTCAATTCGCACAACTTAATGTGCACACAAGAGATTTACACAGAAACATTGTAGCGGAGGAGAGAAAAGTCTTTTGGGTTTGTGTTTGATAAACAATCCAATAGAGATAATTAGTTGATAAGACTTTGATTTACTGTGGGGACTTATCTGCATCTATTGCCTGCAAGCAGAGCCTCACTCACAAGCTTTGTATTACCATATGTTGAATTTTTAATCAATTAACGTCCTGAAGGAGAAATGGTAAAGTGCAGATCCGCTCTACTGAGGATGTCGGGGCAAGGACAATTCTCTGATATTTGCATATGGCTCATGCTTTGCACTCTTGTTATAATGTGTGCTCCTATATGGCTGGAGAGTCTATCGAAAAACTGCTGTCTGATGCTTCTGAAGTAATTAGTAGCTCAGACCACTCAGACAGCTGGCCAATTAAATATGCTTGTGGCTGCTGTTGCTGCTGCTGCTGCTGTTGCTTGATGTGTGTTGGGCTTCACACAGAGGTGTAGATGGGAGGACAAACTCATCTCCGTAGTGGGGGGATAAAGATGCCTGGAAAGCTTGGCTGTGTCTGACAGTGCTGTGTCTGTGTGCTTCTCAACTGGCTGTGCGAGAAGATAAGAAAGGAGGCAGAGAGAGAGCTGCTGATTCTGGGTTTATTCCACAAACCCCCGCCTTTACCCGGGTCCGTCTTTCTCTGTGCAGCTGCAGGTCTGGGAGCTGACCTGCATTAAGACATCAGAAAGTGCCTGACGGGCTAATAGGAACAGTTTTCCAGAACATCTTCAAAAGCTTGGTAAACTGAAGAGGTTTGGCAGTGATTTAAGGAAATCTGCCATTATGGTTTAAATAGAGTTCACCTAATCTGTGTTGGCAGATTAGAAATGCCTGGACATCACCCAAACTAACTGATGTCTCTATCTCCACACTAATATATTTATAAGTACGATCTGTGGTACTACTGAATGAATGAAACTCATGAGCCAACATTTCTATAGCCCTATTACCTTTCTTGCGTTATGTTACTTTTCAATGCGCTCAAAACCGTCATATTTTAAGAGTATAGTACTGTGTGAAGATGAAAAAAATCATCTCTCATTCTCACTATCATGCACTTTGTTCTTACGACTTTCAAATTTTTTGTTCAAGCATGTCTAAAAGATTCCTTCTGTTTTAGTGTAGTCATTTTGCATTTATTGTTTTATGTAAACCCTTTGATGCTGATGGGAAAAGAGTGTGGGTTTGAGTGGTCGAGCTAGTGGGCATCTGACAGTGATTTGCTGATCCTGTGCAATTGCATGATGACTCCCATCCTCTAAGGCCACAGGGCCCTAAGAGCCAGCCAATCACTGCCCCTCAGCACTCTGCTGCTGGCAATTATAGGTCAATGTGTGTCACGACATCATTGTCTTCGCTTTAAATGGCTCACTACCAGCTCCCGCAGCAATCAGTTGTGTTTTTCTCATTACTATTTAAAGTGGAACAGAAATCCAGTTACAACATGACGACTGTTTTCTGAATCATTGTAGTTTGAGTTGTTTTTAGGACCTTGCCAAACTCCAGCAAATGAGATTTGAATTGATTAACTTGAGCATTTTTATTGGTAAAAGACCTGAGACCTGTTAAGTTTGAGTATAAAGTTATCACTAACTGCTGTGTAACTACTTAGTGTCACACTTAACTCACCACTTTGTTCATTTGCTGAACCATATTTTAACAAAGTAGACTGCAGTCAAGGCAAGTTGTCACCGATTGTTATGTTTCACCGTGTGCATCACTTGGATAAAACGTGTCTGAAAGACAATAATCAAGAGACCTACAGTAAAATTAATTATTGAAATGGAGAATGGAATTTGTGCAATCATGTGTGTACTAGCTGACAACACATGTTTGTCTGTTCCATCATTAATAATTCAGCATTCATTTATTGATTGCTTCTGTTGTGGTTTGATGTGTTTTATTTTTCCTTTTACCAATTTGCAGATGACTGTGGCACATAAAGATGACCATAAATGATACAAAATAAAATACAATATCTGAGAAACATCCATCCTGGCGGAATCATTCTGCCTAAGTCAACACCTCAACATTTAGAGTTTTTTGTGACAAGCAACCACTTGTTCCTTTCCATTCCATTATCTGAAACCGTTTATCCTATTTAGGGTCGCGGGGGTGCTGGAGCCAATCCCAGCTGACATTGGGCGAAGGCAGGGTTCACCCTGGACAGGTCGCCAGCTTATCGCAGGGCCACCATTTGTTAACAGCATTAATTCCCATCTCCAGTAAATGCAGCATAAAATCCTGCTTTGCCCGTATCCAATATGTAAAAGTAATACAGCATAAAAACAATGTAATCATAGATGTAAAGGGATGTAGTCGGCCACAGGCATTGAGTGGGCTCCCAGTTTAAATATCAAAGAAAATATTCCTCTGGCTCCTTAGTCTCTCTAAGTTAATAAGGAATATATACACCTATTTGTGTATATTTTAAGAAATAACTTAAATGGTGCAGCCCATTTATGTTTAACCTAAGCTTCATTTGAATTTACAAATGCGACAGCCTGTTGCATGGACATAATCTACAACTGTGTCTGACATTGACCGCTATATAATTCTTATAATAATTATTGAAATGCTGCAGTTTTAATTAAGTGAATATTGGTTACTTACTTTGAATAATAGCTTTCTTAATAGTGTTAGCAGCCTGAGACAAAACCATTCAGCGTCTCTCAGCAGACTTGAATGCTTTGAGCATCTTGCCAGATCAGGGAAATACCTTAAGGGCAGTGAAGTGACTCGTGTTGTTTTCTGTCTTTGGGTGTGTGTGTTTGTCTCTTTGAGTGTTCACGGGGCAAAGAGGTTTTGACCGTTAACGCTTTTGTGGTCGCATGGCAGCCCACAGAGCAGAGTGACGCCTTCCTGACAGGGTCAGCTCAGCCCTCCGAGACACGGCTTCTTAACTGGCCCTAACAAGATAATAACACCTCACGGATCCCCTGATCAGCAGCAAATTGTTTCTTTAAATGCTTTGGGTTCGTGAAGAAGGGGAGTGGGCTTGACTGACACGACCTTGAATGGATCTCATCAACAATCTCTTTAAAGTCCAGGATGTGTTATCACATAATCTGTGCCATGCACACACAGCTGATAAATATGTCGTTTTGGGTGACACCCATATGATCTGCTCACTCACTTCCTGGCTCTGAGCACGCTATGGATACATGTCTCTGTAGTGTGGTTAAAGATAAGGCTATCGCAGAAAACCTCAAGGACAACTGGGTGTTTTCGGTTTTTGTTTAAAGCTGTTTACATCCTGTGTTGTTAAAAATATAATGTTACAAGCATATAAACAATAGAAAGCATTCCTGTGAATAGTCTTTGCTCAATAAAACGTTTTAGGCTCATTCTGACATGACGGTACAACACAATGGCATTGCACAACTTTACTATGCCACATAAATTCCCTGAGGGGTGCTTGTTTACCACCTCATAAAAGATCATAAAGATTTTACTTAGCTCGTGTCCCCATATCGCTACATGGACAGCACACCTTCATCTATAATTAAGAGAGAATGGCAGGGCTAGGATTCCCAACATATCTCTGTGTAATAACAAAGGAAGTGTCCTCTTGGCCACAAAAGAGTACACTTGAGAAAGGGCTTAAGGTTAAGTAACAGAGTAAGGTAACAGTTTATATCCTGAATTCATTTGTCATCAGTCTGTAACGTTCTAATGATGGGAAAGTTATGACCCTGATTGTATTAACCTATGGGCCGGTGCACTCGCTTTGTTCCTGGCCTGTGAGCTAAAGCTAATGTGGCTAAGCTGCACAGTGTATAGAATAATCCTGAAGGAAGTCTTGGCTCATTAACAAGGCACTCAAGTTCAGAGAAATTCACTAGTCACCATTGTCATGTTTTCTAATTGATGTTTCAGAAGGGCAGGGGAGGTTAAAACTCACAGTAAATCCCAAACACATGTACAGTAGAGAGGAAACCCTTGGCGACTCATGCAGCCACAAGTTCCTTTTTCTTTATTTGACGTCGTAGCAGCTTTACATTTTATCGACCAGCAATCCCCCCCCGCCCCTGTCTTGTGTTTTGTTTGGTGGCTGGCTTTGTTTTTATGACCACTCCAGTGATCCGTTGCCACTGCAGAGCTGCTGGTGTTAACACAGCTGAGGTGCATTACACAGACTGTTGTTCCTGCCTTTTACCTGGCTCCAGGCTCTGTTTGCAGTCAGGAGTTGTTTTGTGTTGACTTCAGAAGCAGATGCAAGATCTCTCTCTCTCTCTCTCTCTCTCTCTCTCTCTCTCTCTCTCTCTCTCTCTCTCTCTCTCTCTCTCTCTCTCTCTCTCTCTCTCTCTCACACACACACAGGGTTTGAGCCAGAGTGCACCAAAACATAAAATATCCTGTCACTGCAGCCTCTCTGTGCCCAGTTGTCCACCATAAAATTGAGGGCAGGACCAATGCACGGCCAAAGATGGTTTGTTAGAGAGAGAAGCGACACTCTGTGTCTCATTTTGATGTTAAAAAGTTGCAAGGAATGCTTCTTTTTGCAACTGAAAAGAACAAACACAGTGATGAGCCCTGAATGCTGTAGCTAGGTGGATGAGTGTCTTACTCAGCTCAATCTGGTCATTCACGGCTGAGCAGCTGCTTGTTCGGTCAGTCTGTGAACATAACATTAGCCAACATGATGTTAGCTCAGCTGCTAAAAGGGAGACTGTTAGGATCAATCGAAACGATATCTGATATTTTATGCATTAAATGTTAGACATAACTTAGCGGCAGTTCATTATTACCACAATAAGGCAACTTTTAGCAATTGCCACTCAATATCATTCAATTTTTTAATGTAATAATTAGAATAAGGAAAAAGTGGGCAGCCCTGATGAACCACAATGTCCCCAATTTGTGTCCGACTGAGGACCTTTGTTGCATGTCTTTCCCCATCTCTTTCTCCCCTTATGCCCTGTCAAGTCTCTACTGTTGGCTGTCTGATAAAGACATAAAATACCTAATACCTAAATGTGAGCTCCAGTAAATTGGCTTGGTTTACTTTGAAGTTCTTTCAAATTTACTTGAGGTGAAATTAAAGCTGAAATGATAAACTATTTATTATGTTTTAGCAAAAATGCCAAAAATTCATAGGTAAGAAAGTAAACTTAAATATATATATATATATATATATATATATATGTGTATATATATATATATATATATATATATATATATGTGTATATATATATATATATATATATATATATATATATATATATATATATGTATGTATATATATATATATATATATGTATATGTATATATATATATATATATTTTTTTTTTTTTTAAATATATTTAAATATATATATATATATATCGGTTAATATTACATTTTGCAATTTACTGACATTTTATGGACCAAAAAATACATCCTGTATTAAAATAATCAGTAGATTATTTGATATAGAAAATGATCGTTCGATGCAGCTGTAAGCAAAATACAGTATGTATAAATATTTGTTAGTGGCATAGTCTGGTGAAAGATTGCCCTATTTTTCATCCATGTAAATTTAGAAATTCCTAAAAGTTATTATATTATTATTTAAAATATTATTTTGTAATAGTAAACTGTGTATTGTTTTCATTGTATTGTTTGTTGCAGAGTAACATTGATGAAAATAGCAAAAATGTAATAGAAACTTTTGCAACACCTGCTCCTTACATGTGCGCTTCATTTGCAGTCTGTATAATGTGAGTCTGTGGAGTCCAGGTGGTGGAGCGACAGCAGGGAGCTGGGTAATATCCATCGTTGTGGGTTTGTCAGCGGTTCTGTGGGCTTTGTTGGTGGTATTGTGGGAGAGCCAACTGCAGTAAAGGATTTTATGATGTGGTAGAAGTTGATTTCAATCCAGATGTTACTCCTCCGGTCTGTTTCTGTAGTATACATCTGTGTATATATATGTACATTGAAGTACCGAAGGCAAAGAGCACCACATACATCCGAACGGTAAATCACACTGTTTTTCCTTTTTCTCTCACAGAAGCGATGTTGTCAATAATTTAAAGAACCTCGAGAGAGTTTGCAACTGTTTGACACTTATTATCCATAGCATATCACACATCATCCTGAAAGTTTAATTTCTTTATCACAACAAAGTCCCAATATACCCACTGTCTCCTTCACCCACCCCCACCCTCCCGTCAGTGTTCTGCTGGCTGGCAGGCAGTGACACACAATCCAGCAGTGACAGTATACAGGGCTGGAGCCACTCTCGCAGATGGACCTTGAACTCTTTAAAGGGACGTCTGGTCTCGCAGTAATGCCCCACCGGCGGCTCTCACTGCCCGGCTACAAACTGTAACTCTATAGCCTCATTGTCACGCTCCATATCCTCCCGGTGACCCCCAGCCCAATTATACAGCTGACCCAGGCTTGATGATATAACCTTGGGCGTCTTTTGGGGGCTGCTGGGGCTCAGGGGTGCACCTCTTGTCTATCACGACATGTCAGCTTTGTGCGTTAACCAGACACTTCCCTGAGTGGTCCCAGTGGGGCTTTGAGAGGAAGAGTGGTTCATATGCAAAGCCCAGTACATTTAAACACATTGGCTTAGTGAGGTTCTCTTTATAATACAAAAGTAGCATGTGATTTTGTCAAACTTATAATCTTTTGTGTAAATTCTGTAAATATTCACTATGCATCTCATATGTATAAAAACATTATTAATCAAAGGATGAGAGATTCTTGGACAGGTTTTCCCCAACAGTAAGTGTCCCAAAAGAATCTTGAATATAAATGTGGACACGTGCGTTTTCCTCTGATGAATTATTTTCTGATTATCCGCCAGTAAAAACAGGAGGAGCCTCCATTGTGTGTAGATATGACATGTACGCTGAAGCTCAGTGCCTCTAGACATATCCATAGTCTTCATGCATGCTCAGCAGCTGTGATGCATTAATGTGCAGCGTGCTTAGTATGCACTATAAGCTCTGAAAAGACTACCTGTCAGTGGTGAAGTGTTCCTTAATGGATGAGGAGTTGATTTACATTTCCAAAGGCATGTGCATACAGCAGTGAATGCATTTCTACACAAGATTCAACTGAAGGTAAAGGTTAATGCCCATGGTAGTTTCCGGCCAGGTTCTGCTACACAAAGGTAAAATACATAAACAACTGACCTGGGCTGATTTGGAGTAAACTATTTAAAAAATAAGAGTACATGTTAGGGAGCTGGCACTTCTGTTGAGTAATGGGAAGGCAGAGTTTTCTGATTAAAGCATCCCATTTGAATTGAACAATTGTGATTTGGCTCATTGATGCCACTATGCCGGGTCAACGTTTCTGCCAAGTGCAGTTTCGCTGAACTTTAACTCTATTATCTATTATTAACTGTCACACTGGGCATTTCACTTCTGCCTGTTTTCAGTATCTTGATAATAAGTGTTGGACCTATGGTATAAAGTAAACTTAATTATTGTGGCTCTACATAAGGGTGGTGATGTCTGTTTGAAGGTTGGACGATTAATATACTAATATAGACTGTTGGAGGGATTGACGTGAACATTTCATGATCCCGAAAGGATAAAGCCGTTTGACTCTGGTGATCCGCTGACTTTTCCTTCATTGCCACCAGCAGGTTGACATTTTTGTTTTATAGTGAAACGTCTCAACAACAGTTTGAAGGATCTTTGTGAATTTTTTTTCACATTTGTGGTTTTGTGTGAAATACCTTCCTCCAACTATTGGATAGATGTACATTATATTATCATGCGGACATTCATGTCCCCCTGAATTGTAATAACTTTGGTTTCTTGTTGCTTTAACTTTCTATCTTGCGCATCATCGGCCCAATGTACTTTGGGTTTAGTTCTAATCAGCAGACGGTGAACATGATGAACATTGTCTGACTCACAAGGTCACTTTAGGTATAACCTGCCACAATCTCCTCCCTTTCCGCTATTGCCGCTATCTATTTTGTAAGGGCACTGTGGCTGCATACTTTGCTTCGCTGGTGATTGTGAGTGGTTTAAAGAAATACAAACAAGCCAGAGTGTTTTTCCCCCGATACCAGAATGCTAATGGTGGTTACCATACCTGTCTTTAGTGCTGACACCGCTCTGTGGAGGTAGGTCTGGCGATGTGAGTTCATGATAGGTAAACATTACCTGCTGAACATCGGCATGTTCAGTTATTTAATTTCCATTATCTAACAAGAAAGACATGACACAATGTTTTCTTAAAATAAGATTTTTAATATTACTTATTATCATAAAGATATATTTACACACTTTACAGAAATAGAAAATAAAAACACAAAGCTACGCATGAAAGGAAAAAATAAAATAAGTACTCCAAGAGCTAAAGCTTATCTTTTATAAATTAGAAACCAAAAGTTCAAATATGTACACAGTATTTCAACCATTTCTGATACACTTGTTTTATTTATTTATTTATGTCATTTATTTTTGCCCAGTTCAACATCAAAACAGAGACAGGGACTGTACATTTGGCCTGGTGAGTAATATGAGCACACACCATAAACAGAATATAAGTTTCAGGAGTAATACATTTTCCTTTTAAATGGTATCTGCTTAAGATCTAGTAACACTGTTGCGATGGTGTGTAAGCCTACAGACTGCATCTCTCCGCAGATTGTTGTGATTGTAGCTGATCTTGGACACAGTGGTTACATAGATGGAGAATGTGTCGTAATCAAGGCAGGAGGGGCCTGTGCTATTCTGGGTGTAGGAAGTCTCATTTTGAGGCTCCAAGATAATGACAGATCTTAGTCATTTCCCATGGGAGATAAAAATCGAGTTATCCTCTGGATTGCCCAGCCGGTGGAAATGTGTGAATCCATTGGATTGAATATCAGCCACTTGATCTTGCAGACACCCACTCTAAAGGCCAACATGATACAGTTTGATGGGTTTAGAGATTCACAAAGTAAAATCATGGAATGTGTTGCTTGCCAACTCTGTTTCCATTTCCACAATGAGTGAAATGTTTGAGTTTGTTTGTCATTTTAAAGGAATTTTATCTGGTAGAGAACCAAGTTTAGAATGACGATAGGATTAAAAAAAAAAACACCTTAAAACCTTGTGTTTATAGTGTTGTGTCTATAGCTATCGGGAAACAGAGCTCAATGGCTAAGCTAATGTTTCAAAAACCTGCTGCTAGCTTATTCTCTTCTCCACCAGTAACACAAATCTATCTCTCTGCTCATCCCCTCTTCTTACACACTTCCAGGCAAATGCATTTAGACAAAAAGAACTAAACACAAAGGGGCAAGTTCTTAGAACAAACATTTTTCTACCAGGAAAACATGCTAACAAGTGCATAGGAACATTACTCAGGCCTTGTGATGGTCACAGAGAAGAGGAACTGGAGAGGAAACATTGAGAGGATAGGAATCATTTCTCTTGTGTAAGCCTTGCTGGAAAAGCCCATTAAGGAAAATGGTTTTGCTCCCCAAGCATAATGTATTGGTTTACCATTTCAGTTTGAGCCTGGACGTGCTTGTCCTTCCACACCACAAGGCCCATTAACCTGATGTGCAGGGGAGGGCTGTGGGCTATGATCTACAAGAAAAGAATGCCTGAAAGCTTTCACGTGTCCATGACATATTGTGCTGCAGACTACTTTTCTATTTTGTTACATCCACAAAAGATACAGCTTTTTGCACTGTATTCAAAAAGTAAGCTTTGGACAACCAGCTAGACAAGAATCAGACAACAAAATTGTCACAATACACTGGAAAACCATTCCATACCAAGAGACTCTCGTTTTCAGGGTGTATTTTTCCAGCAGCATAATGGAATTGCAAAAGTGCAGCCTCGCGAACCCACACAGAGAAGTATTGGAGCAAAGCCACGTCTATTTGTTGGGACTAGTTGACACTGGAGGCTTTGGATCAGTGGTGATTTTTGGCTTTGGATTTTTTGGATTCAACTGATAACCAGACCAAGATTAAAAAGAGTATTACATAAACATTGGTTTGCTCTGGTCTCTGAAAGGGCAGCATGGCTGGTGCAGATGGTGTGGATACATTCATGAAGAACAGTGCGGATACAGACGTTGCTCGGCTCCATAACAATAACTTCTGAGATGGGGAAATATTGATTTGAACCCCTTGTCATGACCCAGTCTACTTCCAGCATCCAAACTCCACTGGCTTTGAACTTCCATCCCCAGCTCATATCTTCCTACTATCTTCCCCAATAATACATGAGACATCCTCAGCAAAGGTGTCTCACTCCCGAGGAGCATTAATGAAATCTACATCTCTGTCTGAGAGGGTATGAAAAAATAATGGTGGAACTGAAATTATTACTCTCCACAGTGCCCTAGGATTTAATACATTTTTAATCAAGGTGATCTTGGCTGGGTGGATTACCACTGTGATTTTAGATGCCCTCTTAATAAAAGCTTCTCATGCTGGGACTGAGAAGACTTCACTTTTGATTATAATATTTGCATGAGACATGGCGAGAGGGAAAAGGTGTTGGGAATCTAGGTTAACCTGCCAGTTGCTTGTGTGGTGAAATATGTGTGTTCGCTGATTGAATCGCAGTGGATTGAAATCAGATTTTCATCTAAAATCCAAATGAAAATCAACTACTAGGAAGTTGCTTTGCACACCTAAAACACAACAAACGCTTGCAAGGTGGCTGCTCTACAGGTTACAGTCCTAATATGTTACATGGTTACACACTGAATCAGCAGGGGTTTGAGGATTGGAAAAGGGGGAAGGGTGTGGTTTCAGTCTAAGCCAATTTAACAATGAGCTCAGACTAAGTGGCCCCGGCCAGCCTTGGGGAGATCCATCTGAGAAAGATTAACTCCACGATTTAATGAGCATAATGATCAAAGCCACGACCACCTGTGCTGTGGTAGGGCCGACTAGAAAGGCAACTGTACCCAACATAATGTAGGGAAAGGATCATGACTAGAGACGACTGAATCTGGATACATGGCTATATAGGTGAATACATAGAGGGAGAGTAAGGAAATATACGAAAATATGCTCATATAAGATTTAAATGTACTGTATGTTTGTGTTTTGTTAAATTAATGCACAAAATAGACTGCTCTAGTACAAGCCTCTATCACACCCTGAGAAAAAGAAATACAACTACTTAAACACAGAGATAAACATAAACAGTAATATATTCCAGTATGATGGAAAGGCATAGCATTTCGTTAGTGAAAGATTTCGGTCAAAGGGTCAAACCAGCCTGATGCTGAATATTAAAACAGCCAGAGCACTAGTGGTAGGCTAATTATGGTGGCATATTAACTGAGCTGATATTTGCTTCTTTTTTTTGGTCTAATTTAACTGTCCTCGTCACTAACATTGTCTCACAGGGGATTTCTGTTTGCAAAATTTTTAAATGCATAATGTGTCAGTGTATCAAGACTTCAAACAGAGGTAATGTGTTTCTCCCTAACCTTTCATTCCTTCGTTCCTGGCAGCATTGTGGAGAAGGTTATTATTTGGCACTTCATTAAAAGGCAAGGCAGCCTGTCGGTGGAGCAGACCGCCTCTGCCAGTTAACAGTCGTGTAGAGCAGCTGCGCAGGGCAGCATTGTGGTGAGAAGGCTGGGGATTGGGGACAGGATTGGGATTGGGATTTGGGGTCAAAGGGCTCATCCAAGGTGGGACATGTTACAGTAACCTTGAGCGCGTCAGGAAAACCCCCAAGGTGTTAATGAGTTCAGAACCACCAAAATAGCTTTGGATTAAAGAATCTCCTAAATGAAGGAATTATTCTGTCACTTAAGTATATTGTTTCGACATAATGTGCTCTCTTTTCAGTCCAACTTAACTCTGCATGTGGACCTACTGTAATTTGTACAAAGCACCTTTCATAATGATTATTAAGCGATGGATGTAATGCCATTCAAAGTACTTGGACACGTTGAATTCCTTATCGCAGCAGACATCCAGAGTATCATAATTGAGCTTGATATTGGTTATTGTCAACTATTAAAACTGACACTGCCCTTCCACACAATCAACGCCCTCTCCCCCTCGTAAAGCCATTAAGTAGCTACACAGCAATGAAATCAGCGGTAGCTGCAGTAACCTTGGATCTGAGAGATGGGAATACCACACCGTGCACACCGTGGAGAAGTGACAGATGCTTTAAGACTCAGATTGTTTTGACCGGGCTCCCTCTCCACCACATGTCATGCAAAGTGTGTGAGACACTCAGGGAGATCGCTATGATGGGGCTCTATTAAGCAAATTATATGAAAATAAAAAAAAAAAAAACACTTGGGAGAAGACAGAGATAGATAAGTAGTGAGGGAGTGAGAGTAAGAGAAAGAGAGAGACAGAGAAATAGAGTCTGATAGCTCGGGCTCCATACCCCCCCACCCCCTTTCCCTGCCCCCAATTCCTCCTAGAGCTGAGGGTGAGCGGCTTGTCCTGATTTTTGGTGGACAGAGTTGCTTGAAGAACCAGCAGGTGCTATGGACATCACTCTTCAGGCTGGGCAAACGTAGGCCCATCGTTGCAAGGCCCCCCAAGGCAAAGGAAGAGCATAGAAATCAGAACCTTTGGGAGGGCGCTCAAAGCAGTGCCTGAAAAACAGGAAAAACACAGAAAAAGTGTCATCAGCATGTGTTTTTTTCTTTTGTTTCCTAAAAATCATTTCATGAGTCCTGCAGACATTTCAATTTCCTCCCAAATACGATGCCCCTTAGGGAGTTTCTACCGGAGCTTGCACTGTGTTATACCCTATGTTATCTTGCACCAGCTAGAAAGCAGTGAAGAAAATCCCAGGCATGTTCCAACCAGATTTCATGGTCTTTGACAGAAAAAAGAGCTGCAGGTAGTAAGAAAAACAATTGTATATCTCGCCCGAGAAAACACAAGCACAACATTATACTACGCTTCGGGCACTGGATCCCTGCTTCACAATGAGGAAATCTTTTATCTTCCCTCGCCTTTTATCTCCCCAAGTTCTGTGATAATTTCACAAGATTTCAGATGAGTAGTGCAGTCAGCTTTGTCGCATGACAACAAGGTTCATTCATTGATAAGAGCATGCTCTTGTTTCAGGATGGCATATTTCTGTGGTCCTGTAATGCCCAGAGAACTGATGTATCTATCTAATCTTCCTGGAGTTATTGTTTGTTGTCGTCCTTTGTGCTTTTGGTTTCACGGTATGATCTCAGTGCAGCAGCCCCTTGAAGTCACTCTACATCAAAGAGTGAGTGTATGGGAAGAGTTGCAGACCTGTTCTACATTGTTTTGATGAACGACTCATTCACTGAGCTTACTCACACTCAGGGTCTCAAGGGGTTTCCATAAATTGCCTGGGGGCTTTAAATCTGTAATATCCTGTCGTCTTTTAGTCCGCCACTGGCATGGCTTAGATCTCAGAGTCGTAATGGCACGTTTGTATCTGAGTCTACTCAGATGCTCAAAGAGGATGACCCGGGTTGCCATCTTTCTTCTCAGAGTCGCTCACATCTGGAATGTGTAAGGATGAAAAAGTCCAAATTTGCCTCAGGTGTCTTAGGGAATAATAGATGAGCTACTTTTGACACTGAAATGGGGGGAAGTCGCTAACTAGCACAGAGTTGGTGGATGAACACTGTCAAGTCAGTCATTGTGCAGTAATTGAGTTGAGGCTAATAATGACAGATCCACATACGAGTCTGCCTCCGCGTCTCACCAGCCCTCAGCTGGATGTCTTCATTGAACTCTAGCTTTGATCAAACAAAGTGCATCTCCAGCTGCTTCCAGAGGTTTTTTTTCCCCATCATCAGCTCAAACTGAAGAAGAAAGCAGGACACGCGAGGATTAACACAGCCATAGAAATAGAATAGGAATAGAACGGACATTCCCATTCAAATTAACGTAGCAGGATGGAAAAAGCGGCTGGAATTTGTATGTGTATCGTTGTGTTATGACCGTTGTAGTGGCCCACTTATATACATATAAACTCAGCGGTCCAATGTCCGCTCTACTTCTATTCTATTTCTATGAACACAGCCTTTCAGAGCTGTTGGCCTGGTTGATGCCAGATAACACTTAATTCCTTCAGTCAGAATTAATCATACTGATGCATTAAGAACACACTGGGACTGAACTGTCAAGAACTGTGAAGAAGTTTACTCATTGGTATTATCACTTAGACAGCCTAATTCCCACTGTGGTCAGGTTTGGGTAAATTGGCATGGTATTTGAACAAACCCTTGAATGAGGTGAACTATGAACTCAGCAAGAATAAGAGAAGCCGGAGTGGGAGCGTACAAAAAAGGGAAATCTTCAGCGTGTTGTGGTTAAGGGGGTGTTTGCAGAGACAGCATTGTGACTCACTGAGCCGTTCCCTTTCACAGAGCTTCACAACTTCCTGAAGCTCCTTGTATTTTGTGGCCAGCAATCTGGCACTGACCATTTAAAGCTCTCTCCGCTCAACTCGCAGAGAGGATTCTCACATGTTATTGGCAGACCGAGGAAAGTTGGAGGACCCATGTTTCCCTTCAAGTGCAGTCTGCCCTGGTCAGGTCCTTACTCATTGTTTTCATCTTTGTGCTGAGCCTCTACAGTCTCGTACTGAAAGCAGGAGTCAGTTCAAAAGAAGTCTAACCTTTTCAAAAATACAAAAAACAATAATGATAAAAAATTCGCTATAGATTGTAAAATCTCTTGGACTATTTTAAAGGAAAGAGATCCCAAACCTCTATAGCTTTGATCCCTTTTTCCTTAAACAGATTAACCATGCCTTGACACTCTCTGGCTGCAGCCTTCTCTCACTACGGCTCGAATTTATGGTGACCCTCTGCAGGTCAGTGTTGTATGGTCGGCACCTCCTGCAGGGATATTGTATCTCATTGAGTTTCCCTGTCTCTCACAGCGTCTGGAAGAGACATGTGAATGGGTCCCGCACTTCCTAATGCAGGCACATAATTGTATTACTGTTGCCTTCTATTTACAGAGATTGGCTAACATTAGCAAGTGAAAAGAGAATATTAATCTGTATATATTGTAAATTTGATCATCTTGTTTCATTATTGGTAGTATGTTTTAGTTTCTCAATGAAGCTTGATCTGTTTTAATAGAAAAGCTGAGTTTTTTTTGCTCCAGGAAAGAAAATAAAAATGTGAAAAGGTGATAAGTAAAATATTGTCTCTGATTTTGGATGAAAGAGTTTTCACACAAAGACTTGTTTTACTTGATAGCAAGTTAAACATTCCCTCACAAGAAAAGCGGTGCAGCTGGGAAACCCAACTGTTATCTTTGGAAAAAGGAGTTTAATTTACAGAATCAGCTGGAGAGAAAAGATTTATGCTGGCTGAAGTGACTCAAAGGTTACGTTTCTAAGTATAACTGTCTCCCATGTGAGGAAATAAATGACGTAAGCTTAAAAACCTCTGCTGTACTACGAAGGCATGCATGCAAGCTGGTAGGCTACAGTCCAATAATCTGTTAAAACATGCACTTATTTTCAGTGCCAACAATAACATCCTTGTGTTGGACATGAGTCTGGTTGTATATTTTCCAGGGTTCCTGTAAGAGTTGGAGTTTCCCATTCGACATCGAAACCATCCGAACAGATTCTGCCAACAAAGTCATATTCCTCTTAAAAATTCCAGTATGAAACTATGTTTCCTCTTTAGTCAGCAGATATGATGTAGTATATCAGGAAGTGCTTTTGCTCATTTACGATTGAGAAAGAAGTATCTCTGACTTGACAGAAAGTTGGTCCGATGCTGCAGAGATGGGCAGATACTTTGTCATGAGAATCCACTTTAACTGTGTGATACTGACCGTTTTATCACAGGTTTGATGGTGCGCAAACAAAAACTAACAAGTGTCTTTTGGCTCGACGGCTATAAACTTACCTTGCTCTAGAACGGCATGGGCCCCTTGTGGGAAAGACGTGGCCGTGGGCGTCTCCTCTTCCAGCCGGCTGGTCTGTGGCTCTGACCGCCCCGCGCAGGGTTTTGCTGGACCATTTTTCTGACTGTTGCTGCCTCTTCGAGCGCTCTGCCATGCTCCGTGGAGGCCATGGGACCTGGAGGACACACATAGAGGAGAGACCAATTAGATGACCTCTCCATTAACTGGTATTTCACAGCCTCTTCTGACCCAGAGTATCACATTTTGATTATCAGCTACATCATCAGTGCCTTAGGAAAATTTGAAGCAAAATCCAGAGAGGTATCACGGTGGTAATGGATGATGAAACAAGAGACATGTATAGATAAGTCTGTGTGAGAGTTTGTGTGTGGGCCTCTTCAAGCCCACCCAGCATTGTAGTTCATCAAGTCAGTGTGGTGGAACCGAAGCACAGCAGATAGACGAGAAACCCAAACGTGTCTCATGTCTCTGTCACTCTCCCTCAAGATTACAAACACCGCGCAGCACCAGATTTTGTGGAGGTGCTTCCTGTCGCAGTGTTTGATCCAAGATTAGAGATGAGTTTAATAGCGCCGTGTTTGTGTGATAATGTGTGTGAATGTCCTGGGTGTGTGTGAGTACATGTGTGTTTGAGAGCAATCCCAGATGTTCTCAGTCACCTCTCAATAAGTGTGGCCTGATCCCCTTAAGCCCCTCTTTTCCAAATGGTTTGGTCCACCTTAAGTGTCTCTATGACCTTTTAACCTATTATAAACTGAAAGACCTCCTCTTGGAGATTCAGAGATTTTTCGTCAGAAGGTTTTGCAGTAATATCTTTATTTGTAATGGGATATTTAACGTGGGTGACCTTTCACACTTCAGCTAGTTATTAGGTCCAATAAAATGTGAGTAAAAGCAGAGCTGGAGTTTTTATTTGGACATGTTAAAGTGTTTAAATATCTCAGTGGCAAGTCATTGTACGCAGTACATATACAATGATGCATTTTGTATTTTAATGAATAATGAAATATACATAAACCTTTATTTATCTCATAAATAATGTAAGTTAATTGAGCTGTGCAGATTAGTGATTTAGAAGTTGATTTCTGTAGGAGGACTCCACAGAAGCCGAGATATCCTAATCTGATCCTGATCCACCTGACCAAGCCAAGATATCCCTGATGACATTATCAGGGTTCTTTTTTCAATTAGCTTAAAAAATCGGTGGAGAACCCTTTTTGCGGTGCGCTCCTAAAATTATTATTATGTCCTATAAAGCCTTTTACATTTCTAAGAGTTCTTCAGAACTACGCTAACACTTTTTCTCAAAAGAAACTACAAATCCCCATTGGGTATCCGGTCAAAAAGCTGATTGACATCACTCACATGGGGTCATGACATTCCTGTCACTTCTCCTCAGAGACACTGGCACCAATTTTAGAAGTCCCAAGAGAATGACCTTCCTCTGGTTTACGAGGGCTCGGGTGAGGACACAGCTTGAGATAAGTCAGCCAGTCGACTGCAGGGTTTTTAGAAAAGCAGAAAGTATACTGAGGACAGCAGTTGAGCAGCTTACAAAAGCCATGATGATGCTAGCTTCCCTGGTTCCTTAAGATTGTTGTTCATCAGTGCAAAGAGTTAAAAACTGTCTGTAAAACCTGTCGGCTGCCTTAAAAACACTCAGACTTCTCTAATAGCCAAGATCAACTTGTTTGAATGGAAGACAGCTTTCTTCAAGAGCAGATTTCAAAGCACCATTAAGAGGAAGGCCGAGTGTCTCTGCCGCATCTCTTAATTAGTGACCTTCAGCTGTGGCATATCGAAGACCTTTTTAAAAGAACAACTCTCGACAGAAAAAAAGGGAAAGTGTTTCTAGCCTTCGGTCTAGTGGAGACGTCTGAGCTCGAATGTTTTCAAAGTATATCCCTGAAAGGCCAGACATCTCAAGTTCCACATCCATGCTAATCTTCTTCCACAAGCACGTTACACACTTTATTTGTCGGTGAACAGTGGGATAATTCATTTGCAGCGGGGAAAGTCTCTGTTGCATATTTCCGCATCTAAAGCCCATCTTTGCCCCTTGGAGCACTAATCTGCGCATTATCCTTTTGTTATTGTTCCAGATACACTGTGAATGAGGGACGTTGACACATTCTGAAGGCTTTCAGCTCATTTCTTTCAATTCCAGGGGGTTGAACGTGAATACACTCTGTGTTTGAGTATTCTGGGGGGCCCGGCTTCTTCAAGCCCCTGAAACACTGCCAGCAGTTAGACGCAGAACACACAGAAACACGGTCTTTGCTATTTGAGGTGTCGATATGCTATATAACTAGTTTGTACATTGTTTCATACGAATATGTCTGAAGTTTTAGCTGTTTCACAGGTGGAATGAAAAGTCTGATATTGATCAAATCGAGGTAATGGATAATCATGGTGTAGCACTCAGTTGTACACATGAGAAAGTGCCTAAAGTAGTTTGTGAAGAAAAAAAAAGAGCTTGAGAGAGAAGTTAAAATTCTGAGCTGAGCGTGATTATCGAATTGGCGGTTAAGGAAAGTTGCATAACCTGTCAGATGCAAACCCTGAAAAGGTGTGGTGGTTTCAGACAGTTTGACCATTCAACGAGCACTTCGGTTAAAGCATAGTGACACCTTAAATGTCTCACAGTGATACCTGCAGTAAATACAATGCCATGCCCAACTGCAGCTGGTGTTTGAGCGATGGCTGGTTTAAGAGGTGCAGCAAACACATGCATGGAGTCACACTCAGTCGCTATGCACACAACAAACACACACACACATACACACACTGCAATGCAAAATGGTAAAGTAATTATACCTCGGCTCACACAACTCATCTGCTGTTCCTCTCACAGGGTGGCTCAGCCTGTCATAACCCGGGTCCATAATGAGACAATTTAGATGTCTCCTGCCATACCAAGCTGTCAGCCACTGCTCGACACTGTGGTTTGAAGGGAGAACATCTTGTGATTCTCCTGACAAATCTCAACCCATGCAATCTAGCTACAGGATAGAAAAGTGTAATGAAAGCTGCTAAAAATAAGCCGGGCCCCAGTGATAACACTGGCAGTATAGATTAACTCTTGCAGCCCAGGGAAAGCATCTCTGTGTGACAGATATGGCATACAGCAACAGCTAGCTTTGTATCTCCAACCATCTGGAGAGGAACTCATATAGATTGAATGTGGCAGCATCTGTTGCATCTGGGTAAGACCTTTTGATTGTTTTCATGGCAAGTTTATCATTGGTTAATGCATATTTCATCTGTACAAACAAAGATATCTCTGCTATCTTATTGCTCTGAAATTGGTTCAAGTCTCTATAGTATCCCATTTGATCTTTTCTCATGAGAGATTCCCATGTTTATGTTGAGCTGGTAAAACAGTAAAATGGCCGGATAACATATGTCTTACAAAAATAAGTGTCTTATCTCTGCTCCTTGTGACCTTGGAGCCCTGCTTTTGCCTTTTTTCCAACAAATCTCAACACTTCTCCCCCCCACTTGGTAATTCCCTAATTAAAGTTTAATAAAAAGGGAATTTCAGGAATGCCTGGTTATTGCTACTACTGCTACCACCTCCTCAAAAAGGAGAGGGAAGAGGAGAGGTAGAAAGAAGTGGTCAGGCAGAGAAGAGAATAGTTGACAGTGTCACAAACTGGCCAGTCTCCAGACTAATGATGAATAGATGGTTGGCTGCCCCCTGATTCCCCGCCCTAGTTTCACCACCACCTCCTTAGGTGATATCTGTTATGTTGTGTTTTTCAAATGACCGGCTCTCCGTCTTATTACAGCCCAGCGAATGGAATACTGACAGCTTATCCCTATTGATGCTGCAAAGAGTCCATCAGTGGAGCCTGGAGAGATATACATCTTCTAGCACTTGTCCATCCAGTCAGAGAAGAGAAATGTCTGTCCTCTGGTTTAGTGCCAAGTTCATCAACTTCCCTCATGGCTGGCAAGAGCAAACTGTATATCACAGCGCTGTGTGTCAATGCAGGAACCCAGACAGCATGGCAAATGGGCTAGAGCTGCTTATTAATAGTTGTAAAGCTGATTTATGTGTATCGACTGCCAAAACGACCACATAACAAATGTCTGCACTTGTGAATGCAGCCACATCATAATGTTTTTCCTGCAATTATGACACGAGAGATTAAACTATACCAGCCTGTAAATCTTAACTGCAGCAACAAGTAAGCAGAGTACCGGGTTCATGGTTTAGGAACTGTTGCATCAAATGTAAACATGCACAGTCAACCATGGCCACCAAAATGTAGTTCTTGTGTCACGGCAAATTGGTTTTGTTGTCCTCTTGAATCTTATCTGTGTGTTTACTCGTCTTGCTCATCACTCAGAGTCACGCTGATTATGAATCAATTGCGCGCAATCTCATTGATCCGTTTACTCGGTTGACTGAGCGTCTCAAAAACATTTAATCTCTCCTCTGTTTCTTGACTGTCCCTAAATCTCTTGTTTGACACCTCTGCGCTATGAATCTTGCTCACTGTAAATTCTACAGATGCATCTTGATGTGTAAACAAACATCTTGGAGAAGGGGAACGGGTCGGTACTCAAATGAAGTGAGATGGGTAACCCAAAGTGCCCACAGTGTGATTTAACTTCATATTTTGGCATCAAAAACCTCATAAAGCTGGATGAGTAGTTTATTTCACAGGTGACTGGGATGTGTTTAGGCGTGCTAGCAGCATTGTTCGACAGTTCACCACTTTGGTGGAGACTGAAATATATAAAAAAAGATTGTATGGATTGACATGAGATTTTGTTCAGACATTCATGTTCCCCAGAGGATGAATTTACTGACTTTGGTGACCTCCTGACTTTTCCTCTAGCAACACCACCACTGAACTAATGTATGGAATACTACGACATTCAGCACAGATCGGCATGCTAGGCTAATGATACCACTATCATCCTCAGTTGTACTTTGTGTTCAGTGCCAATTAGCAAATGTTAGCATGTAGGGATGCCGATTTTCAATTTTCTTCCTGACCGACGACTTTAACATTAACCGTTCTAAGACAAGATCAGTGCCTTGCATCCAGTGGGCTGTGGTTAAAGTGCCTAACAAGCCGCCCAGCTGCAATGTACATTGTATGAGAGTTAGCAGCCACGATGTTGCGTGCATTGTGGTGGACGCATGCAGCTACTTTCCCAGTAAGTCTCCACCCCATCGATTTGTTTAGCTGCAAGGGGGTCAGCTCTGCTGCGTCGGCCTAGCAGACTCTGTCAGGGTTTCCGCTAGGTTCATGTGTTTAACTGTTTAACTGATAGTATTAATCTGTTTTTATTGTAGGTTGAAGGTTAATTATTAACATCCCTATTTGCGTGCTTTACGAAGATGGTGAACATGATGAATATTACACCTTCTAAACGTCCGCATGTTGGCATTGTCATCGTGAGCTTGTTAGCATGCTGATGTTAGCATTTCTCTCAAAGAATAGCGGTAGACTCCTCTATCTGAACTCCCTTTTAGCACGATGAATGGACTTAATCTGAGACCCAATTAAAGCTTGCCCTCTTTTCACGGTTACATGTCATATTGACATACCACACACACTATTAATACTGAAGCCTACTCTGACAATATTTCCATTGTAATTGGGTTTCTATTGCAAAATCAAACAAAGGACTTGCACAGTATGATAAAGACAACAGCATTATTTGTGTCAATATGAGAAGTAGTTGTAGCTCATTATGTGTGTGTGTGTAATCCTTATGGGTAACAGAGCAATATTTGTTTTAGTGGGAGAGAAGAAGAATAAATACCCTGGTGTGTGTAGCCATGGTTATTACCATGACGTTGGAGGAGCAGGCCTCCTGTCTCCATCGCGTGTCTCCCTCCTTCATTCACTAAACGTAGCTTTACCTAATGAATCCCTCTATAGCATGCCATTACCACAGACATTCAAACCCACACAGCCAGACACAGACCTGTCATGGGAAGAAACGCTTCCCACTGCATAAGCACATTAGGGGATCAGGATTATTTAGCCATGGATGAGATGTGTTAATTGTGCCACGTTCAAGCCAAACATTCCCTTAACCTCGAATAAGCCCCAGCATTGCCACAGCATCAGACTGGGGATTTGCTCGTTGCCTGATAGCCTCCCCACACATTCATCCCGCACATATGGAATGGTGCCTGACCAAGGAGGCAGTCCCTTGTTGTTGCGCTTTCACAATCCAACATTTAGTGTCGGAAATGCTGCTTATTGCATGCCTACCAGTAAGTCTGGTCCTTGGCAGAAACTGGTACCAATTGCTCGCCGACTTTCAGACCACGTTACCATGGCAGCCACCATGAAAGGCGCTCAGTTTGGAGCAAAAAGAATGACATTGTCAGCTGAAATCGACCAGGTTCTCAATTTACAGAATTCACTGCACACGGTCTGAATCCCTGATTAGCCTTCTGACTGTGACTGTGATGTTTTTAACCTCCTCTGTGGGCCAGCGCACTCGGCCTCTGAGTGTTCCTCTCAGGGGGGGTTTGTTTTGGTCGTGAGCACTTTCTTTTATTTCTGTCGGGGCCTGTTTGATATGCAGCATTGTTGTATTGTGATAATGCTTGGCTTGTGGCTGAGTTGAAGGCTGGCTTTGTCTATACAAACTCCAGTGAGGAAACCAAAGTGCATGAAAAGTTGCTCCCATTACTGCAGCTTTTAAACTTAACCCCTCGTCCACCCTGCTTTGAAAACAACCCCCACTCTCTCTGCAGGTTCAGGACAAATTAAAAACAAACTCTGCAGCCCTCTTGCTTCTGGCTTTCTGCAGATGGGCCTTTGAGTCAGTTATATATACTCCTGAATTAGAGTGTATGAAATGATGAGGTGTGAGACTGCGTGCTCTGCTATGATCAGAGCGCTGTGAGTTCAAAGGGCCGACGGCAGCATAGAGCCAGCTAATAAAGCCACTGACTCCCCTTACCACTTGACTGCCTGATGGTTTATTCACAATCCTACTTCAGTAGAAGGGGTGAATTTGTGGCTAGCAGGTTACTGCAGGTTGGAGCAGACTGAACATGAGCAATCAGAGAAGCAAACATAAAAAACTCCAAGGGGACATTTCTCCTCACAACTTTCCTCGAAGAGTGGAAAAACTGAGGACAAGAGAAGGAGAGATGCTGGTGTGGCTGTTTCCAGTCACAGGCTGAATATTTTGCGCATGGCAGGTACAGTAGGTAGGTAAGGATACCAACCGTTTCCCTAATCTCTAGAGATTGCATGTCAAGGGCAAAGGGATCCTCCAACCATCCGTTTCCATGGGCACGCTAATCGGATGTGAAACACAGCCCCCTCCCTCTCCCGTGTCATCACTCCCCCCCCCATGCTGTGAACCTGCGTGCCATCTCCCATTTTTTTTTATGTGGAGAAAGAGAGAGACCGAAAGAGGGAGAGAAACGTCACTGCGCAGGGTTCACTGCAGCTCTTAAAGCCCGAGGGGGCCACCGGTGCTCCCTATAGCATATACAGTGCTATTAAAGGGAAATAGCAGCAGCATTGCATCAGACTGTGTTACCTCTCAACCAAACTAAAGAATACAAAAAAATGGCTCTGACACTTAAAGCTTCATTTGGTAGATTACCTCAAAATAAGATATCATGATTTGAGAAAAAAATAAATAAATGACATGTCAGAAAACACAATTAAAGGTGTGTGCATTAAGCTGTGTTCCAGGAACTCATTTTCTCAGTAGATAATGTAATTTACTGAAAATTATTAATTTTGACAGCAGAATTTTCTAAAGATAATACCACATCAACAAAATACCACATCAACATAAGACCTTGAATAAATAGAAAAATAATGATAAAAACAAGCAAGTAAGATCAAATTTAACTGCTTTGTAGCACAAACAACAATAGCATTGAGATAAATAAACATGTCTATAATAAGACAGACACATTGAATTTGGCTCAGGTGCATCATTCATTATATATGTAAACGTGTGATTTGTTTAAAATTCCCATTATATCTTGCTGTTTGGATGTTACGCTTATTTTACTTTAACTTTCAGAATGTTCAGAGAGGGTCTGATGAAAGATGTCAGCTAAAACAAAATGGTATTATTAACTGGGCATATGGTGTGCAGGAAGCCCCTTTGCCTAAAAGGTTGAGCAATAAAACGTAGTAAGCAATTCCGTCACACATATTAAGTGAGGAAATAAAATTTATGAGGATTTTCGCTGACGGACAGGTTCAGCTGATCTGTGCTGCAGGTGAACTTAAGTGTTTATTGGCCCTCTGTGGTTACAAGGTTTTCATCAACTGTTTGGATGATGTGGTTGCATATTTATGAATTCTTTATATTGTTTTGCTCTTCAGTTTTTACAAACATCTGTTCATGTTCAAGGGGCCCTGAGAGAACGGCGGCCTCCCCTGAACAATGTTTGAGACAGAGGGACACAGCGAGGGGCCCTATCGGTCTGTGGGGAGATCCACGCTATCAGTCAGTCGCAGATCATTGGATTGACCAACGTTTAAGCGTGGACCTGTATGTGAAATAATCTCCCAGGGAAAGTAACATTTGTGATCAAAGACAGAGCGATTGTGATGAATAATGCATGATTTTATAAATGAATGATTTCTGTGTTGTCACAGAAGGGCCCCAGTTCTATGGAAGATGGAAGAGATCTTACATTTTCAAGCATTTAATTTAGAGGCGAGAACATGAGGTGCATGACAGTTTGAAACCACATGAGGTTGCACCACAACATCCTATAATTCTCTAAGAATAAAGTGACACGCACATGTTGCCTAAGGCTTGGAGTTTACACAGATCCCAGTGGGGGCTTCACTAAATGAACCCACAATCTACTAAATCCCTCTACACCATCCATTGCCCCAATCCGCTCAGCCATCTTCTCAGCAATGGAATCTCTAGTCTGACTTATAGAACCGCCTAACAACAGCCAGCTGGGCAGCACTTTTAGCCATATGAAATCTCTCTGATCCATGATGGTGCCTATAGAGGTTTGACCTTAATGGTGACAATACCCAAAACCATATTTATTTAATCCTCCAAAGTAATTCCCTTCTACTACGTAATGTTTCAGCTGCAGTAAGTATGAATTCCTACCAATAATGACATATCCAAAGCAATACACAGAAGTCATATTTTTCCCTTCTGGGTTCCTACAAATTGAGCATGAAAGTAATTAAAGCACCTGCATTCCTAAACACCGCAATATTTATTCTGCGGCCTGGCAGCCCATTAATAAAAATGTCCACTCAGATCTTGATCAGGAATCTGATCTGCCGGGACTACCGCTATAAATGTAACACTTAATGTTCAAAAAGAGACTCATAAATCACTTTAATATTGGTCACTGGTGGAAAACAGAGCAGATTTTGGAAATATCTGGCTCTAATTAAGTTGTAAGGAGCGCCCCGGGCCTGAGGATAAGGTCTGGTGATCACATGAGGCCTGGTTAACACAGGACCCCCATCCACACCCCAAACCTCCAGGTTGTGCCCTCCAAACTCAAAGGGGGGACTGGACTGCAACAGACGTGGACATAAGGAATCAGAATGGAGTCAGAATTTAATTTAAAAGTAATTTAGCATATTTAGCCAAACAGACTTTTTATTTACAGCCAAGAACAGGACTCAATAATAAGGATTGCCAAGGGCAAGTAAAAACCATGTTGGGCTTGTAAATCTAGCAACTCACTTGACTTAAACACATTTTCTGCAGCTGATGATGGAAGATAGATAGATATATACTTTATTAATCCCCAAGGGGAAATTTGTTTTCTCATCTCTGTTGACAGTTGCACATGCACAGGGCAGATCGGGCACGCTCGTGGGAAAATCTCAGCGGGTAAAGACAAAGTTCATGAGCTGAAGAGCATGCAGGCATTTAAATGATCCTGGATCCTACTAAACATGACAATTAACATTGTTCTTTTTTTGTTATTGGATAATCGCTAATAGATAGAACAATTTGAATAGAGGCAAGTCAAAATTTACACTTGGTAGATTTCTAAAAAGAATATTAAGGTTGAACCCTGCAATAAGTGTCATTATTCCACATATGAATGGGAAAGACCGACTCGAACACCAGCTGTGAGTTTTTAGATGTAGCCATGACTTCCTGCACCATGGAAAGCTGACATAACCTCTCAGTTCCCAGATAGCCTCTCTTCCTGTCTGCCCTTTTATTTTTCTGTCCCTTGGCCTGTCTTTTACTCCCCTTTTTGCTTTTTTTCCCCTTCACTGCATATGCTCTCAAGGGAAGATCTAAGTGAGTAGATTTATTCATTCAAAGGGTTCTGAATTACATTACAGCAGCCCAGCAGTCACATATGCCAAAGTCTTCAACAGCTAAACTCTCTGGGGAGTGTTAGCCCAAAGGTTAGCCTTATATCCCTACCAAATGAGTTATGATTTTTCGCTAAATCTCTTCCTTAACTCCCACCCGCTCCAGAGCAATTGTGAGTATCATTCACCAAGCTCATGTTGGTGATATTATACAGATGTATAGCGGTTTATCACAGAGAGCCTTTAAAAAAAAAAAACTTCTCATTCAAACGTACAAACGGCTACACTGAGTTGCATTTTACGACCCCTATAGGGGTGTGCACTATGGATACAGTCTTTAATCGCTGTTCGTATATCATGAAATCAAAATATTTCATTGAAAAATTACCCCACAATCCAACGTTTTGGGTGAATCAGACTATTTAAATACCTGATAAATCAAAGTACCTCATCACAAAAAAATCCTAGAACTAGAAAACCTTGTCGAGCATTGATGCATTATCCCTAGACAGCTACCCCCACTGATAACCTTGTAGTGGAGTCCTTTAATAAACAGCCTAAAGTTGCTGCTTTTGTTGTGTTACACATTTGTTCCTTAACAAGTGAAACAAAATACTAATGTGTTTGTAGAGATTTCTGTAGATCTTTTCACCAAGTGGGATATTCCCAATATAATTGCTCCCTGGCTAAACAATATGATGGGAAAATGGCATAATATATCCAGAACTATAAAATGATTAGCTACCACGGTATAGATAGTATAGCAAGCTATATGCCCACCCAAGCAACATGGATATTACTGTGTGGATACTGTGTCATAACAATAAGCTATAATGCTGCTATTTAAGAGGCCAAACAAGAGACAAAGTAACAAAAAGATAACAAATCCCTCTTTACTCACATCCCTAACACGACTCATGGAATGTTTAGTGTGTGTGTGTGTGTGTGTGTGTGTGTGTGTGTGTGTGTGTGTGTGTGTGTGTGTGTGTGTGTGCTGTCTGCAGCAGATAAGGCTCTATTTCCACATAATACTGCATGAAGAGGAAATCCAGGTTCCTCATGATATGGATTTCATCTGTATGTATGTGTGTGTTTGTGTGAGCATTAACCCAGCTGGTGCTCACAAGCTCCTGTGCCTCGAAAAAGAAAAGGAAAAGGCTCTGTGATTCTCCATAATCCTCTAATAACCTTTCTACCTCTCCCCCATCGACACAAATGTTTGCCCACTGTTATTATGTTATTCCTGGACATCTGGAAAAGTTTAGCTGCTTTTGTTCCCTCCATGACCACCATAATCACGTCCACAGGCACAAACACCTTCTTTCCATTAGAAAACCTGGGATTATGATTTAAAACTTCCTGGTTTCGGTTGGTTTAAATCTATATATGTTGTTAACTAAATGATCTGTTTGGTGGCGTTTTATGCTCTCAATGAGTGGCTGCATGCAAAAACACTGCTCTTTTGGGCTGTACTTTGACCCGTATCACTTGGTTGAGCATGTGAGCGAAGGTGGGCTACAGTACAGTATGCATGCATGATGGTGCCACAGAGCAGCCAGCCCCAACAATACATCAAAGTTTAATATGGAATAATAGCACTGTTGACAGCTCTCATAAAATCCCCCCCCCCTCCCCCCCAGCAAATGATTTCTCTGCCAGATAATGGCTCTGATCTAGGCCTAGTGCCCCGCTCACATTCACAACTGGCTTACCTGTTCAAACCAGGCTTCACAATTGTGTGTGTGTGTGTGTGTGTGTGTGTGTGTGTGTGTGTGTGTGTGTGTGTGTGTGTGTGTGTCTGAGCCAGCTGCTATTGTTTTTATCCTGTGCATCCCTAGGTGAATATTGGCTGGGTGTTTCCATGGCAGAGAAAACTTTGATATCTTTTAAGAGGCGGTGACAGACACAAGAATGTTTTGAGACTGTTTATAAACCAGTTTTAAGAGTTACACAGGGAGGTAGAGTGATCGGCCTCAGGATGAATTATGGATACCACATTTCTAAAGCTGGAGCCTACTCTTGAGCCAGAGTGCTTTTCAAGGATGGGTAATTGAAGTGCGCTGCTAAAGGATGCTAATATTACATAGAGAAGGCCACAGCAGCTCTTTTAGTGTACTGAATGAATATTGTAAGTAGCATTAGATTGTTGAGTTGAATTGCCTGTTGCACTAGGACTTCTTGCTAATATGCAAATAGATCCATAAATACAATCATGCACACTTCCCCACCCTATAGCAGTCAGATTCTCTTCTATATTCATTGCTTCCTGCACACACACACATGCTGTCTCACTCTCTGTGTATCCCTCTCCTCTTTCTCAGACATACATGTCCACACACAGATGCCTGAGAGAGAGAGAGAGAGAGAGAGAGAGAGAGAGAGAGAGACCACTGAACTGGAAAAGCGTTTGTCTCAAGATGAAAGGCTTCACACCCACAGCCTACATGCAGAGCCTCTTCCGACACCTTCCCGCGACAGCGCATACTGTAGCAGAGGCTTGTGCTACGCAGACACACTCCAGCTAGCATCCCTCCCCACACCCATCAACGCCGCAACACACTTGCATCCCCTCCTCTCTTTCAGTCCCTTTCTCTCTCTTCCTCTATGTCAATGGAGCTCTGATACTACAGTAGCAGCCAGGGAACAGAGAGGCACATAAGCGGCATGAGTTGAACAACGTTGAGATGGATAAGCTCCCATGAAAGCCTGAGGCACAGAGGCATTGTTTTCCCCGTCGCTGGTGTAGCACGGTGGGCTCTCAGGCGTGGAACATGCTTAGCCACATGCAGGGCGTGAAAAACGACACTGACCATGATGCTAGATAATTGCTTCCCATTTACTCATGTGCTGTGAGCCTCAGACAAAAATAGCATGTCGCTGTAACAAATGTGCTGGGAAGCATGGGAACCGTGAGTGCTGTGGCCATGGATCGATACACAAAGTGGACAGCATCTAACAAGCAAGTCTACAGAGCATCTTTCTACTAGTCTATACAGCACCTAGCAACATAGAGCCGATACAGCATTGTACAGTACTATTCCGAGGCCAATATCTTCTCAAGATGTAGTATATACAGCATTTTATAATCGTAATCTATGCTAGATCTTCTCTTTATTGCATGCAGCATCTTCCAAAGGGATTAAATATAAACACAGTGTGTCTGGTTGTCTTCTAAGCCACTGTAGTTGGTAGGTAGGTGATAATTCCAAGAATGGTCTAGACATTTACACAGGCCTAACTGTTGTTTTTTCACACCACAATGTTACCTGCATCACATCTGCAGGCTCTCCATCAGTCTCCAAACTAAAACCTCCCGGCCACATTTCTTAGAACTCATTTGGACCCCATGAACAATCAGAGATGAATATGCCCTGCCATTGTAAAACTGTCCCAAGTCAGTGTTTTTGTTCCAAATATTAGACATTTTAGATCCATAGTGGAATTGATATTTAGTCCAACAATGGCTCCAAAGACACAGCAGCACTTTACGGAAATTTACTGTGACAAGACATCAAGACTGAGCTCCTCAGGAGACGATCCATGCATCTGGGATCTGTGTTGCCCTCATCAATGCGTACAACAATTACAGTCCTCATTATCATCACCACAGGAGGCACACATGCATATATAGGTGCTGTGTTGCTCCGCTGAACAATCACAATCATGTAATAATCATCTAGCGCCAGGGTCAGATGGAATACATCAAGCCATACATTAATCTGATTCACTCCACCTTACAGAACATGTGCCATGCATATCTTACATTTCATAACAGCCATAACAGTCACCCATACATCCAGCATTGTCTATCGCTCAAGCATAGCTCCACACATCAATGTCCATCAACAAAAACCTCTTAATATTTCATCCCCAAGTCTTAGAAGCTTACATCAAGGTGAGGCAGGGAGAAAAAGGATCAATCTAAAAGCCATGGCAGTACAATAGCAGACAGTATAACCACTGCAGTGCAGTACTGTATACAACCAGGTGCTGATATTCCTGCCTTTTAGAGCCCACACAAGGCTAACCATGCTGGGTAACTGATCAACTACATATGCCTGCACGAGCACAAGGCAAACAGAAAGAGAAATAGAAAGCAGAGTGAGACTGCCGGCGACGAGGCTGGCTGCTCCTGTACTCACCAGCACTGGCAGAACACAGCAGAGACACCAAGAGCACAATCACCAGCGTCAGGATCTTCACATTCATTTCTGCACTCCCCTCTGGCTCTCCGCTAGTCACTCGCTGATATACTGTAGTGGTGTGTGTGTGTGTGCGTGTGTTTTTCTGTGTGTGTGTGTGTGTGTGTGTGTGTGTGTGTGTGTGTGTGTGTGTGTGTGTGTGTGTGCGTGTGTGTGTGCGTGTGTGTGTGTGTGTGTGTGTGTGTGTGTGTGTGTGTGTGTGTGTGTGTGTGTGTGTGTGTGTGTGTGGATGGGAGGGAGAGAGAGAGAGGGAGAGCGGGAGAGAGAGAGCAGCTGAGCGAGCAAGAAAGAGAGAGAGAGACTGTTTGCTCCCCTGTGTGTGTGTGTGTGTGTGTAAGAAGTGACTGTGTCAATTCGTGGGAATATGTGTGTGTGTGTGTCTGTGTGTGGTGGCTCCCTGACTGTGCCTGTGTATTTGTCTAAATGCGTATTTGTATATCAATGTGTGACAGCACCACTCCAAGAATGAAGGCACGTCTTTATCTGAGCTCCCACGGAGGTGTATGTGTGTGTTTCTTCTTTTCCTCTGTCAGAAAAACGGCAGCATGAGACAAGTTCAGTGGAGCTGTGAATGTGCTGGAAGTCAGCTTGCAGGTCTGTCTGTCGGCGTGTGTGTCCCTCCGTGTGTGTGTGTGTGTATGAGTCGAGTTGGTCATGTGGCTTATGTATCATTGGACTCTGTGGGTCAAGGAAAAGCCCCCCTAACCCCACCATCATCCTCCCTCTCCACCCCTTTTCCACAAACATGAGAGTGCACGCGGCTGAGGAAAGAGGAGGAGAGCGGTAGCAAAGGGAGGGATTGAAAAAGGGGGAGGTGAAGGGTGGGGGTGCATGCAGGTTTATGATAATACCCAAACAGATGCTCTTGTTGAAAACTCTTTGAATTGCGACCAGGGCAGATTGCCAGGAATCCAGGAATCAAAATACCAGCTTATTAGGGGAAGTAGATGAAAGAAGGGAAGGTGTGGGATGAGGTTCATGCTTTCCTGCTTTTGTATCTATGCCAGCTGTATGGACCTTTCTTCTGCACACTATTCTTTACCCTCAGTGGTGCTGAAGGTATGGCTCAAATAATTCGCACTGTTTGAAGTTAGCGTCCGTGACATTGGGAGTAACCGCAGGAAAAAACTTATCAGACTCGGCTCGATCACATTGCTCGCACTATTTGTTCCCCTGCCCCTGAAGTCATTTGTTTTATTTTGTTACACTGGTTATATTCTTTCCAGAAACAAAAGCCGCAAGAAAACCACCACCATGCGATGGCCATAAAATAATTCAATTTTTTTTCTTCTGTTTGTTTATCATACAATCAACAGGAAAGGTTGTATTTGTTGCTGTGAATTGTGAGAACTGTAAGCAAGCACTAGATGTATAAAAAGTTTTCTTTCGACATCAATGCGAGGCGTTTCTACATCCCTTATTGAGAAGAGAATCGTTCGGGAAGGACCATCAATTTTGTTTTGTACAGAATATGTAAAAGAAACATTAAACGCCATTTTATATTCCGCCTTGATACAATAAGTCTGCAGATCTGGTCTATAAACCCTGAGGAAACTAGTCACTGGTAAAATACTAGAAATATGCTCACCTATCAATTTAATAAACTTGCAACACACGTTTCTTTTTATTTTCATGAAATACTCTTGGTGGGACTTCAGTTCACTTTGGGCTCATAGATCTGGGTCCCCTAAAGGCTGAAGTGACACATGATGGATGGACCGCCTTTGGTCACAACCTCCAGACGCAACCCCCCACCATAGTCTTCCACACAACCCCCTTTTTTATGTGTTGTCACTAAACAGTCACTTTAGTGGTGTGGACCTGAGAAGAGGGGCCCTGTGACCCTCGACTCTGCAGCTCCGGCTTCACACAGCCCGCCCATTGTCTCCCTAAGGCTCCAGGTCCCAGAGGGCAACATGTCTGTGCCACCCACTTGAGATCCAACAACAAGAGCACCGTCCATTTTTACATCCAGCACTTGAAGCCTTCACTCCATGTGAAGAAATCCTCTCACCTCAGGGGTGGCCAGGCCCCCGGGGGCTAAAGATGCTTATCCAAGCGTGTCCTTTTTTTAGCTGAAAGATAATTCGCCCAAGTGCCTTTTAAAGGAATCTGTTCACAACATTTTCTCAAAGGTGCTCACTGATCACTGACAGCAAGCATGACCGATTCTTTCCAATTGTACATAATGAGAGACAATGGGGATTATAGCACCATTAACAGCCCATTTAGTAGGCAGTAGTAGTTAGGACTAATTCAGAATTCAATCTAATTCAACATTCAAGGACAATTTCAAAGCTATGTGGGATAACTGCCTGCAGAGTTATTTCAAATTAACAGTTAATGTGGGCATCAAAACTGAGGCAAATATCCAAAATGTGTTCAAACCAGGTGCTAACCATGATAATTTATGACTGTGAATTTACCTAGTCATTAAAACATCCTTTGGATGTGGATAAGAATATGTGAGATTGTAAAGTTGGCAGTACGGACTCAAACATTTGTAATCAATTAGCTTTAATTGTCTTAGCTTGAAGCAAAGCCTTCAATGAAAATGTAACAGATGGTATTTCCTCAGAGGGTATCCGTAGACTTTGTGCCGTGACGTGAGTGTAAGCCAGTGAAGGATTGCCTTTCTGCATCCAGGGATGTGCAGCGAGACCTGGCAACATGACAGTCAGAGGGCAGCCACATGCGCCTCAACGCAGGAAGCGCTTGGTTGTTTACAGGAAGTGTTTGATGAAGGAATGCGGTGCATGTCTGTGTATTCGGGCACAGATGACGACGATTCCTGAGTTTTTAATACCAGACGGACATTCCACAAATAAGTGTAACACAGATGATGGAAATGGTATCTTTGTGTTTCCTCTGAGTTTTCTTTTCAAATATTAGTCAGACTGTAACGCAGGATCTGTCAACAGGTGGCCTCCCAGCTGTGGATAAATTAGAACCCCGGATCGCAGAAAAGATATGCTGCATTATACTGTATTCACAATTAATATGTTTCCTGTTTATCATCCGCTTCTATATAAAGGCCCTGATTTCTTAAATGCTAATGAAGTGTCCGGATGTTTGTTTGTATTGTTGTTTTTTATGATTGAATGAACAGTGGCAGGCCACTCGTGTTGTTGTTATTGTTGTGCAAAAGTGAACTCCACGCTTCCATGTCCGCTTCAATTTCCAGGGCTTCCATCAGATACAGCACACTTTTATTAAAATGGAAAACAAATCAAACCTTCATCAAGATAAGAGTCACAGTCAGCAGCTGGAGTGAATGCACAATGTCAATGTGAGATCAGGTCGTGGTTGCTAATTAGCTTCTCGATCAGCAATGAGAGAAGAGAGTGGGACATCTTCATTAGGACGTTTCAAAGTCTGTATTTTTTTTTTAAGATATGAGAGAATCTGAGCTGTGTTTTGCGCGTCTGGAGCTTTAAACAAATGCGGTTCTCCCCTCGGCCTGTGCTTCGTATCATGAAATGTCAAGAATCAGAGGCTTGGTGGATTAACTTATCTGCCTTTAATCATGACATTATCAGCAGCACTGCAAATTCAGCTGAGAAATGTTCGGGGCTAGCCAAAGCCCTCTGGAAGTCAGGGCAGCAATTTTCTGCCAGTTTGTGGTTCTCATTCTGTCGTATTCACAGACTCGCATTTTCTGTAAATCCATACTTGCATTAATAGAGTTCCTCGTGCAGTAATCATTAAAAGACTTTCACTGTTGTGGGCCCGAAATGCAGCAGTTAACAATTATCTTAAACAGTTTGTGCAAAGCACATGTTCATGCAGAAGATAACACAGTGAATTATTAAATTGGTATTTTTGCGAAGAAATTAGGACAAGCTTGAACACCAGCTGGGGTTTATCTCCTCTAATGTTGAACAGGTTCTGAACTCGGTCATGAACTGAGAATAATCACAAACCCTTGACAACAGAGGGCTGCAAGTCCAAGGAGGAAAGCAATTTACATCACGCTAATCATATAAATACAGATTAAGTTATCATCTTCCTCGCTTCTTCGTTCTACTTTGACAGATTCATCCTCAGTAGTTTAATTTCAAATCCAAAATAACCAAATAGAAATTTTTGAATTATTCATCATGAGCTTCCAAATCGTTTTCACTGCTGCTCTTTTCCTAAATTGACCAGGCAAATTATCCTCTGGGACCGTGTGCCACGGTGTTGCGTGACTCTCAGACATCTCTAAAATCAGCCAAGTATGGCTCATCAGTCTTTGGCCCGCAGATCGGAGAAAGATGCGTTGTCAGATGACTGTTCACCGTAACCACCGAGATAAAAAGGCAACTTTTTATTTCCAGGGAGCTCTTTTCTTCAGCAGTTTTATTAATCATGATATCCCTGTCAGGTGACTCCCATTTTAGCGGATTTGCAGGCACAGAGCTGCAGTTTTTTATCCTATGATGTTGCACCTGCAGAACGTGTGTTTTTAAATAATCTATTCACATCTCAGAGTCGGTCTACAAATCATGAGACGGTCTTGTATTTTCATACATTTGTCACTCTAGTTTGCAGCAGGGGCAGGATCAGACTCAGAGAACATGTACAAAACACGCTTTGTACCCTCATAAGCCTGTCAAATCCAGATTCTCCATAGATATTGTGAAACAACAAATAAGGGAAGTCTTTTGAATATGTCTTTTCTCCGATGTCTAATCTGTAATGAAAATCTACTGAGGGTTTTTCTCCAGGTGGCAGGTGATACCAACCCCGCTTCTGACATCCCCCTTCGAGCTCTATGTACCACTGATAGTGTTGATTGTCTCTTCAATACTCAGAAACGTTCTAAAGTGTGACTCCCTACCTTTATCTCTGCCGCACTCGTTGATTTGTAAGGTATGTGCTGCAAAAAGAAGGGAATTGGTGGCGGCATGCCAGCTTTTCACACGCTCCCATGCACTTAAAAATACCAATCTTCTAGTCCCTGAGTGCACTATTCTTCAGGAGTGGGTTTTTTCTCGGTATGCAGAAGAGATGATGATCATCCATTTTTCCTTCATTGTAGAAGAGGATGAAACGGAGTCAAAACAAGTTGAATGGAGGAGGTGTTGTATCCAAAGTGCTAACTGCTCTTTTTTTCCTGTAATATTGTTGCCGTTATCTGGAGTTTAATCTGTCTGAACAGTGGCATGTAGTTTGTAAATGGCTGATTTGTTTCTCATAGACGGTGTTCTTTTTTTTTTTTTTTAAGAGCTAGGGGCTGAGCATGCCGCAGCTTGGTCTCGCTGACATACAGTGAGACAGAGAAATGTGACTGGACAGATGAGAGATAAGGACATGTTTTCAGACAGACTTTGAAAACAGACATGAGGTGTGTTTGAAAGCTCACAAAGCCCGAGTCTGTGCCGCCAAGTGAAAGAGCTGGAGATCAACGTTTGTCGGAAACCAGCTCATTGAACCTTCACTGAATTCACTTATTTCTTCCGGTTTGAAACAAGGTGTGGGATGTTTTAAGAAGTGCATTTTTAAAAACAGCTTCATTATAAAAACACCATTTTTTGGTTTTTATTTGTTTACCTCACTGTTTAATTTATTTGATTATTCTATGTGCGTATGTCGACACATTACTTGAACACAGTAACTCCAAAACAAATCTCACCACAGCTTCAACATATAGAGAACATAATCTGATTACATTTTGGAGCACAGTGTTGCATTGCTTTCAATATTTATTATGGAGAGAATCCAATCTTCTTGAAAGGTGGGTCAAGTATGCATTTTTGTTATTGCCAACAAATCTTGTGAAAAGACCAAAACCAGCAGTGCATTAGATTGCAAGCTTAGTCTCTCGGCCCCCAGGAATATTAGAGGTTTTACTCCTGAAAACATACATCTTTACTTTACCTTACTTGACTTTTAGTTCAGTTAATTCATAAAACAGCTGCTGTGGTTGTTTTTGCAAATGTTACTCTAATATGAGCAAATAGTGCATTTGTTGGGGACTATTTTCAGTGGCAGCTTAATACACATTCGGTGCTCTAGTGAGTATTTACGGCATATGGGACAGTGTATGTGGGATTGATTCAAATAAACTACAATCCCCATCGTCATTGTAATAAAAAACTGAACGCAACTGTGTGGCTCACTGATGTGTTATTTCAAGTTTTTATACAACAGTGGCTGTCTATATCAGTCTTTGACTACACAGGAAATAGTCTTTACGGCATTGTTGGTTTAAGTCTTTTAATGAGACAATATTAACTTTCACCACATCTGGTCACACCAGTATTTAAAACAGCAACATTTTGCCACAAAATCCATTATTATATCAAGCACTATTAGTCAAGTGGCTCGCAGCGTGAATTCAATCTTTGCAAATTTTTCACATTTTGAACTTTGTTTAATTGAATTTTGACTTGCAAATGGACCCATAGCGAGCCGTCTTGGCAGTATTGACCTTTGAGTGAACGGAGACACAGATTCAGAATTAATCTTAATATCACAGATATTCTTAGAGAAAATGACTGCGGTATGTTGTCGAGGGAATATCTAATTAATGCATGAAACAGCTAAATTATTGGTATCATTAGTCTAGTAGTTTAATATATTATGATGATTATGGTGGAACATTAAGCAGCTCAAATGTCTCTTGTTCCGACAGTGATTGATTTTTTTCATACTTACAGACAGAGTAATGGTGCACTGCTTCTTAAGGCTGGAATACTTTGAAATGTCACTGCAAATAAATGGAGGAAAAATAACTCTTTTTTTACGGCTGACACTTTCAGTAGAACCTGCAGAAAAGTGAGGGTTACTTTAAGAAAAAAACTCAGTGTTTTGAAGTCGCTGTTCTTTTGTGTCTTATCTATCTAAAACATTTCTCTTTGATGTCTTGTCACCTTCCCCCATTTTGAATTCTCTTTGCTCTTTCTGGGAAGAAAAGCTCCACAATCCCTTATTTTAAAATTACCTTTTTATTTTTCCGATATGTGCAATCAAAGTAAATTATTCATGCTTGCACAGACTATAATGTTTAAGCAGATCTGGTGACTCTTTCCCCAGCTGCTATTGTTATGAACAAAAAGAGGAAAAGGGCAAGAAAAGGCAACTTCATTAATGGCACATTATGTTTTATGGTGGACTTGGAACTTGAAGTATACTGAGCATAATTTGTTCCTGTTTTATGTGAGCCACCCCGGTCCCACCTGCCCCGGTTGGGGTAGATGAAGGGCATTTCTCGACATGAGCTTTGAGACCTATTAAGCAGGCTTTTATACGTACCTCAATGAAATGCAGATGGTCAGAGCACCTTACAGCTGAATGAAAGCTCATATTCCTTACATTTTTCACCACTTTGTGGTTTGCTCACTTGACAAATAGTAGGACATGATATTTATGGGTGGCATCAAAAACTAGATTGGAAAAGTTAAAGAGTTACTGATGCTTCTCCGCCAACAAAGTCGACTTGCCATTCAGAAAAAGAAATATGCTCGTGCCTTTGTGCTGTGGCCATTTTAAAGAAGTTAAATACGACTGTGGAGCATCTGAAAGAAGAAAAGAGACAAGAGAGAAAAACAAAAAGGGAAATGGATTCAGCGAAGGATATGCCATCCTTTGTACTTTTGGCATGTTGGCAGCACTTGATGAATGGACGTCTCCTCACAGGGAACGCTTGACCTCTCCCTGTTCCGTAGCAACTAGACGTTTGGTGTTGGGAATTATATTTCACATCATTTTTATCTATGAATGCACACAGCCATAAATCTAAAACAGACGTGTGTTTCATTAAAGAAGAAGGATAACGTTTTCCTAACTCCTTCTCTCTTAACTCTTGGGCTTATGTTTGGGGTCAATTGAACAGTTCCTGCTATTTGGTTTCACTAACTGCCAGACATTGTTTTTCTGGCATTAGATCTGACAGAGCCCAACAAATGGTGAATGCCTCAGTATAAACTCTTCCCACCAACCCTCAAAATATGTGTACACACACATCCACTCCGGCATATAAACACTGTGAGGCTGGAGTCTTTCACACCACAGCCAAGCCTTTTCAGTGCTGTCGACACGTATAGCTACATACAATTAACACATTTTCACTGCAAAGAAATCACTAAAACATTTGTCCGTGCTTTATTTTGAGACAAATATCCAGTATGCCTTTGGAGAAGTTGCAACATTTGATACAGTTGCTTCAGGGGACCTTCAAACGTAATTGTAAGAAAATGTTTTGTGATTGTTCACAGATTCGTGTCTCCCCGTGTTCAGTTATTTTGGAATAGAGTAATCAAGCTCTCCACTCCAAACTGCTTGAAGTCAACATTTTTTTAGGAAGAATTTGATAAGACTTTTTATTTTCAAAGGCACCTTAAGGCCACATTATTTGGTGATTAGAAATCAGTGCACTTACAATAAAAGCACACTTCAAAAGTCTACTTCAAAGTTTGACATGAAGCTCTTTGATCTTATGAACTTATGAGTGTGACACTGATGACCAGGCTGGTATTTGTACTTCTCTGAAGCGTGTTATAGAGCTCGCTGTCCTGTATGTTGGCGTCTGTTTCTCTAGCTTCAGGTTTCAGCTGTTGGAATACGTTTTACATTCCTATCAAACCATTACAGCATACTACGAACTCCACAGATGAACCCAAAGACACCTACGTCACCACCCCGCCCACAGGCATTTGGGTCAGCAGTCTGATGAACACAACAGCCCCAGTACACATAGAAATTGTGTCCATGTTGGATTTTTTAGCACCACACAATTTATTTATTTAATATTATTAGGGGCGGCTGTAGCTCAGGGGGATGAGTGGTCGTCCCGCAACCACAAGGTAGCAGGTTCGATCCCCAGTCCCCCCCCATAGCTCACACGTCGAAGTGTCCCTGAGCAAGACACTTAACCCCTAATTGTTCCCTGTTGCTGTGTCTACGGTGTATAGAGCAAAAATGTAAGTCGCTTTGGATAAAAGCGTCACCTAAATGTAATGTAATTTCCAATGTCAACGTTCAGTGCCAATGTGGTGGAAGTTATTGGTGTTGAGGCTGCAGTGGTGTATGGGTGTGTAGCACGTCTGACTTTTGAACAGGAGACGAGAGTTTGCGTGTCTTTATAGACCTGCAGTAATGTCTTCTGTCCTTCTGTTCAGAGAGATCCCTCGCTAATGCATTTTCAATGTAATTGATGGGCAAAACCCACAGTTGTCATTGTGTAAAAAATATATTCTCAAATTGATTGGGAGTTAATATGAAACTTTGTCAAATTAAGTGGGTTTCTTCGAAAGTTAGACAGTGTAAATGTTTCTGTTATTATCCATTGCTGCTCAACAAGGAATTACTGTTTGAGGATACACAAAACACTAAAACGGAAACTTTGGAGGATTCCCACTTGATTTGTCTAAATCAAATCACTAAAACAAATTAGCTTCAGGTTAACTGTGGTATCGATTTTTACAACAGGACAAGGACTGTGGATTACATTACTTCCATTGGACACATTAAGAAAGGAGCTCTTAATGGCCATTAAGAAAGAGAGAAGTGATTACAGCAAGGACAACCTGTTTCAACAGTGTGGATGAGTTTTTGGAAGAGCTTTGGTAATAGGTGAAATAAAAAAACAGTAGAACAGTAGAATTTACCATAGTTATAGTTGCGAATTAAACCCAGCTCAATAGAGTTGAGGCGAGTTAATACACTGTTGGGTACAGTACATCAAAATTACCATATGTTTCTGATCAAAGTACACATAACCTGTTTCTATTTAAATATTGTGCTCACTCCAGAAGAAAGTGCTACACTTGCAACACTAGATCTTGCTTCTGAAATGTGTAGTACATTAAATAAACACTCTGTCAACATACATTTTTTAAAAGACAAACAAACCAGCAAACGATCCTAAAATGGTTTGAATAATTGCGATGTGATCCCTCCCGTGTTTGCCCTCATTCTGTAACTCATTTGTTTTGGAGTTCTTTTTGTGGCTGAGTGGTATCTGCATGTCTGGATTTCAGCTCCAGCACCGACGCTTTCTGACAGCTCTGCCTGGACCATCAGGGCTCAGGTGGCGAGGTGCCGGAGTTACCCTGGGAAAACAGCGCATGATGCTCAGTCTGCCGAGTTCTCCAACATGGCAGCACATTCCCCTGTCTGATCACCACTCCAACTGGTTAAAATGAGAGCAGGCGGCTTAAGGGTTTTGCCCTGCTTGTCCTGATGTGCTTGTGATCGAATGAGTGGCCAGGCCCCTGGGTGCTCGCTCATTATCTGGACACTGAGCCTGCTCTGCGCTGTGGGAGGCTCTTCAGCTCAGATAAGACTGGTATGCTTCACGTTTGGTGTCACTTTAAAGCTTACAGTGCATAGAAAGTGATGCTACTGTTGTTCGAAAACCATGTTTCTCAAAATGTTGGTGACATTTGTGCATATGCATAAATAGTCAAACGTTTTGGGGTTACATGGTTTTTCCCTCATGGCAAGTTTTGAGTTATTTCTACTCAGTTAAGACTAATATTAGAGAGAAAACTCTTTGTGAGCAAAATAATAAAATGCATCATCTCCCTGTCTGATAGCATTCAAGCTTGATATGAAATAAGCTAAATTTTCTGGTTTTGTGACACGTTTTCAAACCATGTAAAGTCATTTTCACACTCTGTCTCCCCTGGCAGCAGTTGCAGTGTGCCACTGTGGGTTGCTGGAATGGTTTGTTTGTTGCACATGAAAGAAATAGGTCTGAGCTGTTTTCTGCAGATGTTTATTCACTGTGGCACTGCCTCAGAAAAAGTCCATGAGAGACCGCTCTCTCTCTGTGGTTGGCAGCTTGTAAATTAATGGATTTATTTGGCTAGGGAAGATTGCACACATCACATATTTGGAGCAATCAAATCAGCAATTATGTGGTTTAAAATTTCATGTTTGCACCCAGCTGTGACAAGCTCAACTGTCCTCCGAGAAGTCTGGCTGGATTTAATGTCTGTTCAAAAAGGCTGATTGCCTGGCATCATGACTAAAGATAATGCAAAGCAATCATTTGTCGACAAAACAGAAACACATGCTGTTGTTATTAAAATATATTATAATCTTTCACGTATTTCATGATAGAGCTCACATCTTTTATCAGTTAATCCGTGATAGAGTCAGTAGTAGTGCAACGGATCATAAAACTTTGTGCTGAAAAGAAAAAAAGGAACAAATATAACTTTTAGAGATTCCTGATCAACGTTTTTTGCCATCCATACTAATTGACGATCATTGAGGATCCATATTGGCAGATACAGATCCTTTTGTTGTTTGATTATAGCAGCTGGTCTACAAGGCTCCTGACTGTTCATTTTAGAACAATTCTAAATGTTATCCCTTTACTTTGTAATAGTATTTTTGTACGTTCACTAAGAGTTATTCATTACTGTAGATCTTTGGAAAATGTCTGATACTTCTCTCAGCCTTTTTTTTTCACAGCAGCCATCTTGTCATAGCAGGTTAAACACAGGTGATAATGTTATGGTCCCATTCTATTTAGTGGGTCACAGTCATTCCAGTAGGCTGGCATTCTTTATACCAGCACGCTGTCCATCCTAAATGGAACAAAGCCGTCTTTAATGTAATTTATTTCATCTATTTACCCTGCAATAACATTTCAAAATGGCTTTGGTGAAAAGGGCCTACTGGGGTCAAAAATGTACACTTTTGGAAAAATATCCAAGCACCAGTGGGAAGCAAATCAACCAAATAGCAGGAGATGTAATATATTCTGTATTAGATTACGCATGTAAGATATGCACTGTATATTTTCTTTACTGTGCTACATGTCCATTATTTTCTTAAAAGCATTCAGTCAAATGAAAGCTTGCTGAGAAAAGAAATGATTAAATAGAATCCCTCTTTTCTGGTGTCTATTTTTTATTTTTTATCAGTTTGAAGACTGGGAGTTTTATAAATGTAATATAAAGGTAACCCGTGGGATTTTTGTCCCCTAGCGGTGCCATAGAGTTTTTTTTTCTTGATAATCAGGTGCCCATTCTGTATATCCTGTTACACTAGCGCATGTGAGAGGATGCATTATTAGTCCCACGCAAGTGATGCAGTTAACTTTCTTGCTGACTGTAGAGGGCAGTAATGCAAATGTGTAATGCATTAAAGCTATTGCAAAAGAAAACAGGACGTTAAAACAAATAACAAAAATCTTACTGTGTGTTCCAATACCCAATATACCATACTACAAATTTTAGTATGCCATAAAAGTATTTAGTATGTCCCAATATATATATATATATATATATATATATATATATATATATATACATGTAAAATGCAGTATTCAAAAAATACCGGGATGTCTTACTGCATTTGGTCATATTATGCAAGCCAGCATGCTTTTCTGGCTATTCTGACCCACAATCCTCTGTGCAGCGGATATACGAGCAAGAGGGTCAAGGTTCAAGGTGCAATTTTGTGAGGAAGTAGTATTTCCCAATTGAATGCATACTGCATGCAACAGTATGCACTTTGTAAGGACAGCAGCAGTATGTGCTGCTAAAAATAATTTCCCTCCAGACCACCATGACAGGAGAGACATCTGTTGACACACGGTCAACTCTTATTCTTTGTATCATGATTATTATTATTATTCCATTCCATTATCCAAACCATCCATCCATCCATTATCAGCCGCTTATCCGGGGTCGGGTGGCAGTGGCAGCAGGCCCAGCAGACCGACCCAGGCTTCCCTCTCACCCGCAACACTTTCCAGCTCATTCTGGGGGATCCCGAGGCGTTCCAAGGCCAGCCGGGAGATATAATCCCTCCAACGTGTCCTGGGTCTTCCCCGGGCCTCCTACCAGTTGGACGTGCCTGGAAAACCTCTAATGGGAGGCGTCCAGGAGGCATCCTGATTAGATGCCCGAACCACCTCAACGGACTTCTTTCGACACGAAGGAGCAGCGGCTCGACTCCAAGCTCCCCCCTGATGTCCGAGCTCCTTACCCTATCTCTAAGGCTGAGCCCGGCCACCCTACGGAGGAAGCTCATTTCGGCCGCTTGTATCCGAGACCTCGTTCTTTCGGTCACGACCCAGAGTTCGTGACCATAGGTGAGGGTTGGAACGTAGACCGACCAGTAAATGGAGAGCTTCACCTTCTGGCTCAGCTCCCTCTTCACCAAGACGGCCCGGTCCAGCGCCTGTTTTACTGCTGCAGCCGCACCGATCCGCCTATCGATCTCACGCTCCACCTTACCCTCACTCGTGAACAAGAACCCAAGATACTTGAACTCCTTTGCTTGGGGTAGGCATTTTGTCCCCACCTGGAGGGAGCAATCCACCGGTTTCCGGCAGAGCACCATGGCCTCAGATTTGGAGGTGCTAACTCTCATCCCTGCTGCTTCACACCCGGCTGAAAAACGCCCCAGTGAATGCTGGAGGTCACGGTCCGAGGAGGCAAACAGGACCACATCATCCGCGAACAGCAGAGAGGCGATCCCGAGACTCCCGAACCGGATCTTCTCCGCCTCCTGGCTGCGCCTAGATATCCTGTCCGTGAAAGTCACGAACAGGACCGGAGATAAAGGGCAGCCCTGGCGGAGGCCAACACCCACCGGGAACGTGTCTGACTTATTACCGAGGATACAAACCGATTATCCTATTTAGCGTCACAGGGCGCTGGAGCCGATCCCAGCTGACATTGGGCGAAGGCAGGGTTCACCCTGGACAGGTTGGCAGTTTATCGCAGGGCACATATAGAGACAGACAACCATTCACGCTCACATTTACACCTATGGGCAATTTAGAGTCCAGTTAACTTAAGCTGCATGTTATTGGGACTGTGGGAGGAACCCGGAGGGAACCCACGCTGCCACGAGAAGAACGTGCAAACTCCACACAGAAGGACCGCCCGGGATCGCAGATCGAACCGCTCTGCATTGTGCGTGACATGTAATGACATGCTGGTGGAGAAAACCTTTTTGGCCCATTTGCTGGTTGAGCAGTTGTTATTGTAATGAATGGGTTCCATATTGGAGACCTTGAGATCCGTGAACATGATCCAGTGGCACGTAATCTAATGTTTTTAGAACATCTTACATTTAAACTTGGAAACATACAGTAGAGCTCAGGTCTTAAGGTATTTCATGGATTGACAGTTTGTTGCGCTAATGTGCCAGGAAACGTACCAATGAGCCAACAAAAGGAGGAAAAATAAGAAGACTGCTCGCCAATGGAAAAATGTATGTTAGCATTGCCAGTTTCAAAATATAGTAGAAAAAACACTTTGTTAGGTCTTTAGGATACACATGTTGAGAAATACCTACATACAGTAGAAACACAACTGTGATCATTTACAACACAACACATATGATCACTATTTTAAGTTTTAGTTTCACCTGTTTACCTGTAAATGTGCAACTTAAAGGTAACCTGTTTAGCTTTATCTACTAGTAGTACTGTGGAGAAATGTTTGATGAGCAGATCCATGTCTTTTTTTAGTACATACATGCATGACTGACTGCGGCATGACACACTTTCCTGACAGTGTCATCTATTCTACTGACTGACAGTTGCCAAGAAAAGTAGAAGTGTATCAGAAGGGCAAAATATAATACTCCCAGAAAATACTGGGAGAAAACCAACGAGATGTAAACAATCACAATATAAAAGAATGTTTTTGCAAGGAAGAAAACTCTCATCTATTACAAAGTGGATGTTCATGTCGTCTAATTAAAAATCTTCTGCTGCTTTAATGCTCAAGCAGGTACGGCGTCGCATGCAACAGCCCAAGGGCAATCAAAGATGGGGGTGGGTGGACAAAACTTTGGTGAGGGCCATCTGTCTGCTATTTAGTCCAGTCCCAGAAGTCATGGCTGCTTAATTCAAAAACTGTCAGGGAGTGTCATTAGGTGCAGCCATTTAAAAGCTTCAGATTTCATTAGCCACAGGAAGGGCCACATTACCCTCAGGATTAATGTCAGGTTTTGCGGTTCAATGCTGCAACAGTGGACTGCATTAATGTGACTGGGTTGACCCTCTAGTTTAAATACACCCCAACTCATTAAGCATTATGTGGACCAGGAGCAGCCCCCTTAAATAGCTTGTGAATTATGGACATTTTGTACAAGCAGCATTCCTTTTACACCTCAAAAATCGCAAAAATCGCCCACCACTTCCTGCTCAGGCTAAGATTCAATCACATAGCACAAAATCTTCAGCTGAAGGGAGTCATCTACCATTCCACAGCCAAATGTTTTGTTTATACTCTTTAAAGCCGCATTGCTCCCAGTGTTGCATCATCATTTCTGTTTCATAACAAGTTGTGCTCCTCGGTGTCTCGGTGATGTGGGATGGGCGGTGTGTGTTGTAGAGGTGACACCATGCTAAACATGCCAGGAACCGGCCTGTCAGGAAACCAGAGCTCACTATCTGGAGGATGACATAGAGAGCTGAGTCACGCGTAGTTAGAAGCCCGGAAAACGATAACTCACTGAGGATGAGCCGAGTCATCACTCTTCCTGTTTTAATTAGGCAACATGGGCCCTTCAGCAGCCAATCATCAGCTTCCTTCCTTCCCTCCAATGACTACAGACAGGGAGTTGTGTTAGTTAGACGGTGAAAGCTTCTTGAATTTCAGCAGCTCACTTCTTTCTTTCGTGCAGGAGGTTTTAATACCATATTTAACTTCTCTTGCTTAATAACGAAGATGAAACTGTCAGCACTGGTGACGAGAACAAGACTTAAACGAGCAATGTGCAGTGCTCTCTGCAGTTTTGCTACATCATGTTGACATCTATCCAAGGCCAGAGGCTGTGAATGTAATACGTTCTGTCCTCCTGAGGGGCCGCAGGACTGTTTTTGGGGGGGTCACAGAGCCTCTGTGTTTCATCACTTACACATTCATTACAATGTCGCCCAAGCGCCTGTGTGTCAGGACTCTCAGCGTACTTCACCAGGTGTGAGAGTGGTCTGAATTGTTGGGCTCTTAATCAGGAAATGATCGCAACCAGCCGTGATTCATGGTGTGGTCTGGTTGTCAAACTATATATATGTTGAGCTCCAGAAGTAGCATCTTAAAGTTGAAATTTATACTCCCACTCCTGAGAGTTATACCTGCACCGATGGGATCTGTTTCCTCTGCAGAGTGGAGGTCTGAGTTCACTTTCCAGAGTTTTGACAGACCTCAAGAGGCTGAACAATATAAATGTTTGAAAGGCAGTTTGACTCAATTCCCTTTCATCTTTTTTCCTTCACACAAAATCTGCAGACTGTTTTCCGCGTCAGCCGGAGGGGGTTAGACCTTTGTGGAGTAGCAGCAGTTCAGCCATACCGCTGACTTGGCAGTGAATCAATTTTTTGCAATTAACACTTTGTTTATGCGCTCACTTTGGTGCACAGTGGGCTCTGAAGTAAGCACATAATCTTTAAAGTGGGTCGGGGCATCACCGTTTAATGCCTTTTATTACTCAAGTGCAGCTCAGTCAATATCTCTGTCGCAGCAGAGGACGTCAGACAAATATGCAGTCAATGTGTTCACGTTCAGCCTTTAATGCCTTCCAGAATTAATATCAACCATAACCAAAGTCTTACCACTGAAACCAATAGGATATTTAGCTAATTTGTTCTGTCATATTTGATGTAGGTTTAGTTCCTAATCTGGAGTTGTATTTGCATTTTAACATCCTCATATAAAACCAAAGATGCTTTGTAGATGATCACGTTAGTGTGGTTATCTCATGGTTGTTCAGGCATGTTTCTCCAGGGTTTCCACCTGAAATTGTGTAAGTGGTGTTTTCAATTTTGCTGTGTTGGTGCATTCATTGGGAACCAGACAAATCTGCGCCCTCATCTTTTATTTACCTTGGCGGAAGTGTCTGGTCCCCCTCCCTTTAGAAAGATCTCCATTAACTTCTGACGGGCCAATCGCAACCGTTCAGCTAATATGGAGCGTGTTTGAGACCATGACTGTACAGAGGAGCCCCGTAGAGGCCTTTTGGAAACAACCAAGATGGCTGCAGCAGTTGTGGAACGTTTGGTTGAAGCCGCTGTTCCGTCAGCATTGAACAGACTTGATGGTATATTTTTTAAGAAAAATCAGATACACTCAAATCTTTTTTTAGAGGAAAGATGGGTTTTCCCGTACATCTGACTGGAAAACCCGACTACAATTGAGCATAAACATTGATGATACACTGTCACAGTCTCGACTGTTTACGTTTCCTGTTGCTTAGCAATTGCTTCCAGCGGTCTTTTGCTCATTGGGTACCTCATTCTTACAGAATTGGTGCCCGTTTTGCTACGTATCACAGTATAATATTATTTGTAAGTTCCCAAATTGTTTCCCACTTATTCTCTAGCCTATTCCCTTGTACATGTATGCATCGGCACACACTGTACTGGTCCATCAGTACAAGAAATCACACTATACATTTGGAAAGGTTATGCTGTATGTTTCTGGCTTTGACCAACCTCTCAAAGGATCCTACAGTTTTTAGATTAAAAACACATGTCGACATAAATATAATCAATACAAATTTGCCATCCTTTTAGGCAAGTTCATTTTAATCATAACTCCCTTGTGGTCGACAGAAAAGACTTAGTTGAATTACAATTGAACAGCAGGGATAATATGTTTTGTATTGTAAATGATTTTGCTCCATGCTTTGTACTGTGGATGTCTGTAACTGCTGATAGACTGGGAAAAGACAATGTTGTGAATGGAAAGGACCTTGACCCATTTTAAACAACAAAGCTGTGCCATGGGAAATAAATGAAGGATAATTTAAAATAGAGGTGAGATGAAAGAAATACACCCAAAAGCGAACAATGGTGGTACTTTCTTACAGCTGCCTATTATTCAAAAGCGTTGCCAACAAGTAGTGTACTGTTCACTACAGTGGAAAAATCCTAATGATGACTACACTTAAGTGTGAAGAGCTTATTGAGTTTTCCCTAGGAAGCCTCCCCGGTGCATCGTTTGGAGCTGTGCTGTAGGCAGTCACTGCAGAGACTCCAATTACTGACCAAGTCCCACTTGGCTGCCTTCTAACTGTGACCAGCAAATCAGAATGAGAGCAAGGGAGAGAAAGGAAGAGAAAAAGCATTTAAAAGGCAAGACGGAAGTTTTTGGTTGCAGTGCGATACTGGCCTCCAGGAAGCCAAAACAGACGTCAAGCAGAATTTAACAAGTGCGTTGCCTGAGCCGAGGGAGAGATAGGCAGCTCTTTGTTCACGAGTTGGACGCGCTCCAAACGCCTGCTTCATAGCATGTTCTTCAATAATTCAGCAACGAGCAGCTGATTTATGACCAGCATTAGTGTTCGGACTGAACTTCCTGAACAAAATCTTTTACCATAACCAATAATACCGGAGAGGGGGGAAATAACATCTCACCCAAAAAAAAGAAATTCAACCTTTTGCGAAGAGATTTTCCCCCTCAAAATGACGATGCCAATATTGGTAATTTGATTGTTGCAATATTGTGTTGGAAGGCACCTTTTTTTTATTTTATCAATAAAAAAAAGGTATATTTTTGATAGATCGAAGAATTGTTTGGTCTCTAAAATGTCAGAAAGTAGTGAACATTTTTCACAATTTTACAAATATTCTTACATTCCTTAAAATGTCTTCTTTTATTTAACTAACAGCCCAAAATAAAAAATATATTTAGTCGAATATTACCAAAGAACAAGGTAAAGGTAACTTGGTTAATTAATTAAATATGGCTGTCTCAATAATAAAAAAAAACTATATTATTGCAATATCTATAAAAAAAAAACTATTACAAAATGCTTTTAAATTATCACTTTGTTTGCTATGTGTTTTGTCAATTTTTTGGGAAAATAATTACACTCAAAATAAGAGTGTAGGGAGGTAGAGAGTCTGTAACTGTAAACGTACAAATAGGTGCTCAGCCAACAAGCTTTCACCTTCTAGTCTTCAACCAGTCGTTTCCAAACCTTTGCCAAGGGGTTATTATTGTAACCATGACGATGAAGGTCTCTCCTAATCTTAACCAAGTAGTTATTCTCAAACAAACCATGATCGCACGCTAAGACTACCCACAATGTGTTTTGTGACTAAACATTAACCATAGTTTTCAGATATTTTCAATAGTGGCGTCAGATAAAACATGTACGTGTCATTTTGGAGGGCACGGACCCAACATGTCTTTCTGTGTGAAATCCCATTTTATATCAGTATTCACTGAAGTTGTCTCCGAGCACCTCCAGCACGTAAATGTCCGTCAACCACTACTGTGGAAAATACTCAGCCAGCGGTATGAGGCTTAGATGCTGTTTTTATAAAAATGTCCCAAAACAATTAATCTTCTTTCAAAAAACATATTTTTACAATATCTGCAGGTTGATTATAATTTTTATCTTCTTACACAAACAGTGAGGAGAATTCTCATTGACTGTCTGCAGTAGTAATAACAGAGGAGGTCAGGTTAAGATGTCTCATAGAGTACGTGCAGATAAGTGCATGGTGTGGTGCTGGGCCAAAAGTGAGTGTTGGTGAGGTAATCGTTCCCGTCTTTGAAACACTTCATATGTTTACAACAGTAGGAGTCACAGTGGCATTAACCCACAGTTGTGATGAAAAACTGGATGAAAAAAAATGATTCAGCGCCTGCAAACAAAACCAATTATCTCAGGATTCACAGGCCAAAAGCAACTGCCTGTTGTAAAAGACAGCAGAAGAGCGTCCTCTTTTTTTTTTATTGTCACTGAGCACTTTCAAGGGATCCCAGACACTTTCAGTCCATAACTTATTTCTGTTCCTCTACTGTTTTGACGTGATATCGTGTTTCCCAAGACAGGAGCTTGTACACTCGGGAGGGGAGATGGATAAGAGTGGATGTGCCATGTTTGACATTTAAGCAAGATTACTCTGTTCCCTCCAAGCAGACACACATTAAACAAGTAGGAGATCAGAGAAGCAGAAAGGCAGATGAGAGCTGTGCGTGTGTGCACTTCCACATGGGGCTTAAGAAGCAGAGGACAGCTGGTTCACTCATCACTACTTTGCCTTGTCTTGGGCTTTCAAACCCCCCAGGGACAGATTGTTTCTGCTGGAGCGCTGATGTGCACTGTTCAGTAACTGGTTAAAAAAACAGGATTGTCTTATGTAGCTGAATGTGTTCTACTTTTGTACCATAATGGTGTAATTAACAACAAGATGTTAGCCTCAGAAATAAAATGTTCACAGTTACTTTGTGGAGCTAAACTCAAGATTATGTGTGCTGTCTTGGCTCCTCAATGGTGGAATGAACGCCCCATTGACATCAGGACAGCAGAAAGTCTCTACATCTTACGTCGCAAACTAAAAACACATCTTTTTCGACTACACCTTGAATAAGGAAAGTAGCACCGTAGTAGCACTTTAGTTGCACTTACATGGCACTTACTGATAGCACTTTGTAGTTTAACTTTATTCAAGAAATTGTAATTTCTTGATTCTTGTTGTTCTGAGTTTGTACTCATGGTTGAATTGCACTTATTGTAAGTCGCTTTGGATAAAAGCGTCAGCTAAATGAAATGTAATGTAATGTAAAAGATGGCCTTGCTGTTGTGGTAGGTGGGTTATTTCTTTATCTAATAAATCTGATGAAACACACAAAATATGATTTTGTTTCTATTGTTCAATAATTGACCGTTCGCTAAGCCCTGCCTTTCAGACATTTCGTACATAGCGGTAGCAGATTTTCCGTTCTAAATTCCTTCAGCTCATAGGCTTCATAAAATTGCAACTGTTGCTGAGTTTTTTATTAGTTGTAGCTATCTAGCTAGTCAATGAAGCTAATGCTAGCCCCATGAGTTGGTTGAAAGTGCTTTTTACGGGTTGATTTTTTAATGTTAATGGAGAATCTTGTAAAGGGGGTCTTAAATATATGCAAATGCTAAAGTTGCATGCATTAGGTAAAAAGTCAGGATCTGCATTAGTTCATAATTCATGCAGAATAAATGGAAATAAATAAATAGCATTGTTTCTTGTAGTTTTAGTGAAGATCCAGTTCACAACCTGACATGTTTTCACTTTTAAGCTCACAATTGAAATTTTTTTTTAGATGAGGACTAAGTAATGTAGTTGGATGCACGAATGTACATTTTCCCAAATCCAAGAGCAGAACAGAGCACTTTGATAGCATCCAGGACCAGCTTCCACACTGTGGATGTGCCAGTCGTAGCCCTTTAACTCCTAAAAAAGTATGTAGCTCAAGTAAGCACATTGGCCTTGGAGGCAAAGTTGGGTTAGTTACAACTCTAGTTAGTAAGCTAGTTAGCCATGCTAATATATGTAGCTTAAGACAGAGCAGATAAGCACCATGCTTAGTCAGTTTGTTGCACTTTTTTGTTTAGTTTTGGAGAGGCCAAAACCAAACAAACTACAGCCCCATGTCCACAGCTGCAACATGTGGAAAAGTTTGACAGGCCTATAAGCATAAACTATAATAACAAGCATATATAGACCAAGCTGTACTTCTTACTGTCATTGGCATTTATGTCTGATCAATCAGCACGTAATATTTCAGGTATGCATCTAAAAAAAGAAAGAAAAGAAAAGCAGCTAATCTGAGCTACTTGTGGGAAGGATGACATACTTTCTCCTGTTCGGACTAGATCTTTATCTTTGCTCACTCCACATCTGCACTTTGGTCTATACCAGAGCTGTAGTTCTTCACTCCCTCTGAATTGGTGACATTTTGATGAATCTTTTGTCTTCTGGTGGTATATGTTTCACTCTTCTTAAAAGGTTCAAACTGGTGTTTACCTTTTCTGTTTTTGAGAGGTCTACAATTCCCTTTTTTTCCCCCCCGTGGGAAGGTCGGAAGAGCATTTTATGAGGCTAAAGGAGGAAAGTAAATTGAGATGTCTGCAACTTGGAAAACTAAGTTCTTGCTGCATGAGAAAGTATACTGCAGACATTTAAAAAAAACTCTCCAGGGTAATATTCGATGCCTGATTTGAGGAGACACTGCAGGTATAGCAGATGAGTTTGACTGACCTGTTGAGGTTACCACTCTGTCTGTTGTCAGTGCACCTCTCCTGGTGATGAAAACATCCTATTGGCTCCTCACGCATGGCTAACTCAGACCCATCACAACAAATCTGTCTCTCTGGGCCTGCCAGACATTGTGTGTGTCTGTGTGTGTGTGTGTGTGTGTGTGTGTGTGTGTGTGTGTGTGTGTGTGTGTGTGTGTGTGTGTGTGTGTTCATTTGTGTGCGTGTGAGACGGTGTTGCAGACGAGGAAATGATGGACTAGAAGTGACATACGACCCCTGAAGCAGCCAAGGATTAATGGCCCCAATAGGCGAGCTCCTCTAGAAGGATGTGGACGTGTAATAAGGACTTCCACCAGCCACAGTGCATCCATCCATCTGCCCTTCCGGATACTTGCTCTCATGCAGCTGGAGCTTCCAGATGTGGAGCCACCTGTGGAGAAAGGGACACTGATTTCCTGCTACTGATGCAGAGAAGATTCCTTCAAAAAACCTCTTAACTCAATACTCGCCTGATGTGTTGTGTTCAGGGACCAACATTTTTTTAGTCAAGGGCACCTTTGGTGGTCTGAGCAGAGATAGTTTTCAGGTAGGGACGGCGTCACTGGTGGCGTGACAGTTTATATGGAAACTGGGGAGGCGAGAGATATGAGACACTGCAGGGACTCCAGTCAAGGTCCAGAGGAATGAATATGAAAGATTGAAAATGTCACTGGGGTATTCTGACATTTTGCACTTTGAGCGAGTCTGAAAAGGTTCAAACACCAACTGAGAAGTGGAAGCGGCAGCTGTGATTATGAGTCACCTGCATGAAAAAAAATGTTACACTCATTTGAATCCCTGCTAGTTCAGAGGTGGTAACATGTGCATGGACACTTATTTAAGGGGCATTGTGCATTTTTACAACTTTTGAGTCCCTTTAACTCAATGGGTGTGGCTACATGTTTGAACAAATAAGCACACGTCTCAATTTGGGAACATTTGTTACCACACCACTAACAGGTTAGTTAAAATAAGTATCTGTTGTTCCAACTGGGCTATTATATGTGTCGGTAATTTGTAATAATATCATTAGTGAGATCATTACTAAGATCTGGTAATGCTGCACATATTTCTTGAAAGAAGTCAGGGGGAGCGCCTGTTTCGACTTTGACTTACTCTACCTGCCGTCGTTGTTTGTGCACAGTTTTCCTCTCCTTACCAACAGTTCAGTTGTGCTCACTTTCAGTTCTACCTCCAATTAAAGTGTTTTAGGTAGTTTGGCTTCTTCATAACCTGTATGATCTTCAGCGTGTTTCTTGTCCCGTCAGACATCATTGTGGTGATGTATCCATGTTCCCAAATCTCCGGAATTACTTAAAATGATGGCCTTAATTATTAAAGTATAAAAGTCCCCAGTTGTGATAAGCTGGAGTGATCCCTTAATGAACCTGTTAGGTATAGCTTGAGACTTTCCTGCCCAAAAAAAACCTGGCTTCTAGGACAACACCCGGTCACTTTCTTCTTCAAAATACTCTTTGCCTGTTGCCTCTGTGGCCTCAGACAGAAATGATGAGATGAGAGTGCTGCCATTGGACATCAAGAAGGCCAGGAGGCAAAACACCTGCTGTCACCATCTCCCACTCTCGAAACCAGCATGAACACACAAGGTCAAATAGCCGGGGCGGCACTTCATGTCCCCCATCCATTAGATTTTCGGAGGCTTCGCTTTCCACCAAGATCAAATCACTTCCTTCCAACCAGATTAGGTGTGCTGGTGGGGGGGCGAGGAGAAGGCTAGCGGGCTGATATTAAAAAGAACCCATGCTGCTGACATGTCTTTGAACAGGAACAAGCTACACTTTCAGGAGAGATTGTTTCCCGAAACATTCTCTGAAGCAAATCTGACAGAGAAATTGTCCTTGTGACTTCAGTTAAAGTCTGTGTTGCTTCTCCTTCCCCTTTGATTTGAGTGCAGATTTGCTGGCGTGACTGAGGTCATTTTAAGACTCTGTGGTCCTCAACTCAATGTCAAAGTTTGTAGTTGCATTACTGCCTTGCAGTCGATAACTACCGAGGTTTGGTATTTAATTGGTCTGCGGTTTAAAGAAGGGCTTTCATTTTATGATAGTCTGTCACTATTGAATTTGTCATTTTTCTTTATAAAATTAAGAATAATTTCTGCAAGCTTGTTTGACATTAGCACAATAGTTTTTTTTAGAGAGCTGGTTTGTCTTGCTTATGTTTTTCTTATGAATGATTTTATATTATCCTCAATGCAACTGAAGAATAATCGTGATTTGTGTTTGTAGTTTAATCTTAGAAATACAGACGATCCAGATCCATTCAAAATGTCTTCATTTAGGGAACTTTTTTTCCCCCCAATCATGAAAATGTAACATCTTGATTCATTTCATCTTCTATTTTCATAAAATCCTTTTCTTTTGTCTTGCACTTATGAACTTGAAGCTACTGGTGGCTGTAAACACAACACTGACATATTTCAACTTTAGTGTAATTTCAGCCCTGTTGTGTTTGGTGCTGGCAGGTCGTATAAAGCTGGCCGCTGTCACAGTATGAACATTATGCTGATTAGAGCTAATGAACACAAACCCAAAAGTTGTTGATCGTAAAACCAAAACATTGAGTTGGAAGACATTAAGATGCTGCGTAGAGTTTAGAGCCAGGTCATATTCTGGTTTCATCACTATGAGTGATCTCTTACACCTTATAAAATAATGATTTGATCCATTAATAGAACATAAAAAAACATTAACTTTGTGTTGAGCAAAGTAGCTTCATTATCAAATGTCAGCTTTGCTTTGATTTAAGGAGGCTTCTATCCTTTTAAATCAGTATTAGAACATTATGTTCCCTTTGTAATCTTTTTGTAATCTAAGTATCCCAGCATTTCCAATTGGTCTTAATGCCAGGACCAATTAATACCTCTTAACTAGTCAATTGTCTAATTGTTTAAATCCAGACACAGAATAAGGAGACCTGTTTTCCTATTCCAGCTCTTGAGGAGCTCACATGGGGGCTGGCTGACTGGTCATCTGACCCACTGTCCTAAACCCAAAACAACGTCCAACCATCAGACCCGCCTTGGGCACTTAAACAACCTCAAGCAAACAGACTCATTGTAAAATGGAAGCGTATGTTTGGCTAATGAGGCTCAGCTGTCCAGTCAGTTTCACTCATGTATATCTCCTAATCTGGTGGTGGCTCTCTGAGGATAAAGGGGGGGATTTCAGAAGCGATAAAAACAGACAGATAGCAAAGTGCGTGGCGGAGGCCTGGCCCACGATGTCACAGTGTTCAGGGTGGGTGACAGTGTTATTCCTTGCCATCTGTTTCCCAGGCGGCGGTCCAGCACTGCTATATTGAATGCACAGGCATGAGGAGTTGGGAGCAACCCACCAAGCCACACTATTGGCACTGCCGCCTTTCATATTAACATAGCAGTGTGTGCCGGCGTCCCGCGCCTGTTTGGAGGGCCGAAATGTGTTCGGATCAAGCTACACACAGATATATAAAACAAGCTCTATTACGCTCAGACTGCCCATCTGTCTATCGTCTGTCTGTTTTTCATGTTCGTGGCACTCTCTCAACTCATAGAAAAAGGACTGGCACACACGATTTGCTCCACATTGCTGAGCTATAAAGTTACAGAAAATGGAGATTATTAAATAAGTGCAAGCACAACTGTTTGTTTTCACCCTTCATTTTAGCTTAAGGCTGTCAGTCCGTGTGAATTTCCCATGAGAAGCCACTTATGCTCTCTTTTTAAGAAGACGAGCAGGACGGTAAGCGCCGTCAGTGTTTGGTGACACGGCAAATGCCGTAAATGGCATATCATTTTCTGTTTGGGTATGTTACCCAAACAACAAAGGAATGTTATGAGAGCAGTGGGGTCTCATCGCTCAACCTATTTATGAGAAGGACTCACAAAGGCCTGAATCACTCTTCTTCTCTGTCTCCGCTGTCACCCTCAGGAAAAGTGAGCACGCCGTAAATCACCTTGGCAGCTCTGTGTTTTGAAGCGGCAGACTTCCCGTAGCCAGTGTCATTTTATAGGTTGTTATTTCACTACATGTTGTAGAGAGAAATAACAGTTGCTTTAAATGCTGATGTGCTTGCTTGAAGTGTTGAATCAAAGTTGGGATGAATGGAGGGACATTTACAGAAAGACAGCCCACAGTTCACGGGGGAACTTCAATCTAACCTTTGTCCAGAATCTGAACCTCAAGGAATTCAGCTAATTCTTTTAGTATGGAAAGTGGAGGCTTTATTGCATTCTTTGAGGATGTGGACCTGAACGTTTAAGTGTTAACTTGCATTTACATGCGCGCTCTATATACAATGAATTACTTTGTGTCGGGGCTCATAAGAGAGGTTTAGAGAGGGTTTTGGTTTGGCCCATTCCTGCAGAGAACTGTTCTGGGTGTGAAAGTGAACTGATAAAGAAACTGAAAATAATTACCACACTTTGAGTATAACGCAATTTTCAACTTAAAGACTTGCATATTGGTTTCCTCTTTTACTTTCACATGTGCACGTTAAGTTTATCTTGATGATTTTGTCCCAAAATATTTAGACACCTCATAAGTGTATATATGTCTGCACACATCCCAAAACAGGCTGTACATAAACTCTAGAGAGAAAGAGCGGGATTATTTTTCCCTGATGCCCTTTGTTTGAAGAAAAAGGTGTTGACTGACAGCTGAGCTCCTGGACCCTACTCAGCCAGGGTTCAATGCGGATGCCTGGCTAATGAGGTCGACCGAAGGGATTATAATCAGAGAGGGAATATTAGTGTTCTCATGTGTCAGTCAAGACGGGAAAACCTCCCAGTGTTACAATGTCAAAGCGAGCTTTTCAGCTTCCGATTGGTTCATATTTACCATACAACAACACAGAGCCACGTCACAGTGTCCCCAGTGCGGCTTTAAGACGTCTCAAGTCCGGGTCGTGACAGTTAATGGGAGAAGGAGTTATGGTGGGAAATCTCACCATGGGTCTAGTTCCAAGGCCCCTGTGGACACTGAGGGCACTCCAAAACGTACAAATTATCTCCTGTCGGCTTTTCGGCAGTAAAATGTGGTCATTTTAACCTCATAGTCATTAACCTCACAATGATCATTCAGCAAAAGGTGGTCTTCAAGCTGGGTCTGAATCCTCTCTTTGCGCTGAAATTAATGGGCATCACGGTTGACCCTCTCCAACCTCAACAGCACTCACCTCTCCCTCCCTGCTCAGGCCGTTTTAAAGAGCCAAACTGAAAGAGAGATGAGAGATGGAAAGAAAAACATTTAAAAAAAAGCACAGACTCACAAGAGCGATGTGACATATGGAAGCCATCACAGGCCTGGACTCCCATCTGTGCCGGTAGTCGTGGCCTGCCGGCACCCACTATTCACTGCTCAGGACGGGAATAATCCAGGGCAGAGGAATTGTGATATGAGAAGTCTTGAAATTTCAGTATTGGGGGAGGGCAGGGATGTTGTGAGGGGTAAAAGCTGGCTGCCGTTGGCAGAAAACAGGTGCCGGGCAGTTCAGTGAGTTTCAGCTGGGTTTAGTAGGCCTCATGTTTCTTCCTTCCACATATAGCATAAACACGACTGAAACTGTAACACTTACACTTCCTTGTTCTACAACAGCCTGTAAATAAAACTGTAAATGTTAGCGACACATTCTTCTGCCATGGAATTCAAACAGTTTGTAGTCCATAGCAAATGTGCGTTGCCTGCCCTGCAGTCGCCGAGATACATTTGATTTATTTGTGTTTGAGTTCTGTTTGGATTGCAGCGGCAGTTTTTTGGCAAACTGGAATAAAACTAAACGAAAGGCATAATTGGAAAAGGAAGTCGGCTTCTCATCTTAATTTACATGTTTGCATTGTTGAATTTGCCTGAAGGAATGAATTTAAAGTGTGTTATTGTAAGCCTCAGAGTTGAACGGAGAGGTAATTGAGGAGTCTCCTGACCACATTCATTCAGCTTCATATCCTGGTTCACTGCCGATCTAATCAGCAAGTTGAATGGTATTTGTTCCCTCCAGTCATGTTCTATTTTGTTCTCGCTCTAAAAAGGGCAACATATGCAAACAATAGGAGCTCCTTAATCAATCGCGGTAAGATACATTTTATGCATGACTGGAACAATTTAGGGAGCAGAAAATATTCAATTAAGCGTCAACAAAACTGAGGAATTGTTTCCGAGGTTTTATAAATCATCTTGACCCAAACGTCTTCTCCCCTGCTCGACCTTACTAACCGGCACAGCACAAGTTTTTAGTCAGTGAAAAATTTATTGTGAAGCATTCAATTTTTTATCACCCCTTTTCAGAGGACCCCTGATGGTAGGCTGTGGAGCTGTATCAATCTGAGAGCGAATGCCCCTCAGCCATTTCACAGGCAACTCACACAAACACACTCGTGATCTGAATGTTCACAAATCACAAGAACTACAAAGACCACTGAAATTTATCTTTTAGAAAAACAAATGAGCTCGATACTCAGAATAAATGCAACATCTGATCTTGTGTGACAGTGCGGTCAGGTCTCCTGGGTCCTCCACCCTGTACAGCTCAGTGCTGCCAGAGGCCACAGAGGGCAGGACCCTTCAGATTCAACACCTCCCAGACGTGAACACATGGGATTTATTAGTGATCAAGCCCATGTGGCTGCATGCAGACCAAAAAGTCCTGGCTTTTGTCTCGAACAGAGCAGAAAAGTTGTAACTTTCAGTCCTTTTCCTTTCTTCTTTACCTGCATTTCATCTGCCTCCCTGCGGCTCGTCCATCTTCAGTGGTCTTGTGGGGAGCAGGGGGAGTCTTTTCAAGCTTGACTAATGTGGTTCAGATAGCGTGCAGGATGACGGTGGGGGAGCACCTTGATCTGGGCCATGCCTTGTTTGTTGTGGCGGCTTTACCTTAGCCGAGATTCTACTCTCCTTTTTTCACTTCACCGCTCTGCTTCATTAATTCAGTCAAAAGAAAAAGCAGCTGCCTGACCTCTTTTCAGGCTGGTTTCTGTGGTCTGGATCCTCAGCGTCATGTCGAGGCCATCTCCAACAGGATGTAGGCATCGTCGTCACTGCGGTCGACAACACTTGCCTCATCTCCCGGGCGCTCGCTGTAATCAAGCGCTTTTCTTATCATCAGGAAGTATTTCTGCAGGAGAGATTATTTTCTTTGTTTGTTGTTTTTAAACATATTAATTTCCACCAGTGCAAACAATAAGACGACATCCTCGGATGGGGAAGGGGGCATGCCAGTTCTGTGTGCACCTGGAGGTGACACAGCATGCTGTGGTACAGTAATGGAGTCATCCATCAACAGGCCCCATTAAAACACCTTGACAAGCCAGCTGAGGCCACTCCAGTGGCCATGGTGACCAGTCTAAAGGCTGATGTTTGTTCTCACAGAAATACTGCAGAAATACTCAGTGTAAAAAGACAACACAGTTGAAATGGATCTGTTCATTTGTTTGCAGTGTTTATTATTGTGTCTTGTATCAGCAAGTTAATTCACAAAGCAAGCATGAAGTTAACTACCGAGTACGTGGAGAGCTTGCAGATAATTTCATTTTCTATGTTACTTACTCACTTACTCTATTGCCAATATTAAGCTAATCAATTACTACTTCTTATGCTATCCTTTTCCATCCATAGTAATTTTTTAGAACAGACAGTTCTGATAGAATGGATTTGACCACAGGTTGAGCCATGCTTCAACAAGTCCTTCTGATTGTTTCAAACATCTCATCAGAAAGTTTTCTGATCTGACGGCTCAGTGGGAAAGATCTGGTTGAGTTTTGGCAACCGAATCTGGTTAGTTAGGGGAGATCATGGTCATGGTTTATGTTAAGAAACATTATTATAATTGTGAGAAGAGACTAACGTTGACAAAAACTGCAGTCTCTGATATTTAAGTCACACACGTTGTGATCCCATCCATTGATCCCAGCCTCATCTCTCATACCTTCTGCCTTAAGATAACATCAAACTACTTCTACCTTTGGTACTCGTCATAATCCACACTGAACACTAATGTGCTCCCACTGTATCACTGACTCTGATACCGTTCCTAATCAAGCAATGTTTATCGATATATCGCTGGGCAGGTAGTGTACAGTACAATAATCAGCTTGTATTAACTTGTGTCTTTCGATTTGATATGAACCTTGTTATGCTTTGAGGATCCTGTATTAAACAGTGCAGTCAATCAAAATACATATTGAGAACCAGTCTTCATATTTGTTCAGTTTAGACAAAGTCTTTCTTTTTATGAATTGTCCATGGTGTTAGAATCTAATAAAAAAAAGAATAACAACAGGTCAGCAGGTCAACAAATCCTGTGTCTTATGAAAAGAAATTAAAACATAAATCAAATGATAATATTTTAAGAACTTACTTTTTCCTGTCTTTCTGCTGTTTAAGAGCCTTGTTGTTGGTTCCCTGCACTTTAAACCCTCTGAACATTCACTCAAGCTGAGATAGAGCAATTATGTGCAATTTCAGCTCTCAAGCCCATCTCCAGCAATCACCATGGCGATATTTAAAATGTGGTTAGAGTCAGACGGCAATTGCAGAAAGTGGTAATATGTCCCCTTTTCTGCTGACCGCTCTTTGTTCTTTTGAAGTTTAACCAATTTATAAAAATCCTTTCTCAAATCTGTTTTAACACAAATTGAAACAAACAGTTACGACCGGATGGCTTTAAAATGTTGTATTGTCTGTATAGGACAAACATTGAATCCCTAAAGCCCTGTGGAATGGTGTTATTCCTGCATTTTTCAATTTTTATTTGTATTAGAGCCCAGCTGAAAAAGTCCCAGCGAGCCCCCAGAGTGTAAACTATCTTTGACCAGTGATCAGGATCCTATTCAGACTAGCGTATCTCCTCCATCTGCGGCGTGTCGACAGGCATCCTCCTGCATTCCAGTCCTTTTGTTTGCAGAGGTAGGGGAAGGACATTAATGATTCTTCCATTGACTTAACATCCTTGGAAAGTCCGCCTTGGCCTCACACCTGCTGCCTATAAGCTTCTGGAATCTCTGCTCCATCACTGTTGAGGATGTGCTGCTTGGAAAATATGCGGGCTCCTCAAGGCCCTCAAGTTAGCGCAGCATGCGTCGAGGAAACGGTGAAGAATGTCAACCTGGACATCGCCTCCACATCCACAAGGACAGCCAAGAATGCAGCCATTGTTTAATGAAAACAGGCTCTTCATCACTGATATTGAGCACCTGTAGACTTAATATACTTTGAAGCTCCATGGTATTGTTGCTGTCCTTGTTTTGACTGGACTGTGGAGGCAAAGGTCAAGAGTTTTGGCAGAGGTGAGATTGAATGTGGTTGCCAATTAACATTGAAACATTATGTGTCTGTAAAGTTTGCCAACACAAACAATCAATCACTGTGACAGGTCGTACTGTTAGAGTTTGATGTATGCATGATGGCTTAAAAACACACATGACTCCTAATGCTGTTTGAATGGCAGCTGATAGACAATCAAACGTAAACTTTTTTGTAAACTGTTTGTATAAGAGGTCTCACTTGTGCCTCAAACAAAGCTGTACAGCTCTCTATTTTGACCCCGGCAGTATGAGTTTTAGCATCTGTGACGAAGAAAGCCAGATGATACACAACTGTATTTTACTTGATGGTACCTTTTCTAAGCAAGTAGCAAGTATTGAATCCTTTGGCCATAAAAGCTATTACTGTACATCTGACATTACTGATCTACTTTGTCCCGGTTAAATGAGCTCAGAAAACAAAGTCAGACACTAAAAAAGACTATTATTATTAAAAAGTAATGGGAGCACTTAAAAAATAAGGAGTTATTTAATATGATTAGATGCACAGGACTCACTACCTGTTTAGAGCCAGTGTATAAAATATAGACACCTGTGCGTCTGAAAGCGGTTCATGCTTTAAATCTTAATAGACACATAAGTCTCTCTTTAACAGCTCTGCAAAGCTCAACACAAGGCTATTACCTGAAAACAGTCCCAGACAGAAGTATGTCTTTTTACCACATGTACAAGACAGACATAGTTGACTTTTTATGGGGATGGGTTATTCCAGATAAATTGTGAATCGCTCTGGATGATAATTTATCTTTCCTTCACTTTGAACTGCACTGTCTGTAACACTGCAAACATACACTCCGGGGGGAAAGGCATGTTACGCTCTGCAGGCTGTCGCCACAATTGCTGAAAGGTTAGCCATACAATCAGGAAATTCTTCATGATGGGTTGGGACAGATCAGCAGGAGTTCAGATTCCCCGCTGTTCCAGTGTGTTATGCCTTTCCTTTTCCTCTATGACCCCCAGACCCAGTTGGGTACCACACTGCTGTGCTGCAGCGATGGCCTGGAGGATCTCAGAGGGGCCTCTGGTAGATTTATGAGCACCATGCTTATGTTTAGCCAAGGCGTCCTGCTTATTTTTGTTTCACTGTTAGAGACTACAGGTTGAGATAATGAATCAACAGACAGGACTGAGGTTATGCATCCACAGAGAGCTGCTCCTCACCGGCCACCTGGTTTGACCATTTTGTAAAGTTACAGTTGTTGTGGTTCTCTTTTTGTTTTAATTTAGAAATAATTACTGTGTAGATGAGGCTCAATACTCAAAACAAAAACTGTAACCAGCAAAGGTTCACATAAATTGAAATGTCTTGACATTTTTAACTACCATTACCATGAAACTTGGATCAGACATTTACATCCCCCTTAGGAGGAATTGTAAAAACTTAGGTGATCCTTTACTCGATCCATCTAGTAGGCTACCATCATCGGTATAACATTCTACTTTGCCCAACACTTTGTTAAATGACAAAATTCCTGCAAAACTAATGACATTCACACTAATGACATTCACACCTAATGATACCAATTATAGATATCTTTGAACAAACAAGCTGACACAATGACACCTTTCTCAGCTGTTCTTTGTGTTCAGAGCAAAGCACTGTTTACATGTGCTAACTAGCAAATGTAAACATGCTAACATCAGGGTTTTTCCTGGTTCATAATGGGCCTCTGGGGGATGACTTCACGTCACACTAAGCATGATTATTCTGCGTACAGTAAAGGCAATGCATCTGTGTTACATTATCCGACAGAAATCTATGCCTTTTCTTGTTATTTCAGACCATTTGATAAACACAGTTATGCTTAATTAAATTAAATCCCAATTAACAAAACTGGTTTAAAACAACAACAGTTTGTGCACAAGTGCTGCCAAAACCTCTTTTGAGGTACAACAACGTCCTCTACGCAAGAAAATCACATTCTAAACTAAGATAGTAGACATTATACCTTTTAAACATAAGCATGTTAGCTTTGTCATTTTGAACATGTTTGCATGCTGGTGTTAGCATTTAGCTTGAAGCCCCACAGCGTAGATCCTTGCAGTCTTGGTGTTGATTCCATTGTCAGAAGCAAGCTGCCAAATGTTAAAGCTTCAGACGTAAGATAACGTATTGCAACACAAGTGCTAATACACACATGTGCTGTGTATACTGTGGGGGATTCACTCAATTTCCATGCAAAGTCAGTTTAATCAAAAGCATATTGACTCTGTTACAGCCTGTACAACAATGGCTCAATGCACCCCTATATCTGACTTTTTTTTCACCTCAAACTCTGAAATGCTGCAGCATCAATGACATGTTTCATGACCACAATGCTTTCCCTGTTCTTTCTATTTCAATGGCGTATTCAATGATGTGCTTGGTTTGTCAGACTGTCAGGGGTTGGCAGTTCTTGAAGGCTAAAATAACATTTGTTCACTGTGGTAAAGCCTGCAGATGGGGGCTGGTTTAATCACTTTAAATTGTAGATAAGGGTATAGTGAAAGGTATAGCTCGTTAATAGCGCAGCTAAAATGTGCTATAAATAGCATTTGTCATCAGAGCTGAGAGAAGAATGTGTTTGAGCTAACCGACAGACTGGATGATATGTCGACTTAGGTCAGCGCGTGCGTGCCGACTGCAGCAGCTCAATTTTTCCATCGGTCACTGCTGACACCCATGAAAGTCCTGCACATGACGGGGTGGCAGCCGAGTCTCGTCGTTTGTTTTTATTCTCCTCCAAGAGAGGTTTTAATATCGGAGCCTCAAGCTGAATTTCACATAAATTATATTGTTCTCTCAGACTGAAGTGTCAAGGTTAGCCAGCTAAAAGTGTTCTTTTACATTGTAGTTTTTAATAGTGTGCAGTATATGTCATTCAGGATCAGATGTTTGGATGGTGGAATGATTTGTAGCATTCACATGAATATTAAACATTCAACACCTTCATAGTTTTGTTCTTTTCTGAACATTTGATTCAGAAATAGATAAAAGAAGTGTTCCCTTTCTCTATAAAACTATGACTCATCACTGATGTTATGATTTCATCCTTCCTCGAAGGTGTACTAGCTCACTCACAAAGTTTGTATCCTCATTATCTTTTTCTTGTTACCCAGCAGTTTCCATGAAGGATAATAGTGATATTTTATATTCTTTTTAACTACTTTCTAACAGACAGAAAAATAAGGATTTAATGTGTTTTCCCTCTTCAAGTCTTCCCCTGCTTTCTAAATATGCCATATCTGCATCAAAATAGCAGCTCGAGGGCTTAAAGCTCCCTGTGACAGCAGCCTCAGCTCTGTTTCAGCTTAACCCCCAACCAGTGCATATAATGGGCCAACTTGACTGGCCAAGTTTGACATGCAGTCCTCCCTTTGTAATGGGGGTCAGAGCCTGCAATGGTGCAGCAGTTTACAAGTGTCAATGGGAAGAGGAATTTGGAACAAGGCAAAAAGCCCCTGCAACTGAGAGGTGGCTGCCTTTTTTTCTTCAGTTGCTGTCTGTTCGCAGAAGGACAGGGGCATTATTCTGTAGGGTCATGAGGTCAAGTTAGGCACCACGCTAATCCCTTCACAAGCCTATTATGAGCTCCTGAATGTTCGGGCACGAGCAGAGAAATACTTTAAGTCGTAAGTCGACCCAAAGCTCTCGATATATTCTCATTGTTTCTGCAGCCATATGTGAAACTTGAAGAGCCCTGGTTTTCCGTGTAGCTAAGCCAAGTTATTTGTTTTTAACGGTCCACATTAACTTTCACAGATAGATCAAATAGAACCTACAACAATAGTCTTGGTTCATAGCATGCTAGCTGCGTGGCTGTATGAATTGTAATGTCAGTGAAGACAGTCATGGTCCCCAAAACACAAATTGTAATATCTTTGGTCCCCTGAGTTTTCCTCTAAAGCGCCGCCAGCAGGTACAAGTTTTCTGTGAAATATCTCAAAATGTATATAATGGATTAACATTACATTCTGTACAGACATTCACAGACAACGTGTGCCTATAGTGACATAATGAGGGTTACATTTTTGTTTTTTAACAAAATAACTATTGAATGGTTGCCATGAGGTTTGGTACAGACTCACAGCGCCACTAGCATAGCTGTAGACTCTGTCTTGTTGGTCTTTCTCCTGAGGAAAATATCCGACTCTATACCTGCTAAATGCTGCGCTATGTCCAACAGGTCGTCGCTAACTTTGTCTGTCTACTATTTGGGGTGTGTACAGTGGGTTTATTATTTTATTTTTGGGCTGAAATTCTGCCTGCTTGGGCCAAATTGATGTTAATTAGAGCAATAAGAGAGAACCAAAACCTCAGAGCCACAGGCCACAACATCAAAACACCAAACTGAAAGACGGTGAGAGGAGCTGCAGATGTGGGCGCTAACTCAAAGTTGGTTCATCACTATGAATGACCCTTTTAACATTTCACACAGTCATTTCCACTGTTATTATGCAAATATTGATTACATAGGCACTTCATGCAGAATTGTGTTTCATTAACCTCGCAGGCAGCAAATGCTTCCAATGATTTCTCATTAGATGTTTCCTCATTTGCTTCCAACCTGCTGTCCCTAATTTACTTAAAACTTATCCATGATTAGGGATTTGTGGAAAAGAAGAATATCCACTTCAACCACTTCAATTCAATCAAGCAGCAGGAATTTAGCCATAATGTCTGTGAGGGCTCCGAGAGCTCACGTGTTTTTGTCTGATCACTTGGTCATCCACAGAGATTAGCGAGGACAATGGCTTTCCTCCACATGCAGTAACATCCTATGTAATTAAAATGGAGCAAATTCCAAAGTGCAATTAATGATACCAATTATAGATATCTTTGAACAAACAAGCTGACACAATGACAGATTCACTGACACACACACATAGGATATCCGAAAGTAAGGAAACACTGTGTGTCAATAGGAAACAACACAGCATGAGCCGGAGTGTGTCCCGTGTCCCTGAAGACACTGTGCACTTGGACCAGGTGCCTTCCTCTGTGTATTTTCCTGTTTACTGAATTGCCTCCCTTCTTGTTTGGGTATTTTCTTTTAGTCCCTGAAGTCAATATCTTCCTGTGGGCAGTGTAGCTCTCGCCTGACTTCACTGCTCTTTTCTAGCCACCGGACGTCATTTAAAAGGCTCAGAATATCAGCCAGGGGAAGTCTGATGGACTCCAGTGTGCGGTGCATTGTTTTTGAAATGATGTTGGTTTGGGCTTTAGCTATTTCTGGAGCTATAGAGCTGCCTCCTGCACATCAACTGCAACATAGTTATTTTCCTCCTACTCCTTCATTGCCAAATAAAACAATGCCATTTCCAAGGACTTCCTTCAAGTATACATTTATTTCCTCTCTCCGGAGTAACAACTTTATCAGTGATTCACACACTGGAATGTTTTTCAAACTACTGTGTGAAATACTTCAATAGATTGTCGATTTAAGCAACAGAATTATTGATACATTTCATGTTTTATTTAGACAAATACATTTATATGAGAGTAGCCATTTCTCTACGTTTTTAGGAAGTGGCAACCTCCGTTATGAAAAATGAAGCCAACACTTAAGTGCCAAAACTTTCTTCAAATGTCCACTTGAGGATGGCTCCAAAAGTTAATCCCTAAAGATGTTAAAATGCCCAATTGTATCACAATAATAAACATGTTTAAAAACTGGTCAAACAACTTGTTTTGTCTCCATAGATAATTGTGCTGTTCATGATTTTATAGAACTCACCTATTTGAATTATATTTGGGCTTAAAGTTATGCATTATTGAGAGTTTGAGTGACAGGTGGGTGCCAAGCCAAGTCGCTCATCGCTAGCCTGCTCTGCTGCGTCACCCAGGCCTGCTTTGGTTCTACCTCAACAACTATTTTACAGACAATAATGACTTTTCCTCTAGTTTCACCATGAGGTTGACATTATTTGTATTTTTTTAAACGTCTCAACAACTATTCGATGGATTGTCATGAAATGTGGTACACACATTCATGAACCCACAGGATGAATTATAATACGTTTGGTGATTCCTTAACATTTTATCTAGCACCATCACAAGGTTGACATTTTGATGTGTTACTTCCAAACTAAAGTAAATCGGTCAATACTATTATACTATAATAAACTAATGACATTCCCATCAGCCTCAGCTGTACTAGGGTCGTTAACATTCTTGGTAGATATATTTGGAGCAACTATGTTGTATTTCGATCGTTAGCCTGCAGATAATAGGGCCAAAGTATAGAATAATTGCAGCCATAATAACTTGTAAAATCCTTTCTCAGAGTATTATAAACCAGGTAAGCCTTAAAACTTGAGTTACTTCAATGCACCACACATTCAGATTCCTTTCTTGACCTCAGGTTGTGATATTGCTCAGATTTGTTTCCCTCTCACTATTAGTGGCTGGGTTACTGATTGGACCTTCGTTGTGTGACCTTTGTTTTAACGTGTTATCTCACCGTAGAACCAAGAATGCACGAATCACATGCGCACACCAATACACATAACTCTGTCTGAGTTTGCTTACACTGCCCAAACTTTTGCTGCTTTCATCCCGACCAAAGACAAACACTGATAACGAAGGCTTAGTCGGCTGACTCTTAACGTATCATTTACACTCACTCCAGCCTCTATCAGGCCTTTATCAATTGAAACCTGCTTCTCTGACACTCATCTACTGTACTCTCCACCGATGTGTTTCTCCCCTCGCCTGCAACAAGTCGGCTTATTCCCTCAGCGGTTTGGAATTTAACACTCTGAGAGACAAATGGAGGAGAAACAAGTCTCCCTGGAGTCCAGAGCCCCCGTGTTTTGGAACAAGACTCTGTCACCTCACACCAAGCACACACTGTTATCGTCCCGCACTCTGCCAAACATGCCACCACCTCACCAGCTGCACTTGGATCCGCCAGCATTTGTTTGCCTCCCAGAACGACAGCAGCCTCTGCCCTTGACAGAACAACTCAATGAGACACCAGCGTGTTAAAAAAAGTACAGAAAAACTATTTAAGTCAAACTTTAGGATATAAACAGCTCAAACGTTTGCCAGTACTTTTTGAGTGGTGGTAATTGTACACTGAACTGAGTTTCCAGTAAAGTCTCATTTCCCGAAACCAAGCTTTGAATGTGGGCATGGTTTTCCTCAAACAAACCTAAAACATTGTGTTTTCAACCTCAACATGAAATTCAGAACTAGAACAAGCCTTGAGCTGAAATGGTGTCTTTTTCAGCATATCATTGGCATGTCATCATTGAAGCTGTTAGTGGGCAGCAATGTTGGGGTTATTACAGGCTTGTTTTAGTTATTCAAGGTTGTCTCAATTTTACCACATGAAACACTTTTCAGTTTACTTTTTTCACAAGACCTCTTAGGGGTTCATGGATTCTTTCACCAAGTACCTTCTGAAATATTACATCACCATGCTTCTTCTTAACAGTACAGTATTTACACAGTAGGTGCTCATAAGGGTCTACGGTCTGGGGAAAGTAGCAGATTGCATGTGACGTTCTTGTTAAGGAACATAACTCAACCGTGCCACAAAGTTCTGCAAATTGCCTTAACCATGCTATCTCATAACCTAAAAGTCGATTACATTATTGAAGACAGACTTGAGAAATTGCAGACTCCAGCCATTTGTTCCCTGGAGCCCCACACGCTGCTTTACTGTAAAATGCAATACCTCTTCATTAATCCTGCTGATTGGAGCGCAGCCCAGTAGGATGTAGCAGTTTGAGACCTGAATGCATGGCTTAAGTCTGTGTGTGTGTGTGTGTGTGTGTGTGTGTGTGTGTGTGTGTGTGTGTGTGTGTGTGTGTGTGTGTGTGTGTGTGTGTGTGTGTGCACACTTGTACGCACACATCTGTTTTATTGTGAGCAAGTGTGCATGTGCCTTAACGTCTAAATCTCTGTGTCCGTGCATCATGAGTGATGCATTGACTCCTCGGGACTCAAACCCCTCCACCTCCGAGTGTGTGTGATTTGAGCGCCAAAGGAGAAGTCTTGCATCCATCTCATTTGACAGCTCCCGACCTTCCAGTAATCCCAGTATTTCTCACTATCTCACTCCCCATTACCTCACACATACGTACACATATGCAGGGACAGCAGGCATGTGACCTGCCGCAGCATCAAAGCCGGCTATCTCATTCATCTTCAGCTGAATCGACACATAATCGCACTCAGGGCTCCATCATCAGCTACTGGCCAAAATCACTTGTTCTTCTATCTGCATTCTTGCTTTAATGTTCAGAGTCCTCCAGTCCATATCATCTCGGCAGCCTGATATGTTGGATAATTTAATTTGTCTTCAGTCACTGTGATTCCATTTTGTCGTGTGAAATTTCCACAGTTTTTATTAGTCATTCTAACAGAGTAGCTCTTGGTCTGCTGGTTCCAGACTGAATGTCTCCACAAAATTATAAGGATTGCTGTGATATTTTATCCAGACTGTCAGGGTGCACAGAAGATGGATCATCGTAATTTTCTTTGTGATCCCTGACTTCAAAATGACTGACGTTTTAATTTTTTTTTTGAAATATCTCAATATCCACAACTTGGAATGTGATTAGATTTAGTATCGATATTTGTGGTTCCCAGATATTGTACTCCCATTACTTTGGTTATCATTTACGTTTTGATTTTGCAGCACCATGTGGTTGGACTTTTGGATGAATTTCTGTGAAATTTGTTACAGAAATTCATGTTTTCACGGCAAACTGTAATAATTATCCCGTAACTTCTTCTCTTGTGCCACGATAGGAAAAAAATTAAAATGTTAAACACTTTTTTTGGACCAAACACCTGGAAAACAAACATTCCAATTACACTTTTCTTTGAGTGTGTTATAAATAAATAATTTAAAGTTCACATAATGCTCATAAATGCTAAATGTCACCGGCATTCTCATCTACCTCATCTGTACTTCATGTTTAGTTCTAATTAGAAAATGGTCGCATGCTAACAAGTCAAACTAAGCATCAGCATGGTGACATTGTCATTGTGAGCATGTTAGCATGCTGACGTTAGCATTTAGCTCTGCTCTGCTGTTTCTACGTAGAGCCTCTCAGAGCTGCTCGTGGCTGTAGACTCCTTGTCTTGTTCATCTGCTGTGAATGTCGCCATCACTGCAGCTTAAATTCACAAACTTACCCTGAACGTGCTATATGGCCGTGCAATGAAAACGTCAGCGTGACATTTTACAGAGCAGATTTTTACAGAAGCTATAACTCCCCTGGATGTTGCTACTGCAGGAAGGTGTTACTCCTGTTCTCTACGTGTATTTCTAGCTGCAAACCTTTGTCTCCCAACAGCGTTTGATTTACCGCCCGTTATCTTCTGCTTTCTCTATCTCTCTGAACAATCTGGTTTCACTTGGTCTCCCAGCTTTATTTAAGAGCAGTTTATCAACGCAATGAGAGGAGGAGATATTCATCCCCACCAAAGTGCCCCAAATTATGTATTGTGTCGTAAAGGGAAGACCTATTTTATATGGCTGGTGCTGAAATCTCCTAAGTTCTTCAAGATGTTCGGATTCTTTATGGCTCAGATGAAAAGACGTTATATTCTTCCAATACCAGCATGTTTTTGTGATCACTCAAAAGAAGATACGAAACTTGATACTGAAACTGTACAATGACATATATCAGTCAAAGTGTATTGATAAGGTTAAAAATAGTCTTTAGTAATTTGTGTTAAGATGTTTATAATACAATCAATACAGAATATGAGTTCAGGTTAAATTTGTATTTGAAGATCTGGATCTTTGGTGTAATGAGGTTTATGATAACCTAGAGTAATAACTGAGCTTTTTAAGACTAATTTTGTTTGTAAAATGTATGTACGTTGTTTTACTTAACTTTAGGAGTGCTAACTATATTCTGCCAATTTCTAAGAGTGACTCGTTACAAAGACCTTGTAGTGTTTGTTTAAGGTGACGAGTATCATTGTATATTAGTTTGCCCGAGCTTTGATGGCTCACTTGAATACTTGTAGGCGAAAAGAGTAGCATAGTTATCGCCTGATTCTGCTCTACTAAACTGTATAGTGTCTTTCAGCTTTTTTAATTTAATTGTAATTTTTTATGGACGCTACTTTACTGTTTTGGTTTTCAGGGGGAAAGCTCTCATCGTAGGTTAAAGCAGACAGACACAGTTAGCAACTAGCTAGTGAACTCAATGGAGCATTTTGTTATGATGTTGGTGTTGGGTGTCCTGTCTTGTGTGTCCTCTGTGTTCCTGCACTTCCTCCCCTGTGATTGTCCGTGATTGTCTGTCTGCCCTGTTCCCTGATTGTGTATTCCTTTCACTTGTGTTGCCCTCAGTGTTTTCCACCTGTTCCTCGTTACCCTCCTCTTGTATTTAAACCCTGTCTGTCTCCTGTCCCCTTGTCGGATTGTACTGTTTTTCCCCCTGTCTGTTACCCCTGTAAGCTGTCTCGTCGTGAGTAGTCTTTCCCTGTCTTTGGAGTCCTGTTTTTGTTCGTCCCGGTTTGAAGCCTGTCCTAAGTTTTGTTTTTTGGAATAAATTTACTTTCGACTGTTGCTCGTGCGTTTGGGTCCTCTCCTTACCCCACACCTGACAGAACAATCCGACCAGTATTTGGACCCAGCCAGCAACTTTTTATTTACTTTTTCGCCCCCTTTTTGTCCTGCCATGGAAGGTCCACGGCCAGCCACTGTCCGTGTTTATTTTTATGATGCTCGTGGCCGCAGCCTTGGCTACCACGACCAGACTATGGACACTGCTTTCGAGGAGGTGAATGAGCCCCGTGAGGCCTTCGGTGGTCGCCGTAGCCACCAGAAGGGTCAGGTCGACCAGGCTACGGACCCTGAGCACAACCCATGGTTGGGTTCCCGCCTGGCTTACGGTGGGCCCCGTAGCCTGAGGGTCAAGACTCCGGCCGCCAGGGTTCCTGATCCGGAGTCTCGAACCTCTGGGCCTCGTCAACGTCGGGTTCCCGCTGCTGCCCCCGCGCCGCAGCCCACGCCTGTTCCTGCCGGCTCCCCGGCCTATTCTGGCCCCCCGTGTCCTGCCGGCTCCCCGGCCTATTCCGGCCCCCCGTGTCCTGCCGGCTCCCCGGCCTATTCCGGCCCCCCGTGTCCTGCCGGCTCCCCGGCCTGTTCCTGGCACCCCCGTGGCTAGTGTCCCCGTGGCTAGTGTCCCCGCTGCCGCCTCGCAGCCTTCTAGCGCTGCCGCCTCGCAGCCTTCTAGCGCCACCGCTGCCACCTTCAAGCTGCTGCCGACAACGGGGTCCCCATCTGAGTCCCCATCTGAGTCCGGAGCCGCCGCATCCTCCGGCACGCCCTCCGGCACGCCCTCCGGACTGTTTCCGCCCGCCTGGTGGCCGGCCTCCGGCACGCCCTCCGGACTGTTTCCGCCCGCCTGGTGGCCGCCCTCCGGCACGCCCCCCGGACTACTTCTGCCCGCCTGGTGGCCGTCCTTTGGCCAGGAACCCTGACAGTTTTTTGCCGTGCTCCTGGTCCCTTCTCCGGCTCCCCTCCACCCACCCTAGGGGATTAATTTGTTTTTTGGGTCGTCTGGGATCCGCCCCTTGGGGGGATACTGTTATGATGTTGGGTGTCCTGTCTTTTGTGTCCTCTGTGTTCCTGCACTTCCTCCCCTGTGATTGTCTGTCTGCCCTGTTCCTCGTTACCCTCCTCTTGTATTTAAACCCTGTCTGTCTCCTGTCCCCTTGTCGGATTGTACTGTTTCCCCCCCCCCCCCCGTCTGTTACCCCTGTAAGCTGTCGTCGTGAGTAGTCTTGTCCCTGTCTTTTGGAGTCCTGTTTTTGTTCGTCCCGTTTTGAAGCCTGTCCTAAATTTACTTTCGACTGTTGCTCGTGCGTTTGGGTCCTCTCCTTACCCCACACCTGACACATTTAGCACTTAAAGAGACAGATATTTCACGCAGGAGTTGGTGGTGACCAAAAACAGAGCAGGTGTCCACAAAAATGACTAAAATGAATGATTGCTGGATGTGTAATACTGTCAGAAACAGTTTGATTAGAATTTGCCACAGCAACTTTATAAGGTGCTCAGATATCAATGTTGTACTAATAATGCGTTTCACCTGTCAAGGGATGATGATTTTAAATTTATCGCAGGATTAAATAAGAGTAATCTGAGTACTGTTTAGCTGATTTAGCATTTTGTTTATAACAATTTTCAACTTTATTGTATTTCATTATTACTGGTCAACAAGTGTATCTGTCCACTTTGTTTCAGTTTTTCTTTTCTTTCTTGTTTCCAGGTGTATACACTTTGTACTTGCTTACCATTTAAAAAAAAGACAGACATCACAGGCTTTCTGAGCAAATATAACGAAGAAAATCAGCATCGAGCCGTGCAGAAAATATTCAAGTGTTATGTAGCTGTAATCTGAGGAAGTGGTAAGATTTGTAATCAGCTTCCCCCTGCCTCTGCAGTAGCACTGCAAACAAAGGCAGCTCGAGGATTGGAAGTGAGTGACCCCAACATGGCTAGTTGTTGTTTACTTTATACAGAGACTGACGACTGCATACAGGACTACACTGTGTATACGTGACTGAGGTCACAAAACCCTTGATGCGACTGCATAACAGGACGGGACTGCTACTAATTAACTCCTTTTTTCTTCTGCATATTTACTGCCTTTCTTTCTCAAGCTGTCTCAAAGTTTCCTCATTAGCTTTCACTGTATACAACCTTTTGTCCCCTTGTAGACCACATTAGAAGGACTAGTCAGGCTCTGGAGGCTGGCATCCATTGTCTGCAGCAGTTTAACTGATTTATACCCAGTTAACAACCATTATGGTCACTTTAGAAATATCATCCACTCCTCAGAGATACAGGAGAATGTGCATCACAGCCACAGTACATCTCAGCATTCCCAGAGCAGCGGAGGGAACACCCATGATGCATCTCCTTGACTGTTTACTGCACTCCAATCCTTCACGTCAACATTCAAACACTGCCTCACAAGTCATTAAATTTAATCACTTTAGTTTTGCAGCGCTGTGCATTTGATATGTATTGACTTAAACCACACAAAACAAACAAATCTCTGAATCCCTGTGACAAAAAAAACAAAAAATGATTCCCTTGCTGAAAGAGATGCAATTATTTCAAGTTGATTTGATCATAATTCAGCCCATCCTCTAAACTCTTGTTCAGCACAGATGTGACACTGGAGATGGTTTTTAGAGAGCATCCATGTTCGGCCACAGTGCCCTGCCTTCCCCTCTGAGCTCCTCTGACTCACACACTGAACACTGTTGCCAGGGCTACCATTTATTAATATTGGTCCATAACTTTGAGTCTCATCACCAGGCTACAGCTTGGCCGATGGCTGACACTGAATCTCCCTGACACGCGCGAGCACACACACACACACACACACACACACACACACACACTGCTTTGTGTCCAGTTTATGTTCCTTGTGAATGAGAGCACCTATACTGGGGAAAGGTTTTTGAAGAACAGAGTGTTCACTCAGACTGAGGAGAGGTTTGGAGGTGCAATATCTTGGACACTAGTGACCCCTTGTGGTCATGTGTAGAAGTGGCAGCCGCCAGGTTCAGCACTTTGTGTAGCCTGTGTTTTAAGTCCACACCGCATGCTCATTGCAAACAGGTTTTGAGTCTGCGGTGCTTTCTGGAAAAGTGACAAAAGTCCACAAAGTTACCAGTGGTGGAATATTGTTCCTTTTACTCCACTAAATGTATCTGATAACTTATTCTGACTGTCATTGTCACAAAATAAATATGAAATACTGTAAAATAAATTAAACAAATACATATATGAGTGGTCGTCCCGCAACCACAAGGTAGCCGGTTCGATCCCCAGTCCCCCCATAGCTCACACGTCAAAGTGTCCCTGAGCAAGACACTGAACCCTAAATTGCTCCCCGGGCGCCTCACAGGGCTGTCCACTGCTCCTTAAGACATTAAGGATGGGTTAAATGCAGAGGACACATTTCATGTATGTATGTACTATGACGAATAAAAAGGATTTTGATTTCTATTTTTCTTATGATATATTATATATTATATTATATTATTATATAGGTGGAAATAAGACTTTATTGACTACCCATTAGTATATGAAGTCATTAAAATAACCCAACTTTAACAGCTTCAACATTAATGCGATGAACACATTATGAGTAATTACTGTCCAATAATATAATATATATTATTCTGAATTGGATCATTCACAGCTTACAGTGCTGACAGAGCTAACAGTGCGTACCTGAGGGGGAACTGGACACTGGGTGCTACACTTCCACGACAACGCAGTCGGTTGGTGTTGCATCACCAGCTGAGACCATCATATGAGAGCAGTGCAGAGCGGCGGCCGTGAGCTAACCAATGAGACGCGCTCACACGCACTAACATGCACTAAATGCAGGCGCAGCCGGCCCGTCTATGTCAACAAAGCAAGGGGAAGCTCGGATAGGAACACAGATGGAGGGAGAGAGGCTTCATTCTCTGTAATAAGTTAGTATGTGATACTCTGTATACTCTGATGTGGTGTATTGCACTCTGATAAATAATAATACAATTAATAATACATTTGATTTGTACAGCACTTTAATAGTCTATTGTTGTCTGTACGAGTTTTTGGTGGCAAATGAGTTTCTCCACTGGGGATTAATAAAGTGTTCTAATCTAATCTAATAGGCACTTAAATGCACTTTACATGGTAAAAACAGAAACAATAAAAGCAATAACTGAATAAGCAAGGTAGAGAGAGGACATTATAACATTAAGAAACAAATAAAAAACATACATAACTAACATCACAGGTTAAAAGCTGATTTTAATAGATGAGTTTTAAATGCAGTTTTGAAAGTGGCGAGTGACTGCGTGAGTGCTGGCGAAGCGAGTTCCATAGGGAGGGGGCGGTAATAGAGAAGGCCCTAAATAATATAAGTCTTGTGTTTAGTTTATCAGTGATAATACTTTACGACTTCTATTTTTTGTCTAATTTTAAAGTTATATTTTTCTTCAAAGTTCTGCTAAACACAATGGACTTGATCAGCTGTCACACAAATTGGCTTCACATTTCCTAACAATATGAATTTTTGTGAATTATTATGGAGCACTTACACCCCCAACTGGTCACTTTGTATAACTCAATGCTGACGCAGAAACATTTTAGTGACAGTATAAAGCAATAAAGAATCACATTTAATATGTGCGCTGTAAAGACCTTTTTATTAGAGTACGATTAAATACTTATGGAACTTAATCAGATCGTCAGTGTGATTTTTAGTATACAATTGAACTGCAGTTACCAATTGTATACTAAAAATCACACTGACGATCTGATTAAGAAATGTGAAGCCAATTTGTGTGACAGCTGATCAAGTCCATTGTGTTTAGCAGAACTTTGAAGAAAAATTTTGTCTTTAAAATTAGACAAAAAATAGAAGAAGAAGAAGAAGAAGAAGAAGAAGAAGAAGAAGAAGAAGAAGAAGAAGAAGAAGAAGAAGAAGAAGAAGAAGTATGGAGTGAAATATCTCCAACTAATTTGATCAACTCTAATCGAATCGATTACTGATTGAAAACAGACAGGAAGTGATATTTGGCACAATATTACATTTCCCTCAGGGTGAATCTAAGTTCAAAGCCTTCAGATGGATGTTGGTCTTAGGTGGGGTTGATGAAATGTTTATGATCAGCAGAAGTGGTCATGGCAGCAGCAAGTGTTTGCAGAAGTGTTACAACAGAGTTGTACGTGAATATTGCAGCAGCAGCGTACTGAATTGAAGGCTTAAATTGACTGAATTATTGATGTGGGGCCACTGATACAGTATAGCTGCCTGAAGACGCTCACCGACTTCCCTCCATTGAATGACTCGTACAGCGCCCGTTCAAAACCTTTCTGTTCACAACGGGCTGATTGCTTGGCCTCTTGTTTTGCTGCTAGCGGCTTCTCTCGAGATCCAAACAACTTCACATTCGACACGGCACTTCCTTGGGTCCTCACCTGCGATGACGTAGTTGCGTCCCCTCGCTCACACTATAACATGGATGGAGAGCGAGCTGCACCCAGTATGCCTTTGGGCGGTGTAACAGTCAATATTGTAGCAAGCGTCAGAGCGAGCTGTGCGCAGCTGTCCCGTAGATCTTGAGAGCTCGCACTCGGCACTGCACTTCCTTGGATCCTCAGTAATACAACAACCAAGTGTGAAGTCAATCGAAACCCAAAGGCCAGGCACACATACGTACAGAGAGAGCCTTCCATTTTCGCTGGATAAAACATGTGACTCCGTCTCACGACTCTATTCCCAACAGTTTACAACCTTGGAGTCAAAGTTTAATCATCACTTTTACTGTGTGTTAACTATTTATTGCTTTTATTATCCATCTACTCTTATTTGTTCACTGTGTTATCAAGGAATTATGCAAACTAAACAAGCTTTATGACCAATAGTGGGTTTTATTCACCTGTCTCTTTCCTCACCACGGCCTTTGGACAGTACACAATTTACATACATTGTGAATGGGTGAAAAATATGTATTATCTACAGTATTGCTTATAATAGATTGACCTTTCTCTGGTTTGTACTCAGCACTTTGGATATATGACAAGAATTGTTGGGCAGAAGCAGATTATTCTTGCAGTTGTACAGACGAAAGTCAAAATGCAAAAACGCAATAAGATGAACTCCTTTTTTTCATGTAAGCAGCTCAGTCTGTCAATCCCCTCGGACTGCTGCACATTGGAATCTTGTAGGAATTATTTATAATGCTACAAACGGACTACAGGTGTTTGCAAATGTGTCATGCATGAAGGAAGCCACTCTGCATCTTTCCACAGACTATGATTTATTCTTTCCAAAGAAGCTGTCTCTCTCTCTGGTCACCGTCAGTCAGTCAGGCTTGTGGCAAAATATAAAATGGAGTAAACCGATGCACATACAGCATTATTTTTCCTCTATCTTAAGATGAAAGAGAGATTTTCTTTTTCTGTATTATAATTGCCTGTGCAAAACGTCCGTCCCTGTTCAGAACGGGCAGAATGCTTGCAACTTTCTAGAGAATCGCTTATAAAAACAACCCACTCGACAATTCCCACTCGACAATGCACTTCTTTAGGTCCTCGGCAATACAGAAGTGGATGTAGTTTTTGTGACGTCACCCATTGGTTTGGAACCAATGAACGGAAGTAGTAGGGTAGCGACCGGCCAATCACAAGAAACCCCCTGCCCTACAGCTTACTCCGCTTTATGGTTTATTTGTCTCTAAATCGGACCATAATTTACAAAATGAACATCATGCTGTATTGAAGAAGACTTGAAACTAGAGATTGAGACCATACAATCATGGTTACAATGATTAAATAAAGTGAGAAATAAGGTAATTTCTCTTTTCCATACAATCAGATTTTTTTTGCAAACAGAGGAGTCAGCCCCTGCTGGCCAGTAGAGAGAATGCAAGTTTAAGACACTTCAGCATTGGCTTCACTCTTCAGAACCGGAGGTTGCCGCCTGGTCCCACGCCCTGTCACGGCTACTCAGAAACACGGGTGAAATATACTCCGGTTAACCTGAAAAACAAACACAAGGTGAACACTGGTGAAATACACATAGAGGATGTATTCATTTCCAAATAGGCATAGTCTCCTGCTTTAATTACACAATTTGAGTGGTGTCTATTCACTCGTGCTCGTTGACTCCAGGAATGTAAAGAGGAGTTCGGTCAGTATGTCCTGCATCCAGCTGCGAAAGAGAGCTGCAGTCAATAAAACATGGTTTGCCCGCCATGTTTAGTTTGTTTTTAAAAGCCTTACAGATTTATAATTTGTCGCTTTCACACTGATAAGAACTCTTCAGATGGTTTGCAGAGTTGGTATCAATCCATTTACTGATTGTGATCATCAAATGTCCAACACAGTATCTGGGTCACTTTATATCTAAAAATAGTGTTGTGAGAAGTAACAAAGGGTGAAAGATGATTTATAATTTATGGTTTTCTGTTGTTGTTAAGTACAAATCATGGACAGAAATGAGGAAGTCTTGTTATATATGCAGCATTATCTCACTATAAAAAACACACCCTCATATAACCAGTAGGACATTAGGATCATCTAGTTGTCCATAAAACATTGGGATCCCATTATATCTCTTGTTTTTAATTAAAGGGGTTAGACGAGGTCCGACAGGGTGAAAAGGGGCAATTTTAATTTGAAGGGACTTTACAATTTTGCTTCATATGAATATATTGTAATGCCCACAGACACCTTTACAACTCACTAAGATACATTTCAATCAACCCCTAATGAAAAAAATAAGTAATCTAAGAGGCACAGCTCTGTGATCATGTTGTGTTACTCATGTTTTATTTCAGCACTACAGCACTGTAGTCAGAAGGTCTGCTGGTTTTGAAGTCATGATCAAAGCCAGTGGATCCCAGCGCACCGAAGAGGTGTTACCTAATAGAAAATATTCACATCAGGTAGTTGCAATGTCATTAAATCACAAGCTATATGTGCATACATCTGTTCCTCCAATTTAATGAACCAGGCCGCTCTGAGGCTACATAGAGGTTTTATAATTTCTACTTGGCCAGGTGAGGAGTGGCCCGAGTCCTGTCTCTTATATAATGATGATAATAATGATAATAATCTTTATTTGTAAAGAACAAAACAACGTTAAAGCAATTGCTTCACAGAATGCAGCAAATTAAACTCCAACAATAATAAAAGCAAGTCGAAAATGGAATTGTCGCTTTTTAATTTGGAATTGTTGGATTAACTAACGGGATAAAATGTGTTAGGTGCTTTAGAGGTTGGTTACCTCAAGTCAACCAAGCTAGGATAGCTGTTTTCCCCTGTTTCCGGTCGTCTTCATGCTCAGCTAAATTAAAAACAGTCTCATGGGACTGTCACAGTCCCATGAGACTGTTTTCCCAAAATGAGCAAGAATAAAATTACATAAAACTAATTCCCTGAAGATAAAAGAAAACATCCTCCTCCTCCTTTTCCTCTCCCCCTTCTTCTTTTAGCCGAATGGCAGCATACATTTGGCTTGAATAGAAGGATTTAAAAATATGCTTTTTTTCTATGGAAATCTATGCAGGATTACAGGGACGTGCCTCATACATTTATACACGCTTTCATGAGCAAAAGATGAAAAGACACAAACATGAAAATAACACACATCCCTGTGACTCTTCAGTCACTTATGTGCTGCATGTAAACCAGCCTTGTCCATGTTTTTGAATGCACCGAGAGCATCTCTCATGTCGTATTGGTGCAAATAATCATGATAGAAACAACACAAGTCTCTTTTTATTTGATTAAAAACACATGTGCCAGATGACGGGGCATCATAGTGGGAATCCCCAACCCACATCCACTGTGGCAACACGATGAGATGCAGGGGGAACAAAAATCAGGTGGGTGGTCATTGTGATTGGACACATTATATGTCAGGGCAGAAAGCAATGTTTCTGAGCACCAAGATCCACACCCCCAAAGCCACTGCACATGATTCCTATCTAAGGGCCGCAGGGAGAAGAGATAGTGGCAGAGGAGGAGGAGAGATAGGAGAGAGAGAGAGAGAGAGAGAGAGAGAGAGAGAGAGAGAGAGAGAGAGAGAGAGGACACTCATGCACTTACAAGCAGGCACCCACACACAATTTCTCATCAGACCCCCACACACACTTTCTCACATACGCTGCATACACATCGGAGCACCTGCTTTGTAGCCACTCTGTCTTTGGATCCGCTCGTGACGGGCTCGTAGTGCCAAGATGCCTTCCTGTGGCTGGTTGTTGTTGGCTCTGTCTCTGGCAGCACTAACAGGTAAAAGTTCCTCTTTGTCCTCACTGATCTGTCTGAGTGTGAGTGTCAAGTCTCTGATCTCTGTGTGAAGACTTTGCTGCTCTTTCTATTTTTTTTTTATGATGATAACAGACACTGTAAAGTGGTTTGAGTTGTAAAAACGGATCATATGCAGTCAGAATTGATTGCATGTGTTAAAAATAGCTTGCAAAAAGGGCATACGAAATTGCTATCTGCCATTTTTTTTGTGCCTGTTGGTTTACTCATCAGGATTTCTTTGCATAAAATTTCCTCTAAAAAGAATATAACAGCTCTATCTCATACTCAGACAAATTATCGTTAACATGGACATGATTAAAAAGCAGTCTCTTGATTGATTGCATTACTCTCACTGGACAAGTTGTGGTTATTGTGATTGATATCATTATTGTTTCGCACCGCTGCCATGTTTGAGCATATCCAGTGTCTTTTACTTTGACTGAGAAGGGTTTTTGTGTGCTTATGAATCCTGAGTAGCATTGATTCAACACGATAAATCACCAAAACATTAAATAAAAGAACAGCACTCTAGGGTTATCTGAAAATGTGCTTCGAAGCACTACTTAATGTCACTTTCCAACGTCCTTTTTGTCACTGTGCCCTTTTCATTTCAGGAAACACTGTTGGTGCTGTTGCATATGAGCGAACTGAGAGGAACTGCTCCCTGTCACCTCCGGTAAGTGAATGGAAGCACTGTGATCAAAATAAAAAATTACAGAAATGATATCATAAAATTGACCTCAAAGAAGTCACGCAGCATTTTCCCATTATGAAACATGTTGCACAAGTTTTATATAGTTACAGTTAATGATTACTGCTCATGCATGACAGTTAATGATTACAGTGAGATTCAGCACGGGATGAATCAGCAGTTCTGCAGGTTTTAATTAAATCTCAAGACTTTTCACACTCTTTGTCTTTCTCTGCCTTTGTCTCTGTGTGTGTGTGTGTGTGTGTGTGTGTGTGTGTGTGTGTGTGTGTGTGTGTGTTACAGTACCTCCCCACCACAGCAGTAAATACCACTCTCTGGCTGCAGGACCTACGAGAGCAAATGCTTCCTCTGAATATCTCTGCCTACATTATCCCTGGCACAGACGCTCACCTGGTACATCTGCTGTCCGTCATAATTATTTCATCTGGGTTTAAACCGTGTGTGTGTGTGTATGTGTGTGTGTGTGTGTGTGTGTGTGTGTGTGTGTGTGTGTGTGTGTGTGTGTGAGAGAGTGAGAGTGAGAGAGAGAAGCTAACCTCTGTTTCTCTATCAGAGTGAGTATATTGCACCACGTGATGCCAGGATGGCCTTCATGACCGGCTTTACAGGCTCTGCAGGTACAATCCCTGCCTCTTGTTCCTTCTGCCGCCTTCTCCTCTTCTTCGTCGTCGTCATCATCCTCCTCCCCCCATGCCTCAACTGCCCACGTCTGAATGTCGCGGTCATGCAGCTCCTTTCTTTCTTCCTCACCATACAGCCATCTCATCGTTCATTTAGTTTCATCGTCTTCACTCGCTGCATCATTGCATCTTGTCATTCATCTGCGTTCTCCTTCGCAGAGTGACTTCACCATTAGATCATGAGATATATTTTCCCGCAGTAATGGAGAACAAAATTAATGATCTTAGATATTTCTGTACTCAGCTGTGCCATGCATGAAAGGAGAAGAGGACAGATGACATTTCAGTAAAAAGCTGTTTTCACCAGGCCAAACCTCAGGCCAAAGTCAATGTTCTGAGCCTCCATTAAGAATCGGACAAAATTTAGATTCAGCAGTTGTTACCTGAGTGTTTCTATCTGATGTGAAGGTACAACAGTGGAATAATAATGTAAACCCTAATTATATAACCACCCTTCATCAGCAGGCGGCCATCTCCTCTGTGTGTCTTCATAACCTTCCCGTTTCCCTACAATCACATACTTACATGTTTCAAGATTAGCTGTCCATTGTTCCAAATCAACTGTGACATTTACTGTCGTTTGTAATTTACTGTCGATGCTGCCCTCTCCCTAACGCAGCTGCTGTCCTGTCTCTCCACAGGCACTGCCGTAGTTACTCAGACCAAGGCCGTTCTGTGGACAGACAGCCGCTACTGGGTTCAAGCTGAGAGACAGATGGATTGCAACTGGGAGCTGGAAAAAGATGGTGAGGGGTGATCATTTTGTGATTACTTGTTTTGACAACGCGGGACACATGGATACCAATCAAATATGTTTGGTTTTGATGATCAGACTAAAAATATCCTGACAAATGTTGCACCCGCTATTACAGGATTTACATGATAAAAATAGCCCATCAACAAACTAAAAGTCACGGCATGTTTTATCTTGCAAATACACTTTTAACACTGACATATAATGCTGATGTTTAGACATTTGTGAAGGACAACAAATATTAGAGAGCAGCTCTTTATGACTTGTATTGGCACCTGTCGTCAGTCAAGGATTGGTACAGTGGCTCAACCCAACAACACAACACATACTGCTGTCTTCAGTGGGAACAAATGTGTTTGAGGCCAAACACTAAGATTTCTGGTTGTGTGTCGATTTCCGACACATTTTTAGCCTTAACCATTAGATAACATTGTTTCTTTTGTTTGGTCTTTTAATATTTTATACCATCCATGGCCGGAGGCATAATGTTTTTAGGTTGTCCACGGACAGCCGGTCCATTCTCTTGAACACAATATTTTAAGAATGCATGGAAGGAATTTATTCAAATTTGGCACAAATGTCAACCTGGACTCAAAGCTGGACTGATGAGAGGTCACTGGACCTCACTAAACACATTATTGGCCATAACCCAAGAATTCATTGAATAAAATTGTGATGTGATGATATTTTGCACAGACATGGATTCAAACTGTAACTTCACTGGTTGGCGGAGGCATACATCCATGAGGCAATAATTATAGTTTGTATTTAACTCTTGAAACAGAATAAAGACCAGACAGTGACCTTTAAATGTATGTAAACTAAATAATGTATGTCTTTTTATGAAACTTATCGCCCAAAGACAGTAAATCAAGGTTCTAAGTGCACCCTCATACTTCACATTTTAATCAGTTTAGTATAGGATGGTATAGTATAATATAGTATTCGCTGCAAAGCCATTTCTGCTGATTTGATCAAATTCACATCTAAAAACTAAATTCAAATGTTTTCATTATTCTATGATGTATCACAATATTTACTATAGGTAAGTCAAATGGATCCTCTAAAGTAAATAATAAGTTGGTTTTGTCATGTGTGATGTCCCCCAGTGTCCATCGGCAGTGTAGCAGAGTGGCTGATCTCTGAGGTCCCACCAGGCGGCGAGATCGGCTTTGATTCCTTCCTCTTCTCCCTCAGTAAGTCTCTACTCTCAATCCCTCTTGTCAGTCCAGGTTAACAGCAATAAAGTGCTCACCCCACGTAGATGGAAAATTATTAATGGGGCCTCCAGACGCCACATAGACTGTTTACTTGCGATTAATTGGGATCGTTGTGTGTAATCATCTGCAATTTCCTCCATTAGAAACGCAGGAGGTCTACAGCCTCAATCTGGACTCGAGCAATCGTAGCCTCAAGTCCGTTCCTGACAACCTGGTTGACAAAGTGTGGAAGGAAAGACCGCCCGTCCCTCCTGACAACCTCACCCGCCTGCCAGACAGAGTCATACGTGGGTTTCCTTATATGTCTGTGCTGTACACACACTCTGCAAACTACTGGTGCCCTTTATCTTTGTGCTGATAAATACCTGTAAACTGGACGGAAGGCAATACGCGGCTCCACAAGCACACCCATAAACAGCCTGTTCATGTCTTTATGGCTGTCTGAAGGATCAAATACTAACTTTGACAGAATGGAAAATTCTCTGGAAAAGGAAGTTGTCTCGACGCTCATAGGCCTTTTAGTCTTTATGGTATTAGAATCGACAAATGGAGTGGACAGCATCATAAACATAATGCTGTGTGTGTGTGTGTGTGTGTGTGTGTGTGTGTGTGTGTGTGTGTGTGTGTGTGTGTGTGTGTGTGTGTGTGTGTTATGTAAGTTTGATCTTATATTTGGCAGTAAATTTAGGAGGATGAGCAGTTTTTAACCGGAATGTCAAAGAAAGGTTACTGGAAAATCAAGGATTTGTGTCTGCACATAGTAGGAAGCATCACATTAACAGAAGGCAATACTATTCCCATCCTTAGAGCTGCACTAATCAATATGCATTGGAACAATGGGTTAGATAATGTGTAATGTAAAAGGTGTTGCTCTCTGCAGTTATGTTGGCATATTTAAGCTTATTGCTTTGAATTTAGAGCATATAACTTAACTGTGAAGCCTCTCTGCCACCACTCTCATCAAACTCATTTCCAGGCTCGTTCGTTGACAGCAAACAGTGGTGTTTGCTGTCAGATCTAAGAGTCAATCAGCTCTCTGATGTGGCGACAGCCAGGCGTTTCCCATCATGCACTGGGCCACGCAGTCCGTGGAGAGCTACTGCGGCGCCTGACTCTGAAATCGACGGCCGGCTTGATCATGTGGATGCAAATAAAAGCAAAATGTGTGTGTTTGCAGAAAGGTCCTGGCAGATGAAAGTGGAGCACATACGGAATCAGATAAGAGACAATCCATACCAACCGACAGCTCTTCTGCTGTCAGCTCTCGATGAAACAGCCTGTAAGTAACTCTAACTTTGTCCATGAAGCTTTTTATAAACCATGTTGCAGTTTTAGAAAAATAATACCGAACCACAGCTGAATTCACTGAAAAACGACATTGATAAATGTGAATGTATTGTAGTTCATAAAAACATGTAGTTAAACACACTGCTATCATATCTGATGATTTTAAATAAAAAATGTATACAATATAACCTTAAGAGAAGGTGCAAACACAAAAACAGTGCAAAAAACATTTCATAATAAAACAAAAAATATATATAACAACAAAAAATATTGAAATAATTTTCAGTGAAGAAAAGAAGAACCTGAACCATGTAACAAAAACAATCCGACTAATATTGGTTTGAAAATAAGATAATAAGATGGATAATATTAAAACAGGATGCAGTTTTACAGTAAAGTACACAAAACATAATAAAACAACTGAAAAGTACTTATTTTCTTTTTTGGTCTGCCACCTAGTGGCTGCAGGCCAATAAATAAGTGCTGAGCTTTGCTCGCCTCAGGGTACTCCGAAAGGACAGTTTGCATCAAAATAAAATGACAGAAGACAAGCACAAATACAACCACAGCTTTAAGGATTACACTCTAGCCTGAGTAGTTGCAGTCTGATGAGAAGGATTATGATAACAAGTCAGACTGACAGGAAATGTGACTACAACACAAAATTATAAAAATATAGGAAACAAACAACAGATGTGTTTTTTTTAAAATGGGCAATACTCTTATCCTCTTAACAAATTATTCAACATATTCAAATATAACATTAATAAAAATTACTTTCTATAATCTCGATATAAACCTTTATTATCGTCAGTAATCATATTATTAAACTGATTTGATTAACTGTTTGCAAACCGGATGTTCAGTTCACCACTTTGCAAAAGAACAGTGAGTTCTTCAAAAGCATCTTTCTTACAACACACACAGGAGCACTGCCGGGTTTCACACCTTCCCTGAATTCTGATTTCAGGATTAACAAGTCTGTTTTCAATGACAGGAACACAGAAGAAGTCATGTCTATCAGACACAAACATTATATACAAACAGCATGTCTCCAATCAAGTGGATGTAGCAGATGTGATGTAAATGAATACGCGAGCCGCTTCTGACAGTCAGGGTCGGTGTATATTTTTGATTTCTAGGGCTGTTCAATCTGCGTGGCAACGACATCCCATACAATCCCTTCTTCTACTCCTACACACTTCTCACAATGAGTGAGATCTGGTAAATCCATTTTCAAGGATTACATGTCCCATCACATATACAAGGTACATAAGGACCTGGAGCATTTTTCTTATATAAATCTTTCTTCTCTGCTACATATCCACATCTCCCAGGCTCTTTCTCCACCTGGACAGAGTGACAGAGGAATTGAGGGTGTACCTGAACACCTCCTGTGACGCGTCACTTTGTGTGCAGATGAAAAGCTACGACACGGTCCGAGATCACCTGAAGACGTATGTTGCCCGGCCTGAGGTTAAAGTGTGGATCGGCACAGAGTACACAAACTACGCACTTTATGAGATCATTACACCAGAGGTACACAGATATTTTATTTCATTATAGTTACTGTACTGCATAAGTTTGTTCTTTTTTTTAATGTTATATTATTATTTACGTTGAATGAAATGCTCCGTGTGTACATCCAGTAAAATTATCTTTTTGTACTGCTGCACTGTTTTAGCTGTCACCACTTGTAGGCTACTGCTGGGATATTTTTGGTTTGTGTTGTGGATGAAATCCAAGTTTTTAAAGCTGCACTAATGAATCATTTTATATAAACAAGGGATGAAGTGACTATGGTTAATTTGAAAGGGGTCGCTCGGGATGAACAACCCACATAACTGAGATTCATCAGCAGGTCCCCTCCACTCTACAGAGCGTTTCAGTATCTTCAAAGACTAGAAGTGTTAATCTTCCTGCGATAATCTCCTCATAAAGTGATCTGGTGCACACAGTGGAGCGTCAAACAGCTAAAGTGACAGATATCCCTCACAAGACCAAAACAGAGCTAAAAGGAGAGTGGTTATTATACACACCCACACTCCATATGCTAATGTAGATTTGTGTCTGCTGACATGTTTGCTGCAAAACCTTAAAAGGTGATAGATAATATGTCAGTGTTGTGTTTACAGCTTGTTTCAAGTTACCAAAATAATGTTGAAATTAAAATAATGCAGGTTTCAGTGAGTTTAAATCGCACAAGGCCATTTATCTGATGACCACCAAGCTGCATAGTTATTTTGTAATATTGAAATAACTCCTTATTCCCTCATATTAGCAATAGTCCACGTAGTCTTTGGAAGTAAATGCACACAAATAAAAACTCAGGTTTACTCTCCTGATAAGACCTCTTCAGACTAAAATAGATAGTATTAAAGGATAAATATTTTGTATTCATTATGATATTTTTTTTGCATCATTTAGGAGAAACTGATGACAAGCTCCTACTCGCCTGTGTTGACGACGAAAGCCGTGAAAGATGAGACTGAGCAGCGAATTTTGAGGGATGCTCATGTATGTGGTCTGCACACAAACACTCTGGTTACACACTACCCTACCTCCACACATGAGCACAAATATAGGCCACGTCTTTACTTGTGTATATATATATATATGGGACTTCACTGTCAGACTGGTGGAACATTTATGTATCGTTTTCATCGGGAGCTTGAACACTTCAGTGAACACACACTCTGATAAGTTCATTATCCTGTCCAGAGATGTCTGAACAGCCTTGCAACATACCAGACGACTCGTCAGTCTGTATGATTCGTGGTGATGTGATTGATGTCGAGACTCTCCCGGTCATTGTGTCGTTGTGTTTCTGTGTAGGTGAGGGACGCAGTTGCTGTCATCCAACTGCTGATGTGGCTGGAGAAGGCAGTGCCAGAGGGGAAAGAGACCGAGCTGACTGCTGCACAATACGTCAATAAGTGTCGCGGGTGAGTGCACACGAGATAGAGGAGAACTGAGATACTGCAGTGCTTTGCTACACAAGCAAAATTCAATCAGAATATACAACATATTTCATAATTAGAATAATTGTGATTACAATCATCATTACAGCAAACAGAAAGACAGCAGAGGCCCAAGCTTTGAGACTATCTCTGCAAGTGGACCCAATGCTGCACTTGCACATTACAGGTAAGATTTATTGATGTTTTTCCTTTTCTTACTGACCTCTTCTTTTTGATGTCAAACGTGTTTAAAATTGTTGGGGTAGTTTTGGAGCATGGTTCCTTAGGTTATTGATGAAACTTTTTCAAAGCTCACAATAAGCTATAAATTGATTTCGAGAAGCCAAAAAGTATTTCGAGGGGGCTTTCTGGTTGCCTTGAAAGGAGTACTCAGATCCTTTTCTTAGGTGAAAGTAGAAATGCCCTAATCTAAAAATACTTCATTGCATGTAAACGTTTTGAGTTAAAAATGTTACCCAAGTAAAAGTACTATCAGGAAAATGTACTAGTATTTTACTATTAAGTAAATTATTTTGTTTTTCTGTTTATATGTTTTTTAGGCTACTCTGTGAATCCTGTTGCATTCCATTACAGTTTCATAGTGTTGTTTTATTAACTAATTTGACTGCTACGTACAGATATACATATATGTTTGTAAATTATAACATATACAGTATTTATATTTGTACATAAGTAGTAATGTCTATTTGTCTTTGTTCAGCTTTTTTGTCCGTGCCTTAGCACAGTATGTCTATTTCTGTGTATGTACATTAAGAGCTAAAAATATAAGTCTAATTCCTTGTAAGTGTATACACATTAAAGCTGATTCTGATTAGTACAATATTACTGCATTATATTACATAAATATATCTTGTGTTTTTCTATATAAAAAGTAACTAGTAACTAAAAGCGTAGTTTCCGTCTGAAATTGAGCCGAGTAGAAGTATAAAGTAGCATAGAAAGGAAATATTTAAAAAACAATTGTCAGGTAAAGTACAAGTATGTCAAAAATGTACTCAAGTATGAGCACGGTTATCAGTACCTCAATCATTCAAACTTACTCTCGGCCATGATAATCGCAATGTCCCTTTGCAGACCGTTAATCATCATCACCTTCACTCTCTCACTGCTAATTTTTTTGTGAGCTCTCTTCTATCAATCTACATTGTTTAGAAAATGGACACCAGCAATGTACAACTTTTAAAACACTGTCATTGTCCTTTATATGCACGACAACAATCATCTGCAGGGCTGCTATTATTTCCTGTTGTTCTGTTTTTTGCAGCCCGACAGAAGAAACAAGCAGGAGGTTGACAGTTGATGAGATGTACCTGGTGGACTCCGGCGGCCAGTATCTGTGAGTAAAAACACACTCTGTCTACAGACTCTCCAGTTCCACATCACATCACTTGCATTTGAAATGAGTCATTATGTCTCTCACTACTATCAGAGACGGGACCACTGACATCACTCGGACAGTTCACTGGGGAGCCCCGACAGCAATGCAAAAGGTAATGCATTAGATATTATAGTGAAAGTGTGAATGTTTGAAGGGATATTTATATTAGATGCCAATCAAATACACTGCAGCTGATCAGTCCAGTTTTTCTGTATCTATTTGTGTATATTTTTATTTATTGACATCCTTATATAAACCAGAAGCTCTTTCAAAAACCATAATCCAAAATATTTCTTTTACATATTCTTTCCATGTCATTAACCAGCTGTCTGGCTTCACAGGAGGCCTTCACTCGAGTGCTCATGGGAAACATTGAGATATCTCGAACCATCTTTCCCTCAGGGACACGAGGTGGGAATGAAAAGCATTCATACGTGTTTAAAATGAGATTTACAAAGATTCTACCCTGAAACCTTTTCTAGTTTCACCACTAGGGAGCCCTGTTTCTCCACTTTTTTTTCTCAGTTTTAAGTGGATGAATTATAGAAATATATCTGCAACAGGATGTTTGATTTGAGTTATCTGTGTGACTTTTGTTTATCAACAGGTGTAAACATGGAGATGCTGGGTCGCCGGGCATTGTGGGAGGTGGGCCTGAACTACGGCCACGGCACAGGTCACGGTGTTGGAAACTACTTTGGAGTTCACGAGTGTATGCTCTCTTTTTATTTTCCACACATTTTCAAAGTTTACAACCCCAGTATGACATCTTCATTTATCACTTAAAAGCTCATTTTTAAACATAAATCCATCCTACCAGAGTTCAAAGGCAGATATCGATGATCTGTGATGTCTAAAAGCATCATATTTATGATGGTGTTTATGCTGTTTTGCATCAAATTGTACTTCATCACCCTCTGCTGCTAATACTGTGTGGGGGGGATACGTTTGATAGACTGGATAGCAATTTGCATGACAGAGCACATAATTTTTTCCATGCATCACATCTAGTGTGACCAAATACACTTAACTCTGCAATGTTTTATAAAACGAGCCACAATGAGGTAGCTAACTCTGATATAGAGCTGCAACTAATTATTACTTTCACTATTGATTAATCTGCAGATCATTCTCTCTTGAATAACTGATTAATTATGTAATCTATGAAATGTCAGAAAATAGTGAATAATGTCAATTACAGTTTCTTAGTGAATTTGAATGTCTTGATTTGTCTGATTGACAGTCCAAAGTATTGTATATAATCTATACAAGAGAGAAAACTAGAGAAGTTAGTTTTATCTTAAATAATTACTTACAAAATATGAATTTATATTTTGTAGAGTGAAACACCCCAGTTTGTTACTTTAGCAGCTGATAATGGAAGTGTAAACATGAATGCATATAAATGTAATGTTTTTAAGATTAGTTTTTACTTTTCTGTGGTGTAATTGTAATATTTTTCCAGGGCCAGTTGGATTTCAGAGCAACAACATTCCCTTCAGAACTGGCATGTTCACGTCTATTGGTGAGATTTTATTCTTTCTCAAAATAAATCCACGTCCACTACAGATAACACAACATTATGGTAATTTAAAAGGAAATCAACTTTGCATTTAACGTGGCTCAAATGTTCAAATAAAGAAAAACGGATCATGATTTTCTTTCCGTAAGAGCCTGGATATTACAAGGAGAATGACTTTGGGATCCGGATTGAAGATGTTGTTGTGGTCGTACCTGTACATACAAAGGTAGCTGGAAACAGAGCTTTATTAATACTCTATAATCATGTCAATGATTTACTGCTTTGAATGAATGATATAAATTCAATATAACTTATTTGTGACTGTGTTTTTTTTCACCCAGTATGGTGGTCAGTACCTGACCTTTGACACCGTGTCGCTGGTTCCATATGACAGAAAGCTGATTGACACCACTCTCCTCAGCTCAGAGCAGGTTTGTAATTGTATTCGACTGCAGAATTTTACAAAAACACGTTTTCGTGTGAGAGAGTGTGACATCAACTGAGTCTTTCGTTTTCCTGCTTTACGAGTGACGGTTTCCTCTTAAAAACCCCTTTACACTTCAGGTCGAAGCTTCTCTGCAGCTCAGAGATCAAAATATTCTGTGTGAAAACAAAACCACGTGTGAACCACAACTTCTATGTTTTGTTTCTTTTCATCGCAAGACAACACATGAGATTTTTTTGGAGCATCATTGTACAGAAACAAACACATCACAAAATGTTAACTTTTCAAACAAGCACAAAGAAAAACTGTTTTGTTTTTGTCTGCACAGATTGAGTTCCTCTTTTCTTTTCAACTTCAGTTTATTCATAGTGAACATCACCTAGAGACTTAAGATCAGTGGTGGAAAGTAACTCCACATAATTATTTTTTTTATTATTGTATAATTAGTTACACCTTGACTAAATGCATCAACAAAAAAAACACACTTTCACATTGATGCAACAGTATTATTAACGTCATATATAATAATGTATGAGTCACAGGAGACAGTACAAGTACTTTCACTTTTGCTAAATTCAGTACATTTAGCTGATAATACTTTCTTACTTTTGCTAAAGGCTCAGATTCAGATTGCTTTATTAGATTTGCAAAAGAAATTGTCTCTGGCACTGGCATATAAAACCATACACATCATACACAACAATATACAACAATTACTCATCTTAAAATCCTAAAGTGGCCAAGTGGTAGACATAATAGTACTCGCACTTTTACTTATGTAAGTAAACAAAATGAGCACATCTTTTGCGACTGTTGACAGAGCAACAAGTGTATTTTACTTTATTTTTTGACCAATGTGACCAAGTGGCAGAACAGAACAGAGTGGTCCAAGAATTGATCCCTGTGGAACACCATTTTTAACCTTAAACCAGGAAGATACAGTATTATTATATATTTATATTTATTTGTCTATTATCCACTGTTTACTTCTTTACTTCATACCTGTTTTTCACATGTGACTTTTATTGACATTGGTCTGTTCTCACCCCAGCTTCAGTGGCTGAATAAATACTATGAGACAATACGGAGGCTGATGGGTCCTGAACTGGACAAACAGGGACTACAAGAGGAGAAGAACTGGATGCTCAAGCATACAGAGTCCCTCGTGGAGTCTGGATCTTCTGCGTCTGTCTGTTCCTTCTTGCTGACCCTCATTGCTCTTGCTGTCGCTCTCCTCCACAACATCATCTGAGCATCTTCATCTCTTTTGCACATTCACAGCAGACTTGCACACTAATGTTACTCCAATGCAGTCTCTATTGAGCAGCTTTACCAGGTTGAGAGATGCAATGCAATTTAACATTTTTCAATGAAAGGATATATTTGTTTGATAATTTAAGTGGGTGGGTAAATATAGATATTATGTTGTTGATATAAAATAAAATGAACTTTTGTGTGATTTTTGATGTTTTTTATTTTTTATTTTGTATAACCAGCTGATATAATTTTTATTTTATTAAAGTAACAGTCTTTAAAACATAGGTGTGGACACGAGTCATGAAACTGATGACTTTTTGAATTGACAAAATCAGCAAGACTTGCAACTTGACTTTGACTGACTTAAACACGAGTGAGTGAGATTTCACTTGGACTTGATATAGACAGACAGACAGACTTTATTAATCTCAAAAGAGGTTTAAGTGTCAATGCAGCACGGTACAGAAAAAAATCACACTTTCAGTAGTGAAAATAAAACGCGAAATCAGGCAAAAGACAATTAGGCGAGTTTAAGAGATGATTTAAAAAAGTGATTAAACAATAAATATCTAAAACAAAACTCCACACTACACTTAAACACAACTTTGGGTACTTACTCCGTTAACTTTTCTACTAAACTAGACTGCTACACTACTCCATGTCATCACTCAATTGCATTTCTCTGACAGCTTCAGTTAACAGTTAGCGCTGTTGTTCCTTCTTGGCCAGGGAGATGCAGTTGCGTGATCACTACGGTCAGCTGCAGCGATGTGCACACCTAGAAACTTGCTCCAAACAGGATCTGTTGATGGGAAGAGGAAGTCAATTCCCCTCCCTTTTGTCTTATGAACATTGAGACACTGCTCCGGTCAGCCGCTCCACCTCGCCTGTGAATGCTGTCTAGGACTGCTCTCGACCGATCACACTTTTAGTGGACTAACACCCATATGATTTTGTCAACTAATCAATTAATTGATTTAATTGACAGTAAAAGAGAGTTTCTCCTGGAAGAATCATCATCTTGTGTCTCCTAAGTTTATTGGGAAAAGGGCATTTAGCATTAAAAAGCATACAACAATTATGAATAGACTAAAGAGATCTTAGTGGACTGAAAACAAGGTGTCCTTTTAGTTTCCTAATCGACTGATGGGCAGCCCTCGGTTGTTTCTAATCAGGCCCACCAGGGTTGTGTCGTCTGCAGACTTAGAATAATATGATTGGAGTCATATTTCGTGTGCAGAGTGTGGTGGCTATTGAGGTGATTTCCCTTTGTGAGAAAGTCCAGGATCCCATTACAAAGGGAATTTGTTCAACTTTCTTCCCAGCTTCTGGGGGATGATTGTGAACTGAAATCATTGAACAAGATGTCACGTGAGTGTTCTAGTTCATCTGTGAAGGGGCTCGGTGGAGGGCAGAGGAGATGGCATCGCCTATGGACGGGGAGGGGGTAAAGTTTTGATGTCAAAGCATTTCAATGTGATTAGTGTGAGTGCTACTGTGTGGTCGGTAAGTCAGCGTTTCCCCGGGACAGCTTAGCAGATGCTGCATACTCCTGTGTAGCTTCATCAGGGATGTACAAAGAGAACTGGATACAGCGTTGGAGGCGGCGCCAAATTCATTCCTATGAAAGTTGCTAAGTGGCGCATGCAGCAAAGAAAGTTTGACTTCTGAGTAGAAAAGTACTCTGTTCTTGGGTTCTGCTGGCAGTCTTTCGCATCCATGGGGCTCATGATAGCATTTCTGTGCCTCGAGCCTCGTTCTCGGGCTCATTCACATGAACGGAGGAAGGAAAACAACTCTGGATTTGGCCATCAGGTGACAGAATCTGATTGGTCACAGAATACAGAACACCGCATGTATCAAGTCTTTGTGCTAAACTAAATCAACATATCAAAAACATATCAGTAGCATCATATCAAAGCCTCACGCTACCAAAAGCAAGCGTTATATATTAGAGGACGTGTTTCTTTTGATTCATCATAACTCTGTAAAGACTACATTAAACATCAAATCATTTTGAAACTCACCATTTAAACAGCTGTGAGCAGATCTTGCGGTTTTATTTCTTCCACATGTTAAGAGCTGGTTGCCTGGCAATTATGTAAGTGTGACTTGAAGGTGTGAATGTGCCATCACACCACACCCTGAGTCTGCATGCTCTTGTCGAACATCACGAGAATCACATGAAGAAACATTTGATACAGAAAGTCAAACAGCCTTAAGAAAAGGCATATTCATCCATATCCGTTTTGCGTTGGGGTTTGTGAAAGAGAGGCTCACAAAAAGAGGAACAACAAGTATGAGATCATTGTTCTCAGAATCAGAATCAGAATCGGAAACCGTTTATTTGCCAGGAATGTTTTCACACAAACAAGGAATTTTTTGAGGCGGAAGGTGCATACATTGGACATGGACATGGGACGTAAGACGAGACAAACAACAATCAACAATCAACGAAAACAACAGTGCAATTGGTATTAAAATATGTGTAAGATAAGCAAGTGCTCAGTCAACAGATACGTTAATGTGAATGTACGTTAAAGTGTATGTTCTCTGGGAAAGTTAAAGTTGAAAAGTCTCTTCTGCTGTGTTTTTATTAGTATTTTAAATTATATATTGTTTACATCTGCGTTTACTAGCTAGCTAGCTAGCTAGCTAGCTGCCGTGTCAAAGCATTATTGTGTTTTAATTTATCGACCTCCTGGTCCAGCAGGTCAGTTTTTATCAGAGTTCACAGACTTCCTGACCTCTATTATCAAGCTAGATAAAGTGGTACTGGTTGGTGATTTTAATCTGCATGTCAATGATGCCACAAACTGTGTAGCCACTGAGTTCCTGACCATTACTGAATCTTTTAATTTCACACAGCATGTTTCTGGCTCCACTCACAGAGGTGGTCACACTTTGGACCTAGTGTTCTCTCTGGGTCTAGATATTGATCATGTCCGTTGTGAGGGCTTACTGATTAGTGATCACAAACGTATTTTCTTTGATCTCTCTGTAAAACCTGACTTTGTGTGTCCTAAACTAGGGTGACCAGACGTCCTCTTTTTCCCGGACATGTCCTCTTTTCGAGACCTAAAAAAAGCGTCCGGCAGGGATTCCAAAAACGTCCGGGATTTTGCTACGTTCGGGAAAATAGTTATTACCCCCTTACAAGTTTTGGAAATGGTATCTCCCTCACGTTCCACCTTCTTGCGCAAGCTCTGACTGTAGAGAGAACTGTCATTGGTCGACCGATCTCAACGTAAATGTAAGTTCACGCCATGCTACACACTGCTGCTACACCCCCCCCCCCCCCCCCCCCCCCCCCCCGGAACGAAGTGTCCTCTTTTTCACAAACTCAAATCTGGTCACCCTACCTAAACGAACATTCCTCTCCCGCATTATTACTATAGAGTACAGCTGATTACTTTGCAAAGCACTTTATCTACGTTGAAATTTGAATGCAGTCTTTTAATGAACACTGCGCCACTTTGCTGGACAAAGTGGCACCTTTTAAGAAAAGGACTAGAACTGCAAACAATACTCCATGGATGACAGACGCTGTCTACTCCTTGAGACGGAAGTGTTGCAGGACAGAGCGGCTATGGAAAGCCACTGGGCTGGAAGTGCATCGCACATATCTGAAAGATCTCCGAGTTTTTTTTAATCTTGTAGTGAAGGAAGCTAGAACTGCGTACTTTGCTAACTTAATTTCTTCCTCTAAGAGAAATCCTAAGCTTTTATTTGACACAATTAACACCATTGTTTCACCACCTGTCGCTATATTACCTTGCTTTTCTACTTATGAGTGTAATAGTTCCTTACCTATTTCATTGATAAGGTAATGGCGATTAGGTCTGGTATTGCTCACTGTAGCTCCTCTCAATCTCCTATGGTTCTGGACTCAGCCTACAAGAGTTAATGGACTTAATCAATAAATCAAAACCATCGTCTTGCCCTCTGGATATTATACCATTGTCTCTAATTCAGAAAATCCTGCAATTATTGGTCCTGCCATAACATTGATTTTTAATTCCTTTCTGTCTACAGGAAGTGTCCCTTCCTATTTTAAACATGCAACTATCCAGCCGTTATAAAAAAAAAACTAACTTAGATCCTGCTCTGACCTCTAACTACAGGCCTATTTCAAAACTGCCTTTTTTGTCAAAAATCCTAGAGAAGGTTGTGGCCGGCCAACTTACTGTTGGAGAGGCACAATATGTTGGACAAATTCCAGTCAGGGTTTCGCAAACAAATGACTTATTAATGTCATCTGATGCAGGCGACTGCTCTTTAGTGCGCCTCGATCTCAGTTCTGCGTTTGACACCGTAGACCATAACATCCTGATTGAGAGGTTACGTGATTGGGTGGGCATATCTGGCACAGCGTTGGAGTGTTTTTCATCATACCTCGCAAACAGAAGTTTTACTGTCTCGGTGGGAGAATTTGAGTCGGACATCGCTCCACTGTCTTATGGGGTACCGCAGGGCTCGGTCCTGGGGCCTCTGTTGTTTTCGTTGTATTTATTACCGCTGGGACAGATCATTAAAACCTATAATGTTGCTTATCATCTATATGCAGATGATATCCAACTCCATGTCTCTTTTAAACCCAGTGAGGCCTTCAGGTTAACCAGCCTGCTAGATTGTGTAAATGCTATTAAAGACTGGACAGCAGCAAACAGCTTACAACTAAATGATACTAAGACGGAGGTTCTAGTTATTGCACCTGATGATGCTGTCCCTATGATCAAGCAGAGCATTGGTCCACTCTCCTCTGCTGTCCACCTAAACCTGCGTAATCTCTGAGTAATATTTGACAAATCCTTGTCGTTTGACCCCCATGTGAAGCAGCTGTCCAGATCCTGTTTCTTCCGTCTACGAAACATTTCCAAACTAAGATCTGTCTTATCTACGGTCAAATTGGAGATGATCATACACACTTTCATATCTTCACGTATTGATTACAGCAACGCACTTTTTTCTGCACTCTGCTATTAACCGGTTGCAAGTAATTCAAAATGCTGCTGCCAGATTACTGACGAGGACAAGTAGACGGTTTCATATCACCCCCATCCTCAGGTCTCTTCACTGGCTCCCCGTGGTGCATAGGATCCATTTTTAAATTCTCACCCTTACATACAAAGCACTACACGGTCAGACCCCTTCATATGTGGCTGGTCTACTTCACCCTCATCAAACAGCCCACAACCTCAGGTCCAACCAGCTGAACCTCCTATCCGTCCCACACACGCACCTAAAGACCCGAGGTGACCGAGCCTTTGAGGCAGTAGCCCCTAGGCTCTGGAACGCTCTGCCTGCACCCCTACGGTTTGCTGTTTCTGTCCTGTCTTTTAAAAAAACAACTAAAGACCTACCTGTTTACGCTAGCATTTGTTTTAAACACCTGAAATGACCAGCTTTTTATCTGTTTTTACTTATTTATTTTTTACTATTTGTTTTATTGTGTTTTTTACTCCATCTTTGAATGTGTTTTTTAATGTGTTTTTTTAACTGTACAGCACTTTGTGACCTCTTTTGTCTGGGAAATGTGCTTTATAAATAAAATTATTATTATTATTATTATTATTATTATTATTATTATTATATTGCTCCATAACTAGTGGCCAATCACTCAACAGGGTACTTTTGAGTACTACACTTTACACGTCTTTATACTGGCAATTTAATATACAACAATTCATAATATTTTATAAACTGATCATATGTTTTAAATGTAATTTATTTATCTTCAAACTAACTAGTGACTAAAGGACTAGTTTGAACTAGTATACACTTATATATTTTTGTAAAAAGTACAATATTTTCCTCTAAAATGTAGTGGATTAGTCCACATTAGCAAACTACAACCCCAGACTACTACTTACACATTAGCATTTTTAAAGGCGCTATTCTGTATGAATACTTTTACATTTGAATAGTTTAAATATATATTTCTTATACTTATGTCCTTTTGCTTGTATGGAATATTTCTAGGTTTTTAAAGTGTAGTATTACTAGTTTACTTTCGTAAAGGATCTAAATACTTCTTCCACCACCTCGTCTGCGGTTTCAGGTCACCTCAGGTGGAATCAAAATATGTTGCCTGTATTTTTTATCCCTTTAAGATCTACAGACAGATCAGTTTTTTGCCAACCTTCAGTCGAGTGACGGAAACTTAAATAGGGCATGCTCTCATCATGTGGTTTGCTACCCACCAAAATAACAAGCTAAACTTGACTTACATTTTACTTCCCTCTTTGCTTCTACTACTTTGTCCAGAGTGTACACTCAAACACACGCACATTTCTGCGACTCACCCAAGTTGTTTTTAATTGCCAGCATTTATCTCCCACATTTTAGATTAAAGTCCTTTGTTGGACGAGCTGGCCTGTCTGATCACTAGTGTGTGTTTTTGTTAAGACCTCCTGTAGCTGCGGCCGGCTACTCTGCTGCAGCTGCAAGGCTGTTACTGAGTTTCTAAATATGTCATCCTAGATTTCACTTCCACACTTATGTGTGATGGCTAAACAGCAAGCATAACACATAATTGGACACAGAGCTGGTTGGCAACTCAAGAGCTGCCCTGTTGCATGATACAGATCTTGATAGAGATCTTTCCTGACTTAACTTCAACTTCAAAAAATTTCAGAAGTTGAAAACTGATGACTGTGAGAGTAGAAATGTTGTAAAATAGTGACAATGCAGCAAGAGATGACTTGATGTTTTAAAAACATCTGCTCCTTATTGATAATCCTGAGCTTTTATCTGACTGAACATATGAGTATACATATTATATGAGTAACCAGAGGTCGATTGCACCTGTATTAAAGATTTACAGAAAAAAATACTTAATTTGATCCTTTATCAGCCTGTGGTGACAGTCAAAACTGAGTTGTGATGACATTTTCATGAACTGTTCTGTGTGACAGTCCTGCTTGCCACAGAGGGTTTGTGGCGCGCAGGACTGAGAAATAACAAACCTGCTCGCCTCTGTGAACACCAGAGGACCAAAAACAAGGTTGGCCTCTCTAGTTTCTCTGTGGCCACGTAACTTCCTCTCAGCTTCTGCACTTCATGCGGCTGCAGCAGAGTGCAACTCTTTTTTTTATCTGACAACCTTGGCAGCGACAGCACAGTGACAGAAACCCTCACTGATTTAAGACCGTTGTATCGCTCTCACAGCTTTTTATCCAAAGAGATCTCTGAAGGACCACTGAAGAAGAAGATGTTGAGGCGAAAGCCCTCCAATGCCTCGGAGAAGGAGCAAGTGCAGAAGAAGAAGGTGAGTTTTTTTGGCGATTAGTTTGTTTTGGAAGGTTTCAAGTTGTGCCTCTATAAATGTAAATATCATAGACAGTGAATTGTGACGCGGTCTTTATTACATAGTGTTAAACACTCGATGTTTGCATTTCAACATCTTGTACAGCTGTCTCTGTGTGCACATCGTTTCAACACAGGATGTCTGCTCAAGTTCGTGCACATGTTTGTGGTGAAGCTGAACAAACCCACACACACACACACACACACACACACACACACACACACACACACACACACAACCACACAACTAAAGGTTCAGTGCGATCTTCATGTTTAAACATCTTTTAAGTGTCTAAATACTCTCTGTCCTCAACATATTATTTTAGAAAAGCAAAGTTCCTCTATTCTGGCAGGGTGAATCATTGCTGCAGATGTAGTTTGAGTCATAGCAGGCTTTGTGGCTTCTGGCGCCTTCGTCTCCAGCAGCCAACACCAGAGCGAGCCTCCTACGCTCGACACCAGTGCCCTTATTTACCATTAACATCCCCACTTCCTGTTGTCCAATCCACGCCTTGTCATTACCCATCTCATTGTCTGTGTTCTCGGCAATCGTCTCCTAATACACATCTATTACCGCTGATAATCGAGGCTGGAGAGGATCATTGTTCCACGACACAAGTCACTCTGTGATTATCAGCAGTAATAAAAGATTGTTTTTATCTTAAAGCTCTGTGGCTTTTTAGGGAGCACAACTGTGGCAGGGGAAACAGACATTTACCAGCAACATTGGTAATAGCATCATAATGATAAAGGCAATTTGTTCCCATGGCTGCACTGGTGGTTAAATGCTTCAGGTTAGACACAGACAGAGACCATCAGCCGTCGGCACTGACTGGATGTCTGCCAGCAGTCACTCAAGCTTTGCCCGTTTCCTGTGGTTTCGACTAAGATTCAAAAAGGATGAGATGCGATAAAAACATACGCAGTGACGTGTGGTTGTATGGAAATTTAGACGAAAAGTTTCCACTGGAGGAAACTCTAAGATATTAATATTATGCAAAAGAGTAAAAACTTAGAAGATTAATTCATGAGAAACTGGGAGATTTTTGGCTTTTGTGCTTGAAAAAATTACTTCGATTATTTCGACTCAAGTCTCCATGTCACTTGCATACGTTTAAAATTCATGACATTGGAGACATTTTGAGACATCATTTTAAGTGAAAGAAGCAGTATTCAGTATTTTTCTGACATTTTATTAGCAAATAATTTTATTTATTTTATTTTATTTACATTTTATTAGCAAATAATTGCCAGATGAATTGATACAGAAAAATAATCGTGTACACATTTTTAATTCAGAATAGAGGATTTTACAGTAAGGGTTTTCTCCACTGGTGTTGATTTTTCTGTTTTCCTTTGATGAGTATAACATTATGTCCCACTATTTAACACAGAGATTGTCATGAATCTCCACACAATGTCTGCAACATGACTTAGATTCATGAGTTCATCGTTGATAACTGGGAAGAGAGACATGGGCAGTTGCTCCTTTTGAGAAATCCCTCTGCAGATACATTTTTTTCACACATTTTAAGAGGTGAAGAGATAAGAGCATATGTGCTCAACTGTGACACGAGTGTTATCAGTGTTGCATTACAGTAAAACACCACAAAACAACGGACTGATGTGTTTTTCTGGTAAAGCCTTTTTGTTTACACCGTTTGCTTTTTGATGAAAGTTTATTACTGCCCCTTTGCCGGCTTTTCTGTTTATGATTTTGACATAAATGCAATTGTGTTTGTTTCTAGCTCACTCTGCAGAGGTCCAGCAGCTTCAAGGACTTCATGAAGCACAAACCTACTTCTCCTGTTGTGTCGGAGAAGGAGTTTACCTTGGAGGAGAATGTAAGCGGGACTCCTCTCAAACATATGCATGAAGACAAACAAACACATCATCAAACATATGCATATCTGTTTTGAAAAGTAGAAGTAGATATCTCTCAAAGTCTTTGTGTTTTTAGTTCCATTTGATCACATTCTTCCTCATTTGTTACCCAGAACATAATTAACGCCGCATCCAGAAGAGAGCGAAGAAGTTCACAAAGTTGCTATCAGTAACGGCTGTTACAGAAGTGCACAGTTTGTGCTTCCTGATTCAACACAGCGCTGCACGTGTGGGCAAACGCTTTAACACTACAATGTGCACAGAACTTCCCAGTAACATTCTGCGTACCCTGAGTAGAAGTTGGAGGACAAACAAGCATAGAAGACGAGAGGAAGTACAAACGAGAAGCATAGAGCCCAGATGACAGCAGCATGTAGACAGGATGTCCGCTCGCCTCTCAAGCAGAGAGCCTCCGTGTCAGACAGAGAGTTGCAGAAGCAGAAAGCATTTAACCAGGTTCTCCCCTAGAGAATTTAGGCTTTTTAAAATTCAATATTAAGATTTTTTTCTTTATATGTCCATTTGTTACATTCCTCTCTGTCTCTTTTGCTGAGCAGTTAACTCTCTGCACTCTCTGCAGAGTAAAACACAATTTAGTTTTGTTAAAGAAAGTCCTGAATGCAGCTTACAAGGGCAACAAAACCTTGAACAAGTTACGTTCGACTTGAGAATCTGAGTGATGAGTACTGTATCAGAATTTCGCAAAAAACAGCTATAATACATTCACCATCATGAAATAAATCCCTAGCTGCCAGTTTGTAGAAGCAACATAATGAAGTCTTCTACATCACAAACAATCCCTCTGAACTAATGCCCTATTTTATATTAATCTAACAATGCTCTGCTCTATTTTCCTTTGCAAATTACAGAAGACTTGACCTTTGTGTGTTGAGTGTCGCACAGTACATTTGCTGGAACTAAGTGCCTCCATAAAAATACTGAAAAAACCTAATTAGCTTTCATTACTGAGCCAACAGAGTTATGTCTGATAACGCTCACAAAAACTGAGCTTTCATGCACCTACCCACAATACAGTACAGGTGTGTTTGTGTGTGTGTGTGTGTGTGTGTGTGTGTGTGTGTGTGTGTTCCACAAAATCTGTTCGAGTCAACTGAATACTTGACAGTGATGCCACCATGAACCATCGTGAGACTTAACACATTTTGGCACATTTTAAAATCACTTTACTTAATTTGAATAAGGTTTTACCACACATCCTGTCATCTCCCAACACCTGTCAATAAATATTTAATGATTTTTTTTGTACTCTCATCTCAGTTGGTAGAGGGCGTAACGGCAGAGGAAGCTGTGAAAAGTGGCAGCAAACTGGGAAAGAAATGGCGTAACGTCATCTCACGTACCATGACCCGAAAAACATCCAAGATGGTGCAGAAGGCTCTGGCAGAAGAGGGGGTAAAATCCTGTTTACAGTTACACTTAAGTTACTGTGACATGAGCACAGTAATTAAACCGTAAAAGTGTATTATAACACTATAAAACAGTATCTATAGTTATAGTAATTATACTATAAAGGATTTCTGATGCAACACCATGACATCTTTACTGTTGTTGTTATTGAAAGAGTTGTTATCTCCATCTAGTGGACAAATGTGTGTACTGTGTTTATCAAAAGGAAAGAAGGTAGTCTCAGTTTGATTTTCAATGGTGGAAAGTAACTAAGTACATTTACTGAAGTACTGCACTTAAGTAAATGTACTTTAGTAAATACAAGTGGCAACTATTTTTTCCTTAATTTCCTTAATGCATATTTACACTTCTACTCCTTACTTCTATATTGTTCTTTTTTTATTCGCCATGGTTTATCTGACAGCTATATATTCTACATATAGATATATATACAAATATAAAGAAGTTAAAATTGGCTTCATCTTGACAAATTACAACAGTAAAATCTTACACTCACATTGCATCAGCAATATCTAAGATATAGTTTTATATTGAGTACTTTAATTACATTTGTTGATAACACTTTAAAGTTGTTGTGTGTTTAAGGCAAACCAGAGTTAATATATGATGCCTCATATTAGTAAAAATGTTCAATGAGCCCTTGAAGCTCCAAGTTCTGTATAATTTAAGCAAACTCAGGGAGCTATAAAGATCAGTTAAATTATGGAAACTAATGAAATGTATAAAAGGTTATCTGACAAGTAAAAAAGTACAACTAAATACATCTATACAATATATGATTAGTCAAATTAGTCAATATTATTAATTGAGTGAGCTGAAGGAGAATTGACTTCTGGCCTGCGGTGATGTCTCCAGGCTGAGAGCGGTGAGGAGCTGTCTCCGGTCTCTTCTGACTGGCTTCCAGATCTGAGTGCAGGACAAAGGACGTCTGTGTGCTCCACCGGGTCCGAGGACGCAGCGCCCAGCCCCATCACCCGCCAGTTCTCAGGCAGTAAGTGTACATCACATATATATATATATATATATATATATATATATATATATATATATATATATATATATACACATACACATACACACACACACACACACACACACACATTTGTATATATTATATTATGTTTTACTAACACTTCAAGAGGATATCATGACTCTGACGTTCATAATTAAATAAATGTCCATAAATCTGCTTACAAATCATAGGGGAACTAAAGATTATCCAAATACAGAACTTGGCTAAGAATCATCACTTTTTAAGTTTTCTTCAGTATCAAAGTAATCCAGTGGTAGTTGTCTGAGTGTTTCCCACTTAGACTTTACAAAGTCAAATCTGATTGGGCAAGTCTTGCTTATAGTCAACTCATCAAATCATGTATTTTTTCTTCTTGCTTATTGATCTCCATCAGTTTTAGTTGTAAGTATCTATACAAATAGTATAAAAACAGTAGCAACTTGTAGCAATCCACAGACAGAAGGGAGTCGGCGGGAGAGAGACATGAATCAGCTGATTCCTTCATAAAATCTAAATATATCTAGTGCTGTCATAGTGCTACGTTCTTATCTGAGCGCTCTGATTAATAAATGCAGGCCTATTCTTTGATTTTGAAATAACCATGTTGTTATTTATGAACGTTGAATGATCCTTTGTTTCATTACCACATTTTCTCGTCATTACAACAATTCAACCGTGAGATTCACAGTCGAATAAGACTCCTGAGATGGAATCGTTGAATAGCTGAATATTTCGCCCCTATTGCAAACAGAAACAGCTAAAAGCTAACTGACTTCATGGCAAAATTATACTTATTGGTTAAGTCTCCCAAAGCATTATGGGAATTATAGTTCCAAATCCTAGAGCATGATTATCCCCCAAACATTGCTTTAACACAGAACTAATGAAGGTGACATAACCCCATTAATACTAATAGTGCAAAATGTCTTTTTTCGACATAAGTTGGCGAATGTAGCATCAACATATTTCTGTAATTTCTCAAACACTCTCCTCTATTCATTCATATGCAGATGTTTACAGTGTGTTGAGAACCTGTGCACACAAACCCAAACCACGAGTATCTGAAGGCTCGGGACGACTCTGACTCTGCTTCCTGTCTGTTCCCCTCAGGTAGCGACAGACAGAGCCTGGACAGTGGGTACTGCCAGAGGGACAGCATGAGGCTGGAGGAGAACGGCGTCTCCTACAACGGGCCGTTCTGTGGTCGCGCTCTGGTCCACACCGACTTCACTCCCAGCCCCTACGACGTGGAGTCACTCAAACTCAACGTGAGTCTCGGGGGAGAGGGCTTCCTCGCCGATTTGGCCCTCGGCCTGTTCCATCGTCTCGACAAGCCGTCCTCCGGGGAGCTTGTTAACCGAGTGAAACAAGACGGGTCGTTTTGATTAATATTCATCAAAGCAGAATTTGAACTACACGACAAACTATGATCATTTCAGTACCAATTGTGTCACTGCATTGCAAATTATACAAGAGTTCACGGAGAGAAAAGCCTGTTAAAGGGGAATAGAGTCTAGTGTTTAGTCATTCAGCTTTTCAAATTAGTGATAATAATTGTATTTACTATTTTGTTGGTTCAGAGTAAGGACATATAAATCGTTATATTTATAGGGATTCAATAAAAAACCAAGGGAGTCTTGATCTCAAGATCTTTCTTTTGTTCACCTTTCCTCTTCATCTTCGATAACTCCGTCATGACTGAGCCTGGCGTTCTTCTGTCGTCTCTCTTTCAGAAAGGAGACATCATCTACATCATCGAGAAGCCTCCTGTAGGGACCTGGACGGGGAAGCTCAACAACAAAATGGGCTCCTTTAAGTTCATCTACGTCAACCTGCTGCCCGATGAGAGCCCTCCAGCCAGGAGGAGACGCTGCAACAGCAAGAACCGCCGATCCAAATCCAAACCCAAACCCAAAAGCCTGGAGGAGGTCCTGGACAGCATCGGCCTCACTGTGAGACTCACGATGCTTGTGACACTGCAGAGGCACTACTGTCCGTCATAATGGTGGCTAGCCATCTAAATGTGTGTGTTTATGATCTTCTGCTTTCAGGAGCTGAGTTCTTTGCTGTCCATGCATGGTTTTCGGAGCCTGGAGGACTTTGCAGGCCTGAAGCTGTCTCACCTCAACGAGCTGAACATCACAGACCCAGACGAGCGCTTCAAGATCCTGAAAGCCTCTGAGCTGCTGAGAGACTGTAGGTGCACCCATCTTTCATAATGATGCTGAAATAAATACATAAAAAACACCTTGAATCCAGCATTTCAATCAAATCTGAGAGAAAAGTCACAGTATTGCTAATTTCAGAGTTACTTTGTGCCACTCAGACTTAAAATGTCTTTGGGGAATGCTTTATGCTTCCATCATATTTCTTCTGCTGCATAATTAGATGCTTTTTATGACTCAGTTGCACAGCATTACACTCAGTTTCTCATTAAATGTCAGCTACATCAAAAACACAGTAAATATTTATTATCCATCTACTTCTATTATCTGTTCATTTAATTATGTTGTTATGCTCAGTGATGATGCCCATCCAATAATTCATATATATATATATATATATATATATAAAGAAATTTTAAAATGTAACATCCATTTCAAGTGTTTTCTCTCTTACTCATTTTTCTTTTATAAAATACTGCAGCGTATTCTCCAAAGATTGACTATTTATTCAGAAATATTCAATAATAGAAGTACTTCACGCTCTAACACTGCGCTAATGAATTTTTAATGTGAACAATTTTTTCAGTCAGACATCCAAAAATAAGCACAAAGAGTGCAGTTAGCCTCTATTCAGTAGTAAAAAGCGATGATTAATATGCCCTTTTTATTATTATGAAGATCCCACAAAGATGGAAATGTATTTTAATTCTCGAAAAAAAAAAACACAGAAAATACCATTCCTAGTGTCCCCTGTACCGGACATTTAGAAATGCCTCACAAGCTGAACAAGCACCTCTCAGAGTCCAGGATGGATTGTACTTCAGTATTAAAATGTGATTTATTTTCCCTGCGTAGCCGAAGACGAGTCGGAGCCAGAAGAGGAGGACAGATCTGGGGAGGGTGACAAGGAGCCGAGGGATTCGGGCTGTTTCGAGAGCTCCGAGAACCTGGAGAGCCGACGTGAGGAGCCTAAGACCGAGGAGGGACTCCAAGATGAAGCATCAGAGGAGCAGACAAACATGGAGGAGGCAGAGAAACACGAGCAGCAAGAGGAGAAGCAAACTGAGCAGCTGGACGCTCTGCAGGAGCAGCTGCAAGAGCTGACGGTGGACGAAGGATCTTGAGATGTAAGGGAAAAATACTTCTTCTCAGGGACTTTGTGGACGGAGGTGTACTGCCATTAAAATGCCTCTTCATCATCAGAGAATGGACTGGTGATTGGAGCACAATGTAATGTTCAAATACTGCATAAAGATGATGGTCTTCGTTGAGCAAGCAGCAGTTCCTCTTTGTCTGCCGCAGCTCAGTGCGCTGCTTAAATGAACGTGTTGTTTGTTGTTGTTGTTGTTTTCCTCCCGAGGATATCACACGATGTGTTTGTTTATGGCGGTACCAGCAAAGCATTTAAAAACGTTCCTTCTCTTCTTTATGAAGATTCTTAAAGGTTTTCATGTCCTTCACTCTTATACACAATTACGAATGTAAAATATTTTTCATGTAACTTTAAATGAATTGTAACTCTGTAGTTTGCTTTTACGTGTGAAATTAGGTATTTTCACTGATTTGTTACATTATGAGCAGGTTGTTAACAGTTGCTGTAAATAGAATTTAAATAAAACTAAATTCACTGAGATGTTGTGGATAGTGTAATTTATTATTACAGTTCCAGTTTAAGAAAGTTAACAGAAAATAGCAATGTATTGAATCAAGTTTTATATTAGAGGATTCCTGGATAGTTAATAGTAAAAAAAAAAAAATGTACTAATCTGAACTCAATCTCACTCACTAGCCTGTTACCAGAGCTTTCAACCACATCTCACAGAAGCAGTTACCGAATTGATAACTGATCAACAAATTAAGAAAAAAAAGATTATAAAAGTCATGTCAGCAAAATCTACGGGTAGTTTAATTGGCTTGTTACATATTAGGGGTTCTGAAAGTAACTATTAGCGTTATAGCCAGCTAGCCTACGCTAACAATACATTGTGTGATTATTTCAGTTGGGAGACTGATAAGCAAAACGCTAAGTTCATGATATTTTTTATCACATACTATCCTGACTTTTTATGGAATAATAAGATGTTTTACGACATTTTGATTACATAATATACTGTGACCTTTATTGAAATACACGATGGTGGAGCGGTTGTCACTCAGGCGGTAGAGCTGACATGTCGTCCTCGAGCAAGACGCTGAACCTCAAGTTAAGATTTTGCTATATTATACTGTGCTACATTATGACTTTTTTCGACATCCTATACTATGGCTTTTTAAAAACTTGCCAAATGTAAAAACTTTACCAAACATACATTACTTTATAATATATTTTTTAAACTAATTATGCTGTTATACTTTTTCCTTCAACATACTTCTTTAGATTACTAAATTTTTCAGAATCCTTTGAGACATACTATACCACGTCTTTTTCCCCTTTTGACGTATGTCTACATATATCATATCATATCATATCATATCATAGGTCTTTCTTTTCAACAAGTATGTCAACAAAGTCCCAGTATATAATCATAGTATAGTATGTCAAGAGTCACATTATACCATGAATACATTTGCAAAGACATTTACTAAAATAATAAATCAAACTTCTTTTGAAAGACAAATAATAATAAGACAATATTGTTTATTTACCAGACATTGATCATGTAAAAAGAAGTGAAGTAAATTGAATGAAATACAGATAATCACAGTGCTGATACTTAACAATGTGATCATAAATTAAGAGTTCCATCAATGGTATAGTACTGTATCTGTATACATAATGCAATGTAATAGGTTGATCAGAGCATTCAGATATGACCACGGCATGGCATTTTAAACACAGGAATCAGAAGTACAAGAGATCAGCTCGGATCTTAAGTCTGCAAAACCTTTAGAGCTCAAACGTATACCGTCCCTTTTAAAATCTCCCATCCCTTCTTTTATTGAATATCATTCACATACATTCTTGCTTCTCGGTGACAGCTATCAAACACACCGTCTTCAAATACTTTCTACAAAGAAAGTTCAGCCACTAAGTTCAGCTTTAAAAACTGGTCTTGGTTTAGTACTTCTTATTGTTAAGTTTTCCAAACAAATACTCAGCAATTATACTTTTTTACTTCACGGAAACAATACTGCCACACACTTAAAGCTTCTTCCAACAGAGATGTGTCAGTTATCTCTCCTGTTTTCATCCGACTGTAGAGATAAATCTCGAGCTGAAACTATTAGTCAATTGGTCGACCGACAAAAAATTAATTGCCAGCAATTTCTTTGAAGCAAAAATGCCGAAAAAGTGCTAGTTCCAGCTTTTCAAATGTAAATATTTTCTGATAATGAATTAACTATTTGAGGGTTTTGGACTAAAATTACTAACTTATATCAAATTCGATATGATAAATGTTCAATATTTTCTGACATCATAGAGACCAAACAATCAAGAAAATCATCCACAGATGAACAAATAATTAATAAAACTGGCCTAGATTCATCTTTCAAAGTGTTGAATCTCTTTAAGGTTTAAACTGCTCCAATATTATGGTACAATGAAAATAATCAAGCAGCTGCCAACAATCTCAGGATCCTCAATTGCATTAACCACTCTTTGTCTTTAACCCCATAGGAGAAAATTAGTCTCGACTTTAATTGTGTCTTCATAATAAATAATCTCGGTCAGATTTCAGAGTCTGATACAAAGCTGTTGACGCTCTAGAACTTCTACACAAGTATATTTCACAAACACCGTCTTGCATACAACACAATCACTATTACAAACCCTCACTATCAGCTAACATCATTTAAATACTAAGAATTAGCTTCACTTTCTCTCTCCCTCTTTCCTTTCTGTGGATGCTGCCCCCTCGAGCGATCTTTGACCAAAACCAAATAAAGTCTCCAACCACATGAAATGCACAGATGGGTGAAAAGAAAAGATCTCTCTGGCTTGGCTTTATTCTTGCAGATAACGAGCCTGCCACAAACTTCAAAGATGCAAGAAATAGGAGAAGAGTAAAATATGTTCTTATCAAGGGAGGAGGCAGAAGATGGCAGGAAGAGGGAGGATCAGCTCTGATGTGATTCACAGGAGGAAGTGCTCAAGCTCAGGCAGCATAATGAACACCAGCCCCACTGCAACACTGTTTTCAGTACATCTTTCCCTTCTAAAACTATGTACAATTCAACAATGACTTTGCTTAGTTTTTGCTTCACACGGTTTAATTCAGTGGTTCCCAACATTTCAGACCTGTGAGCCCCTTAAAACCAAGCTATTTCATACTGTGACCAGTTCAACCAGTCATTTTAATTATATTGATTGTAGTTTCTTTTTTCCTTGAGAAACATTCACAGTATTTCATAAGAGAAAAACACACAATTTTGTAGTATTATGTGTATCTGTATTATGACTATCTTGGTGAAAAGGAATACTTGATTTCTTGGAGTTAGAGGAGTAGATCGATACGATTCTTGTGCGCTCTGTACACTAAATATGAGGCTACAGCGAGCGGCTGGTTAGCTTAGCATAAAGACTGGATACGGGGGGGAAAGCTAGCCTAGATCTAAACTGGTCTAAAGTTAAAACATATATCTACCAGCAACTCTAAAGCTCACTACTTATTTTGTTCAATCTGTACAAAAAAGGTCAAGACAATCAAATTTGATTCAGCATATTAATTAGTGGGCTTTAGAGGTGCCGTTTCCAGTCTTTATGCTTAGCTAAGCTAACCATCTCCTAGCTGTAGCTTCATATTTACTATACAGACATGAAAGAGGTATCGATCTTCTCATCCAATTCCCTGGAAAAAAAGCAAATAAACTAGACATTTCCCAAAATGTCAAAGTATTCCTTAAATCATCTTGTGACCCCCAAGATGTATCTTGCTACTCCCAGGTTGGGAAACACTGGACTACTTGGTGTATAAACGTTGGCATTTCTCATTTAAGACTGTACCAGTGATTAGAATGGATCTCAAGGGCTTCTCTGATGGTCGACCTCAGTTGCCTTTGATGGTGCAACTGTTGTGATAAGGCACTGTCACTACCAGTGTCTACTACCATGAGAAGTCAGGCCTTTTCTCTCACTCACTGGATCTCTGGCTGAGCGTCTCCTGGATACAAGGCTTTAACTGCACGTCAAGCAATTTCATCTGTTTCAGAGCACCGACGTCTTATTACAGCCTTGTTATATAAAAATGGAAGGACAGGCGTTGGTTTGGATCACTTTAAAAATAGATGCACGTAAGTAACAACAGTACTGAATGCAGCAACATCAGAATACAAGGTAGATTTTGACTTGCCTGGAAGGAGCCTTTAGGATTTTTCAGCTAAGGATTTGCACGTCGTCCCCCTGCATGGACATCATGTGATCTCAAAGACTCAGATGTTATCCCTTCTCTCCACACATCAAAAATCTGCTTGTCCAGCCTTCTCATGGTTTGCATAGGGCATGTAATGTGCACACAACAGAAAAGTAACTGTATGTATGAAGTTTTATACATGTCCAGAAGTAATATTGTCTTTGCCAGACGCTTGCAAGGAATATATTTGAACTGGTCTCTTACAATAAATGTCATTATGCAATTTTTAATCAGTTTTGTCAGAGCAACCCACCTGTGGGGATGTCATACGCTTGGAGAGTTTCTTTTCTCTGCAGTTCTTCCAGCAGCTTCTCCCCCTGCGTGTCTTTTCCATGCAGTGTTCAGGAGACAGAGGGGAAGCTGCTGACTTTCCATTAAATCACTCCTCCTCCTGCAGGAGTAGGTGTCAATCAAACAGCTCTGCAGCTACTGGTGAGGAGAGGACGGAATGGGAGGAGCTGCCGCAGAAGCTCTGCTCTTCTGGTTGAAATAAGGTGGGTGTCAGAGAATAACTGAGTCACCTGCACAGTAATCACACACTGATTATTAATGTTTTAGTTCCTGACCAGGCAGCATACTTGGGGAGTGGCTACGGCGAAAGCCACCCTCTCATGCAGCTACTGGGCCTTGTCCTTGGTGAGGGATGCTTCTGCATCAGTCTCGGGTGAAGCCAGGGGCGGGACATTTGGAGCAGGAGGGACTTCCTCTTTGGGGGAGTCGCTCTTCTCTGCCGAAGCGGCGATGCTCGGCTTGGCATCATCAGGTGTGTGCTCGTTTGGGATGAGTGGAGCTGTGGTTTTCTGTAGGCGGAGGAGAGACAGATACTGACAAACTGAGCTGCAACCAAGCATCACAGGAATGAATACATGCAAACCACAGGCAGGAAATAAAATCAGTGGAACATAGGAATGAGAAAATAGCCAGTGGATGTTGCTAAAATGATCGTGGTGGCAGTAAAACAACAACATGTGGCTCAATCAAATACCCGTCTGCTGCCAGTCACAGTTTCCAAATTAGTCAGTTAAGTTAGCATCGTTACATAATGAGTATACTAACACTTAGGTTAACTAACGTTAGCTCACTACATTACATTATATTCTTTTGGGACTTGCTTTCGGTCGGTGTCAACTCTGCCCTCTTAATTACTTCAAAGTATTTCTGACGTCTGTTTGAGAGTGGGCTGGAACTTGGGACCCAATATGGTGGCAGTAAACTATCAGCTGCAAGTCATCACCTGCCGCTATGAACATATCCCCCCGGTCCTACGCAACCTCCACTGGCTCCCGGTCAAGTACAGGATAGACTTTACCTACCCTTCACTACATGACTTACATTCCTGTGCAGCTTCTCCATTTTTTTTCCATTTGCCTCTGTCCTATGTAAAGCGTCTTTGAGTATTCAGAAAAGCGCTATATAAAAATTAAAGTATTATTATCCATAGCTTTTACATTTTATATGAAAAAGAAGCGCAAACACTGCTAGTGATCTATGAGCAGAAAATATAACCAATTAACATTTTGTTAATGGATCTCAACAAAAATGATGTAAAGAGCCACAAAATGGCTCCACGTCTGTGTGTCTCAAGATGGATTATCAGTCACTTCGATAAGCAATGTGCTTTCCACTTTCTCTCACACACACACCTCATTTCTTCTCTCCAACGCTTTGCAGCTTCGATCCACTTTAGAGGCAGAGGGTACAGAGTGAGTGAGTGAGTGAGTGAGTGAGTGAGTGAGTGAGTGAGTGAGTGAGTGAGTGAGTGAGTGAGTGAGTGAGTGAGTGAGTGAGTGAGTGAGTGAGTGAGTGAGTGAGTGTGTGTGTGTGTGTGTGTGTGTGTGCGCGCCCTCTGATAGAAAAATTCACCCGACACCTTGAGTTAAAATCATTAATCAGGACATTTATTCTTTGCAAAGAGTTATAGAATCACACAACTTGACAGGTCAAATCGTGTATCCCAAACTGCTTCCCGAATGAGAGCAGTTTACCTTCTTAAATTCATATGTTATCATAATAGACAGAGGGCCTCATGACGTCTTCTGTGGCTCCATGGATGAGCCACCGCCTGTCCTTCGATAGATTGGCTGGTCAGGGCCAAAATCACAAGGCTGCAACCATACTGTTCTTAAACAAGAGCCTTACTGATACTTCAGTCTCCTGACTATCAGATGACCAGACGAGGAGATGTAAGCATTAAAACATGTGTGTGAGAGTTCAATCGGAAATCACTGGCTTCATAAAGAATATGACTAACTAATGTACCTTGCTAATGATTTCAGAAGGTAACATGAAAAACAGTACTTGATCAATGAGTAAGAATAAGTTTTTCTTCTAACACCCTCTCACCGTGGTTTGCGACACTGGGTTGCTGCTGCTGCTGGAAGAAGAGGGTTCAGCAGACGTAGAAGAAGCAGGCGATTCGTCCTGCATCAGTCCTCTTCTGTCCAAGACGCTGGAGAGCGAGACAAGGTGATCAGTCACTAACTGTATCCGGCTCGTTATTCGTCAGGACAAAGTGCAGGATAGGGGACAAATCTAAAAGTGTATTCTATCACAGGCACTGCTATAAAGCTAATTGATAACAATAGGAAGACAACACAAACAACATGACAGTAATTTAAACTAGAAAGATTTCTGATTCTGTTTAGGCCAGTACTTAATCCGACGGAGCTACCTGGGGAACGTTGGCCCACAGAGCACCTCGCAGCAGTTCTTGATGATGTTCTTGTGGCTGTACGGATTTTGGATTCTGTTCTTTCCCGACCAGGATCCTTTAATCTGGGCAAAAAACGAAATGTGCACAACACTCATCACATGAGCAGCAAACCTTCCCAAACACATCCTCCGATTGTCCCTGTGCTTATACCTTATTCAAAAGCATAGTTCCTGTTTTAGATGTTATTCCCACAGGCTTGGCTTTGACCTACTAAAAAGGATCTCGTCATGGATCTAATGATTCCTAGTTCAAATGGGAACTCTATGCACCAATGGGTGCTAGTGAGCACAGCAAGAAGACAATAACTTGAATAATTAATTTAAAAATCTGAGAATTCATACAAAGGATTCCCTGAGTAATAAATTAAGTAATTCTACATTGTACTGCATGTGTAACAGGAGGCACACTTTAACACCCGAAACAAATCCCCTTATCCCACACCGACTGTATGATATACATTCTGTATTGGCTTGTTTCATGTCTATATAATGTTTACAGTGAGTGAAATATGCAAACCCAGGATTGCACAATAACATCAAAGGCAAATATTTGAGATGTCTTGTGCATCATTTTATACACATGTAAACAAAATCCAGCCCGACATAACTTGTATCTTTGATAACTTTGTGATTTTCACTCACAGACTTGCAGGTTACAGTACATACAGGCTGCCCTACAGAATACCTGCAGACACCACTTAGGGCTGAAAATACATTTCAATTTCTTCTGCATGTTTTTTGGATTGAATGGTAAATGGACTGCATTTATAGAGAGCTTTCCAAATCTTAGCGAGCACAGCGCTTTATAACACAAGCCAGCATTTATCCATTCACACAGAACACACACACACATTCATAAACTGGTGGTGGAGGCTACTCAATGTTGAACAATTACACTTACACTTACAGATACATTTAGGATTCAGTCTCTTGCCCAAGGACACTTTGACATGTCGACTGTGGGCGTCAGGAATAAGAAACCGACCTTCTGAAAACAAATTAGGTCAACTGCTCTACCTCCTGAGCCTTGTTTTTAAAGAACACATGTAGAAGGACCCTAAAAACAGAATAGAATAATAGATAATACAATGGACACTAATCCCTGTAGTAAAGATGCAAATACAACCGTATAATTTTATCAAGTAAACAAATTGGATTTGAAGCAGGGTTACTGCTTTTTTACAGTTTAATTATTTGATTGTTCTGTTATACTGTATTACCGTTGATGTGGAAAAACGCCATTACCAATTTTAAGTGTGAAGTTGAGCATGGAAAAAAAACATGCATGAGAAGAAAAAGTAGATTGATTTACATTTATACTGACTGACCCTCCGGCGAGTCAAAGAAAACAGTGTATTTTTTTCTTCTTCCCAGAAACAGTTGACAGAGCATGTGGTATCCTATGGGAGCGACCAGAGCAGCTACAACGCTCTAGGTGCCTTCTTTTGTTGGCCCTTATTCCACCATTTCCATCTTCCCCCCTTCTTTTTTCTCTCCTCTCACACACTTCCCCTTCCCCCACCTTTCTGCCAAAGCAGCATCTCTGGGAGCATGCCCAGCCCCTGCAGGTATCGATGCATCTATTATTAGGCCAATCACAGATATCGAAGCGGCCGGGCTGTCAGCCATTGTTTCATCTCCTGGAGCACCATTACACTGTACTGTAGGTGCACATTGCAGAGCTTCATCACTGCTTAAATGAAAAAAAAAATGAGGCCAGCTTTCCCACAGGAAAGAAAGAAGGGAATTATAAATTAATCATTACAACAAAGTACGAGTGCACTCTCTTCCTTTCAGCCGTCTAGAACTGCCAACCAAACACCATGACGGCTGCTCTCTGCTTCTCATAAGAGTCTCTGCAGTCAGATCAGAGCTAACAAAGCCTGCAAAAGTACACAAACTGCTAACGCTAGTATACACAGACAACATAAATTACTCCCTCTGTGGAGTCTTCCACCTGCACTACCACCACTCATTTTCTGCTTCACATCAACGTGTGTGTGTGTGTGTGTGTGTGTGTGTGTGTGTGTGTGTGTGTGTGTGCTCAATAATGACTCAACATTAATGCGATCAAGCAATCAATACTTCTTTTCCTCATTTAACCTCACAAGCGTCTTCTAAATGTAGCTAGTCAGAAAGAAGCTGGTCTGTTTTGTTCTTATTTCAGCTCAGTTCTATCATCATTATTTTTTTTATTAAGCTCTTCTTTTATAGCAGCTTTTTCATGCATATTTTTAGATCATTAGATGACGTCGGCAGGTTGAGCAGAGGAGTCCAAGCAGAAACCAATTTGTCATATGGCTCAGACTCGAAGCAGAAGAAAAGTGGTCCTGTTGTATTGGACACATTTGGTCTCTAAAAATAGGACATGACAGGACATTTTGAAATGCATCGGTCAGTCCCTCCATGTGATCCTTTCTGCTAAGTCTTAATTAAAAAAAAAAGGAACAAACAAACAAATGTGACATGCTGTGTGTTTCTGTTTTAACTGCAGTTATAAAAGAGTTTTCATTGAGATCTTGTTTTTCCACAATCTGTTTTCTTTTAACACGTTCTGTATTTGCTTTACTGTAGTTTACAATGTAATAGCTTTTGTTTAACAAGCTACAGTTTACCAGCCCACCGCCCTTCGATGCTGAAAGAGGGCGAGCTGTTGTCAAGGAAACAGCTCTGTAGTCTTAGACATTCTAGTGTTTATACCTCGGAGATGTGTGTTTGTCTTTCCAGTCACATGATGCCAGGCTGCCTGAGCACAACATTTACACACACACACATATTAAATTAATAAACTGTACTTTATCTTCATTATGACCATTACGTCAACGATTGCAATAATCAAAATTCAATTCTAAAACAAACTCTTGAATATGTGAGGACGAGCGATATATCTGCACTCTTTTTTTATCTGACACGATGTTTGATATAAAAATAATGGTGCCGACTCAGTAGTAAAATTGTTTGAATATTTGGGTTTCAGTTCTCCCTTAAGCCTCTTTTATGTTTCAGCAGATGTACAAAAACAAGAAGCATTTCAGTGCTTCCAGTCAGATGTTGAAAAGGTGTAATGAGTCTCTCTTTACATGTATAGTTGTTAGCTACCAAGCAAAACAGTTTGTGTTGTCGGTAAACTAATGAAGTGCACACGTTATTCTTCTTCTGGTCTTTGTTTTGTTAGTTCAGTGGCCTGGTCAAGAGGGTTGCATGTATATGAATTGTTCATAAAATTGTGACAAAAAAAGTTCACTTGTGGTGGGAACTCAACATTAAACTAACTCAGCATATTAAGTTCACTGTAAGTGTTTTTCATTGGGAAGACCAAGACAAATATAGCCGATAAGAGTGCATGATTTAGAAATGTCATGCAACTGGAATGCAGTACTTTGATAATCATCATCATCACGATATCAAAGAAAACTAAAAAGGAACCAAAGAATGAGTTAAGAGTTATCCTGTTGGTCCTCGCGTTTACAAGTCACGGTGCATTTGCATAAAGACAGCGTGATACCTAAACAAACTAGATGCAAAGTGCAGCACTGCGCCTCACAGGGAGATTCAAATCTAAAACATACAGAAGATGTGACAGCAATAGTCATGCAGTAGGATGCACTTACGTCCTCATTGGTGGTCTGGTTGAGGGAGATCAGGTAGGTGTGGAAGCCGGTCAGTCCCACTACTGACCACAGGGTGAAGAAACACACCAAGACCTCCAGCACAGTGGACTCCAGTTAAGAAAACAGCAACAGATGTTTTCTGCCTGACACGCGATTCACTGATTAAACAGTGGACAGCAAGTGACGGCAGAACTGCAGACAATTATGCAACATGATTAAAGCCAGTGAAAGGAACCAAAGCCTAGCCAGGCTGGAATTAACTTCAGTTCAACAATACAATGTCAAATTACTTTCAACTGATCATAAGGCCCCTTAGTTACTTTGAATAATGCGCTTGATCCACAGTAATTGTGGCATTACCGACAAAAATCAGCTTTTCATGTCTATCCACTGACCGTCGATTATGATGTTGCTAGCAAGTTAACTAAGCTAACTAGCTAGCTAGCGCAATGAGTTGGTTGACAAAGTCGTCTCTTGTTGACTTTTTAATGTGTCCAGCTGATTTGTTAGAAAAACTAAAATCTTGTAAAAAAAGGGTCTAAAATGTGCACTTGATGGCTACAAACGTGTTCTGGTGCTAAATAATTTAGGCTTAAGCTACATGTTCCAGGCACAAAGCCAGCATCCTCACCAGAGTGGAAGACAATAAAGAAATACCGTTGTCCTTTCATCGCAGGGTAGAGCGAGCGAGTTCAAGTATTTAGATTATTATGAGTATGATGAAAAATTACAATATTTTGTTCTAACATGACCCTGTTTAGCTGCATAGCTTACATAGATGCTCATATTTTAATAGTTTTTTTTTTCTCTTTCAGTTGCAAGAGATGTTTTAAAGTCGTATAACATTCAGGACTGGCTTTCACACAGAGGTGAAGAAGTGATCTACTCCATGGCTTTGGAAGTGACACTTGGTTACTAATGTAACTATGTTAGGGTGACCAGATTTGAGTTTGTGAAAAAGAGGACACTTCGTTTTGTTGGAGCAGATAAACACTTTGTTTTATCCCATCTTTACACGTTTGCTCTTGGAAAAGTTAAGAAATCCAAGCTTGATGTGCTTGCTGTGCCGGGTTACAGATGCTAAGCTATTATTTGAGAATCAATGTGCGGGGAGAGGTGCAGGGAACGGTCATAGTCAGGGTGTGAGACTTGAAAAGTATGTTTTTCAGTTTCTATTTTTGGAACTCGGACAAACATCGCCCACACAGCGGCTGTTTTTTGTGGAGTATACGGTGGCCAGAGCTTAAAAAGGATATGTTCCAGGGGTTTCCTTCAAAGTGTTCAAAAAGCCATTATCCACTGAACCTGTGAACAGAGCAACACAGAGAGAAGTTAGAGAAAAGACTTCCTAAAAATCTCACTATCCCTTTTCTTTTTATACTGAAAAGACAATTACTCCAGTACTAAGACAACAAGCCCAGAGCTAATTATCCTGACTAGAAAGCCACTGTTTCCTTGTCTCTGTCTTCTTTCGGTCTGTGTTGGGTAGAACAAGGAAGCAGGAGGATGGAGGTGAAAGAGGAATCATGTCAAGCTGTCAGTTGCTGTTGCGTGTCATGTCACGCTACAGGAAAAGCCGGGTCTGAATTAGGTCATAGTTTCAGTACATGTGCATTCATTTGCATATGCGCTAGGCTACAAGCTGCTGGTGCGCTTGTGTCACAGGTCATCCTTCTGGTTTTTTCACATTCTTTTATCTAATCATGTAGGTACTCACGCATCACCACATGGACGATGTCGAAGGTGAAGATGTAAATGGTGAGCAGGGAGAGCGACAGGGTGAACATGTAGAAGTATCGGTAGTTCCTCTTTCCCACACAGTTCCCCACCCACGGACAGTGGTGATCAAAACGGTCTGTGAAAATTAGAAAAAGGTCACCACATAAATATGGCAATTGTACCACACAAGTTTCATAGAAAACAGACACTTTGGGAATTCAGACAAGTGTTAAAAATACACCAGTATTTTAGTCGAAAACAGCTTTGTGCGTCTAGTTCTAAAACTAGTCTAAATATAGTGATCACTTCCTCTTTGCCTTTCCTCTTCTATAATTTGGAGGCGAGCCAGATGAAAGCAGGGCAGGGTCAAACTGACAGAAGGGAATGCAGTGCGTCTGCTGCAATCCCCCGATGTATTAAACTTTGAGGCAGAAATGTGAGACGTGAAGCAGCTCGTAGATATACGGTCAAAATAAATGGATTGTTGTTTCTATCTCCGGAGTAGAGAAGATTCAGTGCTGACTCTGGCTGTAAACATAAATACTTGGTAAACAGTGTAGGAATCACTTAAGGAACCTTTTTATATAGTTGTCCTAAGATTGTTTTAGCCACGCCAGGAACATAGATCGATAGGAAGGGCAGCATCTGTCAGTTGGTTGGTCCACTACTTTCATTCACACTGAAATATCTAAGCTAATCAATTGATTGCCCTGTAATTTTGTACAGACAATTATTGTCTCCAGAAGATGAATCCTACAAACTCTGGTGATCTCTCGACTTTCCATTTAGCACCACCATCAGGTCAACATGTCAATGACAGAACTTTGACTGAAAATCAAATGGCTTTGGTGCAGCTTAGCACATTTTAACATTCTAACGTGAACATTATTCCTACCAAACATCAGCATCGTATTGGGAGCATGTTAGCATGACGACGTTAGCATTTAGTGCGGCCTCACAAAGCTGCTGGCGGGGCTGAAGACTCTTTTGCCGTCTCTCAATTAGCTTCCTTCTGCATTTACACTTATTATTTTGTGTGCATGCAGTGCCCTATGAGGACCCAGATAGCATGCACATACGTGTCAAAGAGTTGAGTGTGGAATGCTGGACACTTATCCTCAATGGTCAAAATATTGTCTACGTTGCGGAAAAGGGAGGGAGCACCAAAAGTTGCTGAGATGGCGGTGTATTTACCACCTCGCAGAAAAGGAGGCTCACGCAAACAAATAAAATCGCGTTCACGTTTATTTAATTTTAAGTGTCAAGTGAAAAACAAGCTGGCAAATACTTTGACGACAATCACAACCAAATATTGGTGCTAATGCTCCGCCCGGTTTTTAGAAGGAGTCTAAATTCACTCACTACCCAAGTAAGTACATATGGTACGACATGGAAGTGTACTAACCAAAAAATAGTCGTGCACCCCAGTTTTTAGCTTGACATATAGATAGATGTAGAGTGCAGCAGGACAATAATCCTCTACACTGTTCACTCAATATGGACGTCGATACCCTCAAATGAAAGCTGAAGGCAATTTACTAGCTTTACAATGAAACAAAATAAAAAAATTGTCCATTTGAAAAAATATAATCTGATGTGTACAGTAATTCAGAAGTCTGGAGCCAGTTGAGCACTTTACTCCATGTAATCGTTTTATTTTAACTCCAGTGTGCTGCATACAAAACTTAAACAAGTGTCCAAATACTTAAAGGCTATAGTATGTCAGACATCTGCTAATATATTAACCATAGAAGGCTCCGGGTATAAACAAATATCATTTGTGAAGCAGTTTGGCGGTTTGTTATTATGCTGCAAATCCTGTGTGAGACTTTAACCGCTATAGACAATGTCAGGTTGAGGAGGAAAAGATATGACTGCAGTAAAAAAGAGATTGAGGCATGCTGCTGTGATGCTTGGACTATGTGTGTGTGTGTGTGTGTGTGTGTGTGTGTGTGTGTGTGTGTGTGTGTGTGTGTGTGTGTGTGTCTACAGCAGGTGGACACAGATGAACCAGTGTTCACAATGACTGAGCGCTTATTCCCTCACTGAGCCTCCACTGTCTCCTCTCGCCTATGAGTCTACACTCCCTTCAGATGCATTCCTAAATCTTCAGAAGCCAAATCACTGCTATCCTGCAGGGCTGAATGATGACACACACACACACACACACACACACACACACACACACACACACACACACACACACACACACACACACACACTTCAAAATTCAAAGCATAGTCCATAAAAAAAACATTCCTTATGAAGTTTTTGGCTCGTCTGATTCAGTTTTCTAAAACTTTTGCACCCTGTCTGCTTAGTCCAACATTTATTTATAAAGCTAGGGTTTCTAAATGTTTTCATTATTGTGACAAATGAATGCAGAGGTAATTACGGTCGATGCTTCAGTAATAATCATCGCGTCAGCATGCTATTTCCCCCCACAAATCATCATCTATTTATGAAGAACTGACATAAAGAAGCAGAGTTGTAGTCTTACACCCTTCTCTGCACTTCCTGCATTTTCTTTAGGGCAGCTGCCCATCTTTAACTCTATAGAGACTGTGTCTGTCCCACGGCCACTTAAATTAATTAAATCAAAAGTAACCAAAAGAGGAGTTATAGAAAACAACCTCATAAAGGTTAACACCACTACTGCAATAGTGCAACACGATAGGATAATTAAATGTGGACTCCTAAATATTAGATCTTTGTCTTCTAAAGCTGTATTAGTAAATGAATTAATATCTGACAACCATATTGATGTATTTTGTCTTACTGAAACCTGGCTGAGACATGAGGAATATGTCAGCCTAAATGAATCTACTCCTCCAAGTCATGTTAATATGCACATTCCTCGAGACACCGGCCGAGGAGGTGGAGTAGCTGCCATCTTTGACTCGGGTCTGCTGATGGGTCCTAAACCTGGATTGAGCTGCAACTCATTTGAAAGCCTCGTTCTTAGTATTTCACATCCAACCTGGAAAACAGTACAGCCGATTCTGTTTGTCGTGGTATACCGAGCACCAGGTTTGTACTCCGAATTTATATCTGAATTTTCTGAGTTTTTGTCAAGTTTGGTCCTTAAGACTGATAAGGTTATTATTGTAGGTGATTTTAATATTCATGTGGATGTTAGCAATGATAGCCTTAGTGTTGCATTTAGCTTATTGTTAGATTCGATTGGCTTCTGTCAGAGAGTACAGGAACCGACTCACTGCTTTAACCACACCCTCGACCTTGTTCTTACATATGGCATTGATGTGGAGCATTTAGTAGTGTTTCCACAGAACCCTCTTTTATCAGACCATTGCCTTATAACTTTTGAGTTTATGCTACCAGATTGTACAGCGTTAGGCAAGAGTTTTTACACCAGATGTCTAACTGACGGTGCTGTTGCTAGATTTAAGGAAGCGATTCCTTCTGTATTTAATTCATTACCATGTCTCAATATAACAGATGACTCCTGTGCTAACTTTACTCCCTCCCAGATTGATCAGCTCGTCGATAGTGCTACTGGCTCACTGAGAGTGACGCTGGACTCGATAGCCCCTCTAAAAAAGAGGATCATTAAGCAAAGGAGGCTCGCTCCATGGTACAACCCTCAGACCCGCATATTGAAGCAAGCATCACGGAAGCTTGAGGGCATATGGCGCTCCAACGGTCTGGAGGAGTCCCGGTTGGTTTGGCGGGATAGTCTGAGAACATATAAGAAGGCCCTCCGTAATGCCAGAGGAGCCTACTACTCATCACTAATAGAGAAAAACAAGAGCAACCCTAGGTTTCTCTTTAGCACTGTGGCCAGGCTGGCTGAGAGTCATAACTCGGTGGATCCGTGTATTCCTATAGACCTCAGTAGTAATGACTTTATGAACTTCTTCAATGATAAGATTATGGCCATTAGAGACAGGATCGGTGATCTCCTGCCCTCGACTACTGCCGGTCCATCCTCAAGTGGGATGACCATGGAGGAGGCTGTGGGCCCTGTTGTGCGTCTGGATGGATTTTTTACCATCAACCTCGACCAACTGTCTTCAATGGTTTCTACTTCTAAATCTTCTACCTGTCTCCTAGACCCTGTTCCGACAAAGCTGTTTAAAGAAGTTTTACCCTTAATTTGTGCCTCTGTACTAGATATTATCAATGGGTCTTTACTAATGGGTCATGTACCACAGTCTTTTAAAGTAGCTGTAATTAAACCTCTTCTTAAAAAGCCCACCCTGGATCCAGAGGTGTTGGCTAACTACAGACCTATCTCTAACCTTCCCTTCCTCTCTAAGATACTGGAGAAGGTAGTCGCAAATCAGTTGTGCGACTTTTTACATAACAATAGTTTATTTGAGGAATTTCAGTCAGGATTTAGAAAGCATCATAGCACAGAGACAGCACTAGTGACAATTACTAATGACCTTCTAGTTGCATCAGATAGGGGACTTGTCTCTGTACTTGTCCTGTTAGACCTTAGTGCAGCATTTGACACCATTGACCATGGCATCTTATTACAGAGACTAGACCAGTCAATTGGTATTAAAGGTACAGCATTAAGCTGGTTTAAGTCGTATTTATCAGATCGATCTCAGTTTGTATTTGTAAACGATGAGGCCTCGATGACCACCGCCGTTCGTCATGGAGTTCCACAAGGTTCTGTGCTTGGACCAATTTTATTCACCTTGTATATGCTTCCTTTAGGCAATATTATCAGAAAACACTCCATAAACTTTCACTGTTATGCCGATGATACTCAACTATATCTGTCAATCAAGCCAGATGAAATCCACCAGGTCACTAAACTTCAAGCGTGTCTTAAAGACATCAAAACCTGGATGACCTGCAACTTCCTGTTGCTGAACTCTGACAAGACTGAAGTTATTCTACTCGGCCCAGAACACCTCAGAAATCAACTATCTGACGATATGGTTTCCCTGGATGGCATCGCTCTGGCATCCACCACCACCGTAAGGAATCTCGGAGTTATTTTTGACCAGGACCTATCCTTTGGCTCCCACGTGAAACAGATCTCAAGGACTGCCTTTTTTCACCTACGGAACATCTCAAAGATCCGGCACATCCTGTCTCAAAGCGATGCAGAAACATTGATCCACGCATTTGTTACTTCAAGACTGGATTACTGTAACTCCGTATTATCAGGCTGCTCCGGAAAGTCCCTTGGGTCTCTCCAGCTGATCCAGAATGCTGCAGCTCGTGTACTAACAAGGACTCGGAAGAGAGATCACATTACTCCTGTACTAGCTGCTCTCCACTGGCTTCCTGTAAGATCGAGAATCATATTTAAAATCCTCCTCCTCACCTATAAAGCCTTAGCTGGTGATGCACCATCATATCTTAAAGAGCTTATAGTGCCATATTACCCCACCAGAGCGTTACGCTCACTGAATGCAGGGTTACTTGTGGTTCCCAGAGTCTTAAAAAGTAGGTTGGGGGCTAGAGCTTTCAGTTATCGTGCTCCTCTTCTGTGGAATCAGCTTCCACTTTCAGTCCGGGGGGCAGACACAGTCACCTCATTTAAGAGTAGACTTAAGACTTTCCTCTTTGATAGCGCTTATACTTAGGGCTGTTTCAGGCTTATAGTTAGGGCTGGCTCAGGTTTGCCCTGGTCCAGCCCCTAGATATGCTGCTATAGGCCTAGACTGCTGGGGGACATCTTAGGATACACTGAGCTCCTCTTCTCTTCCTCTTTCGCTCCTCTTCTCTTCCTCTTTCACTCCTCCTCTCCTCTTCTTTCTCTCCATCTGGATAAACTATTGTCTCTTCAATGCACATTACTAACTCTACTTTCTTTTTCCATGGATTCATGGCTGCCTGGAACCGGTCCTGCCCCGGGTCCTACCCCGGGTCCTGGCCCGGGTCCTGCCGCCCCCCCACCCACCCCTCCTGCCATGGATCCATGGCTGCCTGGAACCGGTCCTGCCTGCTGCCATGGCCCTGCTGATGGAACCGGCCTGGAACTGGTCCTGCCTGCTGCCATGGCCCTTCTGATGCCCCCCTCCTCTCTACCGCCTTCTGCTTCATGGATTATCAGGATCATGGACCATGCCTAATACTCATTATATGAATAATTTCTGTCATATTCATTGAATGTGCTGTAACTACGCTATTCATTCTGGCCACATGACATCTATTGCTTCTGTCCATCCGGGGAGAGGGATCCTCCTCTGTTGCTCTCCCTCAGGTTTCTTCCCTTTTTTCCCTGTGAAAGGGTTTTTACTATCTTTCTAGGGGAGTTTTTCCTGATCCGATGTGAGGTCCCGGGACAGGGATGTTATGTGTACAGATTGTAAAGCCCTCCGAGGCAAACTTGTATTTGTGATGTTGGGCTATATAAAATAAACTGAATTGAATTGAATTGAATTGAATTGAATAAACCTGACGGCGGATCAGAGCACATTTCTTACCGACGCAGTTGTCACAGATGCTGCAGTGAGATGCTCGAGGTGGTCGGAAGATCTTGCAGGTGTAGCAGTACTTGAGCTTGACGATCTGGTTGTTGATCTGAACATTGCGGATTCGAGGTGGGGGTCGCTGGCCTGCGGGGACGTTCCCATTGGCTGCCTCTGTGGAAACACAAACACCGTCATTAGTCGGTGTTGGCAATCTTGATCACACCGTGATTTATTGTAAAAGGGGTTATTGAATCACGATCTAATACAACAGCCCAACACACCATGTCGTCAATCACAAATAATTAACATTATAAGCTGGGAATGTACAGGTCTTAAACAGGCAGTGAGAAATGTGAGATTCAGTGACAAGGACAAGAACAAAAATAGGACGTAAATCTTGTCAGCTGAACCTTGAGGGTGTCAGTGAATGACAACATTGGCTCGATACAGTATTGATGATGGTGGATTTATGTGTAATCACTGCTGAGTGGTTCATCGTATGTATTTGCAACACAATATCCTGCTCTTTATGGGCTTCAAATAACCTTCCTAACACTGAAGTATATTTTACTTTTGTTTTGTTTTGTTCCTGCAGCAAATTAAATGATCACACATTCAATTGTCTTGGCAATTCCGATCTTTCAGATTGTGTAGCACGACAGGAGCCGAGCTGGTGGAGAGGCTGGCTAACGACCAGAGGGCTGCTGGCGGGAATCTCCCAAGAGAATAACTGTTGGGGAGAAATCTACCATTAACATGCTGCATTAGGAAGGCGTGAACGCGGAGCTAATAGAAAATAGCAACCATGCTCATTTGACTTTCTGGAGAGACATTAATATAAGAAATGTAGTATTTGTGGAAATGTAATGCTGTGAATGCATTCTCCATTATGTAAAACAAAACAGTTCCTGCATCGATAAATCAGTGAAACAACCACGCTTACAAGCTGGAATCAAAAGCATCCCTAATACATCCACAGACGTAAAGCTTGTAAAATGTATTTTATCTGACAGCGGAAACTACTCTGTATTATGAATCTACTGGATGTAGGATTAGTGGCTTTCAGGATAAACCAGCCCAGAATAAATTAATGAGTCATCGCTCACGGGGAATGATGCCACTCCCTTGGGTAGCAAAGCTCTGTCTGCTAGTGGCATTAGATATTCCAAGAGGATGCCTCTCCTCCTATTAGCATTCCCCCTCGGGAATCGTGGCTAACAGGCTGAGGGGACAGAGCATCGAGGCAGCGGCGGCTTCATCAACATGCCGGCCTCAGCCTCAGAATGAGATCCACACCTGCTCTCTCGCCTCACTGTTATCTGTTAGCTCGCCCACGACCATAACAGCAAACAGCTACCCAAACACATTCAAAAACATACTGTATGAGAGCTACACGTGTGGGATGGAAGTTGATAAAAACAAGTGCTTAATTTAGGCTGCTTCAGTGCATATTCTTCACATTGTAATGTGCTGCATTTAAGTGATGAATTTCTTGTGTTTTGTGGAATGTAAAACATTTTCCCAAAAAGGAAGTTGTCATTAGGTGCCTGTACTTACACACAGATTTTGCATTTTAATTTACTCTCACTTTTCTTTATTTGACCGCTCCCCTAAATCTTCTTAAAAAAAAAAAAAAACTATCTTTGGATTGGATGGTTCTCTGGGAACTTGATATGATGATAATCAAAAGACTTGACGATCAGTAGAAGAAAAAAAATCAATATTTATCAATAAAGATAGTTGCAGCTCTATTTACATACACAATTCCAAAAGAGATTTTCCTGATATAAACTACACGCAGGAGCTGCACAGGTCATCACAGCCGGTTAGAGCAGAGAGCCACTGTCATCCTGTGAGCTGCATGAGTCATACAATGATGAGAAGCGCCGGCTGCCAGCGAACCCATTCTCAGAGGACCGCCTGCCTCAGCCTTGCTTTTACAGCCCTCCTCTGTCAGGAGACCAGGCTCCACCCGTGCCTCTCGACTGGAGTGAGAGAGCACGAGTGATGGCTGAAGGACACTGTGAATCTTTAACAGAGGCAAAGAGTGAACATTGAACAGCCACACAGGCAGACGGGGAGGGAGGGGATAACACTGCTGTTGCAGGATTATTGCAGAATAAATGCTTATTCCTCCAGATATAAAAAAAGAAATCTGGACAGCCCCAAAGAGTGGACATAAATTCACCTAAAAACAACAAGGCTGGTTTATTTTTTGTTTTCCAAAGGCTTTGTTGTCGTTACGATACAGCCTATAGTTTGTTTTCAGTAATGAGACAACAGGATCCCTTGTAATGAATGTGTGTTAGACTGAGCTCTACGTTCACGGGTGAGCACACCCAACCTTCAGCAACATAAAGAATAACAAACATAAATAAACCAACAGGACTGAGGCGGTCTGCTCACTGCTTAACTAGCTTATGTACTGAAGTATTTATGCCTCCAAAATACTTTCACTTCAGCTACTTCCACCTAACTATGAAGTCATTTTATACAAAAAGAACAGGACGATGGTGACGTAACAGCACATGAACTGTAATAGTCGCTTGTCCTGCTGTTGACGGGACATTTGAATGGAGGTAGATAAGGGGTTCGTGCCTTGTGGCATTATCAGTACTGATTGTGCATCATGCACACTTCAAGGTGAGGAGCTGGACTGCAATCACACAAGATTGGAGACCACATGCTACTTCAAATCTGGCAACAACCTGCAGTGGATCTGATTATTATCATTATTACTGAAGGAGCATGATTAAGGATGCTACTGGGCTTTTCTTCTAGTAACAGCAACACATTGGTATTATCACATACAAATGTTGTGCTAACTAACATTCTTCAGATTCACTCAACTGTTGTATATTTCTAATTCTTTAAATGAACCAAATATTTCATGCAGAATGACAAATATTCCATTTGATATAACGGTGGAGCCATAAGTAATGTCATGGATTTGAATGTTTCCTTAAATACAAATACATACCTGCAATAACAAGGCAGCGAAAACAAGTAACACAACAATGACATCTCACCTTTCGAGATGATGTGGCAAACTTGTTGTTAGCAGTTGCCTGTTTACACATCCAGCAGTTACGGAGCAACATTATCATGTTTCTAAACCACCTGATTAATGCAAGTCTAATATTCGTTGCTATTTAGCTCAGTTTTTTGGACTCCAGCAACTCCAACTTACTTTTTTGGACTCCAACATGTTCACCAGCTAGTCTCTAACTGTATCTGTCTGCGGTTTTGATGTCTGAATTTGGGCAGGTGTACAGTACACAGCCGTGAGTGTACACTTAAAACAAAAACACGATGAGAGCGACCCAAAACAGTGAAGTTGCAATCTGACCGCTAAACAATAAGCTCAAACTCATTGGAGATGCAGATCATAATTCTCTGTAGGAAGCAACCCCATTCCACCTTTTTTTACATAGTCATTTGATACATTGCGATTATAATAATATTGAATATCACAGCTTTAAGATACGGCTTCCTCAAAGCATTGACACTATCACAACACAGAATGTGATCCTACCACAGTGAGGGTTAAATGTGTGGAACACATGAGAAGGGGATCCTTAAAGGCCAAACTCTTTTTTTTGTAAATGTTCTTCTTACTACGAGTGATGAGATTCTACATGTACACACTGTTTTCTGACAAAGTTCGACTAGTTATTGTTATTTCACATAAGTATTTGAGTTTTTTTCCCTGTGCTCTTCGGACTAATTTGAAGTGGGTAGGGATCAGCAGGAAAGGTCGTGTGATATACATACTGAGATGTTTTTACTTATTTTGATTAGACCTATTCAGTAAAGAATATTTAATATCACAGAAATATTTTGAGGAGGAATATTGGGGACAGGAGCACTTAGGTGCTTCAGATATTAAGTGCTTAGAGGTACGCTGACCAACTTACCAATTTCCATCTCGATGAATGTGGCTTCCTCTGCAAGAGCCCGTGGCAGAACCCCAGGGTCACTGAAGCTGGTCCTCAACAACATGGCAACGACGAAGAGGAAGAGCAGGGCAGCAAAGAATGGGATGGCAGGAGACAGATGGACTGCCAGGTACGGACATCTGTAGGAAAAGTAAGATAGAAAGAAGATAAAGATCCAGTCTAAAAGCAGGTCAACGTTCTCAGAAAGGTGAAGAGGGGGAAAGCAGGTTTGTTCCATCAGGTGATAAGCTGTTGAACCACAGTTTCTGTCTGCAGTTACTCTGTCGGGGTTTATTTAAGCAATAAGGTACGAGAGGCAGTACTGTGTCGTGCAATAATGTACTGTTCAAGGGAGTTGTTAGGCCCTCCGCTGCGCGTCGGGTCGGCAAACCCTTGAACTGTACATTATTGTAGACACAGTACTGCCTCGAGTATATATTATATATTATAATACGGGTAGATCAAATCAAGCATTCTGATTGGTTGAGAGTGAGTCACGGGGTGTATTTTATTCAGCCATAAAGTACTGTACAGCCTGTTTACATTTAGAGCGTTCCATATCAGTGCGCACTTAAAATAACAGGTAGATTTAAATTGCGCGACCGTTAGTTGTCATTTCAAGCTTGACAGTTACCAAACATGTTTGGTGTAAACTTTGATATTGTCACGTCCGCAGTAACGACTCGCAGACGTTGGTTTCCTTAACTTGCAGGTTTATTGCTTGTGTGTTCACAGTATTGCAACGGGGCTCTTCGCTGACAGTAAGTTAGCTCAAACGGAACAGCTAACAAGCTCACGTAGCGTCCCCCACACTAGCATAACGAACGACAACACACACGTCACTTCCTCCCTAACCTAAAGATGAGGAAGGAAAAGGGTTTGATCACAAAATCGTGATAATTTCCAGTGAGACATAATTACGTCGATAATTTCCCGACGCGAGGCAAGTTCTCTAAACATCATGGAGGAGAAAATGACGGAGAAAAGACGGACAGAAGCAGCGAGAGCACTTCTTTACATCGGTGGCTGAGCGTCATCCTCCACCCTGCTTTCAACCGGCCTGGTCAGTAAATCTGTGCGTCCCGGGACTATTTTCTCTCTCGCTGAAATGCGATACACAACGTTTTGCCGGCTACAACTATTTTGTGCTGAAAGGCAGCTTACTATTACATTTATAAAGTCGCAGGTACCCGTATTATAAAAGCAATAAGGTACTCGAGGCAGTACTGGGTCTACAATAATGTACAGTGCAAGGGTTTGCCGGCCCTCCGCTGCGCGTCGGGCCTAACAACTCCCTTGAACAGTACATTATTGCACGACACAGTACTGCCTCTCGTACCTTATTGCTTAAGTATAAGACTTCTGTGTCTTGCTTTGTCATTACTTCCATAACTGATCAATCGTTTTTTTTTCCTTTTCTGGTTCCAGCTTCTCCAATAAGAGCGCTTGCTGTTTTGTTTTTGTGTCATTGTTGCCAACACATTAAATGTTGGACTGTTCATTGAAGATTGGATTTGGGGAAATATGATTTTAAGATGTTCAAATATTTCCGAATGAACAATAATTGCAACAATAAATTGAAGCCTTGATTGCCGGCCTTAAAATCTCAGACCAAAATAAATACTCTGATTTCAAGTATTGCATACAACTGCAGATCCCTAACAGAAGTGGGAGAGCCCTCTCAGAATGAGCATGTGTAGAGAGGGCATGACACGACATCGCACATACTCTCAAGTGATGTTCTGAGCAGGAGGTCATGAACCGTGTGAGCTGCCCTTTCTCAGGACCGTGCAGAAGTCACGACCGGGAATAAACAACGCAATGCCACACGTCCCCTCACCTTCTGGAGGAAGAGCGGAGAAACATGAACACAACTCAGTTTGGCATGGCCACCGAGATTAGAGGCAGCAGGGCTCCAGCGAGAAGGCCTGCCGCTCAGAGCGTTAACAGATGTGAGCTGCAGTGCAAAGTGCTGCGACAGAGCAGCAAAGGCTTCTGCATGAAGTTATTAATAGTTAAACTGTGCGGCCTCATCTCCCTCCCAAGTGGCTGGATATATTCATAATGCAACACTAATGTTGCGCTACAGGATAGCAAGGTATTGTGCCATATCCTGTACAAGACTAACTTTTGTACTGCATTTCATGCGACACACACACACACTTTTGTTTAAGTAAATTATTCATATACTGTATAAGTAGAGCTGAAACAAATCGTCAATTAATCAATTAGTGGATCGACAAAACATAAATCTGCAGCTAATTCCAGCTAAAGTTATTTTTTAAGGAAAAAATCCCATAAAAGATCTGGCTCCAGCAACTCAAATGTCAGAAATGTCTGCTTTCCTTAGTCTTAAATGACAACAAATTGAACATTGTTGGGGTTTAGACAAAACAAGTCATTTTTACAGACCAAAGGATGTACCGATTACTCAAGAAAATAATCAGCAGATTAAAATATGAAGAAATAATGATTAGGAAAGTAGAAAGGGTTTTAAAGGACTTCTATACACAACATGTGTACACAAGGTGCGGTTGCGTGGAACATAATATCCCATATGGACAGCAGCCATTTATCTGTATCACATATCAGCCAAAACATTGCAGATACAGTTACATAAATGAGTATGACCTATACATTATTCTAAATTAAAACTACTTGAAAGCAGCAGAACTGCATGAGGATGTTTTTATTACTGTGTGATTATTTGTGTTTTTTTTTTTTTTTTTTTTAATCAGACTTTACTCATTTAGTAAAATTGTAATTCCAAATCTGCTGGAGACAACAAAAACAGTATCTGTCCAAATACTTAAATACTCAATTACCACACATCTTACATAATAGGAGCTGCTGATTCAATTAAATGACAAGTTGTTTCGACCTCCTTAAAAGAGAGTTGTTACTTTCCTCCATTTGATATCATTTTTAAATAGATTATCTTTGGACCCCGACAATCATTTCCTTCATCATTTACAGTGCCACCCATAACATTGTCTTCATCTTCTCTGGGTGGCATTTCATTAATTGTCACACACACACACACACACACACACACACACACACACACACACACACACACACACACACACACACACACACACACACGTAAAAGGAAAGGAATGTAGCTGAATGAACAATTGTCCATCAGCCTAACATGCCATAGAACAAAGTCCAGCCGTTTAGTTGCACCTGTTCCTATAGCTAGACACACCCGTTCAGGTACATCAGCATACCTGTGGACTGATGACCACACTCACTCACGCACGCAAACGCACGTCTTGCAGTGCCTTTTTTTCACATTAATGGAAACTAGGAGCAGAAATCAAATCAATAGACATTTCCACTGGACCAGGCCTGTGAAGCATGTTTGGCCCATTTGTTCGAGCAGGGAGCAGCCAGAGGATTCAGACTGAGGAGAGGAAGTCTGCCGATGAAGTGTAATTCCCGTAATGATGACTGGTAGTTTCGGAGGCACACTCAATCATCGCTTCCCATTAAGCTCTCCAAGTCCTTCCTGGACGTGACCGTTTTCTCTGCCGTTGAGGAGCAGGTTGGTGCTGGCGTCGTGACGCGGTTTGTTCAGTCTCCACGGAGGCAGCAGAAGAAAAAAATGGATTTAATCAATCAGGCTCGGTGTCCATGTGGGGAAAATGTTTTCATCAGTGAGGCAATCAATCAGACTTGCATTGTGACTTAGACATTCCCTCTCTTCCTGCCGCTTTGAGGCTGACAATAAAGTAGTTCATGTGGTAGAAAGTAACGAAGTACATTTCCCAGTGCCCCAGCTACAACATTAAAATGCTACTTGATGTTCAAGGGGAATCCATCAAAGTATGTCTCCAGGCAATGGGGAGAACTACTGCATATGTGAAGAAAAGAAAATTGTGGGGGGAGCTGTGCGAAATCTGATAAATTGCCTCAAGTGTTGTCACCTGAATCAGCGTCGGTTGGGGCTGAAGACAGAGAGAGTGATCCAATACCTAAACTACCATAGTACCTTACCATACCAGAAACACGTAGGATATATAGTTCAAATGCAGTATGCCAAAAAATACCAGGATGGCCTACTGCAGTCAGTAACATTTAGTAGTATGAAAGCCAGCATGCTTTTCTGGTTATTCTGACCCACAATCCTCAGCGAGGCGGAAGTCGCCTCGACTCAGCCTCAGAGAGCACAAACAAGTAGTATTTCCTAATCATACCAAATGCATACAATATGTACTTTGTAAAGGCCACTGCAGTACGTACTAGAAGTGTAAACAAAAAGTATCCGATTGGAACGCAGCTTATAAAGAAGAGAGCTCATCAGACCTGTCGCCCACTCCTCATTGCTTAAAACTAAAAAAGGTGAGAAGCTACATTAGCTGCTACTAGCACAACACAACCAAATCTTAGACCAATTTGTCTTCAGTCAAAATGCATTGTGGGTAATGCAACGCCAACTTTTGACAAGTAACAAGAATGTGTGAAATAAAACACATTGACAGATAGGTTTACTGTAACTTTTTTTAGACTGGATTCAAAACGACTCCACAAAAAACTATTTTCATGAGAATTCAGTCTACCAGACAATAAGAAAACATTTTGTTTATTTAATGGGCCCCAAACACAAGTGTCAAATAATCATTAAAGGAGTGGCCATCAGGCGAAATCTGCTACTGATGTTTATGTATAGGGAACATATATGTTGTATAGTTTAATAATAGGACATTAGCTAAAAAACCTGCAATCAGCTGGTCATAAATTACAATAATCACATTAATATTGAAATATTACACAGGGTTACATAATAGATGAGATAGGGAAATACAGTACTGCGGATTCTGCATAGAGTAAAGTTCACTTTTTTGTGTGTGTGTGTGTGTGTGTGTGTGTGTGTGTGTGTGTGTGTGTGTGTGTGTGTGTGTGTGTGTGTCAGGCATGAGATGCATTAGGGTGCGTCTACTGCAGACTTTAAACCAGAGGATTTCTCCTCTTAACTCAGTACGACACAAGCTCAAAGATGAGAGGAGGTAAGGATCACTGAACTAAAATCACTTAAACTTCTCAGCAATAAAACCACTGAAGTCAGGATTAATACGTCACTGTGTCACACCTCAGGGACTCATGGCATTTTACTTGTGTTGAACATTTCAAGCCCTTCCTTTATTAATACTTAACAGTTGTAAGCTGTAGCAGATCTGAATGAATCATAGTACAGATAATTATGCACTTGCTGAGCAGGCAGATGCCCAGTAGGCCTCAGTATCAGCCCTCTGTCACATAAACATCTGTAGACTGACTCGGCCTGTTTCTAGAGCACAAAAGCTTGCCTCCCTCCTTTTCCTCAAAACAGTATGTAAACCACTCTATTACCCAACTTAAATATTCTGAGCAGAGGGGGATTTCATTTTCAAGTCCCTCTGCAGGAGAAATGTGACAACCGTTGCTCTTTTTCCACAGATGTAGTCGTGCCTCTCCAGTTTGTCCCTCGAACATTACATTTGAGTCGCAGAGCCTAGCACCCTTTTTCTGAAGAATACATATGTGGTGAGGTTGTTTAACAACCTTTACCCCTGTTCTGAAGGTATTTCCAGGATCCTCACGGTCTTTTCGATTCACTAACCACTGCACTTGTATTGTTCTGTATTTCCAAACCAGGAAGCCAGAACTGACAAATGTCACTTTGTGCTCTGAGCGATGTCATTACTGGCTAACATCAGATGCTTCCTGGCACTGGCCGGATGCATCTTCGCTACTGGCTACAACAAAATGACATAGTGGCCGATCCCTTGGTTGGAAACCATTGGGATAAACTATCAAACTGTATATAAAGTACTTAGAAACAGCTTCACCTCGACCTGGTACTTTAATTAAAAAAAAAAAAACTCTATTTTAACGTGCAAAAGATACTTCCAGTTGGTTTACAGAGCATTTGAGGAATCTGGAAATATCTTTTTAGGTATTTATTTCTTTTCAGAAAATGTGACGTTTAGTTCTGTGACTCGAATCCAATGGCAACACATGAGGAGGCTCTCGTTGTACCACACATATTGGATGAGGAATGTGTCCTTTAAAACTCTGTAAAATCCAATATAGGGAAATAAAAAAATAAAAACTTGAGAGGGGTGCAATCTATTGTCCAGTTTAAATCAGTCTTCCTTATTATGCAACACAAAAATATAGCATATGAGAGAGATGACTATGAGAGACAGGATCAAGGTCCTTTTACCAGGATTAAAGCCAGGATTACAGATGTTGCGTCATAGACTATTCACCAAGTGAAATGAAGAATAATAATAAATCTGATGATTTCATTTTAGCCATATTAAAAACAATACTGGTGATTTAACAGCGTTATTAAAGATGCAGCCATCTCTGTACAATGCCTCTCTGAGAGCATCTATTTCAAGCCAAATAGATGAAAACAAAGTGAGGAAACGTGTATTTATTGCACAGGATGTGACCAAAACTATCGCTTCGCCCTCCACAGAAAAGCCATCCTCTCATCCTGCCGGAGCATCCAGCAAACAAAGCCTGTAGATCCCTGTTCCTGTAAATGGTGCATGTACTCTGAATAGGGCGTAAATCATGTTATTGCTCATTTAGCGAGGGCCGGCAACTGTTTTCTGATTGGCTAACAGGGAGACAGGGTGGGGTTAGATGCTGAGGGGAGTCTCAGGGGTGGGTTACAAGATCTCCTCTGACTGCAGCCGCTCGCTCTGCACTACTTCTGAATGCATCTTAACGTTTTATGAAGCTGACCATAGCTCATGGGTGGTCAGCCGACACACTG